>JALIZH010032958.1:1417500-2032500 GCA_030522465.1 Rhipicephalus appendiculatus
CCTTTTTATCCGCCCAACGAAATTGACATAGTAGTAGAAGGTATCGCCGTACGTGCACTTGTCGACACAGGAGCCGTAGTTTCTGTAATCAGTGAGAAACTGTGCCGCCATTTGAGAAAAGTGACCACGCCGCTTACCAACCTTGCCCTGCGTACGGCGACATCGCATTACATCACGCCTTCTGCTCAGTGTACAGCTCGTATTGTAATTCAAAATGTTCGGTATGCCGTCAAGTTCGTCGTTCTTCCGCGATCATCCTACGACGTCATTCTAGGATGCGATTTCCTTTCGACCCATCAGGCCCTCGTAGACTGCGCTCGTGCTGAACTCACATTGTCGACTCCATGCCCTGATCTCGACGACCGCAGTCCCCCCTAAAGTGTTTGCCGCTGCTGACGTCCACATCGCACCTATGACGGCCGTTCTAGTACCTGTGTTCGCGCCTGCTGCCACTGACTCAACTGTACTGTTTCAACCCTCTATAGGTAATGCGCGTCACCAAACCTTCGTGCTTCCGTTTGCCGTCATCAACTTTTGCAATGGTTCTGCGGCACTTTACGCGTGCAACATCTCTGCCTGCCCATTTCTGCTACTACGCGGCGAGTGTGTGGGGAGCTTCGAGCCTTTGGATTGTGTTTTCGAAGAAACAACGCTTGGAGACGGGGCCTCGCTACCAACTTGTGCCGTCACTCTTGCAACCGACTCCGATGCCCCTAAGGACATATTCTGCAAAGCCGTCGATTCCCAGCTCACGCCTGGGCAGCAGAAACAGATTGCCAACCTCCTCCAGCGTTTTCGAGCCTCCTTCAACCACGACCAACCTTCCTTAGGTCCGAACGTCGGCAGTTGTTCACCGTATTGATACCGGTCAACAAGCACCATTGCGACAGCGTCCTTACCGTGTGTACACTACCGAACGTCGGGTCATCGATGAACAAGTAGATGATATGCTGAAACGTGGAATAATCCAGCCGTCTAGCAGTCCTTGGGCCTCACCAGTCGTGCTGGTGAAGAAAAAGGACGGATCTATCAGGTTCTGCGTGGATTACCGCCGTCTCAACCGAATCACGCGCAAGGATGTCTATCCCCTGCCCCGAATCGACGATGCCTTGGACTGCCTACAGGGATCAGAATTCTTCTCTTCCTTAGACCTACGCTCTGGATACTGGCAGGTACCTATGGCGGAGGCCGATCGCGAAAAAACTGCTTTTGTCACGCCCGACGGCCTCTACGAATTCACAGTCATGCCTTTCGGCCTCTGCAATGCGCCCGCTACTTTTGAGCGGATGATGGACACGATTCTTCGAGGCCTGAAGTGGAATATCTGCCTATGTTATTTAGACGACATTGTCGTCTTTTCCACTGATTTTGCGTCCAATTTAACCCGCCTCGAGCAAGTTCTTACTTGCCTCTCCGGCGCGGGACTGCAACTGAACCTGAAAAAGTGCCACTTCGCCGCTCGAAAGCTTACGATCCTAGGGCACGTGGTTTCGAAGGACGGCATTCTCCCTGACCCTACCAAGCTAACAGCCGTGTCGGAATACCCCAAACCGACTACCATGAAACAGCTCCGAAGCTTCATCGGCCTTTGTTCTTATTTCCGGCGCTTTGTCCGCAATTTCGCTACCATCATCGCTCCTTTGACCAAGCTCCTCGCTGGCTCCAGAGATCTTTCGGCATGGTCTCCCGCTTGTGATGAGGCATTCAACGAACTGCGCCGCATCCTCACGTTGCCTCCTATTCTGCGACACTTCGATCCGTCTGCACCCACTGAGATCCACACAGACGCTAGCGGTGTCGGGCTAGGTGCTATTCTTGCCCAACGGAAAGATGGTTTCCAGGAGTACGTCGTTGCCTACGCTAGCCGAACACTTAGCAAAGCGGAAAGCAACTATTCTGTGACGGAAAAGGAATGCCTTGCCATTGTTTGGGCGATAGAGAAATTTCGGCCTTACTTGTACGGGCGCCCTTTTGACGTCGTGACTGACCATCATGCCCTCTGCTGGTTGTCGTCACTCAAAGATCCAAGTGGTCGTCTCGCCCGATGGGCGTTACGCCTCCAAGAATACGATATCCGCGTGGTGTATCGCTCTGGCCGCAAACACGCAGACGCAGACGCCCTCTCCCGTTCGCCCCTGTCTCCTGAATCTGCCTGCTTCGCACTTACTTCCTACGACACCACCGCCCTCACCATCTCCGACATGCCATCTGAGCAACGCAAGGACCCGTGGCTTGCTTCCGTTCTCGACATTCTGTCTGGTCGGACCCCTTCTCCATCTTCTCGGACATTGCGTCGGCAAGCCGAGCACTTCGCCATTCGTGAAGATGTACTGTACCGCCGAAATTACACACCCGGCGGCCGTAAGTGGTTACTCGCCATTCCGCGACACCTCCGGTCCGAAATATGTTCTACGTTCCACGACGACCCACAATGCGGCCACGCAGGTTTCCTCAAGACTTATTCTCGCATAAGTCTTCGATATTACTGGCGTGGCATGTACCGCTTCATTCGACAGTACGTGCGTGCATGTTCCACATGCCAAAGACGCAAGACTCCCCCGCAACACGCCGCCGGCACCTTGTTACCTTTGCCATGCCCCGCGCGGCCGTTCGACCGCGTCGGCCTCGACATCTACGGTCCCCTTCCGAGCACTGCAGACGGTAACCGTTGGATAATAGTTGCCGTCGACCACCTCACACGGTACGCCAAAACTTCACCTCTTCCTTCGTCTACAGCAAAAGACGTTGCCGCTTTTATTCTCCACAATTTGGTACTTCGTCATGGAGCCCCTCGAGAGTTGCTGAGTGACCGAGGTCGTGTGTTTCTCTCGGACGTCATCACATCCTTGCTGCGTGAGTGCCGCGTCGTGCACCGCACCACAAGCGCCTATCACCCTCAAACCAATGGGATGACGGAACGCTTTAACCGCACTCTCGGGGACATGCTGTCCATGTATATCTCGTCAGACCACTCCAATTGGGACCGCGTACTACCGTTTGTCACGTTCGCTTATAATACCGCCATTCAAAGCACTACTGGATTCTCCCCTTTTTTTCTCCTGTACGGACGGGAGCCGTCTTGTCTTATGGGACACTATTCTTTTGTACCGACCCGACGCCTCAGAGTCCACGACTCTGTCCCAGGCAGCAACATATGCTGAAGAATGCCGCCAACTTGCACGCTCGTTCACCACCCAAGACCAGGGGCGCCAGAAGTACCACCACGACGCATCCACTGACACTACTTCGTATGATCCTGGCTCTCTCGTCTGGCTGCGTGTTCCATCTACTGCACCTGGCCTTTCCACGAAGCTCATCCCCAAGTACCACGGTCCATACCGCGCAGTTCAGCAAACATCGCCCGTGAACTACCTCATCGAGCCACTGGAACCATCTTCTGACCATCGCCGTCGTGGCCGGGAAATTGTCCACGTGTCCCGACTAAAGCAGTGCTACGATCCTCCGGTGTTTTCTGGACGCTAGGTCGCCTGGATGGCTCCTTATTCCGCGGGGAGTAAATTGTACTGAATGCGACTGGCAGACGCTAGGCGGCTAGAAAGAGGAGGACGACGATCGGCGGCTGTGGTTGTTGCTCGTGCTCGCGCTCGCCAGCAGTTAGAACTGCCTCGGAAAGGTCCTTGCGCAGAGCAACAAATAAACCTGCTCGACGTACGAAACCCCCCATTTTAATACATATACATATACGGCAAATGACGGCGGCGAACACCGGCGGCGGCCAACGGCGACGCCGACGGCGAAAACCAGCCGAAAGTGTCCATATAATTGCTATCGCAATAAAATAGTAAGAAATGATCGGCTCAAGTGAGAATCGAACCCAGGCCGTCTGCGTGGCAAGGAGGTGTTCGACCGCAGAGCTACGCTATCGCTTGAAACTGCTTCGAAAAAAAAAACACCAAATAAATGTAATATATCAGGAGGAGTCTCCATAACGTATGCAATAATTCGCGGCGGAAGTGTAGAATCGCACCAGGCGTCAGAACATCTAAATTGCGCAACGAGTGGGTGTTTTAGAAGCCCAGCCGTTACACAGCGCTCAGACATATTCAACCATTATCAGCTACAAACGCAATAAGAAAGTGAGCAGCTGTGTAGTTCGCGTGTTGCCTTACGAATGCGTAGTGGGCCCTTCGTCAATATGCCGCAGGAAGAATTATGGTGTAGTGGGCACTTCACAACTATACTTGCAGTAGGCATACTCAGATAGTGTGAAACGGCCAATTTTACGCACTAAGTCGTTCGTTTCCTTACGACCCGGTTGAGGAATGCACCGAGAACCGAAGCCAGGCAGCAGTTGAGAAATTGATTCGCATGGGCCCGATTACGCTATCGCGTTCTACTCTTGAAGCCGAAGCTTAAGCATCCTCTGAGTTTAAGAGCACAGCTGCCCGTTCCAGCGTTGAGCGTTGTCGCCGTCGCCGTCGGTTGCGTGACTGATAGACATGACAAAGTAACTGATAGACACGAAAAAATAAAATGTGGAAAAAAAAAACTCCCCTTCTCCCGCTAAAGGGAATCATGTGTGGATGCGAAGCAGCGGGGAGATGGCTGGCTTGAGCGGGAGAAACGTCGCCGATTCCGTTTCGCGGCAGCGGCCCGGGCGCTCTCATCCCGGCGCTGCACAGGAGAGAGAATGAGGCGCGCGCTCCGTAATTTTTATACCGCGGAACTACCGTGGCGCCCCCCAGCGGAGTATGCAGCTGTCGCACCGCCTGTCGTGCAAGCCACTCCGTAGAGTAGAGGATTCCTAGAGGAGAGGACGGGGGGGACCGTAGGAGAAGAGACGCGCATGCGCTGTGGGACGCGGGCGCCGCTCCGTAGAGGAGAGCAGTCCTATAGGAGAGAAAGGCGGAGCGCAGGAGAGGAGAGGGAGGGGGGAAAGGACGCGCATGCCCAGTGGGGGGTGTGGGACGCGGGATGCAAGCAAGATCAAGGAATGAAGTCAATGGGACGCGGGCGCCGCTCCGTAGAGTAGAGGATTCCTAGAGGAGAGAAAGGTGGGGAGCGTAGGAGAGGGGCTGTGGGACGCGGGAAGGACGAAGCCCCCACAAGCACATGCACGCAAGATCAAGGAATGGAGTCAACATGGGCGACAGACGCCACCGGTAGTGCGCGTTATTCTTTGCTTGCACCCACCACCGCCCTAGCCACATCTAAGCAGCCGCTCTGTGCTCTCGGTCATGACTCTTGTGACTGTAATGGTGTTTGACGGCCTTATTGTACTACAGTGTTCTGGTTCGCATAGCAGCTGCTTCCCAACTTCATGAAGGTGACCGGAAGCGGGACGGCGGACGCGGGAGGGACGGACATAGCCCCGAGCATAAGATGCTTCGCGTCTAAATATAGCAGGGATCTAATCGGATTTGAAGCTGGGCCCTCTGCGTGGCAGTCAAGTATTCTGCCACAGAATCACGCTTGGGCTTGAAGCTCATCTGCAAAAAGACCCTATACAGGCGCTATGTCGCACAAAGAATCACGTTAATCTGTGTAATATAGAGTGGCAGAAGAGTAAAATAGCAACCAGTCATCACGCAATGGTAGTTGCGCAACTAGTGTGAGGTCTAATGTGTCCCACCCAGTAGCACGGAAAGTCGAGCTAGTTGGTAGGAATGCATATTTGAATAGCGTAAAAAAAAACAAAAAAAAAGACACAGGAACACAGGCGAGAAAGACGATACAGGCGCTAACTTTCAACTGACGTTTATTCGGAAAGACAACATATATACATATAACAACTGGTCATGCTCAATGACTCCGTCTAACATCAAAATCATAATCAGCACTTCAATTTACTATCTTAGAGCCCTGAGCTCAGCAAACCAAGTTCCTTATCGGACAGGGATAAAGACGGGTGGCTTATGCATTTCTCTCCCATTTTGGCAATGAAAAAGGCTTCGGCTACCTCTCTAGTTGTCTGATCGCAGTTCTGGAATAGTACAGTGGCATCATCAAAACACGGGGTACAATTGCACTCTGCGCAGTGAAGGGACAGGTGGCTACTTGGCCTGCATTTCAAGAAAGAATGGTGTTCCCGTAGTCGAACGTTAACACACCGTCCCGATTGTCCGACATACGCGCGACCACACGACACTGGTAACTGGTATTCTACACCACTCTTGTTGCATTCTATGAACGTCATGGTATGGCGCATGTCATATTTTTTAGACAAGTTATCGCTTCATTTTTTGTACAAACGGTCAACCGCGGGGCACACACGGCTAAAGTTTTCTTTTAGCGGAACATACCACATTTACATTGTACTTTCTGCCAATTTTTTTAGGCGATGCGAGATGCTGTGAACATATGGGATGACAGTCGTTTTCATCTTTTCTGGTTTGCATGGTTTCTTCGAATAAGATGGCGATTAAAAATATTTTACTGCTCTCTCGCACGTTGCGAGAGAGCAGTAACCATGGCAAGTCTTACATAGGCCAAACGGGCCGCTGTGTTAATGATCGCCTAAGAGAGCATATATTATCAATTAAGAATGGTGTGGGTTCACACCTGCCGTTCCATTGTGCTTCGTGCGGCTGCGCACCACTGTTCGGAGAAACTCGTGTTATAGGACGAAGCAGGGACACGTTAGCACGTGAAGTACTTGAGCCGTATCACATACAGAGCAAGGGGAATGAATGCGTCAGTGTCCCGTCGATCACTTTGTACCAGAAGGAATGCCTATTTTTAGATAGCGCTATGCGATAGTTTTTTAGATAGCGCTGTGCAATAGTGTTTTTTATGTGTGTTTTTTTGTTTGTGCTATGTGATAGCCGCTTGTGCTGCGCCCCATCTTTGTGCGCATATCATGAAACATATATATTTGGGCGATGTGAGGAAAATAAACTAGTTGAAAGTCTGGCGGCCTATCCTGTCTTCTCTTTTTTTTCTTCCTTATGTGGGATGCCGCGTCAATGAAAGGACGCATCCCAACATAAAACATAACGACTGTTTATTAGCGTAGTAGCAACAGCGGGGCGAGCATACCGACGCTGCGCTCGAACGGTTAGAGAAGGAATGATCATGTTCCGAGCTTGGCAGCTTGGGTTTATAGCCCCCGTCGGTGACTTAAGCCTCCGGTGACGCTGCGGTGGCGCTGTCCCTTATCGGAGGCCGCTGTCCCTTATCGGAGGCGCGTGTTGCAGGATGCGGCCGTGTCGCGCTGGGCCAGCTAGTGACGAGGCGGAGGCTGCGCCGGTTTGTGCGCAGTGTGTCGCCACATCACCCCCCCCCCCTTGCGGAGTGCAGAGCCCTTCGTCTGTAGAAATCTGGGAGGCGTACCGGACGGCCGGAGTGTGTCGTGAAAGGAGCAGGCTGCGACGTCGGCGGCTGTGGATAGATGCCTTTGGATGGAGTGGCGCTGTCCGGTTCGTCCGGTAGCACTGACAACTGGGCGAGTTGGTACGGATGCATGAATTTTGAAAGGCGCGACAACTTACACGAAAAATACGAAAGAAACACACCAACACAAGCACCGCGTGGTCCGGCGCTTGTGTTCGTGCGTTTCTTTCGTATTTTTCCTCGAAGTTGTCGCGCCTTTCAAAATTCATTCCGGTTCGTCCGCAGTGATGTATGCGGGCTTGAGCCGGTCAATCGAGACGCGGACGTTGTTCCCGTTCAGGCGGTGAGTCAAGTTTTTGTCGTCGCGATGGACGACCGGTTAGGGTCCGCTGTAGGGGGGGCTGGAAAGGCCTGCGGACGGTGTCGTCGCCGAGGAAAGCATGCGTGCACGATGCTAGCTCCTTGAACACAAAAGGAATAGGCTTGCAGTGGTGGGCTGCAGGTGATGGGCGTAAGGAGGCGATGGTGCGTCGGAGCCGGGCGACGAAATCGGTGGGATTTGACGTCGTAGTGCTGGATGGCAGTGCAGCGAGAAATTCACCTGGGAGACGGAGTGGTTCCCCGTAGACGAGCTCTGCTGGTGTAGCGTGGATGTCCGGTTTGAAGGTGGCGCGAAGACCGAGGATGACGGCTGGGATGGCCTCGAGCCAGGTTGAGTCCGGGTGACACATAATGGCTGCCTTGAACTGTCGGTGGAAACACTCGATCATTCCGTTGGCGCAGGGGTGGTAACTGGTGGTCCGCAAGCGTTCAAAACCGATGGTAAGCCCGAGGAGCCTGAAAAGGTGCGACTAAAGCTGTCGTCCTTGGTCGGTGCTTACGCGGCGGGGGGGCGCCGAAAAGAGAAATCCAGCCGGTGAAGAAGGCCGAGGCGACGTCTTCCGCGGTGATTCCCTCGAGGGGCCATGCTTCGGGCCACCGAGTGTCCCGGTCAATGGCGGTGAGGCAGTAGCGATTGGGTCCAGCCGGGGAAAAGGGTCCTATGATGTCGAGGTGGAAGTGCTCAAACCGTACGAGGTGGACGTGCTCAAACCGGACGTGACGTGCCTGGTGACTTTAGCGCGTTGGCGTTGAATGCAGGAGCGTGCCCAGGTGCGACAATCCCGTTGCATGGAGGGCCAGACATAGCGGTCAGCCACGAGGCGTGTAGAGGCGCGTATGTCGGGATGGCTGAGGTTGTGGAGATGGTTGAAAAGACCACGGCGACGGGAGAGGGGCACATAGGGCCTGCTTCGTCCTGTCGACATGTCGCAACAGATCGTGGTTGTCGACCCTGGAATGGGGACTTGTAGCTGAAGGGAGGACCTGCCTTGAGAAGTTCCTGCAGTTCGGCGTCCGTACTCTGAGCCTCGGCGAGGACGTCCGCTGTTATCAGCACCGAGCTGATGGCTGCCACGCGTGAAAGCGCGTCGGCGACCACGTTGTCTTTCCAGCTGACATTTTGGATGTCGGTAGTGAACTGCGCAATGAACGAGAGTTGGTTCTGCTGTACAGGCGGGAGTTTGTCGCGACGTTGAGAGAAGGCGTAGGTAAGAGGCTTGTGGTCGGTATAGATGGTGCAGTACTGTGCTTCAAGAATATGGCGAAAGTGTTGCACTGCTTCGTATATCGCCAGAAGTTATCTGTAGTAGGCTGACAAATTTGTCGGGGAGGTGGTCGTGGTTTCCTCAGTGGAACTGGCGGTTGAAGGGGTCGTTTTCCCAGTTGCGAGTTTCTTGGAGAAGAACGCCAAGAGATGCCAGGTGTTGTCCACGCGTTGCATGAGGGCGGCGCCGATGGTGAAGCTAGATGCGTCCGTGAAGAGTCCCAAGGGAGCGTCTGGCACGGGATGGGTGAGGAGCGTGGCGGTGCAGAGGGCGGCTTTGCATTCTTCGAAAGTTTTCGCTAACGTCGGTGTCCACTTGACGGGTTGGTTTCCTCGTAGCCCAGCCAAAGCATCATGGAGGGGAGCCTGGTAGTCGGCTGCGTGTGGCGAGAAACGTCTGTAAAAGTTCAGCATGCCGAGGAAACGGCGAAGATCTTTAGCGGTGGTGGGTTGAGGGTAATTCTGCAGGCCCGAGATGCGTTGGGGCAAGGGCCGAGTTCCCTCAGATGAAACTTCGTGGCCGAGGAAGCGGACGACGGAGGCGCCTAGCGTGCTTTTTTTTTGGATATTGACGAGTAGACCATGGTCATCGAGGCGTTGGAACAGCAGACGGAGGTGCCTGTGGTGCTCTTCGGCGTCGTGGGAAAATACCAGTATGTCGTCAAGGTAAACGAAGCAGAAGTCGAGGCCGCGGACAACTTCGTCGATGGAGCGCTGAAAGGTTTGTCCAGCGTTCCTCAGGCCGAAGCTCATAAAGGGAAACTCGATCAAGCCAAATGGAGTGATGATTGCCGTTTTCGGGACGTCATTCGGATTGACGGGTATCTGTGTGTAGGCCTTCACCAGGTCCAGCACAGAGAACACGTGGCAGCCATGAAGACGATGGGCGAAGTCCTGTATGTGGTGGACGGGGTACCTGTCTGGGATGGTGCGTTGAGGGCACGGTAGTCCCCACAGGGCCGCCAGGCTTCGGTCTTCTTCGGAACAAGGTGGAGTGGCGAAGCCCATGGACTGTCAGAGCGGCGGGCGGTTCCTTCGCGGACCATGCCCTCGAACTCTGCTTTGGCTATGCGCATGCGGTCCGGGGCAAGGCGACGGGCGCGGCAGAAAACCGGGGGGGCCTGAAGTGGTCCGGATGTAGTGCACGGTGGTGTGGTGCACTTTGCGCGGCAGTCCGCTGGGGCGCGTCAATCCGGGGAATTCGGCGAGGATGGCGTGGTACGGCGAGTGATTGTCAACACTGAGTACCTTGATGCTTGGCTGTAGGGCGCTCGTTCGCTGGCCTGGAATGTCCCGTTGTCGCGTCAATTAGACGGTCATTGCGGCAGTCCAGAAGGAGGTTGTAGTGAGCCAGAGCCGATGATTGGCTCGGCGACGTCGGCGATGACAAAGTTCCAGTGAAGGTTATGGCGTAAGTTTCTGAGCTGGATGAGCAGGCTGAGCGAGCCATACGTCTTGATTGTGGAGCGGTTTGCCGCACTGAGCTCGAAAGACGTAGGCGGACGAGGACCTTGAAGATGGGATCGCGGGT
Source organism: Rhipicephalus appendiculatus (assembly GCA_030522465.1). Classification (NCBI taxonomy): domain Eukaryota; kingdom Metazoa; phylum Arthropoda; class Arachnida; order Ixodida; family Ixodidae; genus Rhipicephalus; species Rhipicephalus appendiculatus. The sequence continues at coordinate 1,427,970 of JALIZH010032958.1, forward strand.
AGCAGCAAATGTCGGAACCGCTGTCGACAAGGAAACGCTGCTTCGTGATTTGGTCGGTGACGAAAATGCGACAGCCTCCGGGTTGGCAGCTCGCGGCCGTCTCTACGAGCTTTTCCGAGTTTTCCGAATGTCCCACGGAACAGGGTGGTCGACATTGCCGGGCTCTGTCCCCGAAGCGTCGGTGGTAGTAACACGGGCCGTTGTTATCAGGTTGCCGCGATGAAGTTGTGTTACGGTCGCGGCTTTGCAAGTGGCGGCGCTGTTGCATCGGAAGACGTTCACCCAGGTGTTCTTGAATGGTGGTGAGCTTTCGATCGATTCGTCGATACGGCGCGCCAGCTCTGTGCTGTTCAGCGGTGCGGTGACAGCCTGGATGGTGGACGACAACTGCGGCAAGAAGGCCTCGACGACGCGATCAGCAATCTCCGCAAGTTCGTCGAGAGGTAGCCTAACCTGAGCCTGCAGGATTGCCTGGACGTGTGGCGGGAGTCGTTGGAGCCAAAGCGCTCGCAGGAGAGATTCCTGCACTTGCATGTTGCCCGCGAGCGCATGCATGTGTCGCAGGAGCTGCGAAGGTTTGCGCTGAGCAAGCTCTGCGAACTGAAGATGTCGTAGCTCCTGTTCTTCCGAGAGCGACAGGCGGCGGATAAGTGCAGTCTTCAGGTGTTCATAGAGGTTGGCCGTTGGTGGGTTGGCAAGCATATCCCGGACATCGTTGGCATAACGTGCGTCCAGGTGGGCGACGACGTAATCGTAGCGGGTCCGGTCTTGTGTGATGTGCGCCAGGGAGAACTGGGCCTGGACCTGGGCAAACCAGACCTCGGGCGAGTCCACCCAAAACGGCGGAAGCTTGACAGCAACACGCCAGGAGGCAGCGTGCGGGATGCCTTCTGTAGGGGCTCTGACGTCCTCAGCGGAGCCGGCAGGCACGGCCTCGGTTGTGGAGGCGTTGCGAGAATGCTGTTGTTGCTGGGTCTGCAGTTCCTCTTGAAGTTGTTGCACTTGCTGGTGCAGAGCGGTGAGGGCTTCTGGGTTGGCCATGGCGGTGCGGTTAGTTCGGTTTCCGGGTCACCAGATGTGGGATGCCGTGTCGATGAAAGGACGCATCCCAACATAAAACATAACGACTGTTTATTAGCGTAGTAGCAGCAGTGGGGTGAGCATACCGACGCTGCGCTCGAATGGTTAGAGAAGGAATGATCATCTTCCGAGCTTGGCAGCTTGGGTTTATAGGCCCCGTCGGTGACGTAAGCCTCCGGTGACGCTGCGGTGGCGCTGTCCCTTATCGGAGGCGCGTGTTGCAACATGTGGCCGTGTCACGCCGGGCCAGCTAGTGACGAGGCGGAGGCTGCGCCGGTTTGTGCGCAGTGTGTCGCCACACTTATCTCAGTTGCGCCACAAATATTTTATTAAGCCATGCACCAACTCGCCCAACGTCACACTCTGGTAAAAAAATTGTTTGTTTGTTTCCAGTACTTTTGCGGAAAATTCTTTAATGCCTTGTTTCTGATCTTCACCCAAGGCAACGGTTAATGCGCTGAATTCACTTCTCTTTCCTTGAGAGAAAGTTTAGGACAAAAATGACTGCCACGACGCTGACGGCTGGTTGCGCAGAGAGTTAGCTTGATGAAACGTTGTTGTTTCGTGCTACCCCAGATGAAACTTTTTTTTACACGGTACCTGCGAGAAGAAAAAGCGATTTACGCTAGGAAGGTGCGCTGGATACGTGGAACTTTATACGTGGTTCAGAGGTCATTCAAATTGACAGTAGCGTAAGCATTGTTAGATTAATTTGCCTATCTGTGTCTCAGAGAGCTTAGCTCAAACGCAGAATTTTGTTGATATTTCAAATGTCTTCTCACCTGCATTCTGCATGGTTGGAACAATACCGTTTCTTTATCTACAAATTAGCACTGCGAGCCGCTGGTCCCTCGCAGTACAAAGATACTTTTCGGCGTCGTTTTCGTCGGCAATGCTCGGCAGACTTCCAGAAGCTGCCGTTAAGAAAATAAATGCGAACCAAACGGACATGTAGGCCGCAGTGGCTGTTGTAGAGTATACGAGAGGTGTCGAGTGGCGCGATCACGCCTCGTCGCGTGACGCATTTCGCGGCGACAGTAACGGCGGCGCTGTAGTCAGAAATCTTCAGGCGCCCCACAGCGCACGCAAGAATTACTAAGCTCCCGGGCGACCATCGTCATACTTCTTCATTTCACTTTGTATGCGCCTGCCGAATATTCATGCCGAATGCATTCCAGGAAGTCATGCACCCATATCAGTAGTAGCAGTTGAAACGTCGATTGAAGCTCATCAATGCGTTCAAGGCGCTAAAAGTGCGCAATTACTCGCGTCGGCAGGCTGGGACACACGCGCGCCCCATGCAGACGCTCACAATAGCGCAATTATAAAGCGAATACAGCAGCGCCGCTACTTTCAACCATCGGTGCCACAGCCGAGATGTGGCATAGCCGCTTCATTCGTTACGTTGCCTCTTCTGTAGCTGTCGGATGCAGCGCTAGCCTAGCCTAGCCTCGCTTTGCCATAGTTTCCTGGAAATACACTAGAGGGAGCTCTGGCGAGTGTCTAGTGGCAGAAAAGACAGAAAAGTAGAGAAAAGTAGGGATAAAGGACAAATGGCAGAAAAGTAGAGATAAAGGAGAAAAATGAAGAATGGGGAAAAATAAGGTCATTCTGCCTTAAGAGGCAGAGAGATGGACCGTGAATTTATATTTTTCTTTGCTATAATAACATAGATTTAATCAATGTAGATAAGGCATTAGGCCAACATAAAAAGAAAGTTTTTTTTTTCGAGCCCGGTGGCAGACATGTGACCGCCCCGTTATAAAGGGGACGCTCATAGCATCCATCCATCCATGGGAGTTGCAATGCCTGGCGTTTGAGCCAGCATGGGAATGGTTGGTAGTACACAGATTAGTCTAAACTTCGTCCTTTTAGCTTCGTTTGGCTTCGTGTGGTTCGCATTCACTTTGTCGCAAGAAGTTCAGCAAACGTTCAGCAGTTCAGCTTAACTACCGTCACCCTTTAGGTGTACTAATGCAAATCTAGTCACAAAGTTCACAACGACCCATTATTTTATCCGAAACGAACGCCAAAACACAACAGTAAATAAAGCCACAGGTGCGTTGGAAGCCGCAAGCACGAATGTTAGGAAAATCCGTGTACTACCCATTATTCCCATGGTGGCTTGCCGATCGCAGTGCCAGAGTTCCCTTTAGGTAATATTGGGAAGCTTTATGGACTTTGCCTCAGTGAGATACTCTAGCCTCGCTAACGTAAAAAAAAAGAAAAAAAGAAAGATCACTAGGACGCCATGCGCCTATTGTAGTTTATATTTCCATAATAACTGCGTCTAGTTTCCCCCGTGGTTAACAGCTTATTTAATCCTTTCCCGACCGAAGACGAGTTGAGGTCGTTTTCACGGTTTGAACCCCTCCTAGAGCTAGAGAAGACGAGCTCGGCGCCCTGAAACAGGCATTTTGGGTCGCCGCAGTCAAGCTACCATGATTAATTTTGCTGCGTTCTCTTTTGATTCAACAGATGGCACAGTAGGAAACCTAAAAACGCACTCAAAGCATGCATTTGGCTCGTGAAACGACTTCATCCTTGTAACCGCAATTAGAAAATAGCGTCTTCTGTGCGCGAGTGGCGCGCGCATTCCGCCAGCAACTCCGTTAAAAAAATAAATTAAAAAAGATTACACCATCTCCCGCTAAAGAGAATCATGTGTAGATGCGAAGCAGCGGGCGCTAACGCTTAAACTGGCGGCGGCGTTGACGCTGGCGCTCATCGCGGCGTTGCGCAGGAGAGAAACCTGGGGAGGCGCAAAGCACGCAATGGTGGACCGCTGTTTCCTACCGGAACATGCCAATCGCTGCTAATGGGCAATGAGAGACAGAAGACTCCGATTGGACAAAGAGAGCCGCAGTCCGCTTTTAGTTAACGGGCACGCTGCGAATTTTTATTGTTCAACAACGCACAGGAGAAATCTCCCACTGGCACTACCTTGCAGGTCAAATGCCGTGCCTATATATACGGGGTGGCCAGTGAACGGTTGTGCAGCGCGATCAGTCGGTTTTTTCAATTAAGAAACTCGCTAGCAGACGCTGCCTGCGTCGACGTTGCGAGGCGAGAGAGAGGGGGGGGGGGACGTTGTAGAGGAGAGGGGGAGGAGACGCGCATGCACAGTGGGGTTGTGGGCTCCGCGGGGAGGGATGCCTAGAGGAGAGAGAGGGGGGAGTGTAGGAGAGGAGGTGTGTGGAGAGGGTTTGCACATGCGCTGTAAGGGTGGTCAAGCCGCACACCACCACCACTGGATTAAACTCCGCCATAAGCTGCTTCGCATCTAAAAGAAAGGTTGCTTGTCCTCCGAATTGAAGGAGAATTGCAGTTGTCCTGCGAGTGTGGCAGGGACAGCATATAGCAGCATCGTTTTTCTGAATCGTCGGATTCGGACGACAACCATGTATCGGCAATGGACGCTGTAAGATGCAACGTGTTTAGTAACGTTGGTTAGATGCAAGAAAATTAACCACCGCGGGCGCGTCCGGTTTTTCTTTTTTATGCTCTAAAAGCAACGCTTTTTTACGGTAAAAACAGTTTTCTGAAACTGAAGCATATATAACGTACAGTTGTTCAGAAATTGGTTCTGAACTGTTTTCTATGCGAGATGGGAACGACTGGTGTCATTCCGTTTTATATTATTGTGTCTTTGATAATGTGATTTCGATGCGCAAAGAAATTTGTTCGTTTCAGCTCTCCAAGATTGGCAGAAACTTCATCGAAATGGACTTGAACTGGCTCATAGAGACAACAACCGGCTTACGAGACTTTCTGAACCAGGAGGAGCTTTCAGCAAACAGTGCTGTAGGAACATACGTCAAGGTAAGACACTGCATAGGAATTAATGTATGTTCAACTTCTAATAGACTGATATGTATGGAACTAGCCAATTTTGGGACTTAGGGTAAAGAAGCGCTATCATGCCACCAGCTCAGGAGTGCTGATAATGCGATCATCGCAAAATCTATCGGAGAAGTGCGTGTCAATGTTTTGTGATTTTTATCAGAGCAAGTTGCAGGTTATCTCATTTTGGAAATGTTAATCATCAAGTACATCCTGTGTCATAAAAGATTAAAGGCTGTTGCCCGGTAGGATATCTCTACCATAAAACTAGGGATTTTAGGTATTATTATGGTGGCAGTTTCGGCTTTCTCCACATATTTTGAAACTGCATGTAGTCAAAAGCTTGATAAAATGTATGCTTGGGCTAGTTGTTGATTTGGAATGAACATCTTTGCACAGCGCAAGAAAACGAGGACGTAGGTGTATCGTTGAGCTGCATTTTGTCGGTAAGAACAGGCTGACATCCGATGGGCGAAAGAACGATAACCTTTATTTGAGGCTCGATTATATAGGCAGGCCAACACGTGGGCCTAAGGAACACGTGGGCCTAAGAGAAGGGGCATATCTTGCGCCGAGTAACTAAAATACAGAATACTTTGGCGCATGTCTTATCACATGGCGATACAACCTTCTTCTGAACAAAAAAAAAAGGCATCGTAATGCGAACAATGTTCATGGCACTTGGTTGTAGTGACGGTCGTATTGTAGCCGCCTGGGGGGCCGGCTCTGCCTACTGGATCTTCTAGGAAGAGCGGACGCTTGCGCTGTCACCTGCGCTGGGTTGTCACCTGCACTTGGTTGCGCTGTCACTTGCGCTTCCTGCGTGGGGTTCTCGCCGGGTGTCACTGGTGTAGTCGGCGTGGAGTGACGAACATAATCGTCGTTGAGGTCATCAAGAACATCGGGGTTGAAAGTTTCCTTTGTGGGTAACAGATGCTGCCTGTTTCGCCTAATGAGCTTGTTTCCTTGTGTTAGAATTTTGTACGATCTCGGGTGCGTCTGCCCAATGACTTGGGCTTTCTGCGACCAAGCTTTCCTTTTGATCCTGACGACTTGACCTTCTTCAAGGGGTGGAAGTGGCTTTGTTGCACGATCGAACTGGATATGCTTTTGCACTTTCACCTTCTTTTGGACGTTGAAATCTGGCAAGGTTGACCGCAGTTGTCTTCCTTGCAATAATTCTCCCGGGGACCGTCCACATTCCAGAGGCGTCGACCGGTAACTCAGGAGACCCAGCCAGAGATCTTCGCCTGCTTCGTTCGTTTTCTTCAGAATCCTTTTCACCACTTGAACTCCCTTCTCCGCCAAGCCGTTGGAACGAGGGAACTCCGGACTCGATGTCACATGTCGAAAGTCGTACTTGTCCGCGAATAGGCGAAATTCTCGACTTGCAAACTGGGGTCCATTGTCGCTCCACACTTCTACCGGGATTCCATATCTTGCAAATATGGCTCCCAGTTTGGTGATGACTGTTGCCGATGACGTGTCCTCCAGCTCTGCAATTTCTGGAAAGTTCGATAGAGCGTCATACACGGATAGATACGATTTCCCCCCCCATACTGGAATAGATCGATACCAACGCGATACCACGGGTATTCAGGAGGTGCTCTCATGATTAGTGGTTCTGCCGGTTGGCTGTATGCGTGGCGTCGGCATACCTCACACTTTTGAGTCATAGCGGTGATTTCGCCATTAATGCCTGGCCAGAACACGAATCTTCTCGCTCTTGCTTTGCATTTATTCTGGCCCATGTGGCCTTGATGAATGCGCTGTAGCATTTCCTTTCGCATATGCGCAGGGATTATTACTTTGCTGCCTCTCAGAAGAACTCCTTTGATGACAGAAAGTTCGCTGGCAAAAGGTTTCAACTCCCCCTGTATGCTTGAGCCAGCATATATACTCTCCTTTACTCCACACAGGTATGGGTCCTTATCCGTTGCGTTTTCAAGCCGCTTAAGCGTGACATCGGTTACAAAATCAGCCAGCATACTCACGGCGTGAATTTCGATGTCTTCCTCACCTGCGGCGTCACCTTCTGCGTCGGGGACTGTGGCTCTTGAAAGCATGTCCGCCAGGATGAGCTGCTTTCCTGGAATGTATTGCATAGTGAAATCGTATTTTAATAACCGCAGGAAGAACCTTTGAAGCCTGGGCGGCATTTCTCCGATTGCTTTTTTAGCGATAGCGATCAGTGGGCGATGGTCGGTCTCCAACGTTATCTTTCGGCCGTAGATGAAATAATGAAATTTCTGACATCCGAACGTCACCGCCAACGCTTCTTTTTCAATCTGAGAGTAGCGCTGTTCTACCGAAGAGAGCGTTCTGGATGCGTACGCCACAGGATGCCAGCTATGCCATGACGTTGTAGCAGGGTCGAGCCCAGACCAGCCAGTGACGCGTCTGACGTCACCTTTGTTTCTTTTAGAGGGTCGAAAATTGCCAGAACTGGCCCCCCTGCTTAGGCATTTGCATATTTCTGCCCATTCTTTCGCGTGGCTGGGGGTCCATTCAAAAATTGCGTCATGTTTGATTAAACTGCGCAAACCAGGCGTCTTCTCTGCTAAACAAGGAATATACTTTGAAAAATAATTGGCTACGCCGAGCAATCGCTGCACTCCACGTTTGTCGGTTGGCGCCGGTATGTCAGTTATGCAATTGACTAGCTGGCGGTTAGGCGTTATTCCCTTTTCAGAGATCACATCACCTAAAAATTCAATTTCTTCGACGCCCACTTTGCACTTCTCTGCATTCAGTGCTAATCCCGCTCGTTTCGCGGCTTCAAGTGCGCTTTTTAAACGCCTGTCATGCTGCTCTCTTGACGTTCCCCACACCAAAATGTCATCCACGTATACATGAATGCCAGGCAAGGACTCGAAGATTTCGTTGAGAGTTTTCTGAAAAACTTCGGAAGCAGACGAGATACCAAACGGCAGCCTTAAAAATCGATATCTGCCGAACGGTGTTGCAAATGTACAAATTCTTGATGTGCTGTCATCAAGTGGAATCTGATGAAACCCTGCTTTCGCATCGAGACGGCTGAATACTTTCGCGCCTGCCAATTCTGCTTGTATATCCTCGCGCCGCGGCATCTCGTAATGTTCTCTCTTTATGCATTCGTTGATCCTTCTAGGATCCATGCAGAGTCTTAGTTTTCCGTCTTTCTTTTTAACAATTACTAAAGGGCTCACCCAGTCAGTCGGCTCGTTGACCTTGAGAATGATTCCGGCTTCTTCCATTCGCCTCAGTTCATTGCGCAGTGGTTGCCTCAGGGTCAAGGGTACACGCCGGGCTGCTTGTACAACTGGAACTGAGCCTTCCTTGAGCACCATCTTGTATTGGCGTTGGACGCAGCCGGTGCCTTGGAAAACCTCGCTGTATTCTTGAAGAAGTTTTTCAGAACTGTTTGTTACAGTATCCACGTTTCTGGTAATCAATCCGAGCTGTTCCGTCGCTTTCAGCCCAAGCAGCGCCTGATGTCCCTTCTTGACAATGAAAAAATTCAGCTTGCAGCTTTGGCCCCCCGATGACAACTTGTTCGCTGATGACGCCCACATGTCTGATTGTGGATCCGCTGTACGATCTTAGCGTTGAACTGCTCTGTCTTAGGGGCGGTTTTGGTTTGATGTTCTTGTAGATCGAAAACGGCAGTAGATTTGCTTGTGAGCCCGTGTCAACTTTGAGAAAAACTTGCTCACCACCAACGCTCGCCTTGACCATCCAGTCGCGCTTGGTTCCTACGCTGTCCACACAGACATCCAAGATGCTGAAGTCATCCTCGTCGTCCCTCAATTCACCGACTTGCGTTGTCTTTCGACAGCACGCTGCGAAGTGGTTCTTTGACTGGCATACTCTGCACGTTTTTCCGTAGGCAGGACAGTTTCGTGGCTTGTGCACCCTGCCGCACTTAAAACACTTGGGTTTACCTTGAGGCCATCTTTTGTCTTGTGTCATCTGCACCGGATCTATTTGTTCTTCTTTTTGAGCCCATGCTTCGTTTTGGAGAGCTGCTGCTTCGAATGCCTTGCACATTTGCTCCGCTTTAGCCATTGTTAGCTGGTTGTCTTGGAGAAGTTTCGTGCGCAAGGTTTCATTATGGATTCCAATTACTATTTGATCTCGGATCATGGAGTCGGCCAACCCTTCAAAATTGCATTGCCGGGCCTGTTTCCTCACGTCGCGTACAAAGTGTTCGAACGTCTCCCCTGCTGCCTGCATTCTCTTCCGGAACAAATACCGCTCGTACACTTCATTGGTCTGTGCGCTCCAGTAGTTGTCAAACTTCTCTACGACAGTCTTGAAATCTTCTCTGCTTTCATCTTCATTAAAAGCAAAATTGTTGAATATTTCGAGAACTTCATCACCGGCCAAGGTCAGCAGTAGTGCCGTCTTTGCCGCGTCGCTCAGAGGTTTGTCTTGGGGTTTCACTACGGTAATGTAGAGCTCTAGCTTTTGCTTAAATAGCTGCCAGTTTTTGGAGACGTCACCTGTGATGCGAAGAGGGTCTGGAGGCTTCAGAAGATCCATTTCAGTGCCGTAGCTTCCAAAACTGCGCTCTCGTTAGGGCGTCGTCGGGCACGTCTGGCACTTCTGACACCATGTATCGTTGAGCTGCATTTTGTCGGTAAGAACAGGCTGACATCCGATGGGCGAAAGAACGATAACCTTTATTTGAGGCTCGATTATATAGGCAGGCCAACACGTGGGCCTAAGGAACACGTGGGCCTAAGAGAAGGGGCATATCTTGCGCCGAGTAACTAAAATACAGAATACTTTGGCGCATGTCTTATCACATGGCGATACAGTAGGGAGGACACAACACGTGTTGTGTCCTCCCTACGTGCTCGTGTTCTTGCGCTGTGCAAACATGTAGTCAAAAGCCACATGAAGGCACGACGGGTTCTAATATTAAGTGCGGAGCACTTTATGGGGGCCGGGTTGTCGTATGTTGTCGTATGCTGTGATCTCATGCTGTCGTCGGCGCTTGGCATAACGCAGGCAAAACCACATGTAGCATAGCCAACTGTAGCATATTGAGCACGCGCTCGCGCCAAAGGGAAGTCTTCTTCGTCTTGTTCTTCGAACGCCTAGATATGATGAAGTGCGGACATTACTACTATGGCTAGGGAAACAAGAGAACACAAACCGCATATAAAAACTCAGAAGGTGAAAGCAAGCGAGAAATAGAGAGAAAGAAAGAGAGAAATACGAATAAAAATGCGAGTAAATCGAAATATTCAGGTAAAAAACACATAGAACACTGGAAAAGAGAACAAGAACAAAACAGTTTTTTAAAAAATAGTGGACAAATTTCTTGAAACACCCTGTATAGGCATGCCACACTGCGCCAACAAGATGCGCACAAAACCAGGATTCCGTTATAAAAGTACCGCAGACAGAGCCGTGAAAAAGACCTCATTTGGAGCAAACGCCACAATCTTTTACAAGATGTACACTTCTGTTATATCTCTTTTCTTGTTGTGTTTTTATTCCACCAAGAGTCTACAATATGACTCGATTAAACATGACAGGGTACTTTAAAAATTATACAGACAATGGAGTCAACAAACCAAAAAACAACAATTCTAGAAACATACTAAGACAGCGAAAAATGAACAACAACGATGAACCACAGCGCCAAGAGAGTCAAAACTTAAAACTTATGAAAACATTACTTATCGTCATATGTGAAACAAAACAGGCGTACGGAGTGAGTAGCAACTAAAACCCCATAAAAAGGTTTACAAAGGAAAAGAAAAAGAAAAACCTTTGCAAGGTGATACCACAACATTAAACATAGCCATTTAAGAAGACTAATTCTCTGTCCGAAAGTGAGATTTATGGCATGCTTATGCATTAGTCATTGTTTTTCCTTATAAAATACGCTTCAATAATCTCCCTTTCAGTCTTTTCACGTGCCTTTGCCCTGACTGACACATTCTCGAATCGGACGGTACAGCCACACATCTACAGTGGAAATCCAAATGACCACCATTTTTTCCCCTTACAGCCAAACTATGCTCACGCATGCGTTCGTTCAGGCATCGCCCCGTCTGCCCAATGTATACCCTCCCACATGATAAAGGGATGTGATAAACAACACCAGAAAAATACCGAGTGAACACATTTGCATGCTTTTTTGAGCATTCCACGTTCTTCTGTTTGGTAATTAACGAACAGATCTGGCCTAACGTTCTAGGCGCAGAAAACGCTACATCGACACCGTACCTATCTGCAACCTTTTTCACATTGTAGGATACATTATGCAGGTACGGCATGACATGCATAGGTTTCTTCTCCTTTTCCTTGGCTTTTGGATTCCCGCCCTTGTACTTCTGAAGAAGGCTTTCGCAAGCGCTGGCGATAATATGCGTGGGGTACCCAGCTGAGACCAGACGAACCACCTGGGCCTTGAAGCTCTCAAGCATCAAATGCGGGCTAGCTTATCAAGGGCTGCTGCGCAAGCTGACAAAACTATGCCCCTTTTAATCAACTTCGAGTGCGCGCTTTCATACGGCAACAGGCCTTTCTTGAAGCGCGGATTGTACTTGTAGCAGATGTGTTCCTTGGCAAACTTCGTCCGTAGGTTCAGAAACTGGATCTCGTTATCGACCGGCATTTCATGTGTGAACTTCAAGCCACTCGAGTGTCTGGTAAAAGCCTCTAGGACACCTTTCACAACATCCAACACACATTCACCTGGCATCTTCCCAAGCACAATGAGGTAGTCGTCCACATACCTGAAAGTGCGACCGACACCCAAAAGGGGCAGCTCATCCTTCAGACGCTGGTCGAAGGCTGCCATGAATATGTCACTGAGGACAGGTGCGACCGCAGAACCGATGCAAATTCCGGCTTTTTGGACATAGATACCATCTTGGTGGCTGATTACTGTGGAATCGAGGTAGAATTTTAGAAGTTCCAAAAAGTTATTAGTGAAGATACAGTACTTGTTTTGGAAATTCATTTCTCCGAATGTATCGACTGCACAACTGACAGCTTCAAAAATGGCACCATGTGGAATTGAGTAAAAAAGTTCTTCAACGTCAATTGAAAAGGCTGTAGACGCCGATGGTAAGCCTTCCTTCAATGTAGAAATGATTTCAGATAAACTTCGCACTAAGAAAGGGTCGCCGCTGCGAAGGGAACCAAGTATACCTTGTAGGTACCGTGACACTATCCTTTGCCAGCTGTCCTTCTCAGACACAATGAGGCGTAGCGGATAGTCGCACTTGTGCGTTGGTAGTCTGCGCTCTTTCTAGTCTCCCTCCTTTTTCTTCTTGCTTGCGCAGCAAGTCGAGGTTTCAAGTATGAACCAACTAGTTTGCAAAGAAGTATTGCCTTACTCTGTCGAGTGCGCAACTATGAAGGCATGTTAAAGGAACGAAAATTCCTTATCATCAAGGAGCACCGACGGTTGGCTCACGCACTTAGAGCCTTGTCTTTCGATGACGCAGGCCTCAGTTACTTCGCGGGTTACTCGCTCCCTGTGACGAAATAGCACTCAGGTTTTTTCAAACATCGGACTGCAGCCACACTGACGGCAATGCAAGGCCAAATGGGACGACGACGCACCTTTCAACGAGCTGTGGTGTTCGCGCAGACAAATGTTGAGACATCGGCCAGTCTGGCCCCCGTAAACGTGACCGCATGAGAGGGGATCTCGTACACCACCCCTTTTATACATGACACGAACTGAAGGCCATATTTCATGGTGCACACGCCTTTTGCCTCCGCTTCCTTTTTTCTCACGATATTGCAGCCTCGGGCGAATCCCCTTTAGCATATTTTTGGCTGAGAACACCACGTTGACACTAAAGCGCCCCGCCACTCTCTTGAAGCGGTGGGACACTCCGTGAATGTAGTGGATTACTGAGAATGGCCTGCTTTCTTCACTTCTTCCCGCCTGCGCCAGCATAACACCTGCTCTTACGCTCTTTAGCACCCTTTCACTAGTAGCTGCTATAACCGCGTCAGGGTATCCTGTCTGTCGCAGGTTTCCCGCTTGTTCGCGCACGCTTTAGCTCATCAGGTGCGGGCAAGACTTCGAGATGGCAGAGCGGATACATGAGCTGGCTATTCCGTTTCTTACAATCCTTGTGTGACCAGACGGGTAGTCGAGCAAACACTTTGGTGATCTTGGTTTATATTGCCAGCATATCTTATCAGAGCAAAATACCAAATGGAGGTCAAGATACTGTAAAGTATCATTCCGGGGTGTCTCGCACGTGAACGTCAAACCTTGCCCCTGCTCCCTGAAAACCTGCATTATATCAACCATTTTTCTGTTGAAATCGCGCCTGTCGAAAAAAACCAAGTACTCGTCAACATAACGAGTGACTTTGACCGCCAGATCAAGAAGGTTACTCTGGATAGTCCTGTCTGCCTTTGCTAAAAATATCGTACTCAGAATGGGCGCTACACAAGACCCAATACATACGCCAGATCTCTGAGCGAAAACTTTCCCTTTCCACGGGACGAACGTCGCATCCAGGTAGCTTCTCAGCACCTCGACGAAACCCTCAACCGACACGCCCGAACGAGTGGTGAAGGCATGTTCATTCTCTTGATCGCTGATACACTCCTTTACACTCTGTAGTAGAGGGGCTTGCGGAAAGGAGTAGTAAAGATCCTCTATGTCGAGGCTACATGCCCTTGAGCCTCCCGAGTAGTTTTGCCTAAGAAACTCCACGACCAAGTCGGAAGTGGACACCAGAAAAAGGATCATTCACAACCAGGGATTCCAGGTTCTTCTGTAAGTACCGGGACACCACCTGAAACCATGTGTTCGTTTGAGAAATCATGCACGGAAAAGGATGTCGGGCTTGTGAGTTTTAGCGGTAAGCAAAATCTCTAGAGTTTGGCCCGCTTCTTTCTTTGCCCTATCGACCCGTTTTCATAGATTTAGGCTCTTGAGCAGTTGCACTGCTTGCTTCTTTACTTTGGAAGGTTTTTCTGACAACTCGCGGAAATTTTTAGCAATACCCGCGCTTCCGTTCTCGTAAAACGTTCCCCGAGACAGAATCACGAAGAACCCTTCCTTGTCGGACACTACAGTGGTGAGGCCCGAAGAATGTAAGAAATTAACAATAGAAGACATAACATTTTCTTTCACTCGCCTTGGTCCATGCTTCAGCAAAACATCGGTGCACTCTGCTACACAAATAGTCCCGCTGTCCTCGGGCACTCGTTGCGCCACTGACCTTGACATCGACACCAGCTCTGCCGGACACAGTGGCGATTCCACACAGAACTGGGGACCTCTTTGCAACACCTTAAAGTATTTTAGAGGCATATCACCCTCGCTGAGGTTGAGCACCTTCGTCTCTGCTGTTGCCGGAGTTTTTCTTCTTGCAGGAAGCGGGGGTCTGACCTGGTTCCATAGCCACTCAGTGAACTGGCTGCAAAATTACAGCCAAGGTCCATATTTGTAGTTCACTGGGGATGGGCTTGCACCTCGTTCACACGTCACACGTAACCAATCCTTGAGAAATCGGACCTGATGCCACCATTCCGCTTCAAGAGAGTAGCGGCGCGCTTTAATGTCAACGTGATGTTCTCAGCCAAAAATAAGCTAAATGGGATTTGACCGAGGCTGCAATATCGTGAGAGAAAGGAAGCGGAGGCAAAAGACGAGTGCACCATGAAACATGGCCTTCAGTTCGTGTCATGTGTAAAAGGGGTGGTGTACGAGATCCCCTTCTCATGCGGTCACTTTTACGTGGGCCAGATTGGCCGATGTCTCAACATTCGTCTGCGCGAACGCCACAGCTCGTTTAAAGGTACGCCGTCTTCCCAGTTGGCCTTGCATTGCCGTCCGTGCGGCTGCAGTCCAATGTTTGAAAAAAAAAACATCTATGCTATTTCGTCGCAGGGAGCGAGTAACCCGCGAAGTAACTGAGGCCTCCGTCATCCAAAGAAAAGGCTCTAAGTGCGTGAGCCAACCATCGGCGCTAGTTCACGATAAAGAACTTTCGTTCCTTAACATGGCTTCATAGTTCCGCACTCGACAGAGTAAGGGTCTTATTTTTCGCAGTCAGCATCGTTACTTCATTTTGTGTACTTTCCGTATATCGTCAGGATGTGCGTGCGTGATGTATTTTAATTTTCGTTTGTATGGTTGATTTACTGGATTTTTTATATGTTTTGCCATTGCTGGATAACGCGTGCGGGATTCCCTATTCCCTGTTTAGTTGCTGATTGAAGGCCTGTTTTTGATAGAGCATCACGTTTTTGTAGTACTATATTTGTAAGAGAGAGAGGCTGAGTTCGCTGCGATTAGAGTTTGTGTGTTCCTAAATAAACGTGGTTTGAAGTTAGAGCTTGTGCTGTCTGCGCCTCTTTCTTTTGTGCCTTCGTGTTTTTTGCACTTAACGTCCGAAGTTATGCATCTGTACCAACCCGCCCAACTCGCCGCACTTGTCAGTCTTATTTCTAGTACAAAGGGCTCTCTTATGTGTTATAACGTTTTACTCTCTAATGCCAGCTATCTCACGTCGCTAATCGCCGTATATATATGTCGAGCCCTAACGGCGTCGTGGTATGCTAAGGATTCTGCCTGTTCGGCCGATCTCCAAGTGCTCGTGGGCGTGTTGCGCTCTTCGGCTGGACACTCTAGAAGGCTGTGCCATTTGCTGTGCTCGGAATGGTGGCATCAGGTTCGATTTCTCAAGGATTGCTTACGTGTGACGTGTCAACGTGGTGCAAGGCCGTCCCCAGTGAGCTACAAATATGGACATTGGCTGAAGTTTTGCAACCAGTTCACTGAGTGGCTATGGAACCAGGTCAGACACACGCTTCCTGCAAGAAGAAAAACTCCGGCAACAGCAGAGACCAATGTGCTCAACCTCAACGAGGGTGGTGTGCCTCTCAAGTACTAGAAGGTGTTGCAAAAAGGTCCCAAATTATGTGTGCAGCCGCCACTGCGTCCGGCAGAGCTGGTGTCGATGTCAAGGTCGGTGGCGCAACGAGTGCCCGAGGACAGCGGGACTATGTCTGTGACAGAGTGCACCGATGTTCTGCTTAAGCATGTACCAAGGCGAGTGAAAGAAAATGTCATGTCTTGTATTGTTAATTTCTTACATTCTTCGGGCCTCACCACTGTAGTGTCCGACAAAGAAGGGTTCTTCGTGATTCTGTCTCGGGGAATGTTTTCCGAGAAAGGAATCGCGGCTATTGCGAAAAATTTCCGCGAGGTGTCAGAAAAACTTTCCAAAGTATAGAAGCAAGCAGTGTAACTGCTCAAGAGCCTAAATCTATGAAAACGGGTCGATAGGGCAAAGAAAGAAGCGGGCCAAACTCTAGACATTTTCTTTACAGCTAAAACTCACAAGCCCGACATCCTTTTCCGTGCATGATTTCTCAAAGGAACACATGGCTTCAGGTGGTGTCCCGGTACTTACAGAAGAACCTGGAATCCCTGGTTCTGAACGATCCTTTTCTGTTGTCCACTTCCGACTTGGTCGTGGAGTTTCTTAGGCACAACTACTCGGGAGGCTCAAGGGCATGTAGCCTCGACATAGAGGATCTTTACTACTCCTTACCGCAAGTCATTCTACTACAGAGTGTAAAGGAGTGTATCAGCGATCAAGAGGATGAACATGCGTTCACCACTCGTTCGGGCGTGTCGGTTGAGGGCTTTCGTCGAGGTGCTGAGAAGCTACCTGGATGCGACGTTCGTCACGTGGAAAGGGAAAGTTTTCGCTCAGAGAACTGGCGTATGTATTGGGTCTTGTGTAGCGCCCATTCTGAGTACGATATTTTTAGCAAAGGTAGACAGGACTATCCAGAGTAACCTTCTTGATCTGGCGGTCAAGGTCACTCGCTATGTTGACGACTACTTGGTTTCTGTCGACAGGCGCGATTTCAACAGAAAAATGGTTGATATAATGCAGGTTTTCAGGGAGCAAGGGCAAGGTTTGTCGTTCACGTGCGAGACACCCCGGAATGAAACTTTACACTATCTTGACCTCCATTTGGTCTTTTGCGCTGATAAGATATGCTGGCAATATAAACCAAGATCACCAAAGTGTTTGCTCGACTACCCGTCTGGTCACTCTAGGATTGTAAAAAACGGAATAGCCAGCTCATGTATCCGCTCTGCCATCTCGAAGTCTTGCCGGCACCTGATGAGATAAAGCGTGCGCGAACAAGCGGGAAAGCTGCGACAGACAGGGTACCCTGACGCGGTTATAGCAGCTACTAGTGAAAGGGTGCTAAAGAGCGTAAGAGCAGGTGTTATGCTGGCGCAGGCGGGAAGAAGTGAAGAAAGCAGGCCATTCTCAGTAATCCACTACATTCACGGAGTGTCCCACCGCTTCAAGAGAGTGGCGGGGCGCTTTAATATCAACGTGGTGTTCTCAGCCAAAAATAAGCTAAAGGGGATTTGCCCGAGTCTGCAATATCGTGAGAGAAAGGAAGCGGAGGCCAAAGGCGAGTGCAACATGAAACATGACCTTCAGTTCGTTTCATGTGTAAAATGGGTGGTGTACGAGATCCCCTTCTCATGCGGTCACGTTTACGTGCGCCAGACTGGCCGATGTCTCAACATTCGTCTGCGCGAACACCACAGCTCGTCGAAAGGTGCGCCGTCGTCCCATTTGGCCTTGCATTGCCATCAGTGTGGCTGCAGTCCGATGTTTGAAAAAAACCTCCGTCCTTTTTCGTCCCAGGGAGCGAGTAACCCGCGAAGTAACTGAGGCCTGCGTTATCCAAAGACAAGAATTTAAGTCTGTGAGCCAACCGTCGGCGCTCCTTCATGATAACGAATTATCGTTCCTTAACCTGCCTTCATAGTTCCGCACTGGACAGAGTAAGCTTCTTATTTTTCGCAGTCAGCATCGTTACGTCGTTTCGTGTACTTTCCGTATATCGTCAAGATGTGTGTGGGTGATGTATTTTAATTTTCGTTTGTATGGTTGATTTACTGGATTTTTTATGTTTTGCCATTGCTTGAAAACGCGTGCGGGATTCCCCGCTTAGCTGCTGATTGTAGGCGTGTTTTGGATCGAGTATCACGTTTTTGTAGTACTATAGTTGTAAGAGAGAGAGACGTGAGTTTGCTGCGATTAGAGTTAGTATATATTCATGTGTGTTCCAAAATAAACGTCGTTTGAAGTTAGCGCTTGTGCTGGCTGCGTCTCTTTTGTGCCTGCGTGTTCTTTGCGCTTAACGTCCGAAGTTATGCACTGCCATTTCACACGACGCCAGCGACACATGCTTTAAATTTGATAGATGAGCACGTGGCCGTTCCGCCTTTCTCCAGCGTCATCATTTCGGTCGGCAGTGAAGAACCGATAGACTTGGGAGGCGTCATCCAGGACGACCAGCACCTGCTTCTTAACCGTCAGATTTGCGTCGCAAGAAGCATCGCCGAGCTGTATGACGGCAAAGCTAAAGTAATGCTTACAAACTTCAGCCACGAATACAGGCACCTCAACATTGGTACGACGGTCACCTTCATAAATGAATTCGTAGACGCCAGCAAAGCTTTCACCCTCAGCGACGCCACGGAACCTGCTTCGACTAATCGAGGTCCCCAACCAGTTTCCGACGGGAATCCGAGCCTTCCGCAGAATAAGCAAGACCAGCTCGAAGCCCTGCTCTTGAAATTCAGGGACTGCTTCTCGTCGTCGTCAAGGATCCGACAGACTCCAGTCGCTAAACATCGCATTATAACAGAAAAAAGCGCCCGACTAATCCGCCAAAGCCCGTATCGAATTTCGACACGTGAACGTGAAGCCGTTAAGAAACAGGTCGACGAAGTGCTACGCGACGACATCATTCAGCCGTCCAAGAGTTCGTGGGCGTCACCCGTGGTCCTAGTGAAAAAAAGGACGGAGCCCTACGTTTCTGCGTCGATTATCGCCGCCTGAACAAAATGACGAAGAAGGACGTGTATCCTCTCCCACGCATAGACGACGCCCTGGATCGACTCCGTAGCGCGAAGTACTTTTCGTCGATGCACCTCAAGACCGGGTATTGGCAAATCGAAGTCGACGAGAGAGACCGAGAGAAGACTGCCTTTATCACACCAGACGGCCTCTTCGAGTTCTAGGTCATGCCCTTCGGTCTTTGCTCGGCACCTGCAACGTTCCAACGTGTTATAGACACTGTACTGGCCGGCTTGAAGTGGCAAACCTGCCTGGTGTACTTGGACGACGTCATTGTGTGTTCTTCGAACTTCGACGAACATCTCCGGCGCCTTGAAGCTGTACTTCAAGCAATCAAGGCCTCCGGGCTCACCCTGAAGCCAGAAAAGTGCCGCTTCGCATACGAGGAACTTTTGTTCTTGGGTCACGTCACCCCGACCCACGGAAAACAGCTGCCATCGCTGCCTTCCCGCCGCCCACCGACAAGAAGGCCGTACGCCGATTTCTCGGCTTGTGCGCCTATTATAGACGCTTCGTCCAGGAAATTTCACGAATCGCCGAGCCACTAACTCAGCTCACGAAAAACGACGTGGAATTCAAGTGGGGAGTGGCGCGAGTCGATGCATTTCAAGAATTGAAACGACGCCTGCAGACTCTTCCAATACTTGCGCATTTCGACGAACACGCCGACACGGAAATCTACACCGATGCAAACACCGTAGGAGTCGGCGCGGTTCTTGTCCAGAGAACTGCCGGCGTGGAAAGGGTTATCAGTTATGCTAGCCGATCACTATCCAAGGCGGAAGCCAACTATTCCACAACAGAAAAGGAGTGCCTTGCCATCATCTGGGCAACGTCAAAGTTTCGCCCCTACCTCTATGGCAGGCCCTTCAAAGTTGTGAGCGGCCACCACGCCTTGTGTTGGCTAGCTAACCTGAAGGACCCTTCAGGTCGTTTCGCAAGATGGAGTCTGAGACTTCAAGAATTCCACGTTACCGTCGTTTACAAGTCCGGAGGACAACACTCTGACCCCGACTGCTTGTCTCGCGCCCCCCGTCGACCCGCCTCCGCAGGATGAGCAGGAGGATGACCTCTTCTTGGGAACCATAAGTGCCGACGACTTCGCCGAACGACAGCGAGCCCACCCGGAATTCTGGGGCCTTGTGGAGTACCTCGAAAGCAAGACCGCCATTGTTCCAAAGGTATTCAAGCGAGGACTGACATCGTTTTTCTTGCAAAACGGCGTTCTCATAAACAAGAAGTTCTCGCCACTTCGAGCCAACTACCTTCTCGTAGTACCTTCAGAATTGCGACCAGAAGTCCTGCAGGCTCTACACGACGACCCGACGGCTGGACACCTCGGACTTTCCCGCACGCTCGCCAGAGTACAGGAAAAGTACTACTGGCCACGCCTTGCCACCGACGTCGCTCGCTACGTAAGGACGTGGAGAGACTGTCAGTGACGGAAGACACCGCTCACAAGACCCGCCGGCTTCCTTCAGCCGATCGAGCCTTCTCGACGACCGTTCCAGCAGATCGGGATGGACCTCCTGGGGCCGTTCCCAACGTCAACTTCCGGAAATAAATGGATCGTCGTGGCTACCGACTACCTGACCCGCTACGCCGAAACAAAGGCCCTGCCTAAAGGCAGTGCCGCCGAGGTAGTCAAGTTCTTTGTTGAGAACATCGTCCTTCGACACGGTGTCCCAGAGGTTCTCATCACCGACAGAGCTACGGCGTTTACGGCTGACCTAAATCAGGCGATCTTAGGATACAGACACACAAGCCGGACCACCGTGTACCACCCACAGACCAACGGCCTGACCGAGCGTCTAAACAAGACCATCGCCGACATGCTGGCCATTTACGTACGTCGACGTCGAACACAAGACGTGGGACGCCATCCTCCCGTACGTTACCTCCTCATACAACACGGCCGTGCAAGAAACGACGCATATGACGCCATACAAGTTGGTCTACGGGTGGAGCCCATCGGCGAAGCTTGACGCCATGCTACCACACGTCACCGACGAAGAGAACATCGACGTCACGTCCTACCTCTAGGGCGCCGAAGAAGCCCGACAATTAGCCCGCCTACGCATCAAGAATCAACAAACGACCGACAGCCACCGCTACAATCTTCGACGAAGCTTCGTTGAATACTAGCCCTTCGATCGTGTTTGGGTCTGGACACCGATACGATGACATGGACTGAGTGAAAAAAATCACAGCATATCCACGAGGTGAATGATGGTGGTGAGGTGGGCGAAGCTCTGGGGGTTATGGTTGATACCGTTAATCCT
This sequence comes from Rhipicephalus appendiculatus, assembly GCA_030522465.1. NCBI lineage: Eukaryota > Metazoa > Arthropoda > Arachnida > Ixodida > Ixodidae > Rhipicephalus > Rhipicephalus appendiculatus. Next base: position 1,449,064 of record JALIZH010032958.1, read on the forward strand.
CCGAGAAGTTCGCCCGATAATATCAACATGCAAACACGTGAGGTACGGTGAAGAAAACTTTTATTGAGATTTCAAGTTAAGTTTATATATTACGCACTTGTGGTCGGAGAAGTGCACAGCTAGGGGTTCGAGTACCGGTTTAAGGGGAATGTTAGCAAACGCGATGTCTATGCACGACCCCCGCACGGTAGTAGGTGCAAGGTGGTCTAGGGAGATGCACCTGAGGGAGTATTTGATGGCCATGTGCGCGGCGGCGCGGAGGGCCGCCGCGGCCCTCCGCGCCCGCCGCTCCACTTCGTCCATGCCCCACCAACGATCCGACACGAACGGCGACGATCCAGGAGACTGAGAGAGGCACTCGTTCCCCGCGCACCCAGGCACAGCCCGCGCAGCAGCCAATCGGAGAGTAGCGGTACAGCGCCATCTAGAATATCATCACTCGAACTGCAGTTTGTATGTACTTCTATCAGACAGCGCCATCTATTATACTGTTCGGGAGATACTGCCGCTTACGCCTGACGCGTGACAAGGTTAGACTAGGAGGAGCTTCGCCCCTAAAACTTCTGCGACGATACTTCAGACCATATAGGTTGCTTCGACGTCTCGGCGCACTCGACTACGAAGTTGTGCCGGATGGCATCTCGAACTCTCAGCGACGACGGGCACGTCCCGAGGTCGTGCATGTGGTGCGTCTTAAACCATTCCATGCGCGTTAAGGGACCTGTGGACTCAACTTTTTACTTGCTTTATTGCTGTTATTTATTATTACATGTATTTTTTTCCATGTTCTGTTTTAAAGCATCGGGATGATGCTTTTTCAGAGGGGAGCATTGCCACGCGTGTTATTTTGATGTGATCTGTTTAAACCCACAAAGACTGTGAGCAATGCTCGGCGCAGATCGCGCCTGAGTGTTCTAGAAGCTTCACGTTTGTAGTAGATCGTTTTCTTAACATTGCGCACAGCACGCGAACATTCAAGATTATTCCAGAGCTTGCGCGACGACCAGTGATCAGGCTACAATGTTCGACGCGTGATGTATAAAAGCCGACGCGCTCCAACGATGATCAGTTGATCGACGGCCGACGCTCCGTTCGCCGCTATCTGTGCCAGTGTGTATAGCTGTAACCTGATTTTACGTTTCACGGCCACAAGTTCGGCCAAATAAACAGTTTCTTCTTTGACACGCCGACTGTTGCCTTCGTCGACGTCACGAGCACGTGACAATGTGGTGGCAGCTAGGCCATACGAGTGAATGCTAAAAACAATAAAAAAAATTTTTATACTTTCTCACAGACAGACAGACAGACAGACAGACACACAGACAGACAGACAGACAGATGAACTTTATTTGCGTCCTGGGAAGAAGGTTTAAGAACCCACCGAGGGCAGCACCCGCGACGGGGTCGGGAACCAAAGGTTTGTGATTGCTTCACAGGCTCCCTGGACCGCCGAAGTTGTTGCGCAAGGTCTGTACTTACAATACGCTCCGAGAAGTCCGTCTGGTTGACGTGGTGCTTCCTTGTTGAAACTCGCATGCGGGGGGCACCACCGCATCAGATGAAGAAAGGTGGCGAGTTGATCGCAAGCCGAGCAGTTAGGTGAAATGTGCGTATAAAGGGCCATAGTGGCCGGCCACGGGAAGGATCTAATCTGGAGGAGTCGGAGGGCTATCTCCTGCCTCCTAGTTAGCTCTCTGTGCGGATCCGGAAAGGATTTCCTGCCTAATCTGTAGTGGGAAGTTTACTCATGAAAAGTGGACAACGGGTCCCCGTCGGCGCCACCGCCACTCCCCTCCCCCGCAGTGTGCGGGGGGGATCGTGTGCCCGGGGCGGAGAATGAGTCCTCGCGCCCGAGCGTATGCCATTTCGTTGGGGTTGGCGATGCCGTCGACAGAGGCGTCCATGTGGGCGGGGAACCACGTCAACTCGTGAGGGAATAATGTGCCGTTAGTGAGAATACTGTGAGCAGCCAAAGAGATTTGGTTGGCGTCAAACGACGTGACGGCCGTCATGGATTCAGAAAAGATAGGGGATGGATCTCTAGTCGTTAACGCCAGAGAGATGGTGACCTGTTCGGCCACTCCGACGGACTTGGTCCTCACCGAGGCGCCACTAATGGTGTGGCCGCTCATGTCTACCACGGCGGCCACGAAGCTGTCAGGTCCCGAACGAGATGCGTCTAGGAAGAGCGCGTTGTCGCTTCTGCTGTTTAAGTTAGAGAGGAAGGCTTTAGCCCTCGCTCTCCTTCAACCCTGATTATGTACCGGATTCATATTTCGTGGAAGTGGATGAACCATGATTGTCGGACCTTACAGTATCTGTAAGAGGAACTGCTCTCTCCTTAGTCAGAGGAGAGGTGATACCTGCTCTGGCTAGAATCGCCTTGCCCGCTGCAGTGCACGAAAGCCTGGAAATCTGGACAGTGCGCTGTGCTTTGATTAATTCGTCGAGCTTATTGTATACGCCTAATGCCTCGAGTTTTACGGTACTTTGTTCGAGAAGGGAGCCGCAAAACCTGTTTGAACAGTCTGTCTAATCAAGCCTTCTAGTTTGGCCTTTTCAGCAGCGCTCCAGGCGTGCATGGAGGCGACGTAATTGATATGACTTAAAAGGAAGGCATGGAAGAGCCGGAGGAGGCTGTCCTCCTTGATGCCTCCTCGACTACCTGAGATCCTGTGAATAAGCCGAATGGTGGCAGCGGTGTGCTGTTGCCGCTTCTGTATCGTAGCTGCATTCCTGCCGTTCTCCGAGATGAACATGCCTAGCACGCGTATGGTGCCTTTGCGGGGGGATTTCCGCGCCGCTCTGAGTGTGTGTCGATCTCCGTGGTTGGTACGCACCCATTGGGTCGTCGCCCCATGCGAATGGGTCGGTAGACAAGGAGCTTGGACTTGTTGTCTGATAGCACGAGATTCATGGGTGTTTCTCGACCGTACCTACGCCTTCTTGGAGCGCACTCTCGGTATGGCCCACCGAGCCACCCCGGAACCAAATGGTGATGTCGTCGGCATAGGTGGTGGAGCCGATGGCGCTGTTGTTATCAAGATCTCTGGCGAGAGGCGTCATACCTATGTTAAAAAGAAGGGGCGAAATCACTGCCCTTTGAGGGGTGCCCGTGTTGCCTAGATGGAACTTGTCTGATTCCATCTCCCCTAACCTGATGGTGGCCGTTCTATCTAACAGGAACTGTCTTACGAAGTTAAAGAAACGCCTACCGAGACCCAGCTCGGAGATAGCTTCGAGGATGGGATCGTGAACTATGGCATCGAACGCCTTTTTGAGATCCAGAGCCAAAATGACTCTGGGATCTCTGGTAGAGGCGTCGATGACCTGTGATTTGATGAGAAGCATGACGTCTTGTGTTGATAGGTGTAGGCGAAAGCCTACGATGTTGGACGGGAAGAGGTCGTTGCGCTCTATGTACTTAGAGACCCTATCGTTTATGACATGTTCGAAAATTTTGCCGACACATGATGTGAGCGAGATTCGCCTAAGAGTTTCTGTCCTGCATTTCTTACCGGTTTTGGGTATCAGTATGACGGTGGCGTGCTTCCACTCATGTGAATACGAGCCATTCTTCCAATGTTTGGTAAAGAAATTGGTCAGGAAGGTGACCGACTCGTCGTCAAGGTTCCTGAGCATGCGGTTCGTGACGCGGTCAGCGCCCGGCGCCGAGGTGCTGTTGAGTTTGCGAAGAGCAGACCTGACATCCCATTCCGATATGTCACCGTCCAGCTCGTCGGAATCCCTTCCGATGAGCCGGGCAGTGGCGTGGATGACGTGGTACTGGTGCAAGATGAATTTCGGCTGGATCTTTCATGATCGAATCCTTGCCACGAAGATTCAGAGCTCGGTGAGCAAGTCTCTCAATGGCCGATCTCTGGGCGGCACGAGTGTTCGTGGGTTTCAGAAGGTGTTTGAGCAAGTTCCATCTCCGCCCGCCCTTATCTGCCCGTCGACCTTGTCGCATGTTTCGACCCAGTGTTTCTGTCCTGACACTTTACAGTACGATGTAACTTCTGCATTGATCTTGGCGGTGCGTTTTCTTAGTGATCTGTTTAGTTCGTTCTTTAGCCATCGTTCTTTGAGAGACATTTTAACTTCAAAAAGGTGCGCTGAGTGGCTGTCCATCGTTGGGAAATTCTCTTCCGTTTCTATCTCTTTAGTGGAGGCAGAGACATCGGAGAAGAGAGTTTCTATCCATTCTGCATAATCGTTAGGAGGGGCTTTTTTAATTCTACTGGATCGGAAGAGATCCCAATCAACGATGCGCTGTGTTCTAGTGGTTTTGCATTGGGCATGTAGTGTCATTTCGATGATGAAATGATCGGGAACCCAGATATTCCCCCATGTTTCGCCATGACGACTTGCCGCCATAGGTGACCAGAGAGAGATGTGGGGTCGACGGTCTCGTTATCGAGTTGCCTAAACGGGTGCGGAAACCGGGGTCCGTGTGTAGCGTGAGATTAACGTCCTGTATGGCCTTACATATCTAGGTCCCTTTGGGTGAGTCTCTAACGTAGCCCAAGGTGGAGTGAGGCGCGTTAAAGTCGCCGGCTACTATGACTGGTATGCCGGCGTCGGTAGCAATCTTTACCGCTTTACCGATGAGGCTGTAGAAGCGCTAGTCTCATCGCTTTGGCGAACTGTATATGTTGAGGATAAGGAATCCCCTGCGCATGTTCTTGCCCGGTAAGGGCTCTGTACAGACATATTCGGTAGGGGTGTGCGAATAGTGAAATTTCATCTCGAATCGAATTCGAATCGAATAGTGCCGAATAGTGGCCAAAAATGTCGAATATCGAATCGAATATCGAATACCAATGATTTTGTTGAAAATTGAAAGAACAAAGAAATACAATCTGCTCATGTCCTCGAGCACATAACGCAGTGAGTGACTGCCACCGAAAGACTACAAAGTGTCATGCAGAAACACAAGCTGTTCCACATGACCTGGCTTTATTAAACTTTCTCGTCGTGATGCTAAGGTGTTTCCTGCAGTTGAAAACAAGCGCTCACTGGGTGCCTCAGTAGCAGGGAAGGGAAGGTATCGCAAAGCAATTCTGGCGATACCCGGATAAAGTGCAACTCCATGCGCTTTCCAGTATTTCAAGAGCTCATTCCAGTATTTTTTTAACCTCTTGACTATAATGTCCGTGCTCTATGCTGGTTATTTTTTGACGTTGGCAGGTCGACAGTCTCCCACTCTGTTCTCTGGCCTTTTCTGCTGGAGCCATGACGTACGGAAATGACATAAGATTCTTTAAAATAAACATGCGCTCACTTTTGAACTTGTATATCGGTGAAAGTTCTAACGAAAGGCATTCTGTAACGACGTTAGCGTTAGTTTTGGCCACCCGTCTTAACCAAGTTGCACCATTAGCCTTTGTAGTGCTTTAGATATTCGTCCAGTCGAATTATTCGAAACTTCGAATACAAGCTATTCGAAAGTCGAATCGAATTATTCGATTAAGTATTATTCGATTCGAATTCGAAACTCGAATATTCGCACACCCCTAATATTCGGCATTAGAGCGCTTATCTATGTCTTCATGATCAATGATTGCGATGCCCTTTTTGACCAGAGTAACGACGCCTCGGCCACCGTTCTTCACGCATTCAAAAGAGTCGTAACCACTAAACGTGGTGCCGGGCGTGATCGTTTCTTGCAATAGAATTAGCTGCGGTTTTGATTCACACTGTAAAATGTATCGAGCTAATATTGCTTTTTTCTTTTTGAATCCGCAGCAGTTCCACTGCCAGACACGAAAGTCAGTGTTGGATATCGCAGCCATGATTAGGACTTAATTTTAGCAGGAGGCTGAGCCTTCGGATCGCGAGACTGAGCCTTCGGATCGCATCGAGGGCATAGTATCTGCTTTTGTACGAGCTCCGCCACAACGGTGGGGTCTGATATTAACTGCGATAATTCTGTCCGGAGCGCCCCAGGCTCCGGGAGACCCATCCTACATTTAAGATCCCTTAGGCGAAAATCAATAAAGCGATTCTGTGCCTTGAGAATTACTATGTCTTTTGTGATTTCTTGAAGCCTCGAAGAAATCAGCTTCAAAGATTCTTTGATTTGGTTAAGGCTGTCCGTTACGTCTACCTCGGGAACGTCTCCTACAGCTCGGCGCTTGCGACCATTGGCACCATTTTGGTCGTCATCTGGTCTCGACACTGAAACGGCGATTTCGAGCATCGGCAGTTCCTTTTTGTCCTTCGCTAACTTTGATCTGAGTTTCGCGTTCTCGTTCCTGGCTTTCTTAAGCTCCTCCGACTCCTTAACGGTGACGGTTCCCCCCGCTTACCTGTGTGGAGGGTCTATCTTGTGCTCTGTAAGGTTCTGTATTCTTCTCCTTGGAGGCCCATTTCGCGGTGACGGGAAGCACGGATCCCACCTCCCATGGTGAACGACTGCAGCCAGCCGCCCGCAGATGACCCAGGCTCCCCGGGATGGCTGGAAGCCTATGATTGGATAAATGTAACATTAGAAGAGATCGTGGCCGGCCATCAGAACTGAGATTACTAATGTGTTTCATTGTTCTTTTCGGAGCTTGTTCATTGAACTCCAAACAGACGCGGCCGCAACAGAAGAGATCACTACGACTACAAATCACGACAAAGACGCTGGCTACCATTTCTGGATTATTGGCTTGCACGGGTCGGATGTCCATACGAAAGGCTTATCTCTCTCTCTTTTCTCTTGTTGCACCCTTGTAGTTCGTTGGGCGGCTCACCGAACAACTCGCGAAGGGTCAACAGTACTATTTGTTCCACGAATTCCCTTCTCAGAATGAGAGGAGGGAGTGACATGGAATGTTGTAAACAGCAGTAAATAACTCGCTTCGAAACAGTTGCGCCCGCTCCCCTTCTGACAAGTCAGGCATCAGGCACTGCGTTTGATACTAAGGCGACGACGTCAACAACACGTTGGAAAGGACGAGCAACAATGGTGTGCGAGCTTCGCCTACGTAGGCGCTTGTAGCTCATTTCATTAGGGAAGCCCTCCGAACGTCACAGGGCGAGTGAAATGTGGTCAGGTGACCCCGCGAAAGTCAAGTTTAGGGTAGGCTTTTTTTTTCTTCTATTGTGACTTTTCTAAGCCGAATAATTTAAGACTGCGTGCCGTTATCACTGCCGCTCTTGCTGCATTATTCTAGCTGTACTTCAGTGTACACAACCCACGAGTAAGAAATGGGGGATGAACAGTGTTGGAGGGCCCCTTTAAAGAGAGCGGTAGCGAAGCACTGTGTGAAGGCCATCATGAGAAGACATTTCCGGTATGTCTTTATCAAACGCGTGCGGTGATTGGAAACGGCGTTTGACGTCAGCGGGAGATTGAAATGCGAAAGGGAACGTTTCTCGTCGTCGTCTGCTAGAGTTTTGAACTTTGAGGACTCATAACTTCACTTTTCGCGCACCAATGTGCATCGTTCTTGTTGCATTAGTCTCGGCCTTCATTACTACGCGCGTCCCAATGCTAAATAAGGCTGTCGCAAAAGTGTCGCAGGGCCCCTTTAATGTGTCATACTCGCGGTGACCGGTGTCCGCCCGACCCCTTGGCACGGTGCCAGCTGTGGCGTCTCTCCCTCACGCGGTAGGACAAATGAGCCATATGAGCGCTGGAACGTGGATGGCTTCTGCACGATGCGCAAAGCGCGGGAATACGAACGCATGCGAAACGGAGGCAGATTATTGGATTAGTCTGGCGTTTCGCTGTGATTCGTGGTAAAAATTAAAAAATTACGCCATCTTCCGCTAAAGGGAACCATGTGTAGATGCGAAGCAGCGGGCGCTAACGCTTACACTGGCGGCGGCGTTCACGCTGGCGCTCATCGCGGCGTTGCGCAGGAGAGAAACCTGGGGAGGCTTAATCACACAGCGATTGACCGGTGTTTCCTACTGGAACATGCCAATCGCTGCTAATGGGCAATGAGAGACAGAAGAGACCTGCAGTCCGCTTTCAGTTAACGCGCACGCTGCGAATTTTCATCGTTCAACGACGCACAGGAGAAAGCTCCCACCGTCACTACCTTGCAGTTCAAGATCCAGTGCCTATATATATGGGGTGGCCAGTGAACGGTTGTGCAGCGCGAGCAGTCGGTTTTTTCAATCAAGAAACTCGCTAGCAGACGCTGCGTGCGTCGGAGTTGAACGGTTGTGCAGCGCGAGCAGTCGGTTTTTTCAATCAAGAAACTCGCTAGCAGACGCGGCGTGCGTCGGCGTTGAACGGTTGTGCAGCGCGAGCAGTCGGTCTTTCAACGAAAGAATCGACGCCATTATCCGCAAGGCTACAAAACGAGCTCTGGATCTCCCAGTGGCTACCTCCAACACCAAACTCAGAGCGTTGGGTGTGCTCAACTCCTACCAGGAGTTGCGAGAGGCCCACCTCATAAATCATTATACGCGGCTCATGCAAACTGTCGCCGGGCGCCGCCTGCTCAGCCGCTTACATATCCAACACACTTGCACTCCAGAGGAGGCGGAGCGTGTTCCAGAACTGTGGCGCCATATGCTCTGGGTCTCTCCGCTCCCCCAGTAACATGGACACGCACACGCATGAAAACAGGCGACAAGCGCGGGCTCGGGCGCTTGAAAGACAACACGGCTCCCGACCTGGTGTTTATTACGTAGACGTAGCAGGGCCGACGCCCAAGGGATTTTACACGGCCGCTGTAATTCACCAGGGCAAGCACGTCAACGGGCTCTCCCTTCGAGCACATAATTCAGGGCGGGCTGAGGAAGTAGCGATAGCACTTGCTGCCGCGGATCCCAATTCGAAGACTATAATAACGGATTCCAAAAAAGCGTGTGCCCATTACTTAGCAGGGGAGATATCCCCCTTAGCCAGCCATATTCTAAGACGGGCTGCCACTGATCCAACCCCGAAACGAATAATTTGGGCTCCTGGCCATCAGGGTTTACGAGGTAATGAGGCCGCTGACGCGGCTGCCCGAGAGCTTACCCACCGGGCTCCTCACCCCAGCTCTTATGACTCGGAGGCCAATACACCGCTGCTGCGGTTTAAAGAAATTATTTCGTATTATCGCGACACTCACCGCCTTTTCCCGGCTCCTGCAAAAAGGGGCTGAGTAAGGCGGATGAGAGAACATTAAGGCGCCTGCAGACAGGAACTCTACTCTGTCCTGCCATACTAAAGCACTTCGACCCGAACACGGATGGGCGGTGCCCACACTGTGGGGAGACTTGTGATATCTTCCACATGGTGTGGGCATGTACAAAAAATCCCCACCTGCCCCCCTTCTTCTACCCCTTCCCGAGAGGCATGGGAGACTGCCCTTCTCAACTGCTCCTCGCTGGAGTCCCAACGGACTCTGGTGGGACGGGCGCGAGTCGGGGCCTTGTCATGTGGTGTCCCGGACTAGGGACGCCGACCATGTAGCAGGGTCATGCTTTGGCCCCCCAAACTCTCTCTCTTTTTTTTTTTCACAATAAATGTTTTCATCTCTCTCTCAATCAAGAAACTCGCTAGCAGACGCTGCCTGCGTCGGCGTTGCGAGGCGAGAGGGGGGAGCGCAGGAGAGGAGAGAGGGGGGGGAGGGGACGCGCATGCGCAATGGCGGTGTAAACGCCGCGGGAAGGATGCCAAGCGGAGAGAGGGGGGAGGGTAGGAGAGGAGGGAAACGGGAAGGGACGCGCATGCGCAATGGGGGGTGTGGTCGGCGTGGGGAGGGATGCCTAGAGGAGACAGAGGGGGGGAGCGTAGGAGAGGAGGTGTGTGGATAGTGTTCGCGCTCTACCCGCTTTATATTCACACTTGAAGGAGAGGAGACTAGAGGAGAGCAGCGCATGCGCCGCGAGAGCAGAAGCGAGAACGCAGGAGAAGCGCAAGCAGGTGGTAGGAGAGAAGTGGAGAGAGTAACGCGCAGCTGTTGGAGAGAGGGAAGGAGGAGAGTTGCGCATGCGCAGTGTGAGTGCGGACGCCGACAACGCCGCGGGACATGCCTCCACTATAAGATGCTTCGCATCTAAAAGAAAACACGCACATGTTCCGTTTGTGTGCCATTCCACAGGGAGTGTTAAAAAATTCATCGCATAGTCAGTGGAATGGCCAGAGGCATTCACGGAATACACTTTGCAATTGACAAAGTGTGTTTCAATTTTAAATGCGAAGCATTTCTTGGCGAAGTTCGGCGACTTTGAGCGTATCTATCTATCTATCTAGCCGCCTACGACTTTGTGCTCTCCTTTAGACCAAAATTGGTATGAAATAACATGACTGTATGACAAACAGGAGTGACTGGCCATATCACGAAAATCGTGACTAACTTGTCATGAAAACTGTGACTTACACACCACACCATGGCCATAGTGCTCATGAGGCCGTTTTCCTAACTTGATATATCCAAAAATTTGTACGATGAGACATTTGTGCATGATTCAACATAAATGACAGGTGGTAATATGAAAATCATGACCTGCATGTCATCTGCAACATGATTTACATGCCATGCTCATGGCGCGCTGACGGCCGTTTCGCTTGCTTGAGATACACCAAATCTGGTATTGCGTGACGTAACAGTATGACGAACATAAATGCCTAGTAATATGGAAATCATGACATGTCATGTGCGACATGACTTGCATGCCACGCTCATGACACTCTCGTGGCCGTTTCGCTAGCTTGATATACAACAATCTTCGTATTGAGGGACGTGACTGTATGACGAGCATAAATGACCAGTGGTAATATGGAAACCATGACATGTCATGTGCAACATGACTTGCATGCCACACTCATGGTACTCCCGTGGCCGTTTCGCTAGCTTGATATACACCAAATTTGGTATTCAGCGACGTGATTGTATGACGAGGATAAATGACAAGTGGTAATATACAAATCATGACATGTCATATGCAACATGACTTGCATGCCACTCTCATGACACTCTTGTGGCTGTTTCGCCAGCTTTATATACACCAGATTTTAAGGTGAAAGCATTTAATGTCTCATGCTCACGTCCGCCCGTCCGTCCGGTCGTCTGTCCGTCCGTCCGTCCGTCCCTCCAGCCATGCCCTGGCGCAGTGCCAGGTGGGCGCCGCGGCGCGCAAACGGACGGCGGTCGCGTTGGACTCTAGAGCGCTCGCCCTTTGCTTGCGTAGCGTCGCTGTACTCAGCGTCTCTAATCATGCGAGGATGGAGACGCTCGCATCACATTCCATTCTGACCGACCCCGTATCAGTGGGCACAGGCGTTCGAGGAACACACTTTGGAATTTACAAAGTGTCCGTGAATTTAAACGCTGGAACGCATGCAAAACGGAAGCACATTGGTCATGCGTCTCACTGCGATTCGAGGTAAAAATTGAAGCGAACATAAGTGGCAGGTGGTAACATGAAAATGTTGGCATGCATGTCTCTGCAAAGCCATTTACATGCCACGTTCATGGTCCGCTTGCGTCCAGTTCGCTTGCTTGATATACACCAAAATTTGTATTGCGCGACGTGACTGTACGACGAAGACAAATGACAGGTCCTAAAATGTAAATAATGACATGCATATTATGTACAGCATGATTTGCTCCTTGCTGGCTGCTTCGCATCACGTCCGATTCCCACAGTGCGTGGGATCTGCCGGTTTTTTTACTTTTTTTTCTTAGTGATTTATATAATTTAACGGGGAATGTCGCTCGAGCCAACATTTAGAAAAAAACTTGTCCTCTTGTCTTATTCCGTAGTCGCGCGAGCGGATGGACGTTTTTGGGTCCTTGCTTATGAGACGCAGCAACGTGTGATTCGCTGCATAAATTTATTTATATCAATCAAAAGCCCAATAGCACGGTACCCGACGCGTGTCTTTGAGAGGAAGGAGCCGCTCAGTGAGATTATTGGCCACACTTCTATAAACACGACGCCTGAAAGACATCGTTCAGCATACTACATGGTTGGTCTGCTCTCTACCGATAAAGCGTTCGGTGTCCGTGTTATCTCCTAGCGACGTATTGCTTGCGAATTACACGTTGTACATTACCCGTTATATTCAAAAGCATTCATGGAATAAAAAAACAATAGTAGTGTCATTTGCACCATTATGCTCAATAAAATATTGAAGGCGATGTCATTAAGGTTATTTTACAGTGAAGTTGTTTTGGCCTATCTTGATACTATTTGACGTGTGTTAAAGGGGCCCTGCGACGCTTTTTCGTCTGCATTTTGCAGAGGGCTGGAATTCGTGTAGTGCCGAATACTGAGATGAACGCAAAAATTGCACCATCTCCCGCTAAAAGGGAACCATGTGTAGAAGCGAAGCTGCGGGCGCTATCATTTTACACTGGCGGTAGAGTTGACGCTGGCGCTCAGCGCGGCGTTGCGCAGGAGAGAAACCTGAGGAGGCGCACAGCACGCAGTGGTGGACCGGTTTTTCCTATTGGAACATGCCAATCGCTGCTAATGGGCAATGGCAGACAGAAGACTCCCATTGGACACAGATGCCCGAAGTCCGTTTTTAGTTAACGGGAACGCTGCGAATTTTTATTCTTCAACAACGCACAGGAGAAATTTCACACCGGCATTGCCTTGCACGTCAAGATCCAGTGCCTATGTATATGGGGTGGCTAGTGAACGGTTGTACAGCGCGAGCAGTCGGTTTTTTCAATCAAGACACTCGCTAGCAGACGCTGCTTGCGTCAACGTTGCGAGGAGAGAGAGGGGGGCGAGCGTAGAAGAGAAGGGAGAGGGGGGAGGGGACACGCATGCGCAATGGGGGGTGTGGACGCAGCGGGCAGGGATGCCTGGAGGAGAGAGAGGGGGGAGCGTAGGAGGGGAGGTGTGTGGAGAGGGTTTGCGCATGCGCAGTAAGGGTGGTCGCGCCGCACACCGCCACCACCACGGGATCGAACTCCGCTATAAGATGCTGCGCATCTAAAAGAATCATCGAAATCGGTACACGGTAACAGAAGGTATAAGCCGTCAAACTTCAAAACCCCAGCAGACGACGAGAGAATACGTTCCCTTTCGCATTTCACTCTCCCAGTGACGCCAAGGGCCGCTTCCAATCACCGCGCGCTTCTTAGACGTACCGGACGACTCGCCTCGTGGTGGCCGTTGTGCAGCGCTCCTAGCGTCGTTTTGCAATTGCTTTCGCATTTTCATATATAAAGACAAATTCTTTTGTACTTGAGGATATTTCCGAGCGTGTTATGTTGTTGTGCTCTGTTTAAACCCACAAAGACTGTGAACAATGCTCGGCGCAGATCGCGCCTCAGTGTTGTAGAAGCTTCACGTTTGTAGTAGATCGTTTTGTTAACAGTGCGCACAGCACGGGAACAGTCAATATTATTCCAGAGCTTGCGCGATGACCAGTGAAAAGGCTAGAATGTTCGACGCGTGATGTTTAAAAGCCGGCGCGCTCCAACGATGATCAGTTGATCGACGGCCGACGCTCTGTTCGGCGCTAACAGTGCCAGTGTGTATTGCTGTAATCTGACTTTCAGTTTCACGGCCACAAGTTTGGCCAAATAAAGAGTTTCTTCTTTAGCACGCCGACTGTCCCCTTCGTCAACGTCACGACCACGTGACATCTGGTAGAGGTGCTGTGTGTTCATGTTCCAGACACCCCCTTCAAGCCGTGAACCCAGCCCCAGTCGTGAAGGAGACATCGATGACATCCTCGATCAGCGGGCTAGCCACAAGACACGAGGGCTACCTCCAAAGTTCGGGCCCCTACCGGATAAGACTCGAAAGACCACGGCTACGACCACTATTGCGACAACTATGACTGCCACTGCACCAAAACCCGGCATGGTCGTGATGCCGAAAGACAGGAGGGGAAACTCCGGACCCGCGCCAGCGCGAGCGAGCGCCGCGATAATGTCACCCTGGGAGAGGAGGTTGGCGAACGTGTGCGCAGCGATCCTCGCGGCGACGCGCAGAACTATTCGTTTTCCACCATGGCCTCCGAGATGGTGGGCGCGCGGCGGGTTTCTCTCCGGCCGTCCCAATCGCCGCGCTCCCCAGCAAAAAAACGTACATCGCGTCGCGCGGCCGGCTACCGCGAGATGGCGCACTCACTTGGGATTGCGGCGGCAGCGGAGACCGCGGCAGAGAGCAGAGCGCGCGGGATTACAGCGTGCGCATGTTTTTTTCTTTTTTTTTTGTGGTGCCGTAATCTTCGTGCAGTATTTACTGCGTAGATTCGTTGTGCTGCGTTCTGTACATAGTTCCTATTTTTAGTTTACATTTTAGTTGTACTTATGGTATTGTATTCATGCAGCATGAGCTGTCTTATGCGAATAATGCTTTTCTGACGTATTTGCATTTTTTGTTTTATTTAATTTCTTCGCATGCATTGCAGTGCAATGATCGTTGCGCAGTGTTTACCAGCAGCTTTGCGTGCGTGATTTTTTTATGATCTTAGTTTTCGCTTCAGTTTTACGATGAATATTGACTGCATGACGGCCACAATCTGCTAGTTCACTCTGTGCGGATAATGCTTCCTTTATGCCGATGTCACTTTTTTACTTCTTTACGCTGCTGTGACGGCATTCACCTGTTATACAATGCCTGTAAAGCATTCCGTATAGAAGGAAGTACCTGCAAGTTGTTAATAAAGGAAATACAAACGAAGTGTTCCTAATGGAAAATTTGAGTGCTGCTGTACGTGTGTTTTCATTTCGCTATATCTTGTAACACCGAAGGAAAAAAATGCACAAAGGAAGCAAGCACCGATACCTGCTTTTTGCGACACTGCTTCCAAACGGACTGCTTCCGTCGCAGGCCTTAAATATAGCTTACAACATTATCAACATAGCTATTGTGGGCTCGGGGCCAGTGGTCGGTCGAAGCCCTCAAAGAACACGTAGGCGACAAGAAAAACGCGTTTAATTTACGAAGGGCCGGCAACAACTGATCGGTCTTTAGCGGCAGGGCAAGCGCGAGCCCCGGGCGTCATCCCGCCTAGCCTCATCATCGTTCTTTTTTTTTCTTCTCCTTCGCTAGCGCCCCCCATACTATACAGCCCGCAAATTTCGAAGTATAGTAAGTTTCTAGCACATGCGGCTCTCTTGCAGAGGCATCGCTTTTCTAAGTGCTCTAATAAAGGCGGCGCAAATCTACAGCAAAAAAAAAAAAGCCCATTTGAGAATCGATAGGCCCCGGCGTTGACTTGGCCTCTCGTACACCTTGACCACACATTTCCAAATCAGCGCGAAGTTAATAAAAGCGCAAAACCATTTTTTTCCTCGCCACATGCAAGCAGCGCCAACAGCGCGGCAGCTTTTCCGATCCCAAGTAAGTGCGCCGCGGTGCGGAGAAAAGAGCGGGCCACGCCCACCTCGGGAAATACGCTCTCCCCGTGCGATTGGGACGGCCGGAGAAAAACCCGCCGCGCGCCCGCCATCTCGGAGGCCATGTTTCCACCGCGGTCGGAGAGAGCGAGCGCGTGCGCTCCGACGGCGCCTGGGCGTCGTCTGCTACATCTTCCACTGGCCGCTTGCGCTACCCTGCCATGTACTGCCAAAAAATAGTTTTTTGCCACAATGGTTCGCGCTAAGAAAATAAAGCCCGAGCAAAGCATCTTAGTCCCATTTTTTTACTCTTCCTATTTTGTATCAGATGCTTTTAAGACAACAATGAAAGGAACGAACTGTCACACTTCAGAAAGCAGACGATTTGAAATCGCAGCAGGCACGTATAGAAAACCACGAATGCTGTGGCTTGGTGTTTCGTAATTTTTTCGGCATAACGAAAGACGACAGTTTGTTCCAGTTTATTAACGTGCGCCATCAAAATGCTGATATGAGCATGTGATACAAAACTGGTGTGCGGGGATAGAAAATTTAATCAAGCTTCTGCATCATATTTGCGCAGACGTGAACAGACGGAACAACGTCGGTGTTGGCTTGGAGATCAACACGTCGTAAGTTCGGCAGTTCCCGTGCTGCTGATTCACGATGTATGTTGTCTGTGTAAGAGGTCGCTGATAGTCGACATGGGGGCGGCGATATTTGTCCCGAACTGCACCAGTGAATATAAGTCTTGCGCTGAAAACGTTCGCACCTTCAAAGCTCCAGCTGATCCTGAACGCTTGCAGGAATGGGCGAGAGCTATAGACCGGGTGGATCGCGATCTCACAGCATGCGACTACGTCTGCGAGAAGCATTTCCCCAGCGAAATGGTGAGCAGGCAATATGCATCAACCCCCGTTAATCTCGCTTCTGCAGGCCGGCTCCATGGCATTTGTTTCGTTATGAGCGAATATAGCACGTCAGTTTCCTACAGATAAAACTTTCGCCCTAGCATGCGAAGGTGAATAAATTGAAGAAAACTAAAAGCGTACGGAAAGCACGCGCGGATTGGTGAATAAGTTAAAACGATCCGCTCTAGCGATTGTTGACAGTTCCATGAGATGCAAGGGTGGCGCTCAAGCACCAAGCAGCGGCGCGCAAGCAGACGACAAGAGGGGGCTCGACGCTCCCCGCGTCTGCCGCTCCGACGCGGCAGTTCGGCCGCGGTTCTGTAGGTGGCGCTGTGACGACGTCCGCCGCCGCTCTTCGGGGTGACACTATGGCTATGGTGGCTAGAGAGGGAGGTGTCAGCATCGGCTGGGCTCGGCCGTGCAAGTCGGTGCGGCACTTTTTCATGACGCCGACAGGTGGCGCGTCATCGTCTGCGAGAGCCTTTGCGCTGCCCGAACTGCAAGAACAGTGCTGGGGAGGATGCAAAAGGCTGCGAGCGCGTTCGAACAGTCACCGCGACACGACGCATCCGCGCGTCCGGATCGCGCGGGCAGCGCGGGTGCGCAGTCATCGCGCGTCTGCAGAAACACGTTCCTCGGCTGTCTGTGCACACGTGCATCTCTTCGCCGTTCAGTAACCGCGCTGATGCGGCGGCGCTGCTGTCGGCTCCGCGAGCCTCACACCATCGAATCGTCATGAAAAAATGCTGCCTCTCCGGCGCGCCGTTGCTCACACCTCCCCCTCTAGCCACCATACTATGGCGGCGCGGAACGCCGCCGAGTTTCCCTCCTGTCTATTCTTACTCCGTGGTCGTGATGCAGCAGCCACGGGAGCCACCGACTTTCCATGGATCATCGTTTGAAGACCCGGAAACCTGGCTGGAGACATACGACCGAGTGGCTACCCTCAACCAGTGGGATGCGGAAGAGAAGCTGTGTCGCGTCTACTTCTACCTGGAAGACGCGGCAAGAACCTCGTTTGAGAATCGGGAGACTGCACTTCAAACCTGGGATCTCTTCCGCGGCGCATTTTTGGACACGTTCACGAGCGTGGCCCTCAAGGAAAGGGCCGCTTCTTTGCTGGAGACACGGGAACAACTACGAAACGAGAACGTCATGATCGTTGTCGAAGAAATGACCCGGCTATTCCGCCACACTGACCAGGATATGCCTGAGGAGAAGAAAGTTCGTTTCCTCGTGCGAGGGGTCAAACAGAAGCTCTTCGCGGGATTGATGAGAAACCCGCCGAAGACCGTTCAGGAATTTCTCACGGAAGCGACTACTATCTAAAAGACGCTAGAAATGCGCACACGGCAATTCAATCGCCGGTCGACGCCAGGCTACAGAGACATTCAATCGTTATGCCCAGACGACCTGCGCGAAAAAATAACAGCCATGGTGCGAGAAGAACTTGGCCAAATGATGCCGTCGTACCAGCCCCAAGTTGCCTCGATCACCGACATCGTTCGAGATGAAATGCAGCAGTCGCTGGGAACCACTGAACCGCCGCAGCCTCAGCCGAACGCCATGAGCTACGCCGCTGTTGCCCGACGCGATGCTCCCCCTCCACGCCCACGTCAAGCGGCCGCACCGCCGCATTTCCGTCGCCAGACACCGCCGCCACCGCCACCGACGCCATATTGCCCACCTGCCGGCCAGCGATACGGTCCGAGGAAGACCGACCTTTGGCGCGCCCCTGACCACCGCCCACTCTGCTATCACTGCGGAGAAGCTGGCCACACTTACCGCCGCTGCCAGTACCGCCAGATGGGACTTCGTGGTTTGGCCATCGATGCGCCGCGTCCACAGCGGGGTGAACGACCACGCGACATCGCAGACTACCTCGCAGGAGCGCAGTGGACGCCCCGCCAACAGTCCCGATCGCCGTCGTCCGGGCGCTACATGTCACCGCACCGCCGGCAGTACACTGGCCCAAACCGGGGCCGGTCGCCTAGCCCGTGTCCGGGAAACTAAGGGCAGCAACCGATGGAGGTGTGGTTGCTGTTCGACGAAATTCGAAGATCCTCCGCGGCCGCCGACTACGACAACGCGACGAAACCTGCAGAACAGGACGCGAAGCAGACGAAGCCCTGCAGACGAAACGTCGAGGACTGACGAAGACGTGACGACGTCACATGGAAGCAGCGCAACAAATCGACGCGGCCGTGATCCGACGCTGAGACCCAACCGCAACGCACGACGACGAACCAGCGACCTCGACGTAATAGTCGACGCCCACAGCGTCACCGCTCTCGTCGACACTGGAGCCGACTATTCCGTCGTCAGTGGGCCTTTCGCGACGAAGCTGAAGAAAGTGAAGACTGCTTCGCAAGGACCTGAAATCCGGACCGCTGGCGGTCATCTAATAACGCCGGCCGGTGTTTGCACAGCAAGAGTCACCATCAATAACCAGACTTATCCCGCCAGTTTTCTAATCCTACAGCACTGCTCCAGGGATGTGATACTTGGGATGGACTTCCTAAGTGAACATAGCGCCGTCATCGACCTGAGGTCTCAGTCAATAACACTAGACTCAGAAAAAGCGCTGCCGCCCCACACGACACCGGGGAACCAGCCATTGAATGTAATAGAAGAGCAGGTCACCGTTCCGCCTCTCTCCAGCGTCGTCATTTCCGTCGGCATCGAAAAACGAGCAGACCTTGAAGGCGCCATCGAGGGCGATCAGCATCTGCTTGTGAACCGTCAAATTTGCGTCGCAAGAGGCATCGCTGAGTTGCGTGACGGCAAAGCAAAGGTACTGCTGACAAACTTCAGCCACCTTAACATTGGTACGACGGTCGCCCATATCGAGAAATTCGTGGACACAAGCAATGCTTTCGTCCTCTCCGATGCTACCGAACCTGCTTCGATGAATCGATGTCCCAAACCAGATTTCGACGTCAACCCGAGCCTTCCGAAGGTCAAGCAAGACCAGCTCAAGGCCCTGCTCTTGCGATTCAAGGACTGCTTCTCGGCGTCGTCAATAATTCGACAGACCCCAGTGGCGAAACATCGCATCATAGCAGAAGAAAGTGCCCGACCAGTTCGACAGAGCCCGTACCGAGTTTCGACGGGCGAAGGCGTAGCCGTGAAGAAACAAGTCGACAAAATG
Source organism: Rhipicephalus appendiculatus (assembly GCA_030522465.1). Taxonomy (NCBI): domain Eukaryota; kingdom Metazoa; phylum Arthropoda; class Arachnida; order Ixodida; family Ixodidae; genus Rhipicephalus; species Rhipicephalus appendiculatus. The sequence continues at coordinate 1,468,374 of JALIZH010032958.1, forward strand.
CTACGCGACGACATAATCCAGCCGTCCAAGAGTCCCTGGGCGTCTCCCGTGGTGTTGGTGAAGAAAAAGGACGGGACGCTACGTTTCTGTGTCGATTATCGCCGCCAGAACAAGATCACAAAGGACGTGTACCCCCCTCCCACGGATAGACGACGCCCTGGATCGACTCCATAACCATAAGAGTGCGCAGGGTTCCCCTTCAGGGGGGGGGGGCGAAGGTTCGTTGCAGCGCCCCCCCCTCCCTATTATGTGAATGCATAAGGCTGACTTTGCGCCCCCCCCACCTATCCCCCCCCTACAATGTATAGGGCTGACTTCGCGCCCCCCCCCTTCTCACCCCCTTGCCCCCCCCCCCCCATGCGCACGCCTATGTCCATAACGCAAAGTACTTTTCGTCGATGGACCTCAAGACAGGCTACTGGCAAATCGAAGTCGACGAGAGAGATCGAGAAAAGACTGCTTTTATAACTTCAGACCGCCTGTTCGTGTTCAAGGTCATGTCTTTTGGTCTTTGCTCGGCCCCCGCGACCTTCCAACGCGTTATGGATACCGTACTGGCCGGCTTGAAGTGGCAGACTTGTCGTGTGTACTTGGACGACGTCGTTATGTTTTCCTCAAACTTCGACGAACACCTCCGGTGCCTTGAAGCTGTACTTCAAGCCATCGACACCTCCGGACTCACCCTGAAGCCACATAAGTGCCGCTTCGCCTACGAGGAGCTCTTGTTCTTGGGTCACGTGATAAGCAAGTCCGGAGTACGCCCCGACCCGCAGAAGACAGCCGCCATTGCTGCATTCCCGCCACCCGCCGACAAGAAGGCCATGCGTGGATTTCTCGGCCTGTGTGCCTATTACAGGCGGTTCATCAAAAACTTTGCCCGAATGGCCGAGCCACTCACTAACCTTACCAGGACCGACGTCGAGTTCAAATGGGAAACGCCGCAGGAGGAAGCATTTCAAGAACTAAAACTACGCCTGCAAACGCCTCCGTTACTTGCGCATTTCGACGAACACGCCGACACAGAAGTGTACACCGACGCAAGCAGCGTAGGCCTCGGCGCCGTCCTTGTGCAGAGGACGGATGGACTTGAAAATGTTATCAGTTATGCTAGCCGGTCGCTATCCAAGGCAGAGGCCAACTATTCCACAACAGAAAGAGAGTGCCTCGCCATCATCTGGGCTACGTCAAAGTTCCGCCCCTACCTCTATGGCAGGCCCTTCAAAGTTGTGAGCGACCACCACGCCTTGTGTTGCCTAGCTAACTTGAAGGACCCTTCAGGTCGTCTCGCAAGATGGAGTCTAAGGCTTCAAGAATTCGACATCACCGTCATTTACAAGTCCGGACGAAAACACTCTGCCCCGACTCCTTGTCTCGCGCCCCCGTCGACCCGCCTCCGCAGGATGAGCAGGAGGATGACTTCTTCTTGGGAACCATAAGTGCCGACGACTTCGCCGAACGACAGCGAGCCGACCCGGAACTCTGGGGCCTTGTGGAGTACCTCGAAAGCAAGACCGCCATTGTTACAAAGGCATTCAAGCGAGGACTCGCGTCGTTTTTCTTGCAAAACGGCGTTCTCATAAACAAGAAGTTCTCGCCACTTCGAGCCAACTACCTTCTCATAGTGCCTTCAGCATTACGACCAGAAGTCCTCCAGGCACTACACGATGACCCGATGGCTGGACAGCTCGGACTTTCCCGCACGCTCGCAAGAGTAAAGTACTACTGGTCGCGCCTTGCCGGCGACGTCACCCACAACGTGAGGACGTGTCGAGACTGTCAGTGACGGAAGACACCACCAACAAGACCCGCCGGCTGCCTTAAGCCGATCGAGCCTCCCCGACGACCGTTCCAGCAGATCGGGATGGACCTCCTGGGGCCGTTACCAACGTCGACTTGGGGAAATAAATGGATCGTCGTAGCTACCGACTACCTCACCCGCTACGCTGAAACAGAAGCCCTGCCCAAAGGCAGTGCCGCCGAGGTAGCCAAGTTCTTCGTTGAGAACATCTTCCTTCGACACGGCGCCCCAGAGGTTCTCATCACCGACAGAGGTACGGCGTTTACGGCTGACCTAACTCGGGCGATCTTGGGATACAGCCACACAAGCCACCGCCGGACCACCGCGTACCACCCACAGACCGATGGCCTGACCGAGCGTCTAAATAAGACCATCGCCACATGCTGGCCATGTACGTCGACGTCGCACACAAGACGTGGGACGCCATCCTACCGTACGTGACCTTCGCATACAACACGGTCGTACAGGAGACGACGCAGATGACGCCATACAAGTTGGTGTACGGAAGGAACCCGGCAACGACGCTCGACGCCATGCTGCCCAACGTCGCAGACGAAGAAAACCTCGACGTCACCATTTACCTACAGCGCGCCGAAGAAGCCCGACAACTCGCCCGCCTACGTATTAAGAATCAGCAGACGACTGACAGCCGCCGCTACAATCTTCGACGACGCTTCGTGGAATACCAGCCCGGCGACCGCGTTTGGGTGTGGACACCGATACGACGATGTGTGCAGCGGACATTATATAGTTGTCCGGCAACCTTGGGCTGCGTCCCATTCAGAGTGCTTTTACAATAAACCGGCACTTGTATATGAGACGCTTCAGGTGCCGCAGCGTCGTGTGGTCTCTCGTGTATGGGTGCGTCTGTTCCTACAGCATGGCTTAGGCCCAGCGTCAGTTACAGGTGTCAGAAGTGCACGGTCTAAACGCTTCTTCAAGCCATGGAAAGACTACGGCCTCCGGACCATCTCGTGTTTTCCGGGAATATCGCTGAGAAATGGCGTAAGTTTCGTCAGCGTTTTCAACTGTACCTAGAAGCCACGGAAAGCGAGAAGGAACGCAGTCAGAAGCAGAAAGCGGCGTTGCTACTCCACGTCGCAGGGCCAGAAGCTATCGATGTGTTTGACACTTTCGGTTGGAGGACGACAGAGAAGGAGAGCTATGACACGCTTCTTCAAAACTTTGAAAGCTCTTGCCAGCCTCGCACAAATGAGACTTTTGAACGGTACTTGTTTCGGAAGCGCGTCCAGGCGGATGGCGAACCTTTTCAAAGCTTCTTGAGAGATATGCAGTTAAAAGCACAGAGCTGCAAGTTCGGAACTTTGCGGGAATCCATGATACGGGATCAAATTGCGTTCGGAACAGCTGATGACCAGCTTCGAGAGCGCCTACTCAGAGAAGACTCGCTATCGCTGGAAAGTGCCATCAGAGCAGCACAATCCGCAGAAATAGCAGCAAATCAGAAAAGAGTGTGGCAAGCTCCGGAAACAAAAGCTGTTGAAGCCATCAGCAAAGAAAAAGTGTCAAGCAAGGACAATACGCCGAACCGAAGAGCCTGCAACAAGTGCAAGAGGTCGCATGAACCGAGAAAATGCCCTGCGTACGGTCAACGATGCAGAAAGTGTGGCCGGAAGAATCATTTTGCAGCTGCCTGCAGAACGAAGAAAGCAGTCGACGATGTTGAACAGACGCGCAGCAACTCGTCGAACGCGCACTATGAAGTGTTGCAAGCTTGTTCCAGCAAGAGTTCGGAATGGATGATAAATGCAACCATGAAAAACAGTACACTGAAGTTCAGCAATACGGCTCTTTGGCCTGTGTGTGTCTATGCTTCGTCCCCGTGTCATTTTGCGCTTTTTTATAAAAAGTAAACTGAAGCTCAAAGTAGACACAGGATCACAGGTAAACTTAGTTCCTGTGCGTTGGCTCAAGAATTTCGGAGAGCACAAGTACGAGCTTCAATAGAGCTATACTCCATCTCAGAAGTACCTTGCAGCACTGTGGAAGCTGCAGGGCTTGTTAGCCAATAGGAAAGGCGAAAGCCCCCCTCAAGCCGTGTTCATCCGCGTAGCGTCGTCTGCTCGTCGTCTCTTTGGCGTCGGCTCGCCTACCTTGCCGATACTTGCTCCCTTGAGTTAATACAAGACGCAAAAACATCTGCGGTAACGCCACCTCGCCGTTTCTTTATGTTCAGAAACCCACTTGTGCAGGGCGTGTTCGCTGGCGTTTGTGAGGAACGCGGTTCTTTTTATAACAGTGTTTATACTGGCGTTTTCACCGAGTTCTTTTTTGACAGCGCGGTCGACGCACTTCCAGCAGTAATCGCCCACCATTCTTGGGTGGAAGAGCAAATTATTGGTACAGAAAACAATATAGGCATTCAGGGTGTTTCGCATTGTCCACGCATCACCGACTCTAATGTTGTGGCGACATCTGCTCAGTTAGCATCAAACAACCTTTACGGCTCGGCACCGCCTCGGTAGTGCTAGCAACATCAAAATAAACGAGCGATTTCAATAATAGCAAAAAAAGATACCTGATGTTTTGCCCTCAGCGTTAGATGAGATGAAGCGATGACAGATTATGCCACTTATTTCTTGCTGTCCGGGCAGAGTGCTAGTAAAAAGCACGAATTCGGATGTAAGCGGGTGATCTGGGGTGTATGGAGGCTGCCATGTTGCTGTACGTCATCGCGGTTAGGGTCGTTATTACGGTTACCAGCCGGTAATCTCTGCATTATTTCAGAAATTTAGAAGTGCATGCGCTAAAGGCCTAACGTGCCACGTATCGCTGTAACGCGTCATGCGAGAAGCACAGCTAGAGCTCTTGCACTTCGTTGATAATGATAGTTAAGCCCGGAACTATATTATGTGCTGCGCAAGGACACTGCCTGTGTACTCCTCGTAGCTTCGGCAGTGCTGCAAGATAGTTGTGAGATGAAGTATAGGCGACGCTACGCAGTTACAGTGGTCAAGCCATCAAGCATCTTGGAACAGTCGTGACGCCGGTTACTTACTAAGGCAAGACTGTGAGCCTGAAATTTTTTGTGGTTTTAAAAAGATGTGCCCTACTCGGACTCTCTGCATGTGAGGACTTTGACCTCGTGCGTCGCAACGCGTAGGTATCGGCAGTGCTGTCACAAGTTGGACCGGGACAGACAACGCTTCGGGAACGCGTCATGAAAAACTACCCGAACTTGTTTCGCGGCTTGGGATGCGTTCGAACGCCGTACAAGATAGTGCTTCGACAAGGAACGCGTCCAGTTATTCAACACCCGCGTCGAGTGCCTCACCTCCTCAAGCAACCACTAAAGGATGAGTTGCAGTGTATGAGCGACGCTGGCATCATCGCAATGGTCGATGAACCGACTGAATGGGTGAGTCCCTTGGTTATAGTTCGAGAAACAAAGTGGCGCTCTGAGAATTTGTATGGATCCACGGAACATGAATGAATGCCTCAAGCGTGAGCACTTTGAAATGCCCAAGCGTGAAGAAATTGAAGCCGAGCTGACAGGCGCCCGTGTCTTTTCAAGATTAGACGCCAACTCTGGTTTTTATCAGATTCCGTTAGACGAAGAGAGCTCTCGCATTTGTTCGTTCAGCACGCCATTCGGGCGTTTCAGATTTCTTCGCATGGCATTCGGTTTAGCGTCTGCACCAGAGGTGTACCAGAAGGCCATGTCGCAATAAGGCGAAAGCCTTTAATGTCTCATGCTCACGTCCGTCCAGTGTCCGTCCGTCCGTCCGTCCACACCCGCACTGCGCATGCGCCAACCCATAAAAAAAATAAAAATAAAAACCTCCTTTCCACCTCTCTCTCCTCTAGGCATCCCTCCCCGCGGAGGCCACACCCTCACTGCGCATGCGCGTCCCCTCCCTCTCTCCCCTTTTCTCCCCTCCTAAGCTCCCCCTCTCTCGCCTCGCGACGCCGACGCAGGCAGCGTCTGCTAGCGAGTTTCTTGGTTGAAAAAACCGACTGCTCCCGCTGCACAACCGTTCACTGGCCACCCCGTATATATGGCAATGGATCCTGACCTGCAAGGTGGTGCCGGTGGGAGATTTCTCCTGTGCGTTGTCGAACGATAAAAAATTCGCAGCGTGCGCGTTAACTAAAAGCGGACTGCGGGTCTCTGTGTCCAGACCGAGTCTTCTGTCTCTCATTGCCCATTAGAAGCGATTGGGATGTTCCAGTAGGAAACACCGGTCCATCACTGCGTGCTTTGCGCCCCCCAGGTTTCTCTCCTGTGCAACGCTGCGATGAGCGCCAGCGTCAGCGCCTCCGCCAGTGTAAGCGTTAGCGCCCGCTGCTTCGCATCTACACATGGTTCCCTTTAGCGGGAGATGGTGTAATCTTTAAGGCGAAAGCCTTTAATGTCTCATGCTCACGTCCGTCCGGTGTCCGTCCGACCTCCGTCTGGCGTCCGTCCGTCCGTCCGTCCGTCCGTCCATCCGTCCGTCTGCCTGCCTGTCTGTCTGTCTGTCTGTCTGTCTGTCTGTCTGTCTGTTCGTCCGTCCGTCCGTCCCTCCATCCGTCTGTCCGTCCGTCCGTCCGTCCGTCCATCCGAGCTCTGGCACGGAGCCAGGTGGCCGCCGGGATGCGCAGACGGACGCCGGTCACGTCGGACTCTATTGCGCTAGCGCTTTGCTTGCGTAGCGTCGCTGTGCCCAGAGTTTGCAATCATTTTGACCCACGCCGTCTCAATGGAGCCAGGCGTTCACGGAATACACTTTCCAATTTACAAAGGGTCCGTCAATTTAAGAGCTGGAACGCGGATGGCGTTTGCACGATGCGTAAAGCGCGAGAAAATACTAACGCATGCGAACGGAGGAAGATGAGTCTCGCGTCTCGCTGCGATTCGCGGTAAAAAATTAAAGAAGAAAACACGCACCCATTCGGTTTGTGTCTTATCCCACTGAGAGTGTAAAAGAAAAAAGACATGGCATAATCAGTGGAATGGCCGCACGCTTTCGCCGAACACACTTTGGAATGTACAAAGTGGAGTGGAAAAAACTTTATTTAAAACCGGCAGATTGGCGGCCTGGCCTAGGCCACCCGGTTGGTCGCGGTAAGGTTTAGCCTTTCCGCCGCTTCCCGGGCCTGCTGGATGGCCCAAACTTGGTCTTCAAGTTCTGAGCTAGCCAGAGCGTCGCGCCAACGCGTCTCAAGGAGGTCCGGGTTGTTGCGATCGAAAAGCCATGTAGTGTGTGGGCATTTCCATAGGATATGTTCTATGTCTGCGTATTCGTGTTTACATAGGATACAGCCAGCGTCGGGGAATCGCCTGGGGTAGATGCGGTTGAAGTGCACTGGGTTTTGAAAAGTTCTCGTTTGCAGACGTCTCCAGTCTACTTCTTGTGACCTATCTAGTTTACTGTGGGGTGGTGGGTGTATTTCCCTTTGTTTCTTGTAGTGGGTCAATATGTCGTGGAAGGTGAGAAGCGGATCCTTATCATCCTGAGTTATATCAGTCCCCCCTGGGATCATGAGATGGGTGTTCCCAGCCGCGGATGGTGAGTTCGCGCGCGGCAAGGTGAGCCTTCTCATTCAGGTTTGGGGGGGGTTTTGGGGTTCCTCTTCATCTTCTCCCATGTGCGCCGGGATCCATTTGAAGTACCTAGGTGTAAAGGCTCCGTTCTTGAAGTCCTCTGCCTTGCTGTTTAGGATTCCGGCCGCTTCACTAGAGACCCACCCTCTTGTGTAGTTTCGAATTGCTGGTTTAGAGTCGCTAATAATTCTGCTGTGACCTCTGCTGAGTATGGCTAGCGCTATGTGTCCTTCAATTTTTTGATGGCCTCTCGGGTGTGAGAGTATACGTAGGTGATGTTCTCATATGGGGCTCGAATGAAAAAGAGCATGAAGAGCGTTTGAGGGCTGCACTAGACGCGGCTGAGAAACACGGAATCACGTTAAACGCTGAGAAGTGTGAAATGGGCATGAAAGAAATATTTTTTCTAGGGGATAAGATAAGTGAGAAAGGCATAGAGCCATCGCCCGAACTCATCAGCAGCGTCTTGCAAATGCCAGAGCCAAGCACAAAGCAAGAGCTTCAGCGAGTCCTAGGCATGGTAACATATTTCGGAAAATACGTGCCACATCTCTCAGATAAGACTACTCTTCTCCGTGAACTCTTAAAGCATGATAGAGACTTCACATGGGGACCCGAGCATACAAAAGTGTTAGGAGCCATTAAGGAGGTCATAACTAGCTCACCTGTGCTTGCTGTCTACGATCCCAAAAGAGAATGTAAAGTGTCTACTGATGCCTCAGGATTCGGGCTTGGCGCAGCATTCTTCCAAAAGCATGGTTCAGATTGGCGACCAGTGGCATATAGCTCTAGGCGCCTCACATAGTGCGGAAAAAGATACTCACAAATTGAAAAGGAGGCGTTAGGCGTTGTCTACGGCTGTGAAAAGTTTCATGACTTTATATATGACCGAAAGGTGCTCATAGAAACAGATCATCAGCCACTGATTTCGATATCAAAAAAATGTATAGGCGACATGCCTCCTCGACTGCAACGTCTGTTCCTTCGACTGATGAGATATGAATAGCAGTTTACCTATGTTCCGGGTAAACTTCTAGTCCTGCCAGACACGCTATCCAGGGCTCCAACTCCCCACTGCAACGTGACAGAGGACGAAGATAGCGGTGTGTAGGTACATGCAATATCGGTCCGGTCCAGTCTGGTCAGTGAGCAACCAGCGCGAGATTGGTCGAAGAGACAGCCAAAGACCCGGTTCTCTCAGAGGTGATCAAAGGAATTCAATCTGAGCATGATCAACCGCTTACAGGTCTGTACAAAGCATACGGCTCATAATTATCGGTCATTGGAAAGCTGTTATTTAAGGGAGCCAAAGTGGTCATACCGCGGTCATTACGAACAGAAATGCTCAGTCGGCTACATGAAGGCCACTTAGGCATAAACAAATCGCTCGCGAAGGTGAGGCTTCTGATGTTATGGCCAGGAATGACTCAAGACATAAAGAACACGATCAGCAGATGTGAAACCTTGCAAGATCAATGCATATGCCCAACCTGAAGAATCGCTCTTGACGAGAGAAACCCCGCATCCTCCATTGATTCGCGTTGGAGCAGATCTATGTCAATATGCAGGTAAAACGTACCTGGTGCTCTACGACGCGTACTCCAATTATCCAGAGGTTGAAGAGCTACAGGGTACTTCAGCGCAAGAAGTGATACGCAAAATGTCGTCCATTTTTGCTAGGCACGGACTACCACTGGAAGTTCTCAGCGACAATGGGCCACAGTTTACATCAAGAGAGTTTGCCCGCTTCGCGGCGTCGTATGACTTCAAGTATATCACGTCGAGTCCTGTTTTCCACGTTCAAATGGACTCGCGGAAAAAGGCGTGCAGGTGGTGAAACATATCCTAAAGAAGACCCACCATTCAAGAGGTGACTTTTACCAAGGCCTTCTGAATTATCGCACAAGCCCTCTAGAGTGCGGTAGTTGCCCTGGTGAACTGCTTATGAATCGCCGCCTCAGGTCTGGTCTTCCCGACTATAATCCACTTCGCAGCCGAAAGGTCACAAAACGGCCTCAACGCGGTGAACCGAAAGGAACGCTTTCAAGCCTTCGGCCAGGTGACATCGTTCGCATGAGGGATGAGAAGGAATGGTCACGAAAAGCGACGGCGCTCGACCAGGTTGCACCTCATCCCTACCGAGTACTCACGAAAACCGTGAGCAATACAGGCGAAATAGACAGCATCTTCGACCCACGTCGGAAGCCTTCAGCTTTAGCAACCTATCCGATGATGGGATGACAAGAGATGTGCAGCCAGCCCGTGATTCGGAAATGCCTCAAACAGCTGACCAGGATTACGACGACAGTGCTGGCTCATCTGCGCCTGTGACGGACCCAGCAGAACCAACCTCACGGGCAGAAACCGCTTCCGACACACCGCCTGTTCGGAGATCTCTGAGAACACGTCGTCCAACGAAGTTCCTGACCTACGACAAGCAATTCAAGCAGATCTTCAAGATGCAGTGTAGACGAACACATCTTTGCCTAGAAAGGGAGGTGCAGCGGACATTATATAGTTGTCCGGCAACCTTGGGCTGCGTCTCATTCAGAGTGCTCTTACAATAAACCGGCACTTGCACATGAGACTCTTCAGGTGCCGCAGCGTCGAGTGGTCTCTCGTGTGTGGGTGCCTCTGTTCCTACAGCATGGCTTAGGCCCAGCGTCGGTTACAACATGGACTGAGTGAAACACTTCTGCGCCGATACTTCGGACCGTATAGGGTGCTTCGACGTCTCGGCGCACTCGTCTACGAGGTTGTCCCGAATGGCATCTCGAACTCTCAGCGACGCCTGACACGTCCCAAGGTCGTGCATGTGATGCGCCTTAAACCGTTCCATGCGCGTTAAGGGACCTGCGGACATCAGTTTTTTACTTGGTTTATTGTTGTTTTTTATTGTTACATGCATTTTTGTTCCATGTTCTGTTTTAAGCATCGGGGCGATGCTTTTTCAGAGGGGGGGCATTGACACGCGCGTTGTATTGTGCTCTGTTTAAACCCGCAAAGGAGGGGAGGTGTGTGGAGAGGGTTTGCGCATGCGCAGTAAGGCTGGTCGCGCCGCACACCGCCCCTTCCACGGGATAGAACTCCGCTATAAGATGCTGCGCATCTAAAAGAATCATCGAAATCGGTACACGGTAACAGAAGGTATAAGCCGTCAAACTTCAAAACCCCAGCAGACGACGAGAGAATACGTTCCCTTTCGCATTTCACTCTCCCAGTGGACGCCAAGGGCCGCTTCCAATCACCGCGCGCTTCTTAGACGTACCGGACGACTCGCCTCGTGGTGGCCGTTGTGCAGCGCTCCTAGCGTCGTTTTGCAATTGCTTTCACATTCTCATATATAAAGACAAATCCTTTTGTATTTGAGGATATTTCCGCGCGTGTTATATTGTTGTGCTCTGTTTAAACCCACAAAGACTGTGAGCAATGCTCGGCGCAGATCGCGCCTCAGTGTTCTAGAAGCTTCACGTTTGTAGTTGATCGTTTTGTTAACAGTGCGCAGAGCACGCGAACACTGAAGATTATTCCAGAGCTTGCGCGATGACCAGTGATAAGGCTAGAATGTTCGACGCGTGATGTATAAAAGCCGGCGCGCTCCAACGGTGATCAGTTGATCGACGGCCGACGCTCTGTTCGCCGCTAGCAGTGCCAGTGTGTATTGCTGTAATCTCACTCAGTTTCACGGCCACGAGTACGGCCAAATAAAGAGTTTCTTCTTTGACACGCCGACTGTTCCCTTCGTCAACGTCACGACCACGGGACAATATAGACAGAGCTTGTGTCATTTTTAGCGCACAATAGTGTGGTCTATCTGGGACCGTATGAATATTACGTGCGACATGTCGCATCGAACCAATCAAAACGCACGGTCTATGTCGTCACTCCCACGTGGTGAATCATCACTTCCGATCACAAAAATAGCCGCTGTATGTCGCTCCAGTCCGAAAACAGTGTGGTTTCTCCGTAGAAATAAAATTATAACAGCATTGTTTTTGGCGTTGCCACTCGCGCAACGATGTCGGTGCATTCCACAGTTTGAGAGGAAGCGGTGAAAACGACACGGTAAATTTGTGTCGCAGGGCCGCTTTAAGATTGCACTGTCCGGCTTCTTCTCGTGACGTTACAAAAATTGCGCCTTTCGAGTGCAGTTCTGCGCCAGCGGGGGATCTGTGGGATTTCTTAATTAGATTGGGCGGAATTATTACCCATATGCAGATACTCGAGTATTTTTATGAACGCAGGACGCAGCGTCAGCTGAGCGGAAGGCTCTGGTCATCCTTTCGCTGTGGGCCGTGTTCACCAACCGGCGCAAGACGGCTGAGGTTTTGTGGAAGAACTGTGACCAGCCTATACATCTTGCTCTACTGGTGTCCATGACATACGAGAGACTCACTGTCTACGTCTCCGAAGGCACCATCAAACAGGAGCTGCTAGACACGAGCAAGTGAGAGCTCCTACTCCTGCATGAATTCAAACAGCATTGCTGATTCTGGTGCGTCAACAAGTGCACATCTCTGGTAGTGTCGCGCATGGTTTCAGGAAGTGAGTGAGCTGTCGGTGCATCGTAGCCTCTTATCGCGCAACTAGATCGCAGAGAACATAACAGTTGCAAATGAAGCCTTACTTCAAAAAAATGCCCCCCACTTCCCCGAAGGGAATCGTGAGGAAATGCGAATGCATTTCGCGCGCGCTTCACTCCATCTATATATATGGTGGTTGTGGTTCGAAGAAGGAAAAGGCGCCTAATTTCTGCAGCCCGGTCGGGAGTACGGCGGAGCGCCTGTTTTTTACCCTTTTTTTTGTTTTTTTTTAATTTTTTTAAATTCATTTTATATATTTTTATTTTTTTTATTTCTTTTTTTGTTATATATATATATATATATATATATATATATATATATATATATATATATATATATATATATATATATATATATATATATATATATATATATATATATATAAGGCTTATATGCTGAAGAATAACTTCGGTTGCCGCAAGGTTATAAGTATAAAAATAGATGCGCCTTCACATAACAACCGTTTATTCTGCCGACGTTTCGACGGGAACCCCGTCTTTTTCGCGGAACCCCGCCTTGAAAAAGACGGGGTTCCCGTCGAAACGTCGGCAGAATAAACAGTTGTTATGTGAAGGCGCATCTATTTTTATACTTATATATATATATATATATATATATATTAGGCAGGCATGGTGGCGAAAGTGGCCGTAGCGTTACAAACAGTGAAGTAGATCCTCCGTGAGAACAGTAATAACGGAAGTGTTTATTTCGACAGTTTCGGCCAGAGGCTGGCCTTCATCAGGAATAAGGGTACATGTTGCTTGCGCTCACATTTATACAATTTTGCAAGGAAAAGTGAGAGAGGAAAACAGACAAAAAAAAAACTGGACGCGGAGAATTTTCCAGGGGTCACTGCGCTATGCAAGTGGCGTCGTCAATGCTTAAGTCTTTGTAAGCACTGCGTTCGATGTGTGTTCGGGTGGCGGTACCTTTAATGTAGATGGGGTGTGCGAGTGGCCGGCAACGGAATGAGCTGGTGTGTGGCGGAAGTGCACGTCCAACGACCCACTCGTTTACCAAGTGTTCGTCTCGCCCCCCTCGTTTTTACCGACAGTCACCATTCAGGTATCGGCGGCCTGGACTAAAACGACTGTGGTGGGGCAATCGGTTGGCGTCTTTCGTCTAGCATTCCCTCCGTTCGCATATTGTTCCTCAACAGGACTGCGCACCGCGGCTCCGGCGGGGCGGCGCGTGCAGAGAAGGTTCTATAAAAAGCTGAGACATTAACAACTCATCACTACGGGGACGTCTCGCTTCGAGGGGGGACACCGCGCATTGCCGCGAAGGGAAGCAAACGGGCGTTTAATGTAAATATTAGTTTGTTCTGGGATTCCGCGTTCGGGGGGCTCTTGGTTGTGTATGCGGTGGCTGTTAGACATGTCAAGTTTAAAACGATTGATCGCTTAGTAAGATAGACGTAGACGACAGTCTACGTCTATCTTACTAAGTAGTACTTTAGAGAGAGTAGTAACACTAAAAGATATACTAAAAGATATTTCCAATTGTCCAGTCACTGTCGCAGTCACGGTGCCACGAAATCTTAATTGTTATGCTTATTATTATTTTACAGTGCTTTAATTGCTGCAAGTGTACCCGGGTTCTCATTTATGCCTCCTTCGAGGGTGTTAAACCGGTGTATGAGGTATGACTCGCGTTGTTAACTTTCCCGGTTTGATTTAAATCCTGTTTCTAAGAGTGTAACTGATAATTTGTCAAATGAATGGCCGGGAAGGTTAAGATGTTTCGATAGAGGTAGATTTGGGGCTGATTTTGCGTGGGCTCTGTGATTATTAAAACGAATCCTAAATGGTGTTTCTGTTTGTCCGATGTATTGCATGTTGCACACGTTGCATTCAAGTAGATATACTACGTTAGATGAATCGCATGTTAGATTTCCTTGTATGTTAATTGAAAACTTGGATTGTGTGCTGGTTACCTTGCTTGTCTCTCGCATCGCTTTACATACAAGACATCGAGGCTTTAGACAAGGTCGGCATGAATTATTGGGAGTTGAAGTACTGATTTGGGAGTTTTATACATATATATATATATATATATATATATATATATATATATATATATATATACCCACTACAATATATATACTGCTCCACTACAATATATATATACGTGCGAGTGAGCGGACGGGAGAGTGCGGCGCAGGGAGGAGAGAGAGCGAACGGCGAGAGAAGGAGCGGCGAAGCACTGCACCTACCCTCTCCTACACTCTCTCCACACACGCGGGAGCTCCGCCGAGCTCCCGCGATGCGAGCGCCCTCACACACCAGAGCGCGCTTCTCCTCTCCACTCACTCTCCTCTACTCCGCCCGCACCACCTGCTCTGGTTGCTAGGGGCGAGGATAAGCGCGCGCGCCCGCAGCTGTTGCTATGGGAGAGGGAGTGAGAGCGGAGAGATGCGGACACTGACGCCTGACATAGCCCGACTAAGAAATGCATTCGCATTTAAAAAAGATTTACATAAAGTCTCGCCCATTCGGACAAGTGTAAATTCTGCAATAAAAAGGCGCACTTGAGCCACATCCTATGGGCGTGCCTGGAGGCCCCCCATGAGAGGCGAATTCCCAGACGGGTGTCAGTCAGTCAGTCAGTCAGTCAGTCAGTTTATTTTCCTTAAAGACCCCCCAGTTCGGCTATTACATAAGGGGTGGGATTAACAATTCACAAAATAATCAATACATATGTTTACAATTGCGTACATTTCTTCATATTACAAGCTAACATGCATGTACAATAAATAACACATGTAAAACACATATAAAGCAAAAGTACTCAAAGGCTATTAGTTTGAAGATGTCAGTTATGTGTTGCACAAATGAAGATGGGCACATTATATGGACAATGGCAGAAGGGAGGTCGTTGCAGTATTTTGCTTTGCGGGGAAAAAATGACGCTGAAAATGTTGATGTTCGAGCACGTATTAATGAAACCTGCTGCGGGTGGCTTGTCGTGAGTGATATGCGCGTTGCCGGTTAGATGTAAGGTGGGTGATGCAGGTTGGAACTGTGAAAGAATTCATGGTAAATACAAAGAGAAGAAATGCGCCGATGCAGAGCGAGCGATGGAAGATTGGATAGTGATTTTAGTGACGTGACGCTGACATCGTATAAATACGAAGATTGAATGAAGCGAGCTGCACGGTTTTGAACTGATTCTAGAGCGTTGATAAGGTATGCTTGATACGGGTCCCAGATGGCAGATGCATATTCTAACTTTGATCGTACAAGTGATGTGTAGGCAAGTAATCTTACGTGCACGGGAGCGCTTTTGAGATGTCGTTTTAAAAAGTCTAAGGTTCTGTTAGACGATGAAATGATGTTTTGGATATGCGTACGCCAGATCAAATCGCTTGACACAGTGATGCCGAGGTATTTATAAGAGTTAATCAATTCCAGGGGCAAGCTGTTAATTGTGTACGGGAACGTGAGCGGATTAATGCTACGCGTGAATGACATAGTTCTGCATTTATTCACGTTTAATGTCATTAGCCAGGTGGTGCACCATTTGGAAACATTATCAAGATCGTTCTCTAAGGTTAACTGGTCAGAAGTGTTTAGTATGGTGCGGTAGATAACGCGAACATACGTATATTACTGGTTATGCGTAAAGGTAAGTCGTTTATGTAGATTAAAAATAATAGCGGGCCAAGGACGGAGCCTTGAGGTACGCCTGATGTTACTGGAACGGGAGTAGATAGGTGGTTATTTACAACCACGTATTGTGATCGGTTAGTAAGGAACTCTGTTATCCATTTCATGACAGTGGGATGTAAATTTATTTGGGAAAGTTTAGCAAGCAATCGTTGGGGAGGCACTTTATCGAACGCTTTCTCATAATCAATAAAAACGGCGTCAGTCTGCACGTTAGCTTCGAGGTTAGTATGAATGTCATGTATGAAGGCTGCCAGCTGTGTTTCACACGACAACCCTTTGCGGAAGCCGTGTTGTGCAGGATGACAAAAATGGTTGCTGTCAAGAAAATTCATTTTGTGGGAGTAGACGACATGCTCCATGATTTTACAGGGCACGCTTGTTAGGGAGATGGGGTGGTAGTTCAGTGGAGAGTTTTTATCACCCGATTTGAAGACCGGAACAACCTTCCCTATTTTCCAGTTACATGGAATGTTTCCTGAGGAAAGTGACTGCGAAAATATTAGGGCAAGAAAAAGTGAAGCGCTTTCTTTAACATTTTTTAGGATTTTGAAATTAATTCCATCCATGTCAGCAGAGGATGACAATTTCATTTTTTCTATTAGGGCGGATATTCCGTTCGCACTAAAATTGATTGCTGGCATGTCAGGATTACAATTTAAGCAAAGAAAAGGTAAACAGGAGTGTATGTTTGATTCGTCAGTAAAAACTGTAGCAACCGTAGTGTTGAACAGATTCGCACAATCCAAGTCAGCAATCGCTTCACCAGAATCAATAGTTAGTAGTGTCACGCAGTTTGTCAGCCTTAAGTGTTTTCCAAAATTGTCTGGTATTAGTTTGCAATAGCTTGGGTAGGTCTGTGCTATAGAAGGAGTTCTTTGCTTGACGCGTGGCTGAAAGATAATTGCGGTCAGCTTCATAATACCGGTCCCATGCATCTGGTTGACGTGCACGTTTGGCAGATCGGGATAGGCGTTTCTTTTTATTTTCAAGGCGTTTTGAATTTTTCGTAAACCAAGATTATGGCAGGTAGTTGTGAAGCCAACTTTAGGCATGAATTTGTCGGTTAGCTCTGTCAGCTTACCGTTAAAGCGTGTCCAATGTATGTTGATGTAAAGTTGCGTGAAAAGTGTGGAAGAATGCGCCAAGACCTTCGTTTATTGCTTCGTAATCACCTCTGTCATACAGACAAATCGCTTTCGTGATGTTTGTCGTTTGTGTGGTTGAAAAGAAAAAAATGACATGAATTGTCTTATGGTCACTGATTTCGTGCAGATAGTGAATGTGTGATAGGCTTTCGGGATTGTTGGTTAGTATCAGATCCAAAACCTTGGCTGTATCTTGCGAAACTCGTGTTTGTTAAGTGACTACTTGGGTCATATTGAAATATAGGCAGATATCAAGAAAGCCATAAGCTTCGCCTACACCCGTTGATGAATGCAAAGTGTTTGTACGCCAGTCTATTTGTGGGAAATTAAAATTGCCGAATAAAAGTACGTGCGCGTTTGGATGAGCAGATGTGAGCTGGCACATGGCCTGATTAATTTGGGTGCAAAACTCGGAACTAGCGCGGGGTGGTCGATAACAAACGCCCAGTAATACGAACTGAGCACGTGCCTGAATAAGCACCCATAACATTTCTAGCTCTGTTTTCACATGTACGACTGAGCAAGATAATTGTTCGTGAACAGCAATGAGTACACCACCACCGCGAATAGATGCACGGTCATTTCGGTACAAATGAAAGCTCGGTAATTCTGACAGAACTTCATCATCACTGATATCATCACTTAGCCACGTTTCGGAATTAGTACATTACTTTCAGAGGATGATACAGTGCTAGATATAAGTTCCCGTTTGGGAAGAAAACTGCGAATGTTAGTGTAAACAGCAGAAAGTGAAAGAGTCTTGCTAGGAACTGCAACAGTTGTCGCTTTTTTTTCCCGGCGCCTCGATCGCTACGATAGTTCTTTGACAGTGTTTGATTTGTCATCGAAAACGTAGCGCTTCTAATTCATGTGTAGTGTTTTAAAGTGCACAGAAAAGGGCTTGTTCTTGCTTCTCGCAAATGCAATAAGTTGTTTTCGAGCATTTTGGACTGCGCGTGAGAAGTCTTCACCTATGCCGTAACCTGTCCCCTTAAGCTTGCGACCATTTGATAGTATTGCAGTTTTCGTTTTGTGAAGAGCAATCTTCACGATTATACGCCGGCGGCGGCCAACTGAATGTCGACCGAGACGATGTGCACGCTCAATATCTCTTGGTTTTAAGTGGACCTGTAAGTTATCGCGGCAAAGATTTACTACCAGCTGCTCCGACTCAGAAAATGTTTCAGACGCGGAAGGGTCTGGGATGCCGCGGAATATTAGGTTATTTCGCCTTGAGCGATTTTCAGCGTCATCAATACGGGCTTCTAGCGCAGTGATTCTGCAGGCCGTCTGCTCCGTGCTGATGCGCATGAATTCTACTTCTTTTCGAAGTGGTACCAGAGATCTGATAGCCTTTTGTTGAGTTCGCCAATTGTTTGATCAGTGTTACCGAGGTGAGCCTTCAATTTCTGGACTTCTGCAATTAGTTGTGTTTGACCTGCTGAAAGTTTACGTAATTCAGCAAGAAGGTTCTGAGAAATATTTCAAGGACCAGGGTTAGTTTCAACATCTCCAGCTAGAATAAGTAATACGCGAATAACATGGACACACTCTGCAATATTAATCATACAGCAATGCGGGCTTGGCAGCTGTACCAGAGAGTAATTGCTAAATCTTTTCGAAAACACAGCGTAGGGCTCACCAACCTACATAGCGGGAGCGAAATGATTAGTGATCCGTGCAGTGACACAGTCACCAAGCCCACAGCGTTCCGCTGAAGGTCCTTGCTCTTTTATAGTTGTCGCGCTTCTTGCTGTCGACGATGATGCGACCATCCAGGCTTGGTTGAGCTCAGCTGTCCAGAGTCCCTTTTCTGGTCGAGCCAGGCATTTGCCGATAGGTAGGGGCAGTGCGCTGCCTTCGTCGCTTCCAGGACAGCTGAAGCCGCATTCCGTTGGTATTGCCGATGCCACATGCGCAAGCGCAGGCAGCAGCAGATGAACGATAACCTAACCGACCATCTCCATAGCGGGAGCGAAATAATTAGTGATCCGTGCAGTGGCACAGTCACCAAGCCCACGATGGAAGGCCGCACTCCTCAGCTCCGACTCGCAATTACAAGCCCGCTTAATACGGCAGGCCGAAGGGGCCGCCAGGGCCCACGGGATCATGGCAGTCGTCTGGGTTGTGTCCCCCCCCTCCTTCTGAAAGGGGGAGGGCGATCTTTCTGCCCATTGAATAAAGTTTGTTCATTGTCATAATAAAGCCTCGCCCGAAAGGCAGATTGCAGTACATTGGACATCTACACGAACTAAGGCTCAATTAAATTTATGAACGCTAAATATGACAGCGATATTGGGCTACACGTAAAATGTTTTGTCGAATGATTCTACACATCGAATGATTTGTCGAATGCTCTTTAGCGTGTGGTAATTGGGAGCGATGGTCTCAACTCCACTACGTGCACGCATGTCGTGAAACAACTGTGTGCGACTTACACCAGTGGTGGTTGAAATACCGCAAGAAGGAATGTCTTTGCCACGGACAGCTGCAAAGGCTGTTTATAAAAGCTTCTATACCTCGCGACAACTTTCTGTGGCAGCACAGCCAAGGCAACGAAGCCAAAGCACGCACTTTTTACTAGCTTCTGCATGTAGTCCACGAACGCTAACTTTTATATACTACATACCATAAAGGTAAACATAAAAACAAAAGATATAGTTATTATGTTCAAGATTGTTCCCATTGATATCAAGAAAGCTTATTCCGTGCGAGATTTTTTTTTTGTTGTTTCTAGTTTTCTGGTATCATTTCACCTTTTTCTTGCACCGGTAAACGATGGCGTCGCTCGGTTGCAGCAAGTTCACATCAAAGCTTGTGAACGAGCATGAGTGCGTGCTCGTTAGGTGATCTGTATTCATCGAGGAGAAAGAAACGAAGACAGCGGTGCGTCGTCAAATATTTTGTTCCCCCCGCATATCCAATCACCTAGAAAGAAGTTGTGTACGGGTGATACCATCGGCGCAAGTGGGTCTTTCATCGCGATAGCCACCTTGGAAGTGACGCCGGCGACCTGCGAGTCTTCAGCAAGACCAGCTGTGTGAAAGCAATATTGCGTTTGGAAACTGTACGTGAAAACTGTACACTCCAAAGTGTGTTAGGCGAAAGCTTGTGGCCATTCGACTGACTATGCCATGTCTTTTTTCTTTTACACTCTCAATGGGATGGCACACAAACGGCGTGTTATCTTTTTTTAAATTTTTTACCGCGAATCAGAGCGAGACGCGAGACTATTCTGCCTCCATTCGCATGCGTTCCTATTTTCTCGCGCTTTGCGCATCGTGCAAACGTCATCCGCGTTCCAGCGCTTAAATTGACGGACACTTTGTAAATTCATAGTGTGTTCCGCAAACGCCTGTGTCCATTGAGACGGGGTCGGTCAGAATGGAACGCGATGCGCGCGTCTCAATCCTTGCATGATTGGAAACGCTGGGCACAGCGACGCTACACAAGCGAAGCGCGAGCGCTGTAGAGTCCCACACGACCGGCGTCCGTTAGCGCAGCCCGGCGTCCACGTGGCACCGTGCGAGGGCTCGGACGGAGGGAAGAACGGAGGATTGGTGGACGGACGGACACGGACTGACGTGAGCATGAGACATTAAAGGCTTTCGCCTTTACCTTTTCATAAATTCCGTCCCTACGTAGTCGGTATTCCGGTTACCTACTATTGCTGATACAGTCATGCTAAAGATCGCGTACTGTAACACCGTACCCGTCGGCGTCTACGGTGGGGGCGGTTCCTGGCGATTTGCGATGACAGCAATTTTCGGGGATAAAATCACCATTTCGAAGCTTCGCCTGTGCAACCGTCGCGTTCGTGTATATTATGCGGCTGACTGCGCAAAAACAGCGTTCTTGACCGAGTAAGTAGCGCGTTTCACCCGCTTGTACTTACGAACATGAGACGCCCGCTTGTGAGTGGTCGTGGCCAAGATGTATGCGACCCTTCGATGCCTTCGCATCCACAAACAAAATATCGTGAGCGTCTCCAGAAAGTTCTTGCGTCTCCAATAAAAGGAGAACGACGATACCGACCCTGCATTAACCGAAATTTAGGACATGGTTTCTTGCCATTGCGTTGGATTTCTTATCACACAGTTCCTGCTCGGCCATGCCCTTTTTTTTCAAAAGTAAATGTGACCGCTCCAATAAAGCTGCTTCCTATGTTCCTCTTCAATGAAGATTATTTTATTGCTTTCAAAAAAAAGATAGAAATGGAAGCATTACTATACGGTGCTCGCTTTGCACGCGGGCTTGAACCGCAGGCAGATAACGTTAAAATGGAATTCGCAGAAGAGCGCAGCAATGATACCATGCATTTTTCCTTCACTGCTGCATTCATAAGTATCTCAAGGCTTGTCATAGCTTTCGAGGAAAGCTATATATAACCTACGTTTCAAAACACGATTTCAAAAATAACGTCATAAACCTTGGATGTTCGTGCGGAAACATACATATTGGATGCGCTTGTGAAACCGAAACCGAAATCGCCCGCAAACGGACTACTTGGCGTAGTAACACATGTGCAGAAGCTCCGCCCTCGTAGCTTTGGCTGTGCTGCCACAGTTAGTTGTCGCAAGGTGTAGGTGGGAAATTTGCGTCTCTCCACGTGTCTCTGCGATGCGTTAATTGTTGGCCTTCACACCCAGAGACTGTGCTGTAGAGCAGTGCACGGGCCGACTTTTAGAGCCCTAGCCCGGCCCGCGCCCGCTCACTGCGTCAAAGGCTCGGCCGAGCCCGACGCTAGAGGGCTGCGAGCCCGCCCCGCCGGCCCGACGTACGAAAATAAAAGCCCGGACCCGGCCTGTCCGGCCTGACATAATGAAGGTTTGCTGCGGAGACAAGATGTCGTTTTCCGATAATGTGGCATTTTATTCAACATATCAAAGTGCAACATAAGCAAACGACACGTGACAGTCACTATATGCAACAATTACAAGGTGTCGTGTAAAAATAAGCTGTCTAATGATTCGGACTTCAGAGAAGTGCGGCGCCCATACGTCACATATCCCGTCCAACTGAAGGTCCCTTCGCTGCTCGAACTGGTAGCCGGAATTGCTGATATAATTTTCGGAAACATAACAAGCGTTTGTTCTTCCGGAAGTTCAGTACCTCAGATGTAGGAGAAGGGATTATTCCGTGTATACATAATCACAAAGCCCATCTTGTGTGACTTCACCCTCTCCCCTTGCGTTTAAAGTGGTTAGAGGAAAGCAGAAACGAGAAAGGGGGTGGGGGGTGGTTGCGAAGAAGGCGCTACGCGGTGGAAAAGAGTTCCGGCACAACGTCTATATCTTGGGCTTGATTTGGGCTTTACATCTGGCATGGCTCGCCCGACAAAAAACAATGTAGTCCTGCCCGGCCCGGGCCCGAGCTGAGAAGACGTCGGCCCTCCCGAACCCGGTCCGCGAGCCGGGCTCGGGCTTTCGGGCTACCCGAAGCCCGTGCACACCTCTACTGTGCTGTTCTTTGCAGCTTGATGGTGACTTGGGCGAAACGAGCCAGCTCGGACGCCTGGCTGGGGACGAGATGCCCAGAGCGTCGCCGGCGTGTGTGTGTGTGTGTGTGTGTGTGTGTGTGTGTGTGTGTGTGTGTGTGTGTGTGTGTGTGTGTGTGTGTGTGTGTGTGTGCGCGCGTGAGTGCGTGCGTGCGTGGGCGGCGAAAGTAGGCGAGCCCGGCGGCGTGGAATATTCGGCAGACGCGAATGGTGTTCGGAGCAGTGCGGCCGTATTTCACCTTTAATTAATTGTGTAATAAATAGCTCGTTGTTAGCCACAGGACTGCTTAATTTTGCGGACAGGATAGCAACATCATCAACCGCCTTTGTTATAACAGGCGGTTGATGAAGGAACTTTAGCTAGATAAGTTTTCCTTGACCTAACTAAAGCCTTTGATACTATTAATCATCAGATACTCTTCTTAAAACTAGAAGCAATTGGAATAGCTGGTCCTGCTTTGTCACTGATTCGTAGTTACCTCTTTAATAGAAACCAAATGGTCGGCATTTCCGGTAGTTACTCAAAACAAAAACGATTAACACAGAGGTACAACAAGGGTCCTTTTCGGGGCCACTTTTGTTTTTAATTTATATTTACGACCTACCTAAGTAGATCATGCACTGTAAATGTTTTCTCTACGCTGATGATACGACGACATTTAGCTGCGACAAAAGCATTGACTGCCTAATAGATAAACTAAGTACCTACTGATCTTCGCAACATATAGACAACAAAGATCCATCCGGCCGCCTCGCACGCTGGAGTCTTCGGCTCCAAGAGTGCGATTTCACTGTCGCCTACAAATCGGGAAAACGACATGCCGATGCCGACTGTCTTTCTCGGTCTCCTGTTGAGATAGCAGCCCAAGACGACGACGACACAGCCTTTTTGGGACACTGCAGCTTTTTCACAACAGCAGCGGGAAGACGCTGAGCTGCTACCGCTCATTGATTACCTGGAAGGACGAACCAACAGCGCGCCGAAATTATTCGCCAGGGGGCTGACGTCGTACTGCATGCGCAATCACTTACTTTATAAGAACTTCTCACCTGCCGGCAGCAGCTACTTGCTCGTCGTTCCCTCATCGCTTCGACGTGAGGTCCTACACGCCTGTCACAACGAACCTACCGCTGGTCACCTGGGCTACACCCGAACATTGGCAAGGATTAGGCACAACTATTACTGGCCGAGACTGGCCGTGGTCGTGAAAACTTACGTACAGACGTGTCTAGACTTCCAGCGTCGCAAACCACCACCCGTCAAGCCAGCCGGCCTGTTGCAGCCTGTCCAAGTGCCGACAACACCATTTGCACAAATCGGCATGGATTTTCTGGGCCCCTTCCCAACGTCTGCAACCGGAAATAGGTGGATAATTGTCGCCACAGATTACCTCACCCGATACGCCGAGACAGGCGCTCTGCGACGAGCAACAGCAGCTGAAGTGGCGCGATTTTTTATCGAGGCTATCGTTTTACGACACGGTGCTCCCACAGTAGTTCTCACCGACAGAGGTACTGCGTTCATGGCCGAGCTTTTGGACACC
This sequence comes from Rhipicephalus appendiculatus, assembly GCA_030522465.1. Lineage (NCBI taxonomy): Eukaryota > Metazoa > Arthropoda > Arachnida > Ixodida > Ixodidae > Rhipicephalus > Rhipicephalus appendiculatus. The sequence goes on from JALIZH010032958.1 coordinate 1,492,160, forward strand.
GTTTTTCGACTAAGTGGTACCGCTCACAGGAAGACAACGGCGTATCATCCCCAGACCAACGGGCTGACTGAACGTCTCAACAGGACCCTGGCTGACATGATAAGCATGTACGTAGACGTAGAGCACAAGAACTGGGACGACATCCTGCCCTACGTCACATTCGCGTACAACACGGCTCGTCAGCAGACCACTCGGAAGACACCATTCAGTCTCGTTTACGGCCGTGAGGTTATGACAACACTAGACGCGATGCTCCCTCACAAAAATGATGGAAATGAGACGGACGCTGAAGAGTTCACACAGCTAGCAGAAGAAGCTAGACAACTTGCCAGGTTGCGAATCATCGAGCAACAAGACTCTGACGCCAGACACTACAACCTCCGGCACAGACCCGTCACATACAACGTGGGTGACAAAGTGTGGGTCTGGACACCTATTCGTCGGCGTGGGCTCTCCGAAAAGCTGTTGCGAAGATACTTCGGACCTTACGCAGTTCTGCGTCGCATCAGTGACGTCAACTACGAGGTTGTTCCGGACAGCCCTCAGTGTTCTAAGCGCCGAAGACATTCACCAGAAATTGTTCACGTGCTTCGGATGAAGCCATACTTTGAGTGACCTTGCCTTCTGAACGTTTAACATCGGGGGATGTCTTTTTTTTAAAGGGGGAATAATGCCGCGCGTATGTGCCAGTGGCAAGGACAACGAAGCAGCGCGAGTGTTTTTGGCCGAGCGCAGGGACAAAGAAGACGTTGCAGTGTTTTCGGTCTTTGATAAAACGTATTTGTTTGTGATCCTCCGTGTGCTCGTCGATCCCACGTCGTTACAATATTACACTGGTGTAAATTACACAAATGAAAGTTCAATCCTCAATAAACCCAATTCATTGTCTTCTCATTACATCAACGCTCGTTAGTACCCGCTCCTACAATTTCTCTTCCACATCATTTGATCCATGCTAGCAATGACTGTGTTTTCATAGGTGTCAGACTCGATAGAAACTTAAAAATCCATAGCCATATTTTAGATGTTGAAAAAAACCTGTCTTACGGTATACGCATCATCATTCGATCTCGTCCATTTTTTTCACATTCCATTCTCCTATCACTATACTACGCATTTATTCACTCGCATATCAACTACTGCATAACTACATGGGGTAATACTTACAATACTCACCTTGCACCGTTACAGGCTGTTCAGAACAAAGCAATCAAAATAGTAACTTCTAGCTCATATAACAGCAGTTCCAAACAAGTGTTCTATGCCAATAATGTACTTACAGTGCACGATAGAGTTAAATACAGTCTAGCCATCTGGTTATTTAAGCATATCAATAATAGATGTTCAATTTCCATCATCCCATCTTCTTCGCTTCTTAACCCGAACAACATAGATTTGCTTTACACAAAAACTTCATCTTGCCGAAAATCTGAACTAACTGCGGTAAACAAACCGCTCATTTTAGTGCATTTTTCATATGGAATTCACTGCCATCTGTGTTAAAATCAATGACACTAAGCTCATTTGTCGAATATTTAAAAATGTTCCTTATCAATCAATATAACACCACATAACTTTTCTTTTACACAGCTCCTAAAGCATACTTTTGTATTTTTTAATATAGCATATTGTGCAAACCTTTCCTTCTCTTTCAAGTGTATCATGTTTTCTTGTTTCTTATATTATGTCTTTGATATGTACAGCCGCGGCCACGTCTGTGTAGAGCGCGCGAGCAGCCGGTTTTTTCTCTGCGGGGCAACACCTTGAGGCAGTTTCGGACTCTGACGTGGTGTGTCAGGAGCATGCGCGGCCTAGTAGTCAGGCTGACCGCGTCAGATCCCGAAACTGCCTCAAGGTGTCGCCCCGCAGAGCAAAAACCTAAGCAAAAACCGGCTGCGCGCGCTCTACACAGACGTGGCCGCGGCTGTACATGACCACTGCTCTTAAAATATATATTGCCATTCTTCTTCCTTGCTGTCGATGCTAAAGTGTAATTTTTCTTCATGTTTACCATGTACTTGTGGGCCCAATTCGGTCTCCGACTCCGGGAGCTCCTTCTGTATACTGAGATGCAATAACTTGATTTTATGGAAATAATACAATTTCTGATTTCTAATTTCTGAACGCCTGTCCTGTCCCCGACGTTTCTTCCTGTACTGTGTTCTAGCCAGCCAGCATTGCCCAAGCGTGCGTCTTGTGCTTAACATCGCTGCTCGGACCAGCGTCGATTGCAGTATCGCTTCTTTGCAGAGGATCGAAATGAAAATGAGTCGCGAATCGCAGCGATTTCCAATTCCTCAGAGTTTTTCATCGACACTGATGACGACGGCGACGACCTTGGGAGTGACGAGGACATGACTACACGTGCAAGCCTAGCAGATGAAACGTCAGAGGAAACTCGCGTCACCGTTTGGTGTAGCCACGTGATCACGTAGGGCCCTGTCGGGACGTGACCGCGGGAGGTGATTGGCGGGCTTGGTACCCGTTTTGAATCGCACTCGATAAGGGCCATTCTAACAAATATTACAGATATTTATTCGTCCCTCTTTTGCATTATCTGTAGCGAATCGTTACTAGGGGGTTGATAACTACAGGTGGATACAGAAAACGCGACATGTGTAAAGTTGATGTCACTGCTCCTTCAACATAACGCGGGATGGAGACCTTAGCCCAAGTTCGGCGTCCAGTCAGCGACGCCCTTCTGGCTTTCGCACCGCTTTCTCGAATTACGCTCTCACCGTCAGCTGCTACAGCTACTACAAGGTTTAACCAGTGATCATGGACGTTAGTCATCGGCATGGACATGTGCCACGAAGCGTCAACAAGGGTGCGTCCACGGTAAACTGTGCTGTAGCTGCCAAACTCGTTTAGACATTGTGCAAGCTCTCGTATATCTATGCACCGTAAACATTCGACTACTTCTGTAAAGAAACGTTTTACTTTCGTGTTATGCCAATTCCTATGACGGAGAGATCAACCATGGTTTTTTTTCTCTTGTGGTCACACCTATGAGGCTAACGGCAACTGTGAGGGAATGCCAGCTTCACTTGAAAAGCGGCAATACATAATTCTGCGAGATAAAAGAAAGCAGGATGGCAACCGTGGAAGTCAACGGAGGAATACATCGTTCTTACACTTTTCGCGAGAAGCACGATTCTAGCTCTGCTGGGGCAGGCATCCCATGTGCCATCGCCCCTTTCTAAACTATTCAAATAATTTTTTTCTCTGCAGGACGTTGATTTACTAGAATGAAGGGATTTACGGTAAAGAGAGTAAACATTTAGGCGGCCACTGTTTGAGGATTAAGGAAGACACACGGAGGTTGCTCACTGGATTGTCACTTTTGCAGGCAGTTCGCAGCCATGGCTTATGGTGTGCTGAACCTATGCTACTTGGAGTCTCGATGCCGGGCCTACGACATATTGAGCGTGCAGACGGCCGATTGGAAGTACAAGACAGCTGTGGACATAGCTGCCGAAGCGAGCAACCGCAAGTTCCTCTCGCACCCTTGCTGCCAAATGTGGCTCACCAACCACTTCCTCGGTCGCATCAGCATCCGCGATATCGCGTGGGGTTTCTTCAGCGTTCCTCTGGGTCTTAAGGTGCGACAACAAATTCACTTGCAGCCACAGGTTGTGCAGATCAGAAATATGCAGCAGTGTTTTTCACGAGCTTTAATAATGGGCACGTAACGGCGTCGAGTGAGGTCCGCCTCGGTGGAACAGTGGCTACGGTGCTCGGCTGCTGACCCGAAGGTCGCGGGTTCAATCCCGGCCGCGGCGGTCGCATTTCGATGGAGGCGAAATGGTAGAGGCCCGTGTACTGTGCGATGTCAGTGCACGTTAAAGAACACCAGATGGTCAAAATTTCCGGAGCCCTCCACTACGGCGTCTCTCATAATCATATCGTGGTTTTGGGACGTTAAACCCCAGATATTATTATATTATTAACGGCGTCGAGTGGGTCGCGTTTCGCATGCAGGGCATGCCTGGTATTGTGCATGAGCTCTATGTGAATCGTGGCGCTACCGACACGGTGGCATTGCGGACACTTTGTTACACTACAGCAGCAGCATTACGGACGCCACGTACAGTGCACTAACACCCTCTTTTTTCATAGGTCGGCAAAAAATCTAGAGCTCACTCAGACTAGAAGCGTTTTTACAGCTGGCTACAACACCTCCAGCTGAACTGGGCGCAAATACAAGGTCTTCACCACATGCAGGTGGGAAACACAAATGGCTCTGACAGATCGCCTAAACTCGAGTCCTTACTAAACCGTTATCAGGACCTGTTCAAGGACAAACTCGGCACAGTAAAGGGATAAAAGGCTACCCTCTTCTTAAAGGTTGATGCGAAGCCAAGGTTTTCCAAAGCCAGAAGCGTGCCTTTCGCTCTAAAAACTCCTGTTGAGCAGGAATTGTTTAAGGTGCAAGAGCTACGTATAATTACACCTGTTACAACTAGCCCGTACGCAACGCCTGTTGTGCGAGTTGTCAAACGCGATGTTTCCGTCAGACTCTGCGGTGATTACAAAGTCACGCTAAACCCGATACTGGACATCGAAAGGTATCCTCTACCAAAAGCGGACGGGCTATTTGCCGCGCTTGCAGGCGGACAACATTTTTCGAAGATTGACCTAAGCAGAGCGTATCAGCAGGTCGAAATGGACGACGAATCCAAAGAATACCTCACGCTGAACACGCACAAGGGCTTGTTTTTGGTCAACCGCCTACCGTTTTGCATTTCATCTGCTCCAGCAACATTTCAGCGTATTATGGATAACACGCTGAAATGACTAAACGGCGTAACTTGTTATCTCGATCACATTCTGATTACGGGCCACACAGAAGCAGAGAACTTGCTCAACCTTGAAGCAGTGCTGAAGCGGTTATCAGAACGCAGCTGTCGCGTGAAACCTTTGAAATGCGATTTTTTCGCAATGAACTGCAATAATTGGGTCATGTGATCACAAAAGACGGTGTTCGGCCGACGGATGAAAAGTTGGTCGCTATTGCAAATGCACCAGCCCCAACAGACAAACAGCAGCTGCAGTCAGTGCTGGGACTCATAAATTACTATGGAAATTTTGTTCCGAATCTCTCATCCATACTTTTTGCTTTGAACAAGCTGTTGAGTAAGAACGAACCTTGGCAATGGAACGCCGCTTGTCAAAGTGCGTTTGCTCAAGTAAAAAAACTGCTGCCGTCAAAGCCTATTCTGATTCACTATGACCCCAGTTTGCCATTGCAGTTGTCATGCGACGCTTCCTCCTACGGGATAAGAGCGGTTTTGTCGCACATTTCTCACGGCCAAGTTCATCCAATAACTTATGCTTCACGCACCTTAACGAAGGCTGAACAAGGTTACAGCCAATTAGAGACGCTTGTTTTTGGAGTCAAGAAGTTTCATTACTACGTTTACGCACAAAGGTTTGTGTTGCTCTTAGATCACAAGCCACTTGAGACGATATTTGGCCTCAAAACAGGCATTCCTGCCATCGCAGCTGCCAGACTGCAACGCTGGGCAGTCATGCTTTCTGCATATTCTTTTTCGTTGCAGTTTCGCCCTTCAGCGCAAAACGTGGACGCTGATTGCTTATCGCACCTTCCAATCCAGCAACCGGGAACAGACGGGGCAGAAGAAACTTTTCTGGTTTTGCGTTTGGACAGCATGCCCGTCTGCATAAACAGATTGCAGAAGAAACGGCACGGGATCCAGTTTTTCGTCAAGCAGTGCAGTACATCTTGTCGGGCTGGCCTTCTAACGTATACCTGCGAACCTGAAACCATTTTTCTGCAGGAAGCTAGAGCTTTATTTATATCAAGGTTGTGTCATACTGGGAAAGCTTGCGTTGCACAAAAATTCCGTAAATTTGTCCCAGATGAATTACATGAGGGACATCCGAGTGTCTATGGCCACTATCCATTTCTGGTTGTCGTGCGAGTGCGAGGCATGGCGATTACCGCAAGAACTGATGCCCTCAAGCCACATGGCAGCGTTGTCCTGGAAGTAAACTGGCTTGTAGCATAGCGCAGAAACACACAGGGACAAAGAATAAGACTGGACGAACACAAGCGCTAACTTTCAACAACGAAAATTTTATTTCCAGGATCGGTCATATATACACACAAATCACGTGACATGATGACAACTTTTCGTTTTACAAAACATACACTGAAAAAGCCTTCAATCTTATACGCCAAACCGGCGCACAACAGTTGACACTTGCAAGAAAAAACGCTTCAAGAAAAAAACTTCAGGGCATGTGTAAATACTCAATTTCTTTGGTGGATAATGACAGTGACGGCTTACTGATACAGTGGTCGCCAGCAGAAAGGATGCGATCTGTTTCTATGGCAGCTGGAAATAAAATTTTCGTTGTTGAAAGTTAGCGCTTGTGTTCGTCCAGTCTTATTCTTTGTCCCTGTGTGTTTCTGCGCTATGCTACAAGCCAGTTTACGATGAACCAACAAGCCCATATTGGTACCCTTGTCCTGGAAGCCCCGAAACTCCGGCACTGCCCGAACAGCCGATGATGAGGCGGCAGGCGAATACACGGAGTTTAACGACGCCAAGTGGTTGAGCTGACGTGATAGTTGCGTCAGGACATGCCAAAGTTCCTCGCCGTGGTCGGTTGAGGCGCCCGACAAGCCACGGGCGGTGTTCGCGGAGTGCGCGGCAGTCCCGGTGCTCCCGGTGGCTGGGTCCATGTTCAATGACGCGTGGACGGTGTCCCTTGTCGTAACAGGTATCACGGCGTCGCTGGATAGGTGTGGGGCCATCGAGGAGGCCTAGGCGCCGTCCCCGATCGGTGGTTGCAGCGGCGGCAAGTTAGCATGTTCTGAGGAGACCTGGTCTCCGTCCTCGACTCGGGCTTACTGCGGCTGCACGTTGGCGGGATCCTTGGACGAAGAAGCGTAAACGTAGGACTTCGTTTTCGTCGACTGCGCCATAGTAAGGAATCAGACAAGAGACAACGCCCTTGCTACGGGCCGGCTGTTCTTTATCTGGTCTTCGTTCTTCTCGTCTTCCACCTAGGCCAGCACGCGCCCATGCCCGAGGTCCACTACATCTACATTAGTACATTACAATATATATATATATATATATATATATATATATATATATATATATAAAGGAAACAAGGGTAAATTTAAGGGCTCGTTTGCTTTGCTAAACAGAATATTAGTGAAAACTAACACACAACGATGCCGAGGAAAGAATAGGGGATGCTATTAGAAGTAATTGTAATGTAAATGTGAAGAAAGAAAAGTGAACGAAAAGATAACTTGCCAACGGCAGGGACCGAACCTGCAACCTTCGAATAACGCACCCAATGCTCTACCACTGAGCTATGGTGGCGGTCATCCCTTCGTCCACTTTATAGGGTATATATGTTCATTTTAACGTGCGAGTGTCAGTCAGCGCCACCTGTTGCCATTACGGCGAGTGTGGAACACTCTTTTTGCCTGTTGGCGTGTCACGTAGCACGTGATCTTAGTACGAGCTGGCAGCTGACCAGCTGCAGTATACGCAGGCACAATTGTGCCAACTTGTTGGGAGCTGAAAAAACGACCGGGACGCCGTAACGGGTAGCCACCTTCTTGAGGTTATGGCTCACACGGTGCACATAAGGGACCACCTCTGGCTTAACCCGCTCCCTTTCCTTCGCGTGCGCATTTGCATTGGCAGAACTGCCTTTCTACTTCTGCAGCAGGGATTCAACCGCGTATCACACGCGACGAGCCAAGGGGCTGCCACAAGCAGCACACGAAACCATTTAGGCGATGCGCACAAGGGGTGGTATATGAGATACCCCTAAGCTGCGGCACGTACTACATCGGACAATCGGGACGTTGCATTAATGATAGACTGAGGGAGCATGCAAATAGCTTAGGCAAAAGAGATCATGCACTTCCTGAGCACTGCAACGCCTGCGGATGTGAACCATGCTTTGCGCGAGCGTTGACTCTCGGCAAGAGCAGCAAACAAACAGCTAGAGAGCTCTTGGAAGCATTCTTTATCAAAAAGAAGGGTCTAATTGTATCAGTAACACATCCATAATGTTGTATTCGACAGAAATACGCTTTCTCGATAGCCTGTTGTCTTGACCATGTCGCTGTACGTCATCTCTTGGCTGTTCACGCATGCGCGGAAATGTCTTCTTTTTTTCCTGTGCGTTTCTTTGACTGTCATTAAACAGTTGGTAGTCGGCGCTGCTCTTTTTTCTCTTCTGCTCCCCCCTTTATCACGAGTTGTTTTTTGCGCCTCAGCCATCTGCACCTAAGCAAGTTAAGCACCAACTCGCCCAAAAAGAAGTCATTTTGTTCTGGATTAGTTCGAGAGCATTTATTAGATTAGCTGAACTCGGGTCCCTTAACGCAGCAGCATATTCTAGCTTGCTACGAATCAGTGTCTTGTACATTAGTAGTTTAAGGGAGACGGGTGCGGAGGCGAAATTGCGGCGAATGTACCCAAACATGCGGTTTGCATTAGAAGTAATGGAACCAATGCGGAGCGACCAGCTTAAAGAAGTGGTGACGCCCAGATAACGATAGGAGGTGAGTTGTTCGAGTGGAATGTTGTTAAGTAAGTAGGTAGCAGAAGAAGATGATATTCGGGAAACACGTAAAACCTTACATTTGGTAGTATTTAATTCCATTTGCCAAGTCGTGCACCAGTTAAAGATGGAGTCAATGTCGTTTTGAAGGTACTGACGTCGTTTAGGCTGCTAATTTCGCGGAAAAGAACAGTCATCCGCAAACAGTTTTATGTTAGAAGTAACACAAAGAGGTAAATCACTAATGTAAATTAAGAACAAAAGGGGACCTAAGACAGAACCTTGCGGTACACCCGATTGAACGGTGCGAGAAGTAGAAATATACCCATTAGCGGTTACAAACTGCGTGCGGTTAGACAGGAAAAGTTCTATCCATCTAATGATGTTATGATCGAGGTTTAGTTGTTTGAGCTTTATGAGCAATAATTTGTGACTTACTTTATCGAAGGCTTTCGAGAAGTCGAGAAAAATACAATCCGTTATTGACCGACGATCTAAAGTGACGTGAAGCTGATGAATGAAAGATGCGAGCTGAGTTTCACAAGAAAAGGTGTTTCAGGAATCCATGTTGCGCGCCTGAAGAGAAGGAATGTGTTGGTAAAAATGTGAAAATGTTAATGTAAATAATGTGCTCTATGATTTTACAAGGAATACTGGTTAATGATATGGGGTGGTAGTTCAGAGGTGAATTCTTACTAGCTGACTTGTGCACCGGAACCATCTTCCCGACTTGCCAGTCATGCGGGAGTGCGCCGTCGTTGATGGATTGCTGGAAAATGCTTGCACGGAACAATGAAGAAATGACACTGGTGCTTTTTAAGAACTTGGGAGTGATTGAGTCAGAGCCCGGGCTTGAAGATGTCTCCAGAGATTCAATTAGCTTGGAGATACCAGAGGGTGAAATGATGATTGGTTGAGTAGTTGTAACCGGGTTGATAGCAAGGTGTTAAGTCAGTAGACCGGGTGAAGTTGTTGCAGAAGACTTCGTTTAATATTTCGGCACAATCAGATTCGGCGATAAGTGTGCCGTTACTATCCACCAAATGGAACATGTTTTTATGGCTCGGATTAATGACGAGCCAAAACTTTCGTGGGTCTTCGGTTAACATGGATGGTAAAGTACATTGCTGGAAGATAGCTTTCGCTTGTTTAAGGGCAGTTACATAGGCGATATTTGCTGCTTCATAGTTGTTCCACCGAGTGCTGGATGACGAATTTTTTTGCAAGGCGATAAAGCCGCTTTTTTTTATTGCGATAGCAATTATATGGACAGTCTCGACGGGTTTTTGTGCCGTCGCCGTTGCCTTCGCTGTCGCCGTCATGTCGCGTTTGAAGTCCAGATTGATAAGAGCCCCCTGTGCATCGTACGTTCTACCAGCGGGTAATAGCGGGGGGAGCGGGAGCGATGAACGCGGCTGAAGCGGAGATCACAGAGCCGGCCCATCTCCGTCGCTCCGAGGAGCATGCGATAAGATCCCCCCCCAACTGTTCAACCGGCCCCGCCCGGCGTTCGTGAGCGTGAAAAGACGCGAAGGGGGGGGGGGGGGGGGGTCCCTCGAGCGACCTTCGATTTTACGAGCGCGGTCGTCGCGGGCGCGCGCGTTATCTCCCCTTCTCGGCGGCCGACAGTGGGGGGGCCGGTATACCCTTCTACGTGCTGCGCTCTCAACGCGAAGAGAATGTGGTGAGCAGAGTGTCCCTGGAGCGGCCGTATTTTTTTAAACGAGTGTTTTCTAGAGTTGCGTGAGATCGGATCCAAAAGAGTTAGCTGCCAGCCTCACTTCGTATAACATTACAATTTGTTGCTATCGCATTCATTGCTTCACCCTTGCAGTGAAACTGTGACTTTTTTATTAGATAATCATTTTAGTTGGTTAGTGTACCATTGCGAACCAGAACGACAAGAAATATTGCGCAGTCGAATATACTTGTCTGTTAGTTCATGAATTTTGCTCACAAAAAGGTTCCAGTCGGACTTTACGGTTCGATTTTCGAAGACAGTCATGAAATAGTCAAAATAATGAGTCATCTTATTAATTGCATCAAAATCGGCGCTGTTATAATTCCTAATGTTCTTTGTCAGTTTTATTTTCTCCTTAGTGGGAATAGAAAGACTAAATGAAATAGCCAAATGATCGCTTAATCCAGGTAAATAATAAATCGGAAACAAGATAGTGGTAAGGATCAGGTCTAGTACATTGGTACTCTCAGTAGTTACGCGGGTAGGCTAAAGTACAAGTTGCGAGGAGAAAAAAAGAAAACAGAAGTCAGGAAAATCTTGACTTTGCGAGGAATATGGTGACAAGGCAGGCGGATCAAGAGCCCATGATATGTTAGGGTAATTAAAGTCACCCAGTAATACTATTGGGGACGAAGGATACTTAGTTATAATGTGACTGAGTACATCGTGGAAGTCTGGAAGAAAGCTAGGAGGGTTATAGGAGGCCGATAGCAGTCGCCTAGTATTATTTTCTGGTGCCCGAATACAACGACATGCCCAAAAAGTTCTACGTCAGTCTCGAGATGAATCAGGAACGATTTGAAAGTGTTAGATGTGGCGAGAAGAACACCGCCCCCCGTGACGGTCAATGCGGTCACGGCGGTAGACAGAAAAACGACATGAGTCATGAAATATCTCATCATCACGCACAGCGGTGCTAAGCCAGGTTTCCGTCAGAGCGATGATGCCCGAGCCAACAGTATCTATTAAGGAATGTAATGAATCGCGCTTGTAAATTATGCTCCTAGCGTTTGACAACCAGACGGACGCACTGCGATTAAGTGACAGTACATCACGCTCCCTCGCGAAGCCCTATGATGAAACGGGATCTGTAGCTCGAGCAGCGCTTAAGGATATATGCCTCTTGTAAGGGAACACTGTCAGTAGACTGGTTGAGAAGTTTCACACAGTTCATATCGGCATCGTACACGTACCATGTCTTGTCTACGAATAGCTTGTTATATCGCAGTCGAAAATGGGGTGACTGAGGCAGACTTTTGGCAAACTCTCGGAATTTTTTTTCTTGCTAGTCGCGTACTGGGCCAAAAGTCATCGGACACAGATACGTTGCCAGCCCGCAGCTGTGAGTTCGAAGATAATATGCTGTCTTTAGTTTTGTACGAGGGAAACTTAATAATTATAGGCCGACACTTAGATGCAGAGTAGGCACCTATACGATGCGCGCCTTCTATTGCATCGCAATAAATATCATTGCCAAGGGTAGATGACAAAGCGGCTACAACTTTTTGCTCGGTTTGGTCCCATGCTTCGCGAGAATCAGGGATATTGTATACAATCAAATTGTTGCGCCTAGACCTGTCCTCTAATTCGTCCAGGCGTGCTTGCCTGCTGTTTCGTGTCAGGCTGTTCTGTGGGTCGGCGTTAAGGGATACAAGGGCAAGCTTGTTCACGGTGGCCGAAAGGGATGAAGATCATCAGGAAGCACCGCGCTAGCACCAGCGGACGATGAAAGTTAAAGGGCAGCGAGACGTGATTCAAAGGCAGTAAAACGAGAATCTACAGACAGTCGCATATCTGCAATGTCCTTAGTTATTTGATTTTGGCCTTCAAGTAGTTGTGAAGCATGTCAGCTATAGAGCGGTCGTTATCAGCACTAGCTCTCGTAGCAGGACCTGTCGGGGCTACATTACGGGGGCCAGGATTAAGTTCAACATCACCGCTTAACAAAAGACTGGTAATGCAAAGCATAAGTTGTGAAAAAACTGACAAGAATGGCGCAGTGCAACACTGTGGGCTAGGAAACAGCAGCAAGAATCGGTCATCAGACCGATAACAGTAGTTGTCAAAATATTGTACCTGTGCAAAGAACACGCAGAACTTTAGCACTGGAGCCGCGCCGCTGTCTCTCTGTCCACTGAAGAAGTGCGATAGCTGCGTGTGAAGTTTAGCTTGTCCAGGTAGCAGAGTAGTGGCATTCCGGAAACCAGCGATTGGGCTGGTCAGAGTGACGTCCCTCGGACTGCTGTCACAGTACGCTTGAGCGGGAACGGGGGTGAATGAAACGCGAAAATCTACCGGAAGGCAGGTGGCACAGTCCGTGTACTCACAGCCGTGGTTAGGCGGGTTCCAGGCACGTAGTGATGACGTAAACGGATCGTCGCTGCAGTGACGAAAGGTACCCGAAACCAAGGCGTCCAAGGCGGCCGCTGGGCACTGATCAAACGCAGTGCTGGCAGTAGTCAGGCGACGCAAGGGACTGACATTAAGGCCAAGGGCGGGCCAGTATCCACACTTGAGGTTCGCTGCTAGCACCAAGATAGCGGCTTGCAGCACCACCCGCCACAGAGACAGACACGGGGACATTGTTCACTCTCAAGATGGTCGAAGTCCTTGTAGTGGCTGGTAGTCGAACCCGGCGCCGTACTCGGTGGTCGTGTGCCGGGAGGCGTGCTCGGCAAAGTGTCGGGAGTTCTCTTCGAACGGTCAGGCCAGCTTGTTGACGTCGTCACGTTAGCAGAAATTTTGGAGAAATTTTAGCAGAAGAATCGTCCAGAGTTTCGCAGCAGCACTTTCCTTACACTTGAATCGGCAGTAGCGATATCGGCAAAACGCACGTTGAGTACGCAGCGCTCAACGTGCCGTTGTACTGTGCCAGCTAGCTGCGCACTCCCACTAGCTGTGCAGCTAGCTGTGCACTCCGAATCTTAGGCATACGGATGAGAAAACTATCGATAGGGCTAGAGGAAGACAAGAACCAAGGACATGCAATTTACACCGATAACATCGCAACCTGGGCACACAAAGGCTGATGGGAACGGATACAATATTCCCTGCAGAGAGCTATCTTGAAAGTCGAGAGATTCACACCAAAGACAGTAATACATGCCCACAAGAAAAGCCTGAATTCATACGTGTTCGAGTAGGATACTAGTTGATCGACGGCCGCCGCTCCGTTCGCCGCCATCAGTGCCAGTGTGTATTGCTGTAATCTGACTGTCCGTTTACCGGCCACAAGTTCGGCCAGATAAACAGTTTCATCTTGGACACACCGAGTCCTGCCTTCATCAACGTCTCGACCACGTGCCAATATAGTCATGAGTTAGTGCCTGTCACTTGCTTCCTTTGTTTTTCTATGTCCCACACTACAATTGCGCTATTCGGTTCAGCATTTCGTGACATCTGATGGTGGTGCTGTTGTTTCATGTTCCGGATGACCCCGAAAATCCACAAACCAAGCCCAAGTCATGAAGAATACTCATTACCTTATTCGCGACGTCAAGCAAGAGCTGTTTGTACGACTGATGAGCAACACTCCCGAGATCACAGGGTAAGGTCACTGCCGAGGCAATGGCAATTGAAAAGGCCTTGGAGATGCGTACCAAACAATTCAGTCGCCTCATGACGCCCGGACCATGCCGACATCCAAGAACTCTGCTCCGACCGATTGCGCGGCAACATAAGGCTGCTGTACGCGACCTGTGTCAGAATCTCCCATTCCTTAAGCCACAGGTTCTTCAGCCTCTGAGCCGGACATTTCGTACGTATTGTAATGAAGTAGGAAACATGGACCGGATGGTTTTCTGGCTCAACACTGCCAGAGTTGTGCATGAAAACCAATTTTTCATGGAACCATTGTTGTGAGCAGCAACCGGTCCGAAATTACTAGGTTCATCAAGGAAGCGGAAGAAATTGATCTTTTCGGCGACGCATGCGTTAGCAAACCCTCAGTGTCTCTGAGTACAAATGAATTGCTTTTTCCGCGGTCGACAGGACGTCCTGTATACAGACGCTGCGGAATATGAGAGCAAAGCGGCACACACGGCAGTGGCGGTCATGGAAGACGGAGCCCTGATGGCATGCTGCTGATCAGCGACTCCAAAAACGCTGTGAGGAATTATGAATCGGGAAGGGTGACAGAGACTTCCGTCCGTATATTCAACACGGTAGGAGGACCCAGTGAGATGATTATACTCATGTGGGCACCAGCTCACCAGGGACTTAGAGGAAACGAGGAGGTTCATTCGGTCGCCCGAGGTCTTACTTACCGGTCGAGCCCCGGAACCTCCCCAGTTACCGAACTTACAAAAAGAAGTGAGGATATGCGAGCATACCATGAAATCGTAGCACACTACAGGTTGAATCGGCAAGTATACCCGGGTGCGGACAGATCGCTCAGTAAGATAGAGGAGGTTATGTGGTGAAAGTTACCGACGGGGGGTTTTTCAAAACCCCGTACTTTGCAGCAAGTGGCACCCAGAAGTTTTCCGGTCCCAGTGGAAATTTTGTGATGAGGTAGCAAATTTGGTCCACATGGTGTGGACATGCCCGAGTCAGAACGATGGTACACACACTCTAGATTCCTGGGAGGCCCTGCTCCGCAGCCCAGACCCCAACGTCCAGCAGGACATCATCAGTCCAGCCCTTGCTGCTGCCGTTCTCAAGCGATTCCGGCCGACGGCTAGGGGACGACGGGCAATGCCTGACGGGATTGACTGATTTCTCTTTTTTAATAAAGTTTTCTCTCTCTCTTTCCGCGCATGGTGTGCTAAATGCCTGTTTTTCAGTTGCCTATGCATCCCGATTATATGTCTCTTCGGGGCATGTCCGCCTGGGTATCAATCGTGATGTTGTAGTTTTGTTAAAAAAAATATGGGGACCCTTAAGCCTCGCCTTTAAGAGTTGAACGCGATAGCGATATCCTGCCCCGAGTGCGTACTTCAATCACTTAGTGCATACTCTGTAATGGGTAGCATGCTTTAAAACACGAGCAATTATGAGCGGGAAATGTTTTCGAACTTCCTATGCACCCACTACGTGGTCATGAGAGAATACGCGCGGTAAGGTGTGTGCCTTTTGTAATGGGTAGGCAGCTTTGAACCACCATGTCATTATGATATTCACATTTTCTGACGCCCGATGGCAGTGTACGCTTGTACCACGCAATATTACTGCGATATTACATGTTGTATTGTGACGCCTGTATACAGGACGCGTGTGTTTGTAAAGCATAAAAATTATTTTCACTGTATTTTCAAGCAGAGGAAGTTTTTCTTATGTTTCAGCGCAAGGAGACACGAACACGAGAGAGAAGGCACGAGGACACGGCGCTGCTAACAACTGACGTTTATTGCACACGATAATAGTATAAATACCGATGTACAAGAAAGAGGGAAAGGGTGTCAACATCACCTTCGCACCAACACATTGCTTAACGGCCACAGCGCCACCGCTACCGCGACAGGAATGCTATCTCTTTTTGAGACGACGAAACAGATGGGCAGCTTACACAACCTTTGCTTGTTAATTTTGAAAGCCTCTACAATCTACCTGGTCATCTCGTCTGAACTTCTCGCAATCACTTTGGTTTCATTAAAAATGGGCTTACAGCCACAGCGCATGCAGTGTGCGGCCAGATGACCACTCATCGCCAGTTAGGTTACATTGTAAGAATGTTCTCTTAAGCGGTCATTCAGGCATCTGCCCGTTTGCCCAACGTACTCTTTCCCACATGACAAGGTGATAGAGTAAACAACACCTGCGCATGACACAAACTGATCGCGATGTTTCTTACTGCAGTTATAACGCTTCTGCGTCGAATTATTCACACGTGCTCACAAACCAGAAAGTTTTAATGGGGCGGAAAAAACAACATCCACACCAACTCTTTTGCCAATCTTTAGATTGTGGCTCAGGTTATGCATATAAGGCACCACAACGACTTTGTTTCCGGGAGTCTACCTTCTGGGAGTCTGCTTTCTGGGAGTCTGCCTTCTCTCTCGTGTTCGTGTCTCCTTGCGCTGAAACATAAGAAATGCAGTACCAACTAGCCCACCAGTCGGTTTTACAGAGAAAGTTATTTTCGCGGTGTTTCCAAGCTGACGAGCGGCTGTGTGGTAGAACACCTGCTTGCCACGTAGACGCCCTGGGTTCGATCCTCACTCGGACCCGGAAATTTTTTATTATTCATTTTATTTGCATCTTTCTCGATTTTTCAGTCACGAACAAGATCATGATTTTTCGCTCACAACCAACGACGCCGACGCCGGAATTTCTGCGAAACGAGCTCTTTAACGCTATCGCGTTAAAATGTGTTCACGTGACTGTCGTGCGCAAAGCAGGTATAGCAGTCGAAAGGTGCAGGAAATAAACTACTCCTGTCACTAGCTCGTGTGTGTGTACGTCTCTTCCTCTGGTCCGTGTCCGTTTGTGCGCTCGACGCACACATGTATGACCAATCAACAAGCTCGCATCGCCACCTTCGTCTACAAGCAACACATGCTGTAGACTGTAAAGCGGTGAAGCGCGTCGGTATGCATACATGTGTCATCGAAGTTTTAGCGCTCTCATAACGACAACGTCAGTTCCAGAAGAAACACTAATGTTCGAGTTGCGCGCGTAATCTCATCGGAATCTTCTAAGATTATCTAGATGGTTCCCCTCATTCTTGGCGCGGTTCTGGGGCGCCGTGACGCCGCACGATGTTCTCAAAGTGGATCTTGACTGCCTCATCGGCATTGCCTTTAGGCAAAGGCCGTTGTCTCTGTGTAGCGATTGAAGTAGTCGGTAGCTACGACGATCCATTTGTTTCCGGAAATCGACGACGGGAGCGGCCCCAGTAAGTCCATCCCAACTTGCTGGAACAGCCGGCAAGGTGGATCGATGGACTGGCCTAGTCGATGGAAGTCCGGCTGGCCTAGTCGGCGGTGTCTTCAGTCGCCGACAGTCTCGGCATATCCTGACTTAGCGGGCGACGTCGGCGGCAAGGCTCGGCCAGTAGTACTTTTCCTGTATTTTTGCGAGCGTGCGGGAAACACCGAGGTGTCCAGCCGTCCGGTAGCCGTGTGGGCCTTGGAGGTCTTCTGGTCAGAATCCTGAAGGCACCACGTCAACGTACATACCTGGCAACGCGGGTCCTGGCGAACTGCAGACTTCCTAATCACGTGGTCCAACAACAACAGCTCCTCGTACGCAGCGCACCAGTTTTCTGGCTTCAGGGTGAGTCCGGAGGTTTTGATTGCTTGAAGTACAGCTCCCAGGTGCCGGAGGTGTTCGTCGAAGTTTGAGGCAAATGCAACTACGTCCTTCAAGAACATGAGGCAAGTCTGCCACGTCAAGCCAGCCAGTACTGTATCCATGACATGTTGGAAAGTCGCAGGTTCCGAGGAAAGACGAAAGGACATGACCTTCACCTCGAACAGACCGTGTGGTATTGTGAAGGCACTCTTTTCTCGCTTTCTGTCGTCGACTTCGATTTGCCAGTAGGCGGTCGTCAGGTCCATCGAGGAAAAGTACTTCGCGTTGTGTAATCGATCCAGGACATCGTCTACCCGGGGAAAAGGATACATGTCCTTCTTCTGATTTTGTACAGGCGACGATAATCGAGGCAAAAACGTAGAGTGCCATCATTTTTGACCACCACCACGGGAGGCGCCCACGGGCTCTTAGACAGATGGATGATGTCGTCGGGTAGGATTTCGTCGACTTGGTTCTTTACGGCCTCGCGCTCTCGTGTCGAAACTCGATGCGGGCTTTGACGTATTAGTCGGGCGTTTTATCCTTAAATGCGGTGTTTAGCAACCGGAGTATGCCGGATCCTTGACGTCGACGAAAAGCAGTCTCTGAATTGCAGGAGTAGGGCTTTCAGCTGATCTTGCTTCTGCTTGGCAAGGCTTGGATTGCCGTCGAAATCTGGCTGGGGACCTTGATTCATCGAAGAACGTTCATTAGTATCGAAGAGGGTGAAATTACTGCTGGCGACCACGAAGTCATTAGTTTAGGCGACTATCGTACCAATGTTGAGATGCCTGTATTCGTAGCCGAAGTTCGTCAGCATTTCCCTTGCTTTGTCATCCGTCAGCTCGCCAATGCCTGTTGGGACGTGGATCTGACGGCTCAGAAGCAGGTGCTGATCGCCCTCGATGACGCCTTCTATGTCTGTGGCTTCTTCGGTGCCGACGCAAATGATGACGCTAGAGAGTGGTGGAACGGTGACCTACTCTTCTAATGCATTCAAGGCATGGTGACCAATTTTTCTATCCGGCGGATTCCATTGTCCGCGGAAAAGAGTTATCGATTGGGATCGTAGGTCAATCACTGCGCCGTGCTGATTTAGAAATACATGCCTAGCATGTATTAGTCAGGTGCCAGCTCGTAATAAGGTCACGTGCTACGTGACGCCTACTGGCAAAAAGAGTGTTTCACACTCGCCGTAATGGCAACAGGCGGCGCTGACTGACGCTCCCACGTTTAAATGAACATATATACCCTATAAAGTGGACGGAGGGATGACCGTCACCGTAGCTCAGTGGTAGAGCATCGGACGCGTTATTCGAAGGTCGCAGGTTCGGATCCTGCCGGTGACAAGTTATCTTTTCGTCCACTTCTCTTTCTTCACATTTGCATTACAATTACTTCTCATAACGTCCGCTATACTTTCCTTGGCATCATTGTCTGTTAGTTATCATTAATAATGCCTAGCATGATGTTCCTCGAACAATGCTGTAGGACCAGAAAGCTCGCCGGGTCAGTCTGGCCGTCAGTCGTGACTCTAGTCGTGCAGACTCCAGTCGACGTTATCAGGTGGCCTCCAGCTGTCTGGATTTCGGGTCCATTCCAAGCCGTCTTTACTTCCTTCAGCTTGGCGGCCCACTGACGACGGAATAGTCGGCCCCAGTGTCGACGAGAGTGGTGACATTGTGGCCGTCGATAAGAACGTCGAGCCTGCTAGTTCATCGTCTGGCGTTACGCTTGGGTCGCGGCGTCGTGCCACGGCTACGTCGGCTCGTTCCGCTGCTTCTACGTGGTGTCGTCACGTCATCTTCGGGTCGCAAAGTTTCATCGTACGGGCTTCCTTTGGCTTGCGGCGTGCTCTAACCACTTAGTCGAGGTATCGTCGTCGTCGGCGGAGGATCTTCGGTAGTTCGTCGTACAGCAATCGGACCTCCATAGGGTGCTGCCCTTAGTTTTCACGATAAGGGCTCGCAGAACGGCCCCGAGTAGGGCCGGTGTACTGGCGGCGCTTCGGCGGCATGTAGCGGCCTGGCTACGGTGATCGGGAAGGTCGTCGGGCTGTCCACTGTGATCCTGCGACGTAGTCTGCAATGTCACGGGGTCTTTCACCCCGCTGTGGATGCGGTGCGTCGATGGCGAAACCACGGAGTCCCATCTGGCGGTACTGGTAGCGACGGTAGGTGTGGCCAGCTTCTCCGCAGTGATAGCAGAGTTGGCGGTGGTCAGGGGTGCGCTAAATGTCGGTCTTCGGTCTTTCATTGGGCGTAGTGGGCGTTGACGCAGCCCACCAGCATAGGACGAGCTATGCTGGTGGGCTGCACCGGCATAGATCATGGCTTGCAGCTGCAGCTGTGGCGGTTCAAAAGTACCCAACGACTACTCGATTTCCCCTCCATCAGGATCTGCGATCAAGGAAACTTGCGGCTGGGATGGCGGGAACATTCGGCGAAGCTCCTTGCGTGCTATGGCCCTTATGGTCTCGCGCAGGTCTTTTGAGCAGAGTGATTAAATGTCGGCGTAGCCTGGCGTCGAGCGGCGATTGAATTGCCGGGTGCGCATTTGCAGTGTCTTCTCGATCGCGGTTGTCTCTGGCAGAAATTCATAAATGGTTTTGGGTGTGCTCCTCATCAGTCCTGCGAAGAGCTCCTGCTTGACCCCTCGCGTGAGGAAACGAACTTTCTTCAGGAATGTCAGCGTCGGCGTGACGGAAAAGCCGTGTCATCACCTGCGCAAAGATGGTTACACTTTCGTTCGGTAGCTGCACGCGTGTTTCCAATAAAGCGGGAGCCCTTTCCTTTCGTACGACGCGCGTGAACGTCTCCGAGAAAGCGCTGCGAAAGAGGTCGCAAGTTGGAAATGTTAACTCTCGGTTCGAGCCATGTCCTTGCTGCTTCTTCCAGGTAACAGTACACGTGGCACAGCTTGTCCTCGGAGTTCCAGTTGTTACACGTTGAGACCCTCTGAAACGTGTCCAGCCAGGTTTCGGGGTGTTCGCATGGCGAACCATAGAATCCAGGCGCTGGCCGACTGCACCACTATCGCTGCAGGGGACTCTGCGGCCATCATCGTTGCTTTTAAAGACGGTAGTCTTTCTTGGGATACCTAAACGGAGAAATTTTGGTCTGTTTCTCTGTTTGTCGGCACGTCGCACGATTCAGTTAGCTGGCCAAAGTTTAAGCCCCTGCCTTACGACCTCCAATCTTTACCGAGGAGCATGTGTTCATACGGGTGAGCGGGGGGCAATTAAAAATCAAATATTACGCATATCTGAGGCACATCATCAATACCTTAGTACTATTCACAGTGTTCCATTAAAACAAAATCTATAGATACGTAATTATAAAGATCCTAGTTTTTATTACGCGGCGCTGAAAATGCGCCGCTGTGTATAAAACAATGTTCTGCAGATGGACTTGTTCTTGGGCTAGTTGGTGTTTGCTTATAATCATGATGTAGCGCGAAAAGACACAACGGACACAGAGAACCACAAACCACAGGCGCTACTAACAACTTTAATCAAAATTGAAGACACACAGAATATATATGCAGTTCCAAACGCGCAGGCGCGAAAGTGACATCCGGCGGGCTACAGGGAGCGCTAGACAAAGATTACATATCAACAGACGATTGAAAAAACGCATATTCCGCACCAAACAAGACAACAGACGTCTGACTAACACAATCATTACCTTTTCCTTTAATAAAAAACGCTTCTAAAAGTTCTCGTGCTGTTCTATCTTTACTCCTACCCAGGATCTTGACATCATGAAACCTTGGCGCACATGCGCAGCCTTTGCAATGCGCAGAAAGATGAGCATTCATGTCTTTGTTCAAATTATTTGCGTGCTCCCTCATTCTGTCATTAACGCAGCGACCAGTTTGCCCTACGTAGCACTTGCCGCAAGACAGGGGGATTTCATAAACCACCCCGGTGGCGCAACGCACATACGGCTTGGCGTGTTTTACATGGCAGCCTTTCAAATGGCTGTTCATGATGCGGGGACACAATTGGGCGAGCCTATTGGGAGCAGAAAAGACGATGGGTACATTGTACCTACTGGCCACTTTTTTGTAATTGTGGCTCATTTTGTGCACATAAGGCACAACTTCAGGCCTTGGGCCACTGAGCTCACCGGCTCTAGCGCCATTCGCTGGAGTGCCCGCTTTGATCTTTTGCAGGAGCGATTCATTTTGCAGGAGCGATTCATGATTATAAGTGTATAAAACAAGTCTCCGCCCAGTGATTTAACTTCGACGCTGCAGTGCTGCCACCTGGCAGCAGCATAGTTCAACACAAGCCGATGTTCCCCGATAGCGCTGCAGATGGCGTCCTCTTCTGTTTTATCAATGCCAGCCAGATGCGGCTGATTCAACGTAGAAAAGCGCTGTCTCAGGCAAGGCAAAACATATATGGCCGCTTGATGAAATACGATCCACTCAACAAGACATGATCAGAGAACGCAGAGAAAAGACCGACGACCAAATTTCAGCGGAGAAGCGCCGGCGTCCGTCTCAAGCGTGCCCGGGAACCGTCCGAAAAACGAGCCCGGCGGCTAGCCCAGGTATTAAATTTTGGTACTCATGCAGTACGGTCGGCACAAGACTATCGTCTTTCGACGACATTTGCAGCGAAGCACGCAGATACGCGGCCAATTTTGTCTTCGTCGCCGTGGCTCTTTGCTTTTCCCGTAGGGGTCCGTATTGGGGGGGTTGTCCTTTCAGTCTGCAGCTGGCTCGACTGTCGCTGATAGTGTCGGTGTCTTCGCGACGTGGGCTGGGTTCGCAGCTTGATGGGGTTGTCCGGAACATGAACGAACAGCACCTCCAGTATATGTCACAGTTTCATGACTTTCACGAAAGTAGCAGTCGGTGTTTTCAAGTCTGAACTTTTTATATGGGCGAACCTGTGTCCGGAAAAGGAAACATCACTCTACAAGCAATACACGCTGTAGACTGATATCGGCGAACAGAGCATCAGCATTCGATAATCTGCCAAGCGGTGAAGCCCGTCGCTATTTTTTATACATGTGCCATCGAAGATTACAGCGTTCTCGCTAGGGACCACGTAATTTCAAGAACAAACATTAATGTTCCCGTTGCGCGCGTAATTTCATCGCAAGGTTCTAAGATTATTTAGATGGCTCCCAGTCATTCTTGCGCGGTTTGCGCTAGGCAGCAGTTACACGTGTAATGGGGCGTTAACATAACAGTAGAAAGAGAGAAGCGCGTGCGGCAATATTTTGGCCCAACCAAATTTTACCGTGGCTTCATTCCTCGCTCCACCGATATATAGCAGTCTCTCAATGACCCTTCGTCGGGCCTGAAGACACCAATCAGTCCCGTACCCTCGCACGGCTGACCTCGCGTTTAGAGACATTGCCGGCACATCGGTGCTCGCCCCCCCCAAAATGCGACCCCCAACATCCGCCACTGTAGCCACATCTTGTGCTGGTGTCGGTGCAGTCTTGAAGCAGCCTGTCGCTGGCGCTTGACAACCCATCGCCTTCATTCCGAAGACATTTGCCCCCCTCCCGATTGCCACTGCTGTAGCTTCAGCCGAGAGCTGCTCGCAGTCTACTTGGCTGTGAAGCACATTCGACATTTGCTCGAAGGACGCTTCCTTAACATTCTTACTGATCAAGAAACAGTGACGTCCGCCCTAGCGTTATAGGTAGGCACTACGAAAGAATACTCACTCATGACATTTTCACGCTTCGCACTCACTCACGCTCATACTGACGCGTACTCACACCATTACGTTCTCACTCACGTTCATTCTCACGTCTACTGACACCCATACGAACTCATTCACGTTCATACGCAAGTGTATTCACAACCTTAGATACTCACTCACGTTTATACTCATATATAGGCTCCCAAAGCATCGCTCAGGGGCGCTGCGACTCTTGACAGGCAGCGCCAAATCTGGCGGAAAAATAGAAACTTGGAATATAAACATAATTTTGCTGTGGGGAGCGCGACCCGGACTGAGGGCTAAAAGAGACGTACACACACAGGCGCTGACTGACAACTGGTTTTATTTCTTCACACATGCGGTAAATAAATACCAAAAATTCCAAGGTTCGTGCTAGCGGTATTCTTGACAGCGGTGTGGTGCTCCCTAAGACGCACGTTAATGCACCGCCCCGTCTGCCCAAAGTTTTTTTTACCACATTACAGTGTAATGGCATACACTACTCCCATTGAACAAGGCACGAACTGTTTTTTGTGCTTTATAGTACATGTATCTTTACACACCGGTTTCGGTTTATTGACGAGATTACACATCTTACTGAACGAGTTCTTTGCGGAAAAACCACTCGCACGCCGTACCGCTCCGCTGTCTGTTTTATTCCATGGGCGACCTGATGAACGTAAGGGATTCCTTCAAACTTCTCTGTTTGAATCTGTGGCTGAGGTACTGCCCCTCTCTTAATCTTCCTAAACTTCTTGACAAGCTGTTCACATACTGTAAAGCATTGTAAAGCGTGTCATTGTGAGCCGATGCTAGTACAGGAGTACTAACCAAGTCTTTCGCGAGGTTGTGGAAGCATACCACATGCATGTTAAGTATAGCGCGTGCGTCAGCCAGACGTCGGTTCCTCTGCTTGATAAAGAAGTGCAATTTTTGAACGATGTAATCAGGTGACGCCCTTCCATGACATGAACACGCCACGTGATCAATTTTTGGTATTTATTTACCGCATGTGTGAAGAAATAAAACCAGTTGTCAGTCAGCGCCTGTGTGTGTAAGTCTCTTTTAGTCCTCAGTCCGGGTCGCGCTCCCCACAGCAAAATTATGTTTAACAACCAACTCGCCCAGCTCGCCGTTCTAATTGGGAATATAGGTTGCGCGTTTTCCCTGCTCTCCGCCGCGCTTCCTCTCGCTTCCGTGCACGTGCAGCGCTTTCGCGCGGCGCTTGCTGCGCCTCGCAAGAAAATAGAAACTGGGGGGTAAGCGCCGCGCTTTTTCCCTTCCCTCCGCCGCGCTGCCGCTCGCTTCCGTGGGCGTGCAGAGCTCTCGCGCAGCGCTTCGCTATGTACCGCTTGAAAAAGATCTCACCGCTGGACAGGCACTTCGAAAAGCGAACGTAATCAAATGAGAGAAGTTCGTTAATCACGGTTATCGATGTTCCACGCTGTCGACTATGAAAAAGATGTGATTGTTGTTTATATGTGCATGCTGGCAGTGGCAAACGCGTACTGTAGTGAACGAACTTTCGTGGCGTACAAAAAAAAAAAAAGAGAAAGAAACAAAGACTACACGGCCGTGGCACTAAAAAGCCTGAGAAGGGTCGAGTCATGCCCTCCGTACCGCTGGAGCGTCACCCGCTGACTTAGCCACGAGGTAGTTAGCTTAGCTTAGCTTTAACTGCTGAGAAGCAAGTAGAACTGCTCGCGCGTCTGTCTGTCTGTCTTTTTTTTTCACTTCTCGATTCGTGCTTGCACTCCCTTTTTATGAGAATATCAACTTTAAGACTTCCTGCGCGAACGCGGCTCAGCGTGAGAGGTGTCGAATTTCAGGCGCGATGTGGTATCGGGCGACGAGCTCGCGCAAAGCGCACCCGTAAACGCACACTCGAAGCATTGTGCGAGTGCGTGTTGCGCGTGAAAGAAAACAGCACAATCTCCGAAGATGGCAATAACAATTCCCAAATTAAGTGCCAGTTAGATTCAGCGGCTTAAATATATACAACCCTTAAAAAGTGACAGAAACAGAAGAAACCAGCAAAACGACGTCAAGTTTGTTGAAAATGCACAGGCGTTCGTTCCGGCGCGATGATGCAGCCTTGTGCGGAGTTCAGTTGAACGCAACCAACACCGCAACGCTAACCGCGGTATGAAGTATGTGAGTGTGAAAATCCAACAACGACAGCTAGGTCTCACAAACACAAGGAATCAAAGCACAGAGTTGCTTCAACATACAACCGTAATTGGATGTAAAAATGTGACACGGCGAGCAATCGCTACTGCAGTCGTTGCATGCACGCGCCGCGTTACGTACTGATTCAGGTAGTCGAAACAAACGGTTTCAAGCGAAGAATTGAGTCAGCGAAAACGGAAGGCGAGACAGAGCTTGAACTTGCCTTTAACTGCGTTGACCCACGCTTGCGTACTTTCTCTCTCGTACGACTTGTACAGTTTTACAGGCGGATCGCGTGCCTTGGTACTGTCTACACTGCTGTGGCACACAGTAATACTTCGGACCTCGCTTCCGCTTTCGTGGGGTCGCTTCTACCACCGCGGAAATGCAGCTTCGCAAAGCAAGCCTCTCGGTTCAGCGTTCCAAGCTCACGGCACAACGTCTAAGCTCCCCGCACCGACCGAAGAACGCGTGCGCACGCGCGCCGCCGCTGTCGGCTGTCTGGGCTGTCGGTGAAACAGGCGCGCCCTCCTCCGCGCTTACCCCCAGTCTCACCAGTGCTTCTCTCCAGAGCCGCAGCGCGGCGCTGTCGTCACTCCGCAAACTTGAGCTTTGGTTCCCTATACTCACACTCAAAGTTAGACTGACGCTCATACTCACGTGTGCTCGCGTACTTAACTCACTCACGTTCATACCCACGTGAACTCACACGCATAGTACCCACTCACGTTCGTTCTCATGTATAATCACACTCCAAGCTACGCACTCCAATCCATACTCACACCCTTATGCGCTCACATTCATGCTGACGTCTACTCACACATATGTATTGACTCAGTCTCATACTCATGGCCACTCATACTCATAACTACTCACTCACATTCATTACTCACGCCCCCTAACAGTCCGCACTCACTACGCACTCACCACTCACTCACGCTCATACTGACGCCTACTCACACTTGCAAGCATCTACGTTCATACTCACGTGTACTAACACCCATACGAGCTCACTGACATTCCTACTCCCAGTAAGACAGGCCCGCAGCCAGGCGGAGGGGGGGTAGGGGCCCGAACCCCTTCCCCACCCCAAAATTTGGATGGAGGGGAGTGTTTTACCCATAATAAATTATGAAAACATGTGTTTCTCAAAGTTTTCAACGGGTGCCCCCCCCCACCTCCGAAAAAAATTTCTGGCTACGGGCCTGCAGTAAGTACATCCTTCTGCTCACTCCCTCTTTTCCTTCATAGCACAGCTCATTCAGCTAGGGAAGCCGCTGTCAATGCACAAGGTGTTGTAAGGTTTCTGTAGCGGCCTTAGTTAATGTACCAGCACCAGCCAAACATGTGCGAAAGTGGCTATGGTGCGACTCAAACGGCGTCATTTCTTCACATCCTGCCGGTGAACTGCTTTAACTGCTTCCATAAATGCCTTTCTGTCTCCCCCCTCGCACGTTTGCCTTCTCTTTGAATCCAGTCACTTTCCCTTAATGACCACCGGTTATCCTGCCTACGCACTAGGTGCCCTGCCCATTTCTTCTGGATTTCACTTATGGTGTCCTTAACACCCGTTCGTTCCCCGACCCACTCTGCTCTCTTCCCGTCTTTTAAGGTTACACCTATAATTTTCCTTTCCATTGGTCGCTGCGTCGTCCTCAAGTTAAGTTGAACCCTCTTAGTAAGCATCCAGGTTTCTGTTCCGTAGGTAAGCACCGGTAAGATGCAGCTGTTATAGTTCCTCTGGAGCGATAGTGGTAAACTGCCATTCATGATTTGAGAATGCTTGCCGAATATGCCCCACCCCATCCTTATTTTTCTAGTGATATTCCATGAGGACTAAGGTGGCTGAGGATCCGCTATAGACTTATTCCAGTATGTTTACATATTTAAGCAGAGATCTTGCATATAATCTGCGTACTGTTGCGTTGGTCGGGCCAATGTGCCGGACTAACTATGGTGTACAGTCAATTGATAACCAAATTGCTGAACTGTGTAACAAAATTGCTGAAATAATTGATAGGCTAGGGAGGCTACATACATTACACAATTTAGGAAATGAATTATGAATGCAATAAATTGAACAATTCTATGGTGCATGTGCTCAAAGTATTTAGTGTATATAATATATTTAATGTATTCATTGTATTTCATTTTACATTTGAAGTTTTATATATTTTAAATGGTGCTGACTATAGCGCACTTGCATTTCTCGCTGAGCAACAGCTTTGCTTGTATCTTAAATCTATTCTGTTGTGGTATTCCTCGTTTATTTATTGTTTGTATGTATATTGTATGTTCCTATGTGTTGTCTTGCTGTACCTGCCCGAAGTGCCTCTCGAAGAGTGGGCCAAGTCAGGAGAAAAACACTCTCCTTTTGCCCCCCTTTGTGGGCATATTGTGAAAATGCCCAAAAAAATGAAAGTAAATGAAAATGGAATGAAATCTCACTCTTATGGTTCGGCTCAGCGGTGACTACCTGTCCTAACTAGACGTATTTCTTTACAACTTCCAATGTCTCTCTACCTATACAAAAGCGCTGTACTCTCCCGAGGGTGTTGCACATTACTGTAGTTTCATGCATATTTACTTTCGGACTTACTATTCTCCTTTACTTCTCCTATTCAGTAATCATGAGTTGCAATTCGTCCCCTTAGTTGCTCATTCTTCGTCAGCCGTTGCCCGTTATTTGAAGTAGAGCAGCAGCTTTTCAATTTTGGCAGCAGAGCTGTTTAAGGCGAGGTCAAACCTATGTCATGTCATATCTGGCGTTTCTTCTTCCTTCTCTTCAATACACGTGCGTTTTCAGCGATGTTATCACTCGCAGAGCCTAGAGTTAATGTGCCACAGAAGTTGGACAGGCCCACTGCTCTCTTCCGGTGCAATAAAAATAAAGTAACTGTAGATCACTAGAATGTTCGCCGGTGGCTAAAGTCGTGCACTCCACAGACAGACAGACAGACAGACAGACAGACAGACAGACTAGAGGAAAGTGCAAACACTCACTGTTCCATTCAGGTTACTCACAGTCTTTCCCAGTGTTCCGCTTGCACAGTATGTGCAAACGACCTCTTCGCAAATTGTGCGCGCCTCAGTCACAATATAGAGCAGCTGCACGTTAAATGCGTTGCAAGAATTGTTCCGTGACTTTGCATAGGAATACCGGGCTTTTGTGTGGGCAGATGACGTCCCAACTACATAGAGCAATGTCAAGCAATGACTCGATGAATTCTAAGCACGTAGCGCAAAGAGGACAAGAAGATGCATAAACGGCGTAGACTGGCGCTGACTTCCAAGTGAGTTAATATAAAAGCAGGAAGCCACTTTTATGCATGGGCGTATGTTATCAACGAATCGAAACGCATTATGCGCGACCAAAAAAACTGCATTTCTGTGTCAGTTAGGTGCACACTTGGTGTGCTTACACAGCTGAAACCTGATTTCTAGGGAGCCTACATGACCGGGCCGTTTTAGGGTGATGTCAGCCTTTGACCCACTACATGCCGCCAATGTACCGCCACCCGCCAAAACACAATGTTGCCAGACAGCGGCGCCGCGCTATCGTGCCATCTTGGTGCCCGCACTGCGTCTACGCCCGGTTCCATTCAATCATCGACAATGCGGCGCCGAACGTAGCGATAGCGTGTTAAACGCTGCCGGTGAAGCCTGATAATGCCTGATTGTTGCGTACCGCTGTGCACTAACCACAACAGAAAGGGCTTGCGAATGTTCCGCTTCCAGCGAGCCCGGGCCGACGGCTAGTCTGGCTCGCTCAAATAAATCGAGACGGCTGGGAGCCCACCAGTGCGTCTCGTATTTGCTCTGTGAGTACTGCGCATTTCGTTCACTGTTTTTTGCTGCAAGGACATGTTATATGTGTTTCACGGTGTTCGCGAATGCATAGATAACCGAAGTTCTCGTTGCTTCGTTCACGCATTGCGAGTACGCAGCCTACATACGGGACGCGTCCGCGCGTCCACACGAAGACGCTCTCGCTGGTCGTGAGCTGTTGCCTCTCTTGCGTGAGCTCGCGTCAGCGTCGCTCAGCGTTACGTCGCAAGAGCTCAGGGGAGCGGCGGTTGGGACCAAAATGGCGGCGCACAGAAAACTATGCTAGATTTGGTGGAAGCTGGCAACAGCGTGCCCCATTACCCGCTGGTTTTGGCTGAGTTTCTTGAAACCACTTTTTGAAGATGTCTCCACCCTAAAACGGCCGGTCATCTAGGCTCCCTACTGATTTCTTAATGTGAGCGCCCTCTATTACTTCTCCCTCTTTTTTTTTTGTTTTTGCACGCTTTTATCTCGTACATCGACATATAACATCTAGCGCACCAACGGATTCTGCAAGCAATGAAATGGCAATATGGCGGCACCAGGTGCACTTTTTTAAGTCAGTGAAGCTGCTTGAATTTTTTGTTCTTTGGAGCGTTGAAGAATAGCACAACAATTGTTTTACGTGCAAACGAGAGAAGTAATAATTTAGGGAACCTTTTCCTAAAATTTACATGTAATCTAAAATAAACGTATGAGATTACGAATGCTCTTGTTTTTACGCAGTTCTCCGTCTTTTTGTTTCCGTTCGTTGCAGGTCATCCTTTGCGCTTTCACATTTTTCCCCATGTACTTATGGGTGCGATTTAAGAGTGACCCGCATCAGAGGGAATACGGTGAAGGTAAGCGTCTAACCGACTGCTACGTTACGAGGTGGCTGTTGAATGATGAAGTGTGGGCAATACAGCGAATGCTCCTTTGTAAGTGAGTGTGCGGCAAATGAGGCAGATGTGGACCGGTATGAAATGCGAGGAGAACGCTCAACTCGTAGCTTTTATTGGAATGTGGTGCCACTTATAGAGGAAATCTCTCTCAAGTAGTTTCTGGTTTTCCATGTGTGGCTCGTGCATTTCGCCGAATAAATCAGTGTCAAGTCTCATAACGTTCAGTTTGTCTCTACTGCTTCTGTCGGCGATAATAATGCTTGTGAGATTGGGGTGGTATCAAGATGGGTAGTATTAAGGAAGCCGTTGTTGCTTGCAAGGTATTGGTAGTTTCAGAACCCACAAGTGCTCTCACTTTTTTTGCTTCCAGATGAAGAATGCGAGAAAGATTACGGCTTTTCCAAGAGTGGCACAGAGAATGTGTAAGTACGCGGCTAAATGAAAGCATGCCGGAGTTTATTTACTTATTTATTTATTTACATATACTGCCATCTTGCACAGCAAGATATAGCAGGAGTGAGTACAAACACACAATAAAAATACAGGATGAAAAAAAAAGAGTATATACATTGAATAAACAGAACCATGACAGGAAAGTATACGCAGCTGATCAGTGAACAAAGTTTGGCAATTGCTTCATACATTCATCATTTGACAACTCGCGCAGGGAGCCCGGAAGACCATTCCAAATATCAATAGTGTGAGGAAAAAATGAAAAGTTAAAGCAATCAATGAATGACTTCAAAGGAGCTATGTTAAGGTGATGACTTCTGGTGATTCGAGAAGTGTTATTAAAGGCAATGGGGCCATCGATAGATGTTTCCCCATGAGAAATTTTATGCAGCAGGACAAAACGGTCACAAGTGCGTCTGAGAGCCGAATGTTTTAGCTGTAAATCGTTAGCATATAGTGTTCGTGAAAAATGGCGATCATAACGGTTACATATAAATCTGATGGCATTTTCTGAATAGAATCGAGTATGTTTATATATTTGGCATGATGTGGTGCCCACACAACAGACGACGCGTACTCTAGAAGAGGCCTTATTAGTGATCTGTATGCCACTAATTTACATTCTCTAGCTGCATCGCTCAGGTTTCTCTTTAAAGCTTTCTTAACGCCTTATTTGTTAAATTCTGATTGTGAGCATGCCATTTCAGATCAGGGGTGAAAGTAACACCGAGGTATTTAAACGTGTCTACACTTGCGAGATTGCGGTCATGACTAAAATATGTAAACTTTAACGGTTGCTTTTTATTTCAGAAAATCATCAAAACTGTTTTCTTGAAGTTGAGGGGCATCTGCCATGTCTTGCTCCATTCACAAAAACGGTCAAAAACTTTATTTAAGTGCAGCTGATCTTGAGTGCTAGCCACAACAGAATATAGGACGCCGTCATCGGCATAAAGTCTTAATTTAATAGCAGTCCCAGCAGTTACTTTAACGACGTCATTTATGTAGATGATGAAGAATAATGGACCCAGTACAGACCCTTGTGGTATACCGGATGTAACACTGACCTGAGATGAGTGAACATGATTAAATGCAACAAATTGGGTTCTTGAGCTCAGATAGTACTGTATCCAGTCTGTAAGTTTAGGGTCGTGAATTAATTTTTTGAGTTTAATGAGAAGCTTATTATGACATACTGTGTCGAAGGCTTTACTGTAGTCAATGAAAATGGTGTCAAGCTGTCCTCTAACATTAAGTGTGGATGCAATATCGTGGGATAATTCTAGCAGTTGTGTTACCGTCGAAAAGCCAGAACGGAAGGCCATGTTGAGCATGCGAGAGAATATTGTCTTCAGACAAGTACTCGATGATATATTTATGGATGATGTGTTCCAGCAGTTTACAGGATGCTGATATTAACGAAATTGGCCTATAGTTGCACACCACCTGTTTATTGTCATCCTTGTGTATGGGAACGACCTTGGCGCACTTCCAGAGTAATGGAACAGTAGATGATTCAACAGACTTTGAAAAAATGACTGATAAATACCGAGAGGTCCATTCAGAATAACGTTTCAAAAACATAATAGGTATACCATCTGGCCCTATACTTCTCGTTGTATCAATTTTGAGTATAAGGTTACATACGCCCGCAGTAGTGATTAGCGTGCTTGGGAAAGGTAGCGGTGAATAATTAGTGAAAAATGTGGGGCTGCACCCATCATCACAAGTAAACACTGATTTAAAATAGTCATTAAATGCTTCAGAAATACTAATATTATCAGAGCATGGTTTATCTGAAATAATAAATGAAGAAGGACAGCTCTGACTGGGGACTGATGGCTTTCCAAAATTTTGATGGCTTGTCTTTCATGAACGACGACAAAGTATTATTAAAATAGAAACTTTTTGCACTCGATATAGCAGATTTTAAACTACTTTTGAGTGTAGTTAAAAATGGAGGATTTTATTGGATTGGCAGCATTCGGCTGTTTGTGAACACGCCTGATACGACGAATCAAGTGTATAATATCCCGAGTGTACCATGGATGCTTGGGATTGCGCTTTATACACTTAGTTGAAATGTAATCGGTAATACATTGATTAACAATTGTATTAAAGTGGTTCACTAATACATCGACATGGTAATGGCTGGCATTGCTTAAAAACTCATCAAAAGAGGATGCAAGTACCTCGATTATGGAGTTATCATCAGCATTCTCGAAGTTCAAAACTGTCTGGTGTAAAGGAAGATTAGATACAGTCGCTAAGTTAAAATCAACTACAACACCCTTGTGGCCCGACAGGCCTTCGACAATCTCACAATGATCACCATATTCTTTAACCTGCTCATTAACGAAAACAAGGTCAAGAATGGCATTTTCGCGGGTTACAGAATGGACAATTTGCGTCAGGTCAAAAGAAATGGCTAAATCAATCAAGCAATCACAGGTGACCTTGTGTTGGCCATGTGCTGATAGCGTCTTCCAGTCTACGGCGGGGGGCATTGAAGTCTCCAGTGATCAACATTTTGCAACTGTTCAATTTTTGTTTGGCTGTATCATCCATGAGATCAGAAAACACATCAAAACACGCTTCAGGTGGACGGTAGACAGCTCCAATAGCCAGCGTGAGACTACAAATCCTAATTTTACACCAAATAGATTCACATTTGGTGACATCGGGAAGTACAGTAAATTCAATCTCCTGTTTCACAAAGTGCGCAACTCCGCCTCCACGACGGCCACATCTATCTTTTCTCAGCACGCTGTAACCTGGTGGTAAAATTTCCGAGTCTAAGATATTCTCATTAAGTCAAGTTTCTGTTACGCATGTTACAGAAGGATGATAGCATGCAACGAAGTGATGAAAGTCTTGAATCTTGTTAAGAATGCTGCGGGCATTAATATTTGCTAACGAAAAGTTATCAGAGCGGAGTCAAGTTCTATGAGGCCTGAGAAGATTGTTTCTTAGCTTGAATGATAGAGTCGCCCGCTTCGCTTAACACATAACGTACATTGTCTATCAGCAGGGAATCATATTGCAGACGAGAAGTGGTGGCATTTTTTCTTTGGTTAGCGGAAAGTTTCCAAAGGGCGCTGCGTACCTTTCTAACGCGCTCTGAGAAGTCCTCGTTTACATATATTTGCGTTCCTTTTAGCTTTCGGGCATTCTTTAAAATGGCAAGTTTAGACCTGTAGTCCAAAAATTTAAATATAGCAGGGCGTGGCTTTCCCCCCTCTACGCGTTCCAAGCCTGTGCCATCGTTCGATGTCGGTACGTTGAAGATCAAGTTTATCAGACATTAGGCTCGTGAATGAAGCAAGCA
Source organism: Rhipicephalus appendiculatus (assembly GCA_030522465.1). NCBI lineage: Eukaryota > Metazoa > Arthropoda > Arachnida > Ixodida > Ixodidae > Rhipicephalus > Rhipicephalus appendiculatus. Next base: position 1,526,050 of record JALIZH010032958.1, read on the forward strand.
GCTGCTCAGGGGACTCAGAATTGGGTTCGGGCAGTCCGTAGACAGTAATGTTATTTCTACGGGACCTGTTTTCAAGTTCGTCAGAACGGTTGTCTAACTTCGACACCAAGTTAACAAGATTAGTTACAGTTTTTTCAAGTTGCTCAACACGTGGAATTCCTTCCTTGGTTGATAATACCGAGGCCTCAAGCCTATTTAGCCTTTCTTCGATGGAAGCGAACTTGGCTGTCCATGAAGGCAGCTCAGAACGAATTTTTTTCTTGTCCCTCGAGCAGCTGCGACAGTTTTTCGTTTAACTTATCAGGACCAGGATTACTCTCCACATCGCCGGATAATAACAACAAAAGTCTACTGACAGAGAAACACGATAATGCTGTCATCAGTGGGTCAGGCAGCAGCACTATACTCCGTTTCACAAGCTGTTGGCAGTACAGTGGAAGGCACGTGCGCCCTCAGCCAATCACGACAGAGCGCACTACATAATTGTGTTCCTACGCGAATGCCGCTTCCGTAAATCTGACAAGTGGCCCCAGGTGCATGGAAAAATGTGAACTATATTAAGTTAACTTTTTAATTTTGTAGCAGGTGGCGCTTGGCACCATCTTGATCTGTTCTGTTTATTTTTGGACGGGCAGACTTCCATTCCAAAGGAACTGGCTTTATCTATTAATATTTAGTGTGACTTGTTCCTATGACTTTTCGTCACATCAGAGCCTTTTTGAATTGTTTACCCCTCGGGTATAGCAAAAAATAGTTACTTTAATCATTCAATCAATCAATTTAAGTGAATCACTGAGTCAATTAACGAGCGAATCATGAAATCAATCAATCCGATGCTTTATTTTCCGACATAAAACATGTTTTTCTTCATTTTTGTTTATTTATGCTTGCTACTCTTACTGCAACAGTACTGAATGATCGCGTCCTGTACGCACCACGCAATGACTGCCATGAGGCCGTTAGGAGGGCTCACATATTGCCACGCGCGTTTCCTATTTTCGCGTTTGCTGTATTCGGTTTTCGCCCCCCAAAGACTGTCGGTAACGCTCGGCGCAGACCACGCCTTAGCATTCGAGATGCTTCGCGATTATAGTAGATCGTCTTGTTAAGATTGCACGCCGGACGCGAACCGACCAGCTTATTCTGGAGCTTGCACGACCAGCAGTGATAAGGCTAGAATGTTCGACGCTTGAGTTATAAAAGCCGGCGCGTTCCAACGATGTCCAGTAGATCGACGGCCGACGCTCTGTTCGCCGCTATTAGTGCCAGCGTGTATTGCTGTGATCTTACTTTCCGTTTACCGGCCACAAGTTCGGCCTAATAAACAGCTTCATCTTGGACACGTCGTCTGTTGCCTTCGTCGACGTCACAACCACGTGACAATATCATCGTCCTCATCACAACTTGTATTTGGCGTCGCAGCTACCGCAGAAACCGGCGGCGACTTTGCACAATGCGCCTCGCTTCTATGAGAAATGCGTTCCTAGAGCGTTCCTTGTACTTGAAGCCACGCTGCTTCAGCATCCTCTGCATCGTCGTTGTGGACACGGTCGGTACCGTCTCGTCCTCTTCGAAACGCTGCACCATCTTGGCGATAGTTGGAATTTCACCTCTCTCAAAAAAGACGTACAACACCCATCAAAAGACGATCAGGTCAAAATCGTCCAGCTTCTTCACCCGATCACGGCCTTTCCAATAAAACGCTTGTTGGGTGGAAGGACTCTGCCCGCGTTCCCCGCCAGCGCTTTCCCCCGATAGAGCGTTCGCTCGCTCACCTGGATAGGTTTTTCCGTCCTCTTGGTGTTTTTGTGTCTTGTGTTTTTGTTCCGCTGCGCTTGCCAAGATGCACAAGTTTCACACCCACCAACTAGCCCAAATTTCCGCGTTGAATAGTGAATCCACGCTTGCACTTTCCCCGCAGTCGACGCGAAGCGCTATCATTTAAAGCTATCTGCTTCGCCAGCTTGGGAAAATCGCGCACACTCGATGGATGGCTCACCGGCGACAGTTTGTGGGACGCGTTGCAGACACACGACCAACTCGGGCGACGCCATGTTGCCGAAAAGCGGCACATCACCACCTCACAACAAGCCTCCGCTCAGCCGCGTCCATGCAGGATTTTTCTATTAATTTCACGAATTATTAAAACACTTTGGACGCTTTAAAACATCAATCCGTACCATACTGTCACGTTATGCGTTTGTAGTGTGCAAAATAGTTCTGGATTGCTAAAATAGTTGAGGGACTATTTGCTGTGCTCACACAGCCCTGATTGGACGAGAGAGCTCTACCTTTGGCTACACTGCCAACAGCTTGTGAAACGGAGTATAGACATCGATCTTTATTCCTATAGCAAGGAAAATCGTATTTCGGTCCTGCCTGTAAGACAGAGCAGACAAGCTTGAACCAAGTGTACATCGTGCCGCCACAAGACCAACTGTAGAGCAGAGCATTCGTTGTCGGCTTTATAGCAGGCCAGAAGTGGCCAGCTGGTGACGCTGAGGTAGTACACCATGCGCAGATGGGCTCCCAAAAGTCCAAACCGTGCAAAGGCAGGTGATTCAGTCCATCGATGATGCGAATCTTGTATCGGACCATCCGATCTGGCGGGACCGGGTAGTTGCTTGAAGGGTGGGGAAACAGGATCATGCGCAGAAGCGGTTTCCTGAAGACAGCTGGATTCGGTGCAAGCGGCAATCTGTAAGACAGTGCAGACAAGCTTGAACCAAGTGTACATCGTGCCGCCACAAGACCCACTGACCTTCGCAACGGTGTTGGCACGAGATTCTTGAGCTTTAAAAAACGGCTGGCCCTCCGGCAAATGTAAGCATGGAATGTCGACCAGCAGGGCAGCTTTGACTGCCAAATATGCCATATTTACCCTGATATCTTGTTTCGCGACCGGCACCCCGGGGGCCTGCGAGTGACCTCCCTTGAGACTTGGTGCCATCATCGTTGGCTCTCCCGTGGGCCTGCTAGGATCGCGCCTTGCTCAGCTCACCCCGAAGAAGCACTGCTTCAACTTCACCGTCGCTAATCAAGCCGATGAGACCACTGATGGACGTCACGGCCAGGGTGCCATTCTCGCAACACCTCGGAGTGCTGAACGTTGAGCCCAAGCCCAGAGATCAAAGAACAAAGGTGATGGTGAACCAAGGTTTCATGTTACAAGGTCAAAGATACAAGTAGAAGATACAAGTAGAAGCCGCCGGAGCGCCAGTCATGCAAGTGAGCATGTTTCACTGCCCGCCTTACGTGCGGCATGACTCGGGGATTGCCACCCTCCAAGCAGATAGAAAAATGAAGAGAGTCACCTACGTCGCCTTAAAATGGCACCAGTCAACGTGAAGGGTCTGTCTGAGAAGTTATGTCATGAAGTCGATTAAAAAAGATGCATTGATCTGATTACTACAACACAATTAAAGATTTCAAAATAGGTTCCTTCTGCGACGATGCTTCGCTTCCAGTGAGATTTCCAGGCACACAAGGCGTCACGGGAGGTCTCCTTCGGAATGTCCTTCAAAGGGGCCTTCCAACACTTTTAAAGACCTTATTGTTTCCCATATTTTACTAACGGGTTGTGTAGACTGAATTTTAAGAGAACATGTAATTGGGCAAGTTGGTTTGACATCATTTTAAAACAGCGAAGCAAGACGAGGACATAAGAAACGAAGAAACAACGAGTTGCGAGTCAGCGCCCGTCCCGTTGTTTCTTCGTTTCTTATGTCCTCGTCTTGCTGCGCTGTTTTAAAATGATGTGTAGACTGAAGGCTGAAGAAATTAGTGCAGTAATAACGGCAGTGATAGGGGCATGCATTCAGAAGTTATTCAGCCTAGAAAATTCAAAATACAATAAAATGGACGCCTGCCCTCAACTCGATTTTTGGCGGGGTCACCTGACCACGTTTCCCTCCCCCCGTGACGTCGGATGATTCGCCAATGAAATGAACTGAAAGCTCTTACGTACCGGAAGCTTCCATGCCATATTGCCCGTTAATTCGAACGTATTGAGACCGCGTTGCGAAAGTAACAAAAAATGTGTGCTCGAAGAATGAACCACGCGTGCGAAACAAAGCAGCTCGCGAACGCCTTTATACTTTTTTTGTAGTTTTAGTGACCTATCTTGTTGCGACGGCGTCTCTGTCAACGCTTTTACATTCAGTTTCTTCAAACAACGGCGCCTGGAGCGTTCCCGGCGCGTTTTCCTCCAGTACCGTGGCGCTCTGCGCATTCTTTCACGGCGCTGTTGAAAAGTTCGGAGAGCTTTAGTCTATTCCGCCTTCAGTGAAAAAGTACGCTAAAGAAAAAGGAAATGCAATAATATTCTTTATTTTGATGCAACACCGCAATTACATCTAACATTACATTTATCCAATCACAGGCCTGCGCCATCCATCGTCATTTCCGCCCGCAATAGTTCTGGCGAGCGCCACTACGTGTTGATGCGGTCAGCACCGATGTTTTGAAGCGTTAGACGGCCCCTTTAAAGCCTTAGTTTAGCCTCTTTGACTTCGTAAACTGTCCCGAAATGGGAGTTTTCTGCCGCGGAAACAAAACGATGCCTGGTGGAGCCATGTCAAGACTGTAGGGCCGCTGGGGCACACTTGGCACCTTTGAATCGACGAGAAGCGGGTCAAAATGAAGGCGGCGTGGACTGGTTTGTTCCCATCCGTGATGGCCGTTGACGACCGTCCAGCGCGGGCTTCATCGCTGACCTATTTACGACCTTTTAAAAAGGCCTTATGCCGCTGGTACGCTTAGCATTATGACTAACAATTGTCACCGAAGGTCTTTATCGTAGGAAAAGTTTTCCCTGTGGACTTGCCGAGTTTCACGCAAAACTGGATTGCAATCCTGCGTTCCAATTAGCGCTACATCGCTGCATTATGGCTTGCACGGAAAATGAAAAAGAGTTTCTCGAAAAAGTCTGTCCTCACACTGCAGATGGTGGCGTTTGTCAATGCAACCGCACATCTGTAAGCTACCTTCCCCCTCCACTAATATCAAGCGCTTCTAGCCTACTTGAATAACTATGGTAGCGCAAGGAAACGGGACACAAGAAGTAACACGGAGACGAACACACAGCGTTACTTCTTGTGTCCCGTTTTCTCGCGCTACCATTGTGATTTAAGTATGCCGTACCAACAAGCCCGCCTTGCAACTTCACTCGGTTCTAGCCTGTTGTGATGTATAGATGGTCTATTTAGTCATTGACATTAACTTTCGGACAAACCCTGTATACCGGCACCCGCATCGTCCGAATCTAGATGGCCACGTTCTCTCCTAGCATCATCTCGATTCATGATCACCGAGCGGTGATCGAGTATCGCTGATGCGCAGTGTGCGCGCACGCTGCAGCAAGGCAGACCACGCTGTGGTGACTTGCACAACGCCCTGCTGTCAACGATGTGGCACCTTCGGCCATACCACTGGTACAATTGTATGAAAGTACAGGTGGTTTAACGGACACCACGCGCTGAAAGATTTCTTCCGTCCCTAGGCACATGCGGACGCCGCGCAGAGCACCTCGCAGTCGCTGAAAGACTTCTCTGATGTTGCAGACCCTCCTTCACACAGACCGACCGAAGTTGGAAATCCGCAGCGAGTTGCAAGTTTTTCAACACAAGACCCAGCCGCGGCAGCGTAAGATCCCGGACTGTTGGGACAAAGACAGTGCAACATACACAGAATTTTATGATACGAAGTCTAAAGGCACCAGCGTCGTCGATTCTGCGTCGTTAATCGCAGCCAGTGACAACGATGTTGCTACACCGACCGTGGACACCGGAGCGATGCCAGCGCAGAAACATCAAGCGCGTCTGTCACCCCTTTATTCGACGGGCTGAAGGTCCCAGAAAGCTAGCAAACGTCGAACGCAACACCATCGCAGGAAGCGTCCATGCTCCTCGGAGTGCGGTGCCCCAAGAATAAATTGGCCTCCGACATTCCGCCTCCAAAACCAAGCAGAATAAACATTGCGAGACAAAAGAACAGTGGTCTGCCGGTCATGAAATCAGCGTCATGTCGTCGGTCAGAAACGGTGTCAAGAAAATCTAAAAAGTCAACCAAAGGGGGAGTGCAGGCATAACAAGAAGCATCCGGCCAGTGACATCGCGCGAGACGGTAGTCCTCTTTTTCAATCCCAGGCTCAGGCGAGCGGTGCATTGCCTACTCGATGTAGAAGGCCGTGTCATCACGGTACGCCTTTGTATAAGCGACCTGAATATGCCATTCACGAACTATTACGCGTCCGTACCCAAGCCTCTCATCAGTGAGTTTTATGGGCGGGCCAGATCGTGTCTGCTAGACGCGGCACCTGCGTCCTGACAGACGATTTCAACTATGTTTTCGACTCCAATCGAGACGTGCGGGGCCCTGGTCAAAGACTACGCACGTAGCTTTGGAAGGAGCCGCAAAAGGTATATAAAGAGTATATAAAAAGCTTGCTCATGTTAGAACACCTCTCCACAGAATTGGTTTTGCAGGTAGGCGCGTTTGTCGCACTTTTCACAACAGGATTGCGAAGGTCTCTAACGAAATTGTTGCAAATATAGAGACGTGATTTCACTGGCACCTGAAGAACGGAAGCTCAGCGACCACATGTCGGTATTGTTCATTATGATGGTCAAGCTTCGAAGGCATGACAGCAAGTTGTGGCGGACTGATTCATCCATTCTACGTATTGATGTTTTGGTATCGCCAATGGGCATCGAAATCGACGTGGCTTTGGAAGATGCGCAGCAAATTACGCCGTCTACGTGAGACCGCTTGAAATCCAGACGGCGCGCGGTCGCCCAGGAGGCAGGGAAACAGCGCCACTCACGCCTCACATCTCAGATAAATGAAACTGTGAGGCCTATTCACATCGTTGAGAGCAGAGATACTCTAAACTGCTTAATGCAAGAGTTCAATGGGTAAAAAAAAAGCTTAGTACGACGTCTTTTAGAGGGTGAGGTCCGAGAATTAACACTCTTTTATGTTCAATTAGTATCTGGTTGACACAGTGACCCGTGTTAGAGTCGGCCACAGCTAAAAAGAACCTTAATGACGACCTGTACGACAATTAGATTATTGTTCGTATGTTTTACGAAACCAACGCCAGTCCGATTCTTGTCTATTACCTGCCCAGTCTTCCGTTTCACGGCGGAGCTTATCTTACCTAGCTTATTGGCCACCATGAAAACAAGATTACCGACGTATCTCTCTCCCACTTTAGCCTATGAGCTAGGCAATGAATGTAAGCAGTACGGACAACATGCTTGTTACCACTGCTTGCTGTAACCATGCTCGGAGTTAACAAAACAGACTTTAAATGTTCGGGAACAGTGACCACTGCAGCGCCAGGATCAACTACATCTAAAAAAAAACGCGTAAACTGCGCAAAAAGCTAGCACTCATTTTGTGCTCACACGACTGGGTGAGAGAAGACTGAAGACATGTCACACCTATACCATTGTAACACCGGAGAATGTTTCGACGAGAAGGTTATCATCGGAGTGAAGGTCTAGCAGAATACTGCCAACATACGTGGTTATCCCGAAACGTAAAGGCATTGTTTGGAAATTGCATTCCGCCATTCTGAGGCAAAACTTGAGTAAAGATGAGCCCTGGTTGTTTTAATCTAAGTGCTCGCTCACTGAGGCAATCACGGATTCAAAGTCGTTACCACTGAAAAAAAAATGAAGTAATCATTCCTGTAACGAGAATCCTGAATATGATCACCTAAGGAGTCCTCTTAATGTTCGTCGATCTCGCTAGGCTATAAATCTCTAAGAATTGGAGCAAACGTTGAACCAGGGCAAATTCCTGATTTCCGCACTTAATGGGCTTCCTTCCAACATACCAGCGTTGACATTAAATACGTTGAAAGGATCTCTATAAAAGGCCCCCCGTACAAACAGCACACATTTCAGCAAAAATGTTTCCTGTACTTGCTCGTTAATACAGCAATTAACGCATTTCGACAATATTTGAAGTGGCGAGGCGTAACAAAGGTCTTTAATATCCATACTAAAAGCCTTACGACGACCGGGGTTCTCCTCTGAGAGAAACTGAACGAGTGCCTGATAATCACGCATGTGAGAATTGTCTGAAAAATTCACAGCATATCCACGAGGTGAATGATGATGAGTGGGGCGAAGCTCCGGAGGGAATCATCGGTAAAACAGTGAAACTTCCGTGTATCGCCCCATGAATTATCATATAAAGAGTGAGAAACACAGCCCACCTGCCACCGCACCAACCACAGTTCAGGAACAGCGTCTATGCCTCCTAGTCACCCCGTAACCTTCCGGCTCTGCGAACGCCGACCGGGGACGGCGTCCAGGCCTCCTTGGCGGCTGAACTTTCATTCATCGGCGCCGCGACACGCTACGGCACCACACGGGCTCCTCTCGTCTGGGAACATGGTTAACGCTCCCATCGGCGCGGTTCCCGTGAAGTGGACTCTATCATCCCATCGGCCTCCAACGGACGCCGTCCACGCGTCCTTGGCTATGGGTTGTGCCGCCGTGAGTACCGGAGCCGCCGCATGCGCCGCAGATACCGGCTGCCTTGGTTTTGCATGCGACTTACACGAGAGCACTGTGGAGCTGACTACCTCCTCTCTGGTGAAGTTCACCTCACCGTTGATCACGATGGAGTCCACCTCCAGTGCTCGACTCCGAGTACCGCGTCGGCCCGACGATCCCAATTATAACAGCGCCATCTATCCTCTTTAATCGTCAACTATACGAAAACCACTAACGCCATCTAGTGCTATTATTTCCAAGGACATATACACACAACGCCATCTAGTGAGCAATTCTTAAAACTAACTAGAAGTGGCTACTACAACATACTATTACAGTAGAGGGAACGACCCACACCCTAAGGAGTTTCGCCCCTAAAACTCCGTGAGGTAAAGCAGATCTTCAAGTAACTAGACACAGCGAGTTGCCAGGTGCCTTTCTATGAAACAATTGCTCGTAAAGAAATCTCGATCTTATGTGTTATCGCTAAAAAACATCTCAGAAATTACAAGCTATCCTCACAAGATTGTCCCAAAGGGGCCCTGCCACACTTTTCCAAGAACAATAGGATGACATCACTAAAGAAATTTATAGCCTTAGGAATAAACCGCCGCAAATTTATTTTTTTTGAATCCGTCAAAACGAGCGGAGTTAGATATTTGTGGCACGCTGTATTTGCTAGCTCTCTTCTCTAGTCCCGACGAGCGCGCTGGAAGCTAAGCAAGAAGGCGTGGCATGGGGGTAAGAGGTTACGTCACGCGCGTCATGACTTTGAGCACTTATTTTTCTTTTTGTTTGCATAGAACGCGCGGCGTACTTTCACTTTAGAATAACAGAGAGCTGAGCTAGTTGGCGAGTATTGATCCTAAAAGTACAGGACGTGCAAACACGGACACAAGAAAGAAGTGGTGTTGTGGTGTCGTGACTTCTTTCCTTTGTCCGTGCTTGCAAACCCAGTCTTTTTTTTTAATGATTACTTGCAGTGTGATCGCGAGCACGGGTGCGCGCATGTGGCAGCTTCCCGCGGCTTCCTCGGTAACTAAGATGCTCAAATCAGCCAATGGTCAGACAGTAAGGCAATTTGGGTATATTGCGCGATAATTTGGGCCCATGGCATCATTTGTAAAAACAAGAGGGAAGGATTTCTAGTGGACTTTGAAAATTGATTCTAAATGCTAGGCTACGTGCTGCGCTATATTGTTTGGCTGACGTGTTCTCCGGAGCCTGTACTGTCCTCTCTAAGTGGTTATGAAAAGGAAAAGAAGTGAAAAGTGCCGACCCACAACTGTCTCTTCTTACGAGGACACCTTAACAGGTCGGCACAGAGATGGGGTGTGGGCAATGAAAGATAGCGAAGAGGTAAAATGATAGGAGGAGAAAAAAATAAATAAAAGGGATTAAGTTTGTGTGCCGCCCGAAAGCGCGAGCTCTCACGCGCAAGCGCAGCCGTAAGGACAAGCCGCCAGGGAGGCCGGGGGGAACATATCACCAAAGAAAAAAAAAGAAAAGAAAGAAAACAGGCCTTGAGGCGCGTAGAAATGGTGTTAGCGCATGTAGCACTAGCCGGAGCACGGAGCACTGGCACTGAAGAAAACGTGCTCAGACGAACTTACATGTTCGAAGTTCGATTGACCGCGATGTGAGTATCCTTGGGAAAATAATCCTTAGGGCGGGGCGATGGCATCGTGCGCGACGAGAGCCACGGCACACAATCCATGCGCCGGGGAATCAGCGGGCAGGATCTCAAGAACTGCACGTAAAGCCGCCGCGAATGCGGCTATCACTGCGTCCCTGGGATAATCAGCTGGGGCTGGGGCGCTCGTCGGAGCGGTTCCGGAAGCTGCCGTGTTCGTCCCGATGTTACCGGCAAGGGCATCCCGAAACGAGCGTCCCCTATCGACCACCACGCTGCCTTGCTGGGTGTTGACAGCGGTCCTGGCGTGCTCCAGCGCTTGGCGACGCGTCACGGGTCCATCCGAAGAGGCGAGGATGACGGCGGCCTTGCGTTGGATCTGCCAGCAAGGGCAGCGCGGCTCGTTCGCCGCATGGTTGCCGCTGCAGTTGATACAGCGTGGGTGCTCTGATGGGCAGGGTCCCCTGGGGTGGCTGCCACCGCGACGGAGACAGCGCTCGCCGCGCGAGCAGGTCGCTGTGGCGCGCCCGAAGCGACCGCAGCGAGCACACTGATGGGGTCGCTGCAGCCGAGGACGGACGGGCCTCCGGAGCTTGAAGAGGGAGACCTCCGATGGCATGGTGGTGCCCTCAAATGTGATTGTGAGGCACTTGCCTCGGCCGACGAACGACACAACCGGGACGTGTGAGGCGAGGTTCGCCGCGATGTCATCGGCGTGAATGTCCGCGTCAACACCATGGGTGCTTCCCACGCAGAGGTTGTCCACTAAAAGCCTGCACTTTACGTGGATCTCGCAGATCCTGTCCACTTGGAGAAGTGTTGAGCGGTCTGCAGAGAGTCGGACATCCACTGCCAGAAGCTTGCGTCGGTAGTTGACACGGACGCGCCGAGTGGCCGGATATCCAGAAAAGAATGCCGTGATGGCATCGTGGGACACGGAGAGAAAGTTTGTGTTTTTCCCCACCAGGCGAAAGATGATAGTGCCTCCGCGGTTCCCCACTGTTGTAGGTGAGGCAGGGTGCTTGGGTTCGGGCGTCAAGGGCTTGTTGGGAGCCGCTGATGTGGTTGCCGTGCCGTCGTGTGAGCGCTCTGCTGTGGTCGCTGGAGAGCCAGAGCCAGAGGGAGTCGCCGATATTCCCTGTGGGGTGTGCGCATCGCTGGGCAAGGTGATGGGTGCAGTGGCGGTTGGTGCGTGCTCCCGTGGGCCACCCGATGCGTCGTCGTCGCGGCCGCGCTTGTGCGAGGTCGCCGTGCCGTCCGTCTCCTCCTCGTCTGTTGTCGCTGGGACTGGGACGCAGGAAGGGTCGTCGGTGTCAGCCGGAGATCGACACGGCAGGGGCGTTGGAGTCGGGGGGCAGTCGAAGACGCCTCCATGGCTTTGTTCTTCAGCCAGTTTCCTATCGCTTGGACGGCCTGCTTCTCCATCTGCTGTTGTTGCGTCCCGCTTGCCTCCGATGTCGGGCGCGCCTTGGCGTGCTTGGAGGGCTAGGCGGGGAGGCGCATGTGGTTGAAGATGCCGCCGGGGCTTCCGCCGGGCTGTCGCATTTGGCGGTGGTTGCCACGGAAGTAGCTGCCGGTTCAGAAGACTGCAGTAAAGTAGATAGGTGGGCGAGTTGGAACTCATTCATATTGAAAACTTTTCAGCGCGCACGGGACGGAGCACAAAGAAGAGGACACTACACAGGACTAGCGCTGTCTAACAACTGAAGTTTTATTGAAAGAAAATCAACCACCATGAAAACCAACAACGCATGCGCGAAAGTTAACTGTTGCAAAAGAACTCATTGAGCTTACGTAGCTCACATTCTAAAAGGCAAACGGACGGCTCAGATATGCAATCATCTCCCGCATCTTTTATGAAGTGCCTCCGCGGTTCCCCACTGTTGTAGGTGAGGCAGGGGGCTTGGGTTCGGGCGTCGAGGGCTTTTATTTAAAGTCCACCTTTGTAACGTGGGAAGGGAAGCTGTTAATACAAAAGTCTGGTGTATGCATCGGCTCTAGGGTGGCACCTGTTTTGAGCGATGTTTTTCTAAGTACTGTTGACCGGCTTGTAGACTGTAAAGCGCGTGATCTGGTAGTGAAAATCTTTCGCTACGTCGATGATTACCTTATTCTTTTCCGGAAAGGATGTGCCCCTTTCCACCACGTTAACCTTATGAAGTTATTTAAGGAAAAGGCGTTTGGACTGAATTTCACCTGTGAATTGCCGAGTAACAAGTGTTTGCAGTTTCTGGACCTCCGGTTGTTTTTCCAAAGTGACCATGTTTGCTGGTGTTTCTCACCGCGCTCCAAGAAATCTCTGCTTTCTCACCGTGCTCCAAGAAATCTCTGCTTTCTGATCCTTCAAGTCATTCTAAGATTATTAAGAATGCCATCGCAATGAATTCGTTGCATTCAGCCCTGAAAAAGTCCTGCATACAGAAATGTCAGGATAGCTTTTGGCAACAAGTTGACCGGCTACGTAACGCTGGGTTCCCTGCGCATGTTCTTGTGTCAGCCTCGGAAAGGTTAATCAAGAAGTGCAAATCCCGCCAAGTCGTAACCGATGATTCAGGCGATAAGCCCAGGAGATATGCAGTCATGCCTTACGTGCTGTCTACCGGCTGTCTCATCGTTTTAAGAAGATAGCAAAAAGTTTTGACGTCGACGTTCTCTTCTCTTCAAACCAAAAAGTTGGAAAAGCTTGTGCTGCGATTGAGAACAAAGCTAGAGGAACTTCGCGTGTAGGTTGCACGATGAAGCATCGCAAACCCCCCCGTTTCCTGCTCTGTTGGTGTTGTCTATAGGATTCCCCTCTCCTGCGGCAGGGTTTATATAGGCCAGTCCGGGAAATGCATCAACGAAAGGCTCCGCCAGCACAATAGCACCTTGAAGGGAACGCCGACGTGACACCTTTCTACACATTGTAGGGCTTGTGGTTGTAAACCGTTCTTTGACAACACTGTCATCTTGCGCAAACATAGTGATAGAAGGGCACGGGAACTCGCGGAAGCGTACTTCATAAAAGATGCGGGAGATGATTGCATATCTGAGCCGTCCGTTTGCCTTTTAGAATGTGAGCTACGCAAGCTCAATGAGTTCTTTCGCAACAGTTAACTTTCGCGCATGCGTTGTTGGTTTTCATGGTGGTTGATTTTCTTTCAATAAAACTTCAGTTGTTAGACAGCGCTAGTCCTGTGTAGTGTCCTCTTCTTTGTGCTCCGTCCCGTGCGCGCTGAAAAGTTTTCAATATGATTCAGAAGACTGAGAGGGGGGCTTTTGTTTTTCTTTTGGCCGCCTTTGACTTGGCCTTCTTTTTGCTTGCCCCGACTGGCTGTTCCTGCTGTTGCTCTTGCAGCTGGAAATCGCGCACTGCCTTGTCAGTGGCCTCTTTCGCAAGTTTTCGCTGATGCTTGTGGGCGGCTCCCGCTTGCGGTACGACGCCAAGATGGCCTCGTCCTCCTGGTAAAACTCCTGGAGGAGCTTTTGCGTTTCCGACATGTTTACCCTTAGAAGGGCGGCGCGTGCGAAGGCGTGGCGCAATAAGGGGGGATGCCAAAAAGCGGGGAGGCGAAAAGGTGCGTCCCGGTGGTTTCGTCCCCTGTACTATCGGTCAGCACCATTTTCTGACCATGCTTAAAACTGTTGCAGGGCTCCTTTAACAAAAATTTTACAGCACACTGCCGTTCTAGGAATGGATTAAGTTGTTACGCCTTAAGAATCTTTTTGTCGCTGTTAACGCTTTTTTTTAGAAGATTCTGTCTGACATAATTACAAAATAGCCTTGCTTATCTCCAATTACAAGCCCGGGTTTCTCCTCGAAAACTAATTAACCAAATGCCGGATAGGGTCAGGAGTGCTAAGTTGCTTATCAGATCCCTTGATAGTATCAATGTAGTCTGATAGTAGCAATGCAGTCTGAAATGCAATGCGAACGCTCTTCTTCAAGGACTAGTCTAGTGACTAGTCTGCGCGACAGTCTTAAGACGTTTATAGGTTTTAAGTTAGGTTTAAAGCAATATTTTGGACCTAAGGTTACGATTATTGCAATGACTATCATACAAGACAGATCCAGCGAGGACTAGTAATTCATTTGGTGGAAAAATCGCAGTAAAATGTCTTCCTCTAACATGGTTGAAACTCAAGAATTCACCCTTCGCAAGAATTCCGCGTCAGCTACCCTCATCCGATCGGCGTACAGCGGCCCCACGCGGAGCAGAGGAACGGACCTTAAGGCACTCCTGGTAGAACCCAATTTGATTGCACGATTCCGCGGTAAGTATAGAACAATTACTTCTGTCACATCCGGTGGCTGGTTACAGAAAGCCGCGCAAAAGTTTAATTTCAACTGGGCAGACTCTATTTCTATGTTTCTCCGGTAGCTTTTCGAGAAATCATTTCCATGTATTAAAGTCGACGCAGGTACCTTGGAAGGACGACGTTTATTTATATATTTATTTATTACTTCAGTACCCTCGGGGCCCGAGGGCATTACAGAGGGGAGTGGGTTACATTTTTAATACAACATACTTAAAAAAGCAATAACTTGAGGGTTACATAGATACAATGAAGGAAACCAACAATAAACAGCGCACAATAAAAGAACAAAGAAACAGTTGATTAAGAATGCAAAGCATAACAGGGTCTGTAACAACAAGGAATCAACGCGAATGAAATTTGAAAAGTTTTAATTCAGAACAAAACGACACACGGACAGGAGAAGGCACATATGGACACCACAATAAACTTCCGCCTGAGGTATTTCTCCCTCTTGACGTTCATGCATGTGGTTGCAGGCCTTTGTTCGAGAACACAGTTATCGTTGGTCGACATAAGGATGAAAGCACTCGTCTGATCGTGGAAGCCAAATTTATCGACGCACTTGACGATTTGTGCATTAGCAAGCCTTCAATGGCATTGTCACCCAAGGAGTTGGGTTTCCTGCGTAAGCGGTGATACACGGTATGATCTGTCGTGGTCGAGTGACATTGTCGCACATAGATTTGAGTGATCCTACGTGCTGAACTGTCTGCCTTGCGATTATGGGTTAAAAGCTGTCTGATCTTGAAAATAAACATGTTGTTGCTAGTAGCGCTGTGTGGTGTCCATATGTGCCTTCTCGTGTCCGTGTGTCGTTTTGCGCTACATCAAAGCTTTTCAAATGAATCACCAACAAGCCCACATTGCAACTCTCGGCGAATAAAATAACACTCAAGCACGAGCACTTAAGAAAACACGTTGCGGGGCTAGTTGGTGATACATTCTTATTTAAAAATTGTAGCGCTACATTAGACGAGGAGAAGAAGAAAAGTACATGACAGCACGGTATATAACGCAGTCATCAGCCAACAGGTTAACTTGATGAACATAGATTATTACGTAAGTCGTTTATATAGGTGATAAAAAGCAAGGGTCCCAGCACAGAACCTTGGGCCACCACCGACTTAACAGGAGAAGTGATGCAGGAGGTGTTATTAACAGTGACAAATTGGGAACGATCAATGAGAAAATAGTGCAGCCATTGAAGAACGTTAGGATCAATTTTAAGTTTACTGAGTTTCAAAAGAAGCAGTTGATGAGAAACCTTGGGAAACGCTTTTGAGAAGACTATGAATATGCAGTCGACAATGGAACCCCCGTCAAAGAAGGAATTTAGGTCATGTGTGAATGGCAAAAGTTGTATTTCACATGAAAATGACTTGTGAAATCCATGCTGATGATCTGTAAAAAGGGCATTTGACTGTAGAAAAGATGTGAGGTGAGAGCAAATAACATGTTCGATAATTTTGCATGAAATGCACGTATTGAGATGGGTCGATAATTTTATGAAGAATGCCTATTCCCAGACTTGTGCAAGGGAATCACCTTCCATACGTTCCATTCTTCCGGAATGCAACTGGTTTGAAGTGATTGCTGAAATAGATTAGTGAAAATTATGGCACTGTACACTTTATTCCCAACTAAAAACGTGGAATTGATGTCGTCAACGCGACATGATGATGAAACTTTTAGGCTTTGTATTATTTTTTCTATGCCAGCAGTATCAAAGACAATAGGGTACATTGTTAAAAAATCAGTACCGGCATAGGTGGACGTTACAGAACACACATTTTTTGAAAAAGCAGAAACAAGTAAAGAGTTTAAAACATTTGTGGATTCGTCAAGTTGGATTAGGTGATCGCTTGCATCTTTAAGGGTGATAGGTGAATTGTCTCTTTTATTGACTACGTTTGAAAATTGCTTAGGGTTAGTAATTAAAAGGAATGGTAATGTAGTATTCAAAAATAAATCCTTGGCACGCTTGAGGGCTTCTTTATATTCAGCAGCCACGGTCTGAGAAGCACTCCAACGTTCTTGAGTGCCTGTTAGCTTTGCAGAGCGGAAAATGCGTTTTTTTTCTTATTGTGTAGTCTTTTTAGCAATTGACTGAACCATGTCGATTGCCAGTGAGATGTGATGACTATGCGGGGTAAATATTTTTCTACGAGTGATAGATCATTTTCTTTGAATGAAGTCCATTTATTATTCACGGAGCGATCATAAAAGTTCTGCATGTAATCCCCCCAAAAAAGCAGGGAGATCATGATTAATAGCGTCGAAATCGGCAGGTTTATAGTCCCGGATATATTTTGGTGGTTGCTACTGTGAGTCACTCTGCAGGTGAAAGAAAACTGAAGCAGCGAGTGATCGCTTAGCCCCTGTAAGTAGGATACGGAATAGAAAAGATCAGGCGCAGTGGTCACTACTAGGTCTAAGATGTTAGATGTGGTAGACGTAATTCTTGTTGCCTGCATCACTAGCTGGGACAAGTTGAAATCGTTGCACAAATTCAAAAACGCGTCGCCCACACCCGTGAAAGGATGACAAGTGAAATGCACGTTAGACCAAGCTATATTCGGGAAATTAAAGTCACCTACTAAAAGGAGCGGGGCATTCGAATACCGCACTGTTATCATATAAATGAGATGATGAAGCTCGTCAACAAAGGTGGGTGAGCAGGATGGTGGTCGATAGCAAACGCCCAATATCAACTACTTAAAACACGTTTGTATTTCAACCAGAACAAGTTCTAAACCGTCACTAAGATGAATTGCAAAAGACAAAATCGCGTCCGAAACCACTATAAGCAAGCCTCCACCACACCGAGCACTTCTGCCGTACCGATAAATGTTGTAGTGTTTTTTGCAATCGACCCATTCGCTGTTATCAACCTGAGCAGACAACCACATTTCAGTAAGACAGATTATGTCGGCGTCAGAAGCATCGATAGCAGATCAAAGATCGTCATGTTTTGGAATTAGGCTTCAAATATTTGCGAAAAGAAACGAAAGTTGGTTTATGACCGGTAACTTTGATCCACTTCCCCTCACGCAGCGCTATTGAGTGCTGGTTGACACAGGCACATTAGGCAATGCGTGCGCGGGACCTGAAGCTTCGACTGATGGCACAAAGGCACCCGAGATTTCACGCACGCAATCATCAGAGGGGCTGTAGGTCTAGCACTTTTTATTTAGATACAGTTTGTTGAAGCGAAGCTTAAAACTGGAGTTTTGGGTTTTGCTGAAATCGGCCACTTTATTTCTAGCAAGGCGAGTAGTCTTCACTAACGGTAATATTTCCTTCCTTCAGCTTAGGACTGCTGAGAAGTATTTGCTGCTTGAAAGAAAAGAATTTGGCCGTGATTGACCGACTCTTATTGGAGCCGGCAAGCCTGTGTGCTCTTTCGATTAGTATTCCAGAGCGTGGTATTTTCAAGCTGGATTGATCAGCTTTTCCTCTGACTGAGCCCAGGACTCAGACTGGGCATCAGGTACACTATAGAATAAAAGGCTGTCTCGTCGTTGCATGTCTTCAAGCGCAGCTTGCTTAGCACGTCGTTGAACGTTTTCGCTGTTAAGATGGCTAATCGACTGGCGCTGTATCTTTTCCTCGACTTCCTCAAGGGCGGCCGTTTGGTGCTTTACCTCCGTTAATCGTTTGACGAGAACAGTGAGACTTTCTTGAAAATTCGCCTGCGTCTTCTTAAGTTCATCAACAGATTTGATTAAATCCGTTTGGTCCCTCCCCATTTTTTTCAGTAAGCGTGTTTCCACCTTGTAATATCTCGAACATATCATTAAACTTCCTAGCCTGTGAATCAGTAAGAGGGCTTTGCACTTGGGCCCCTGTGTTAGGCCCGGGGTTGAGCTCAACATCACCGGACTGCATAAGTAATTCAGTTACAGCGTCAAAGCACTCATGAAAAACACAAAGCCAAACTCCCGGGCGTGGGAACAGCAACAGACAAACGGTATTCGACTTTTTAGCGTACAGACGTGTAACAGAACTAACGTGGACGACAAAGCAGAACGGATTAGTGAACCGCATCGTAGTGCCGTTCACACGCACACTAAAGGCGCCGGGGTTCCGCCAGCTCTTCATATAGGCAGCCGTCGATGATGTTGTCGTCGATCCGAATCCTTCGTTTGGTCGAGAGATGACCGTAAAAACGTGCCTGTCGCGCAGCCAGGCCGATTCTACCGAGTCGTTGGGTTGACAGGACAGCTTGCTGGTATCGCTTGTCGCTGAAGATAGCGATACGGCGCTGAAGTGAATCTATTCCGTAACCTGGACGACAAAGCAGAAGCGATTATGAGTGGAAATCAAGATCTTGCATGGGTTATAGTGTTGCTGCGATTCTTAGTGATTTATACCTTAGATTATATTGCTTCTGTTTACTTGCACGATTACTTGATTTTAACTAGATGGCGGAAAAGTGCTCGTATCGCAGAAATTCCGGCGTCGGCGTCATTCGTTGTGAGGGAAAAATAAAACTTGTCCGTGAGTGAAAATTGCAGATAGACGCCAATAAACAAAGAATAAAAAAATGTATCGTCCACGCGTGGCAAGCATGCGTTCTACCATGGAGCCACGCCATTGCTTGAAACCGTTCGTAAAGAAACGCTGTGAGAATGCCATGTATTGGGTGGAGAATCCTTACCATATGTAGTATTGCTTTACAGTATCGTAGAGTCGGTGCAGGCGTTAAAACATGACCGAGTGTGCAGCGACGCTGGTGCTCATGGGGCCCTTCGCCAATTTGCTAAAGGAAGGATTATAGTGTAGTGGGTAAATAGCAACTGTACATCCACCAGACATTCTAGGATCTTGAAATGGAAGCTCAAGCGTCCTCCAAGTTTTTTGAATGACTTTGAATCTGTGACTACCTCGGCTAGCGAACACCTTTGAATAAATGTAGGAGGACTGAACGTTACTAAAGATTTGCCTCAGAATGGCGGAATACAATTTGTAGACAATTCCTGAACCTTCCAGGAGAACCACGTGTGCTGACAGTAGTTATTCAAAACCACTGTTAAACTTCTCGTCGACACATTATAAGGCTGTAAAAAGACATGGCTGTTTCTTCCTTCATATGAATCGTATCACAAAGCCGTCAACAGTGTCTTCGCAGGAGTACACTTGGTTATTTATTGTGCCTTGATGAATGAGAGCTTGCACAATGTCTACTGGTGTTGACAGCTATAGCGCCGTTTCACGTGAAAGTTTTTAAACGTTATAGACCACGCATGTCACTGGTCATGGACTACTCTTGAAGTTTTTCTAAGCTAGACCTCATATGTAATAGTGATGAGCAGAGGACGGACTTTTATGCATTAAAAAGGTGCGTTCTAGGCGCGAAAATTGGCCGACAAAATAAAGCTTTATGTTCTGAAAATGGGGAGGTAAAACACGTTTCAGGACTCCAACGTCGTAAATGTGAGCACGATACATTTTTACATAAATGCACGTAATTTGAAAACAAAGACGTGCGTGACGTGTATGTACGATAGGAAAGCAATATATATATATATATATATATATATATATATATATATATATATATATATATATATATATATATATATATATAAAAGACAGAGAGATGAAAGAAAAAGAAAGGAAGAGATGAAGAGGGCCACCCAGCTCCGCTGTTCTCTCAGGCTTGGCACCGCTAGTGCGAAGCTGCCTAATGCGAAGCTGCCTAATATATTAGGCAGCTTCGCACTAGCGGTGCCAAGCCTGAGAGAACAGCGGAGCTGGGTGGCCTTCTCCATCTCTTCCTTTCTTCTTCTTTCATCTCTCTGTCTTTTTTTATTTCTTTCTCTATCTCTAGTTACTGCCCTTCTATCTATCCTTCTCATCCTTGCTTTCCTTTCACTCTCGCCCTCTAGTTCTCGCTTCTTTCTTTGTCAGTTTTTCTTCCCTCTCTCTCTTCATTTCTCTCTTTCTTACCATGCCATCCTTTAATCTCTCCCCTCCTCCTGACCCCACATATCTCATCCTAGTACTGACTATACCCTGTCCCACCTCTTTGTTGCACCACAAAATACAAGGCTATGTTATGCTCCGCTAGCGTGCCTATGTAGGCGAGTGGTTATGATGCTCTCCTTCGGATCATGCGTACGCGGGTTCGAATCCCGCCTCTTCAAAGAGATTTCTGTCGCCAAAATTTTGTTTCTGTCTTGCTCTTTCTTCCTTTCTCTGCACTCGTTCTATCACCCATAAGGGTTATTGCAGGGCATGGCGGACAAATCGGGTTGGTCGTATGTCTGCAACGCGTCCCAGAAACTGTCGCCGGTGAGCCATCCATCGAGTGTGCGTGATTTTCCCAAGCTGGCGAAGCAGATAACTTTAAACGGTAGCGCTTCGCGTCGAGTGCGGGGAAAGTGCAAGCTTGGATTCACTCACCAAGAGGACGGAAAAACCTATCCACAGGTGAGCGAGCGAACGCTCTATCGGTGGAAAGCGCTGGCGGGGAATGCGGGCAGAGTCCTACCACCGAACAAGAGTTTTATTGGAAAGACCGTGATAGGGTGAAGAAGCTGGATGATTTTGACCTGAGCGACTTTCGATGGGTGGTGTACGTCTTTTTTGAGAGAGGTGAAATTCCAAACATCGCCAAGGTGGTGCAGCGTTTCGAAGAGGACGAGACGCTACGACCGTGTCCACAACGACGATGCAGAGGATGCTGAAGCAGCGTGGCTTCAAGTACAAGGAACGCTGTCGGAACGCATTTCTCATTGAAGCGAGGCGCATTGTGCAAAGTCGCCGCCGGTTTCTGCGGAGCTGCGACGCCAAATACGAGTTGTGATGAGGACGATGAGATGTGAGCCCTCCTAACGGCCTCATGGCAATCATTGCGTGGTGCGTACAGGACGGGATCATTCAGTACTGTTGCAGTGAGAGTAGCAAACATAAACAAAAATATTTTATGTCGGAAAATAAAGCATCGGATTGACTGATTCCATGATTCGCTCGCTAATTGACTCAATGATTCACTTAAATTGATTGAATGATTAAAGTAAATATTTTTTTTACCCCTGGCGTAATCAATTAAAAAAAATCTCTGATGTGACGAAAATTCATAAGAACAAGTCACACTAAATATTAATAGACAAAGCCAGTTCCTTTGTAACGGAAGTCGGCCCGTCCAAAAATAAACAGAACACATCAAAATACATCAAAATGGTGCCAAGCGCCACCTGCTACAAAATTAAAAACTTAGTTAGTATAGTACACATTTTCCACGCAGGCGGGGCCACATGTCAGATTCACGGAAGCGACATTCGCGTAGGAACACAATTATGTAGTGCGCTCTGTCGTGATTGGCTGAGGGCGCACGTACCTTCCACTGTACTGCCAACAGCTTGTGAAACGGAGTATTGGCCGCGAGGAGTTACGGAGTCGCCCTCTATCGGACGCGCCTCGATCGCGTGCTAGGCAGGATACCCCCCGCGCGCTCCCCATAGGATTTGCTGTAGGCGCTCTACAAAACACCTCGCGGAAGTGCTCCAGGACATTTCTGTGCATACTTTCGAATCGAAATACGTTATTTACTATTATAATAATAATTTTCGACGAACAGAAAGCCCAATATAGTTTACAGTCGCTGTCTCTTTGCAGAAAACGGAGCGATGGAGACCTCTGAACCGGCTTCTTGCGTGAAATGTAGTCAGTCGCGGAGCGCAAATTGTGTGAAATATCTTGTTAGAGTAGGCTGCATGTATAACCAAATGGAGCATAACAGAAATAAGCCTCAAGCCGTTGATCGCACAGGTCCGCGGCGACCGACGCAGCTTTTGCATGGAGCGTCTGCATTTATGTTCGTACTGATGGTTTTCGCTTTCGCTACGAGCGTGTTTTGGCGCCGTGTCGTGAACTTTAGCCCGCAAAATATGAAAACTTGTGAGCACACAAACAACTATTGTTGCGGGGACGCTATCGGAGCAGTTCAAGAAGAATATTGTTACAACTACGACTTCAGCGGGCCTATGGCAACTTCTGATGTCCCGTCCCGACGATTCAACGCTTCTTTTTTTCGGTCAAAATTCTGTATGTTTCAATGTCATTTGACATTTTGCCTCGCACTGCATATTGATCGGTCTTCTAAGCGAGCAATCGCCGCTGCTTCTATTATTTCAGTGTGTTCGTTTCGTTTGGTTCACACACAAAGCATGAGAAAATGCGATGCCTTTATAATATGCTCTTTAATTATCGTGCATTCCACTGAACGTGCCGCTCTCGACAAATTCATAGACTAAAGCTTCGGTATTGCTGGCGGAAGGAGAAGTGGTGTACGAGTCCAGCATGCAACGCCAAGGAAACGAAAGAAAAAAAATGCAGTCACGTTCGCTGGACTTTTTCTGCAAACATCGCTGTGAACAAGGACCCACATGAACTTGAAATAGCGGTGAAACAAAGAGAACTTATTGCAGCAACCTGCAGCTGCAAAGCAGGGTAACAACTCGAAAGAGTGAAATGCAAAATTTTAATGCCCAGCATTATTTGGCCAGCTGCCCAGCAATTAGGGAAGTATGTCGAGTCTAACGCCAACAGCACGGCATCGTTTCCACATAAATAAAGCTTCAAAAAAATGCATGGGGTTGGAGAGGCCAACCTTGAGTTTGAGAGTGGCGCAAAAAAATTTGGGCTCTTTAGCACGTAGTGTTTGCGTCACAGTAGCGTAGCCAGAAATTTTTTTCGGGGGAAGGGGGGGGGGGGGGTTCAACCATACTTTATGTATGTTCGTGCGTGCGTTTGTATGTGTGCGTGCATATATACGCAAGCAAAACTGAAAAATTTCGGGGGGGGGAGGGGTTTGAACCCCCCCCCCCCCCCCCAACCCTTCCCCCCTTGGCTACGCCACTGTTGCGTCATGACAATGCACGATTGACAGAAAGATTGTTATTGCCAAGATAAATGCAGCACACATCAGCCGCAGCATTTCACTCGCTCGCTATGTATCCACCAGCAAACGCTGTGCATAGCTTATGAAGGCGAACGCCTTCGATACCTCAACAAATGGGAAGATTGACCGTCGGCGTCCCGAGTCCGCGGTGTCAGCACGAGTAATGCGAAAAAATCGCCATCACGTGCTCACGTCACCATATCAGGTCATCATGACGTCACAGATTGCCCAAATTTGTGACGTCGTTATGACGTCGTCATGAAGCCTCATAACGTGATGTCACATGATGACGTGTTCACGCGACATCGCGTGATCGGTGAGTCGATCACGGAGGCAGTGCAAAACCGCGTTAGGTGCAGAAAGCTTTTGGAGTGGGGTGGGGAAAATCAATACATCGACTGACAAGAAGGAGAAGAAGGTGGCTTTCGCCTTCCGGTCATCATAAAGGAATGTATAAGGAACCCTGTGATTTTGATATGTCCGACATATCTAAAAGTATCTGCAGCCCATATTGCAGACGCTGAGCACGGGGCCGACGATCAAGAGTTCGCACGGGAACGTTCTGAGATGGTATCGCACAAGGTAAAACGCAGCGCATTTTCTATCCTACGGGAGATAAGCACCGTTAGCCTACGGGAAGCGCGCGCGAACGATCGTCTCAGTGCGCGCTTTCTGCTACTCAACATCACAGCCCCGACGCAGTAGCGAAGGTCGTCGTCGCGGAAGTGCTTGTTGTACACACGACTGGTAGCCGATGGCTGTTTGCCGGTTCTTAGTTCTACAACCCACTCTTCACGCAGTTTCTTATGCCACGGGCACCGGTGCACCGTGCAGGCTTACACCGGGCTCTGTTGCGCACGTCCGGCACTGCGGCACCGACCAGCATGTTCATCGCTTTCGGATGCAGCCACTCTTATCAGAGTGGGTTCAGTTGTGTTCAAAATGCGAGAAAACCTCCGCATTCGAACAGATCGAAGCGTAGGTGGGGTTGAAACTCGTTTAGGAAGCACGCGGCGGCGCTCCGCAAGCAGCCGACGCGGCCGCTGAGACCGCGTGATCCTGCCAAGCACGTCACGCCGACGGTGGCGCCGGCGTTTTTAGTGGTGGCCCTCGAGGCCAATAGGCAGAGAGTCGACGACGCGGCCTCCGAATCACCTCGCCTGTAATCGCGCCTCGTAAGCGGCGCAGGATGTCTGAGAATGCGGCTTTATTAAGGCGAAAGCCGTTAATGTCTCATGCTCACGTCCGTTCGGTGTCCGTCCGTCCGTCCGGTGTCCGTCCGGCATCCGTCCGTCCGTCCTGTGGTGGTGTGCGTCCTGACCACCCTTACTGCGCATGCGCGAACCCTCCTCACGCACCTCCTCTCCTGCGCTCCCCCCTCTCCGTCCTCTAGGTATCCCTCCCGCCCGCGGCGTTTACACACCCATTGCGCATGCGCGGCCCCTCCCCCCACTCTCTCCTGCGCTCCCCCCCTTCTCTGGGCATCCCTCCCGCGGCGTTTACACCCCCCATTGCGCATGCGCGTCCCTGCACCTCTCTCCTCTCCTACGCTTCCCCCCTCTCTCTCCTCTAGGCATCCCTACCCGCGGCGCCCACACCCCACTGCGCATGCGCGTCCCCTCCCTCTCTCTCTCCTCTAGGCATCCCTCCCGCGGCGTTTACACACTCAGTGCGCATGCGCGTCCCCTCCCCCCTCTCTCCTCTCCTACGCTACCCCTCTCTCGCCTCGCAACGCCGACGCAGGCAGCGTCTGCTAGCGAGTTTCTTGATTGAAAAAACTGACTGCTCGCGCTGTGCAACTGTTCAACGCCGACGCAGGCAGCGTCTGCTAGCGAGTTCCTTGATTGAAAAAACCGACTGCTCACGCTGCACAACCGTACACTGGCCACCCCGTATATATAGGCACTGGATCTTGACCTCCAAGGTAGTGCCGGTGGGAGATTTTTCCTGTGCGTTGACGAACGATAAAAATTCGCAGCGTGCTCGTTAACTAAAGGCGGACTGCGGGTCCTTTGTCCAGTCCGAGTCTTCTGTCTCTCATTGCCCATTAGCAGTGATTGGCGTGTTCCAATAGGAAACACCGGTCCATCACTGCGTGATTGCGCCTCCCTAGATTTCTCTCCTGCGCAACGCCGCGATGAGCGCCAGCGTCAACGCCGCCGCCTGTGTAAGCGTTAGCGCCCGATGCTTCGCATCTACACATGGTTCCCTTTAGCGGGAAATGGTGTAATTTTAAGGCGAAAGCCTTTAATGTCTCAGGCTCACGTCCGTCCGGTGTCTGTCTGTCCGTCCGTCCGTCCATCCGTCTGTCTGTCTGTCTGTCTGTCTGTCTGTCCGTCCGTCCGTCCGTCCGTCCGTCCGTCCGTCCGTCCGTCCGTCCGTCCGTCCGTCGGTCCGTTCATCTCTCCGTCTGTCCGTCCGTCCGTCCATTCATCTCTCCGTCCGTACGTCCGTCCGTCTATTTGTCCGTCCGTCCGTTTGTCCGTCCGTCTGTCCATCCAAGCTCTGGCACGGAATCAGGTGGCCGCCGGGGTGCGCAAATGAACGGCGGTCGCGTCGGACTGTACAGCACTCGCGCTTTGCTTGCGTAGCGTCGCTGTGCCCAGCCCTTGCATTCATTCTGACCGACGCCGTCTCAATGGACGCATGCGTCCACGGAATACACTTTCGAATTTACAAACAAAGGATCCGTCAATGTAAGCGCTGGAACGCGGATGGCGTTTGCGCGATGCGCAAAGCGCGAGAAAATGCTAACGAATGCGAGCGGAGGAAGATTAGTCTCGCGTCTCGCTGCGATTCGCGGTAAAAAATTAAAAAAGAAAACACGCACACATTCGGTTTGTGTGTTATCCCAGTGAGAGTGTAAAAGAAAAAACATGGTTGATCCCTCCGTCATAGGAATCGATATAGCACGAAAGTGAAACGTGTCCTTACAAAAGTAGTCGCTTGTTTACTGTACATTGATATAAGAGAGCTTGCACAATGTCTATTGGTGTTTTAACAGTTATAGCACCCTTTAACGCAGGTGCATCGACGTTGACGCTTGATGGTACATCTGTATCCCGACGACTAACGTCCATGATGAATGATTAAACAAACCTTTGTGGTCATAGATGCTTGTGGTAGCTGTACGGTGAGAGCGGAGTCATTGAAAGCGGTGCGACAGCCAGAAGAGCGTCACTGATTGGGCACGGAACTTGGGCTACGGTCGCCTACTCGCGGCATGTTAGAGTTATTGAACAACGCTGCCCGACTAGAGGGAAGCGCAACGCGTGTCCTGTCTTCCCCGTTGGCCGGCTGCGATTTTTCGCGGGGCGAGCTAGAAACATGGCTAGGGACGCGGAGCTACGGCCTCGCGACACACTCGCACGTCGCACAGCTATTTTTGGTATGGACGGATGCTATGAGTTTGGATGCTGGGGTAAGGTCGCCACCTGGCAGCGTGTTAATGCGTTGGCAAAATTGCACGTTTCCTATTCGAAACACGCCGAATGGGATGGACGCGTAGAAAAAACGCTTTGAAGGAACTAATCGTGCATTTCACTGTCATAATGCATTACTTCAATTTATCAAGAGCACTGTGAAAGGACATTGGTAGATATAAAAGGCTTGTTTTTAAAGCCTACAAAGTTTGTGACCGTGGCGCAGTGGATAGCGTGCTCGGCATCTCTTGTCGTGGACCTAGAGGTCGTAGGTTCGACTCCCGTTTACGGAACTTTTTTTCTTCGTCTTCTGTAATGTGTATTTTTTCGACGTCATTTCCGTGACGGACATACGTCACTCGAATCTTGGTGGACCCCGGCATAAAACTCCTTCGTGTTAAAAACACATGGCATAGTCAGTGGAATGGCCACACGCTTTCGCCGAACACACTTTGGAATGTACAAAGTTTCCTTCAATTTTTGGTTGGTGTGCGTACATACGTAGTTTACTCAGAAAGACAAGCGCGCGCCTAGCGGACTGCGTATCATAAATTTATAAGCGAACCTGCTGCTGCTGTTTAGTGCACATTCTCTAAAGGTTTTCACCTGAGGCAGTGTTGACACTTTTCAGAAAGCGGAGCTCTTTAAGCTTTTCGTTATGCCACGTGTGTGAACAGAAACTCGACCCAGCTTGACTTTGCCACGTTAATCTCTGTGGCCCTGTGCGCTGTATATTTAATCAGCGATAACTAGCTATTTGTTATATTTTGATACGTATGCGACGGTCCTGTGCGGTGTTAATATGAACTACTTCATGATATCCTTCTCACTGAACCAACTTTACTGGGACAAACTGCAGTCATTTTCATCCGTCAGGGGGTGCAACAAGGTGGCTCTTGCCCCCTCCCCCCAGCCACACCAGTTCCTGCCCCTCAAGCACCCCCCCCCCCCACCCTTACTGCGACACAACACGGGCTTGTGCCCTCAAGACAAAAACCCTGCCGACGCCCATGACTGCAATCCAAGCACGAATATCTGAAATTTGCTAATTTGATGCTACTTTGCATTTCTAGTAAATGCAATGAACGATAGATTGACTTCCAAAGCAGTAATTTAAACAGCTGCCCTACAGTACTCATCTCATGTGTTTGCGAATGCCGGAGTGGCAGAATTATTCAGCGATTATCACACATTGCTTCATGTTCACTGTCACTAGCGTTGCACTGCAATATATATATATATATATATATATATATATATATATATATATATATATATATATATATATATATATATATATATATCCTAAGGAGAAGAGTGCGCCGGCCCTTCTCCTTACGATAGTTGCGAAAGCCAACGCCCTCTTCACGGGCGGACGAAGTACACTGATGCACAGAGCAGTACTTCACCATTGCGCAGTTTGTAACACACTGTGTCCAGAGAAACTGAGTTGATTATTATTCGTCACGAACTCGATCACCACGGAGACGTTGTGTGGCGGGTTCGCAAGTCCGCTTGTTTGCAGGACAAGAGCCTCGACGGTGATGCGATCTCCGTTGACGGCCTCAACAGCGCATTCAACAACGTGGCCTCTGTCGTACACCGCCTCGTCCTCGATTACACACGGCGACGTTTCGCAAGCTTTATCTACATACTTGTAGATGCTGGAGAAAGGCACGCTTACTGAAATATCGAAAAAAAAACACCTGGACTAATTAGTATCGTACGGCGGCAACTGCAGATGACGAGCGAAAACGCTCACACATAGTTTCACTTTCTTACCAGCAATGCGGTCAGTGGCATCGGCGTGCTCGTCGGCTATCCGCGAGATTTCTTGGCTCTGTCGATTGGGCCACAACTAAAACATGTTCATAATTGCACTCGAGAACATTAGTTGCAGGCGTTAGTTGACCCTCGCGAGGCTGTTCGTTCGACAAAGTTTGCGCCTGAAGCAGATAATTCGCGTATAGGAGCAGCGGCTGCTGCAGAGCGGTTGTAAGTTGAGTCCCCGCTGTGACGTCACACGCGAGAGGGCGCCGCTCCAAGATCTCGAGGCGAATAAAAGCCATTCTTAACCTTATTCCAGCTCATATATTGTCACACACACTCCTTTCTATGTTTTATGTTCCAGGCGTATCGCACGTGTGGATACTGCCTTGCGCAATCCGCGCCAGAATGTCTGAGAGCATTCTAGTTTGTTTTCGGATCATCTGTCCGGCTTGAGTGTGCAAACGCGTACAGCCGAGTTTATTCTGGAACAAACTCGTCCACGAGCAATAACGCTCGAGTGTTCGACGCCACGTGTATAAATGCCGACGCGCGTTACCGCGGATCAGTTTATCGATGACCGACGCTCTGTGCGCCGATATCAGTGTAGAGCATTAGAGCATGCATTGCTTGTTGTAATTTCCATTTCCGTTTCGCGGCCACAAGTTCGGCCAAATAAAGAGTTTCACCTTGAAGAACCCTACTGCTGCCTTCGTTCACGTCACGGCCACGTGACAAAATCAAAATGGGGCGCGATAGAAACGCAAGGAACGAAATAGTCATTTGCCTAAATCCCGTATCTGGTGATCACTTATATTTGGGCGTTATGTGTTGGAACAGGGACGCGGCAAGGCACTGTACACGGGAAAGCTCGTAGGCCACCGGCAGTTGCATTGTTGCGCCGTGCTACCTGCGCCTTTCTTGCAGCCTGTTCGCACTGCGCTTTTTAAAAAAAGATTATACAATGTATATTGGTGATTCGCAGCTATAGCTCGGTTTCAAATGGATGCACCCTCGTTTACGCGTAATGGCACACCTCGCTCCCACCGAAAGACACCAAAGATCATGATTTAACCATTGTGGTGGCTGAATCCGTTAATATACACCTCGATAAAGCGTATGCTGAATCCCGCGCCAAGATTCAATGAGAAGGAACACAACACTCGTACTTGATATGCACTCATTCACTCATTCAAAACATTTAAAGACAGAAATTCCAAGTCGTGAGCTCCCCAGTAATAGGGTAACCTACTGATGTGTGGGGCGCGATTCTCGCGGTGTCCACTTAGTGGACATGTCCACTTCGGCGGGGTGCATTCAGTTACTCGAAAAAACGGCGAGCAGTGACGCCATGGCGTTCTTGACCACGTCGACGCACCGAACCCGCCAGCACATTCCCAGCATAAAGAGAAAGAAAGTGGACGAAATGTACAGTAACAGGACTCTAAAACAAACTTGACAAGTCTGAACTTGCGTATGAACGTGTTGAGATGTTTGAAGAACGATGTAGGGAATGCGTACCGACCTTCCAGGTGCGTCAGGCGGGCGGCCGCGTTAAACCTAATTCAAGGGCTAACGTGATTAGAGTTTATGCACGGCCTCCGAGATGTGCGTCCAAAAGCGGATCTCTGGGGGCAGCATTCGTTGCGGCGAAACGCATTCCGTCTTTCTCATTTGTGTCGAGAGTTGTGAAAGCTGCGTGGCGTCAAAATGACGTTGCGGAAGACAGGCCGGAAACAGGCGGCGCGCCGCTCGGCGAGCTTAGCCAATCAGTGGAGGCTGAAGTGGACATGTCCACTAAGTGGACACCGCGAGAATAGCTCCCCTGGAGGGGCTGAGGTTGACTCCCAGGCTCCGGCGACGAAGAACTCTGGCGAGGCCTCTTGCTTACAAAGAACACGCGTTTTATTTTACATATTTACAGGGAGTTTTAACAAACTAGGCGTCGAGACGCGCCTTTACACACAAGAGTGCCAAGCACACACGAGACGAGAGCATCAGGCCAGAGAGCGCGCTCCTTTTATAGCGGTCCAGGACGCAGACTGCGTGTAGCCGCAACGCCGATGCGCGTTCCCTGTAGCGCACCAGGACACCTCTTGCGTTCCTGCAGAACGCGGACCGCGTTTGGCAGGTACGCCAATGAGCGTCCCTTGCAGGCCGTGTCTTTGCATTGCCGGTCATAACAGCTCGTCCACCACCCGAAGAGGTCACGTAAGGGCTGCAGTGGCGCTGCTCCCTGAAGTGGCCGTTGTAAGTTTCCGTAGGCCTCACATTGATTGTTCACCACAACACAGAGACGCACACCTCACAGCTGATCTTACGGTTGGCGCACCTTGGGGAGTCGTAACCATACACCGCACAACGCACGCTTGGTCACCGCATAAGACCATGCACAGCTGCAGAGGCCCGGTCACCGCTGCCTGGTCGTCCATTGGTCGAAGGCGGCACACAGCGCTGAAGAAAGGCCGCAGTCTGCAGTGGCTAGTTCGTCTTGTCCTCCATGCTACGCTGTGGGACTAGCAGGCGTAGCTAGACTCCTCTTCTGCCTGGCTTAAGCGGGAAGCGACGCACTCAACCCAATACCATTGCTGAGAACACTCAGCTCTCCTGAGATCCACCAGGTGTAATTTACTGCAAGGCTCCTTTCTTAATTTTTTTCGCGCACCGGAAGCCTACACCCTGGTGGTGACCAGTTAACGCTTAAGTGATAGCGTCCCAAACCATGCGAGGGAAACTTATCACACGCTCGACAGACTCTAGACAGAAAGACGCTTTTAAACGAGTTCTTTGAAACGCATATCTCAAAACCAGCGTTAAACCACCCGGAAGCTTCGCGGAATTTCCCTCTACGGTGCAGCAAAGACGAGGTTCAAAGCAAAGGATTTGCTTCCGGACGCACAGAGGCAGGAGCGTCTGAATGACCCCTAAGTGCATGCAAACGCCTTTCTCTGCCTGAAAATCTAAGCGACAAAATGTCTCTGAAGAAGTTTCCTCTGCAACCCGAGACACCACACAAAACACAGCAGCTCCCTCCCCACTGAGTAAGCTGGGCTCTAAAAATTTGCTATCTCCTCCTCCGTCACTTTCTCCATGTTCCGTTCCGATTTGGTCATCATGCCCATCCACATCAATATGTACTGACCACAGCGCCTCCGACTGTACACTTTCTGGTTTAACGAGCGCTTCTGAACTTTTTTCCTGCTCAGTCGCAGAAACGATATCTTCCCAAAGCCGAGAACTCAATTCTTTCTTTACTAGTGAGTCGTCCTGGTTTTCGACCATCCTAGTGACCCCTGTTATCACTGACTGGCGATGGTCACTGTAGTCACCAGCTAGCTCAGCCGCGCGTTCAATGTTTCTCGTGCCTTGTCTATCGTCAATCACTACACTTACTGTACCCTGACCACCGGCACGTTTCACCCGCAGAATCTGAAGCTCAAGCCTTAATCGTTCAAGCTCCCTTTCTTGAGCTGCAGCTTCTTCCTTGCGCCTGGCGGTCTCTTTTTCCAACGCAAGACGCTCCCGTTCCTCGTCTTCTCGCGCCTTCTCCATCCTCTCCTGAATAAGCTCCCAGCACTCGCAAAGCTCCTCCTCATCCGCGCCGGAATCTTTCACCGCCTGTATCAAATGTGGCTTCCTGTGTATACTCGCCACCTCAATCCCCAGCTCCTCGCACAAGAGAACTAAATCCGGTTTCCTCAACTTCTTTAAATCCGTGGTCACCCCGTGCAGACTTCCGTTGCTCAAGCTGCCGTGAAGGTACCTCTAATAAACACAAACCTTCACGAAGCAGCAGCCAACTATCCTCACCATCTACCATCAACTAACCTCACCATCTATCCAAGACACCTGGTAGAATCTCAACGGAAAGTGAGCACTGACCAGCGTCGGCACCAGGAAAGAACACGAACCGGATACGATCCCGCCGCTGCCAACCAGTTGATGTGACCAGAAGGGGCTGAGGTTGACTCCCAGGCTCCGGCGACGAAGAACTCTGGCGAGGCCTCATGCTTACAAAGAGCACGCGTTTTATTTTACATATTTACAGGGAGTTTTAACAAACTAGGCGTCGAGACGCGCCTTTACACACAAGAGTGCCAAGCACACACGAGACGAGAGCGTCAGGCCAGTGAGCGCGCTCATTTTATAGCGGTCCAGGACGCAGATTGCGTGTAGCCGCAACGCCGATGCGCGTTCCCTGTAGCGCACCAGGACACCTCTTGCGTTCCTGCAGAACGCGGACCGCGTTTGGCAGGTACGCCAATGAGCGTCCTTTGCAGGCCGTGTCTTTGCATTGCCGGTCATAACACTACGCCTGTGCTCCGGCATATACGACACAGCGCTTCAGGAACGCGAGAGGCAGAGTTTATTTGTTGGGCCGGGGATGCGGGAAGGTGTCCTGCTTCCCCCTTATGTAATGCCTTTTATGAGGCCTTTAAGGATTTAATAAATGATAATGATGAAAGCTGAAACCACCGAAGCGCTAACTGTCGGCGCTCGTAAGCGGCGCGTTGCCGGAGCTAATCTCGGAGGCCGCGGACATAATGCAGTACTTTACAGATCCCAGACAGCGCCTCCCGCTAGCCAAGGTCACTGGGAAAGAGAGGTGGGAGAGATATAAGGCGCATTCGTGATACCCCACGCATGAGCGTCGGCAGCGCAGTGGATTGAGCGTCCTATCGCTGCGGGCCTAGAGGTGCATGTGTTCCACTCCGAAGTCATGAAAATCAACAAAACTTTTTCTTTGTCATCTGTATTTTACTGATGTAATTCCTTGACGAAAATACGTCGGTTAAGTCTTGATGGACCCAAGCATTTAATACTTTCTCGTTAAAAACGGTACAGCCATATTATGTCTTAAGGCTTCCCTCACCAAGTTGTGTATGCCCAAAATAAGTGCCAGCTTTAACGCACACGTTAGGCGTCTTTTAAATGGAGTTTCTCCTCGCGTTGCAGAAGCAATTGTCGCTGAACGTTTAAAGGATTCTGTTTTGTTAATTTCGAGCACAGTGCAGAAAGCGATAGTAACAAGCTTGTCGTGAGTGTTTTTTATATTCAATAAAAATCTCCCAAGCTAAAATAAACAAAGTAAGAGGGACATACCGCATAATGTTGTTTTTGCGGCTGCCAATAAGCTAGGTAAGATGTGCTCCATAATAGAACGGCAGCGCAACTATACACGGACAGAGGAAAGAAGGCACACCAAACAGACGTTTCTCTGTCCGTGTGTACTTGCGCTGCCGTTCCATTATGAAGTACGACTAACTAGCCCAATTTTCAGTCTTGTTACAAGATATGCTCCGCCGTGTACAGAAAAAATGAGCGGGTCAAGAAGGTGACTGACATTTGTTTCATAAAACATGCCAACTAATTTAATGATTGCCGCACAGCTGTATTATGTAGGGTTTCTTATGGCTGCGGCCGCTTGTACGTAGAACAGACGCATCGCCGTGGTAACCAGGGAGTAATGGAACATAAGAGATCGCTAACCTGAGGCTCATCACCTGCTGTCTCTACATTGTCAAGAGTGCAAATGCTTAATAGAATGCGTTGCTGGGCGGGTTGGTGCGCTGTCTGAAAATAAAAGCAGAGCGCGAAATGACGGGACACTAGAGACAAAAAGAGCGCCAGTCACGTCTTCTTGTCTCTTGTGTTTCGTCTTTTTGGGCTTTGCTTCTATTTTCAGAGTGTAAATGCACGCCGAAATTCGTTGAATGCGCAGTTGTATACATGATTTCTCTGTTCAAAGCACTCACCGACAAACACGAAAGGAAGACAACAGGACAAGCGCTTACTCGCAACTGAAAGAATTTATTGAACAAGGAAGCATATAACTCCAACAAGCAACTGACCGACGCATACGTGTGAACACAAAAGTGAAACATGAAAATAGTGAGTTAACAAAAGTGCGTTGGCGAGCTAGTTGGTTTATCCTGCTAAGCTTCTACTGCGCGACTGAACGCAGACAGTGAAAAAAAGAGGCCGAGACACACAGCGCTGACTTTCAACTGGAAAGGTTTATTTTGATGTGCACGTGACGCACATATATACATACGATGGCAGGTGAAAACAAAGCAAGAAAGATACAGAAGGAGCCAAACGCATGTCTTTTGCCGCAATCACAACCTCTGGGTAAGAAACTAGGGTTACGGGTCTAGAAAACTCAATTCCTTGTCAGACAGCGACGAGGATGGCTTGCTGACACTTATCATTCGTTTTGTTTTCTATTTCACAGGATTCAATGATTTCCCTAGTCAATCTATCTTTGGCCCTGTTTAAAATATTCGTTTTATCAAACATTGGGATACGGCCGCATTTGTGAAAGTGGATAGCAAGGTGCCCCGAGAATACTTTCGTGACGTTGTATTGTGCTTTAGTTAACAAAAGCGATAAACTATCAACAATTGCTATCAAGGAAAACAAACTTCTTTTCAAGCAACAAAACCGAAGGTTGGCTGATGCACTGAACTCCATTTTTTTTCTTATATGGAAAGTTGGGTCATCTCACGTGTTAGCTGATTGCTACTTCGAAAAATTATTTCACTCTAGTGCAGAACTGGATAGCAGCCGCATTCCCTGCAATGTATTGCCAGATATGAGGTTCCTGAAGACTTAATTGCTGACTGGTGCTCTCTTAGACGTACATTAATGCAGCGTCCCGACTGCCCATTGTATACTTTTCCACAGCTAAGCGGGATCGTGTATACCACGCCCAACGCGCAGTCTACAAATTTTTGTTGTGTTTTACACTGCACTGAGGAAGTTCGCTGCGAATGCGATCACAAATTGACTGCAGTTTATTTTTTGCGGAGAAGAGCACATCGGCATTGAACCTATTCCCTACATGTTTAAGTTCATGCGCTGTTCTATAGATAAGGAATGACTGCTATCTTCTTGCCCTTACGCTGGTCACCACGACTGCACGACTGATACCCTTCGGTTTTTTTAGTTTCTTAAGAATGTTGTTACACACAGACTTAATGACGTCTTGGGGACAGCCTGCTTGTTCTAGCTTGCTGTCCTGACTGTCAAAGATCTCCTTCATTCTGTGTTGGCAAGATTTTTCAAAGCAAAGCCTAAACTAGTATTAATGATACCCCTCTTTACCAGCTTAGGGTGGCTCGACATGTCATTAAGTATTGGTTTTATAGATCTGGGGCAATAAAACCAGCAAATATGATGTGGTTCAAAGACCAAGTTACTATCAAGAAATTGCAGTTGGCCGAGATGTGGCAATTCAAAGGCAAAGATTATTTTGGTGCCTGTTTTTTTGAAAACTTTCAAAATATTTACATCTTGCGTCAAATCTTGGGAACTAGTGAATACAAAAAAATCATCCACATATCTTTATACTCCAACTGTCAGTCCTGGCAGATGCCTTTAAAGTCCTACGTCTAGCTTGCCCAGAAAAGTTTCGCTTATTATCGGAGCAACTCGAGAACCTATGCACATACCCGACCGCTGGATATAAAGATTTCCCTTCCAAGTCACGAACGTTCATTTCAAATAGAAACTAATTCAAGAAAGCTAGCAACTGAAGTTTCATAATTCAAGCTGAAAGACAGTTCATCATCGTCTTGCGTGATGCAGCCTTTAACGCAGGCCATCAATTCGTCATGCGGTGTGGAATAGTATAGATCAATATCTGTACTCAATGCACTACGGCAGTTTAAACTATCAGTGCTTAGACAATTGACCACCGCTTCGGAATCGCTAACACGAAAAGGATCCAAGATAGAAAGAATCTCCAAATTCTTTTGCAGATATCTAGAAACAACGTTTTGCCACGTGTCCCTTTCAGATACAATCGTTATGAACGGCATATTGGGTTTCTGCGCCTTAATAGAAAAGAACACTTAGCGGATTTTGCCGTGGAAGACAAACGTTCACAATGCATGTCCAGAAGCAAGGAACAAAAACTTTCCTTTACTTTTGAGCTGTTGCATTTTACACGCACAAAATTCTTACTAAGCGCCATCGAAGCCTTCTTCGAAAAAGTGCCTTTGTCTATAACCACCAAGAAAGCCTCTTTGTCGGCTACAAAAACTTTTAATTTGTAAGAAGACAAGAATTTACACATTCGACGAAATCTGTTCACACCCTACCCACGATTTTCAGTCTTATCGATGGCATCAACACACTCCGAGATACGCCTATTTCGTTCCTCAACCACCACTTTTCTGGAGATGGACCGTGTTGACACCAGCTTGTCCACCCGCTTGAGTGATGGCTCGAAGCGAAACTTAGGTCCAAGGCCGAGTACAACCAGGTGCTTGTCAGGAATGGTGACGTCGCTGAGGTTCAAGACTTTCCCAGCTTGCGCTCGCGACTTCTTTTTCTTCTTGGGAATTTGTGGTAGAACTCGGCGCCAGAGGGACTCTGCCATGTCGTTGCTTGTGCGGCACCAGTCTCTGTTGACCGGCTGCCGACGAGTACCATGCCTTGAATTGCATGCGACCTACAACCAATCCTTATAGCACCTCACTTGCCACCACAATTCAGACCTCAGGACCCGGCACATTCTTCTGGAGTGTCCAACAGGGGCTTGAAGCCACCCACACCTGGCTTGGAGATCAGGAGTGCAGGTTCCGAGTCGTATATGCCAAGTAGCTGCCCTTGCCTTGCAAACACATACGGCGGCCATTGAAGCCAGTGTGGCCGGGTCCGAAACATTGAGGTTAGAAAAGGCACTAGTGCCCTGGGTACTAGAAATATAGTGCAAGAGAAAAAGAGGATCTCCTCTTTTTCTTCCATATAAGAAAAAGAGATCAGTGCATCAGCCAACCTTCGGTTTTGTTGCTTGAAAAGGCGTTTGTTTTCCTTGATAGCAATTTGTAAATTCATGTCTTCTAACAAATTACCAGTTTTTGTAGCCGACAAAGAGGTTTTTTTTGTGGTTTTAGACGAGGGCACTTTTTCGGAGTAGGTTTCGACGGCGCTTAGTAAGAATTTTGTGCGTGTAAAATGCAACAGCTCAAAAGTATAGGAAAGTGTGTGTT
This sequence comes from Rhipicephalus appendiculatus, assembly GCA_030522465.1. Lineage (NCBI taxonomy): Eukaryota > Metazoa > Arthropoda > Arachnida > Ixodida > Ixodidae > Rhipicephalus > Rhipicephalus appendiculatus. The sequence goes on from JALIZH010032958.1 coordinate 1,563,588, forward strand.
CCTTGCTTCTGGACATGCATTGTGACCATTTGGCTTCCACGGTAAAATACGCTAAGCGTTCTTTTCTATTAAGACGCACAAGCCCAACATGCCATTTAGAGCGATTGTATCTGAAAGGGACACGTGGCAAAACGTGGTTTCCAGATATCTGCAAAAGGATTTGGAGATTCTTTCTACCTTGGATCCTTTTCGTGTTAGCGATTCCGAAGCGGTGGTCAATTGTCTAAGCACTGATAGTTTAAACTGCCGTAGTGCATTGAGTACAGATATAGAAGATCTATACTATTCCACACCGCATGACGAATTGACGGCCTGCGTTAAAGGCTGCATCACGCAAGACAATGATGAACTGTCTGTCAGCTTGAATTATGGAACTTCAGTTGCTAGCTTTCCTGAATTAGTTTCTATTTGAAATGAACGTTCCTGACTTGGGAGGGAAATCTTTATATCCAGCGATCGGGTATATGCATAGGTTCTCCAGTTGCTCCGATATTAAGCGAAAATTTTCTGGGCAAGCTAGACGTAGGACTTTAAAGGCATCTGCCAGGATTTGCAGTTGCAGTATTCATATATGTGGATGATTTTCTTGTATTCACTAGTTCCCAAGATTTGACGCAAGACATTGTAAATATTTTGAAAGTTTTCAGAAAGACAGGCACCAAACTAATATTTTCCTTTGAATTGCCACATCTCGGCCAACTGCAATTTCTTGATACTAACTTGGTCTTTGAACCGCATGATGTTTGCTGGTTTTATTGCCCCAGATCTATAAAACCAATACTTAATTACATGTCGAGCCACTCTAAGCTGGTAAAGAGGGGTATCATTAATACTAGTTTAGGCTTTGCTTTGAAAAAAGTCTTGCCAACACAGAATGAAGGTGATCTTTGACAGTCAGGACAGCAAGCTAGAACAAGCAGGCTATCCCCAAGACGTCATTAAGTCCGTGTGTAACAACATTCTTAAGAAACTAAAAAACCGAAGGGGATCAGTCGGGCAGTCATGCTGACCAGCGTAAGGGCAAGAAGCTAGCAGTCATTCCTTTACTACATAGAACAGCGCACGAACTTAAACATGTAGGGAATAGGTTTGTGGGAAGACGTGAGGCATTTCTTTTCCCACATATTTTATTTCATTCCTGCTCTGGCATGGACGACTCCAGACGCTGTCGTTCTTGTTCTCTCGCGCTGGCTCGAACGCTCGGAGCAGCTGCGGCGCAACTTCGTCGTCTGCGAGACGCTGCCGGCTCGCCATTGGGCCCCACCTCTAGCGAGGTAGCCAGTGTGCGAAGGAGCGATCTCTATGTGCAGCTGGTAGTTTCTGCTGTGGCGAAACGCGTTCGTCTGGTGCTGGCGGATGGCTTGTCGTCTGCGAGGACGGCGTCGGTGTCGAGGAAGGCCGGCATTATGCGGTCAATGGAGACACTGTCTTCGCGTCCATTAACCCTTTCAGTCCCAGTGATTCCAATTGGAATCATAAATTATGTAGGTCAGTCAGCAAGCATCTGGTAAAGATAAAGCGTTGTTCTTCCTCAAGAGCCCGTATTTAGCATCTGCCCTACATGTGGTGTCAACATGGCACACACAATAATGCGACGTCACGTCTGAATGAAGAAATTACAGAAGCAGTTGTGCTGTTCGCGCATTTTGCTGAGGCAGCGTCTTCTTTCACTATGTAGAGATAGGGCATTTATTTTAGTTCTGTGCCGGAAATTTGAATTTTGGCTATTGTACATTATGCTATCCTGTCTAAATAACATTTTAAGTAATAAATGAAGTAAAAATTGTGGAAATATTATTAAATAATAATTATTTATTAAAATAATTGTCCCATTAATTACTCTTCACTGGAAAGTGTGAGCAAAGATTTTTTCAGTTTTTTCGGACTACCACGATCATGTGCATCTCGAAATGTAAAAACTAGTTGCTTACATTGAAAATAGTTAATTCGGGACTGAAAGGGTTAAGCAGAAGGACGAAATGCTTCGGGCAACGCTTGGCGACCTTAAAGGGTCCGTCGTAAGGTGGTTGCAGGGGTGGTCTGATTGCGTCGTGCCGTACGAAGACGTGGGTGCAGTCGCCGAGAGCACGACTGACGAAACTTTGGCGTGAGTGTTGACGTGATGGAATAGGAGACACGTCTCTCATGGCATCCCTGAGGCGACTGGCATAATCAGCTACGTCCAATGGTGGTACCGGTGACGCGTCGAAAAACTGTCCAGGAAGCCTAAGGGTAGTGCCAAATACGAGCTCAGCTGAGGAGCAGGATGCATCCGTACGTATCGTGCTGCGCAGGGCGAGGAGGACGAGTGGTAGTCGCTCCGTCCAGGGTATCAATGATTGCGAGGCCATGAGCGAGGCCTTGAGTTGGCGGTGAAATCGCTCAACCATGCCATTCGACATCGGGTGGTAGGCCCTCGTCTTGATGTGGTTGGCACCAAGCATTCGGGACAAGGTGCGGAAGAGCGCGGAGTCAAATTGACGACCTCGATCCGTTGTGATCGTCTTGGGAACTCCGTAGCGGCTTATCCACACGTTGATGAGTCCGCGGGCGGCTGACTCTGCCGTGATGTCGGTGAGGGGTAGTGCCTCAGGCCACCGCGTGAACCGGTCTACGCAGGTTAACATATACCGACTGTTTTGCGATGGGGGGCAAAGGGCCTACGAGGTCCAGGTGCACGTGACTGAACCGCGAGTCAAGAGGCGTGAAGGTACCTAGTGGGCTGACTGTGTTGTGCTGGACTTTGGTTTGCTGGCACTTGAGGCAAGCACGTGTCCAGCGGCGGACGTCGATGTTCATTCGAGGCCATAGATATCGCCCTGTGATGAGGCGCTGAGTCGCACGTATGCCGGGGTGCGACAAGGGATGCAAGGCGTCGAAGACGCTGCGGCGCAATGGTGCTGGAACGTACGGGCGAGGACAACCGGTAGAGGTGTCGCAAACGAGGGGAATCGCGCAGCCTGGAAATTGGACATCTTCGAACTTGAGGGAGTTCTCTTGGATTCGTAGAACATGAAGCTCGCTGTCCTCCTGTTGTGCAATAGCCATGGCTGCAAAATCGACTGGTGGGCGCTCGTCCATCGTTGCGTTGATTTCTATTCGGGAAAGTGCGTCAGCAACGGGGTTGTCTTTGCCACTGATGTGCCGGATATCACTCGTGAACTCCGATATGTAGCAAGCTGGCGAATCTCACGTGGGGTGTGGGCAGAGTTGGTAGCGGTCGATTGACACGTGAGAGGCTTGTGGTCGGTGAGGATATGGAACTGCCGACCTTCGAGGAAGTGTCGAAAGTGCTTGACAGCCAAATAGGCCGCGAGCAGTTCGCGACCGAATGTGCTGTAACGACGCTCGGTCTGTGAGAGCTTCCGTGAGAAGAAAGCGACCGGCTGCCAAACTATGTCGACCAACTACTGCAAGACTGCTCCTATGGCGACGTCCGAGGCGTCCACTGTGAGTGACGTGATGGCGTCGCTCTTTAGATGCGCGAGGAGCGTTGCGTTAGCCAGAGCTTCCTTGATGGATCTGAAAGCTGTCTCGGCGTCGCCTGTCCAGGAGATGATAGCATTGGGCTTCGTTTGACCGGACAGAAGTGCATGGTGTGGTTGCAAGATGGCAGCGCAATGCGGAATAAACCGCCGGTAATAGTTGGCAAGCCCTAGGAATTCACGCAGTTCCTTTGTAGTTGTTGGTCGTGGAAACTGCAATATAGCTTCAACACGCGCGGCCGGTGGAGGGATCCCACGCGAATCCATGCGATGGCCAAGGAAGTCCAGTGAGGAAACTCCGAACTCGCTCTTCGGTCCGTTGACGACTAGACCATATTTTCGGAGTCGTGTGAAAACCTGACGCAGGTGAAGTTCGTGATCTTCTGCAGAGGTGCTGAAGACAAGGATGTCGTCGATGTACGCGAAGCAGCAGGTGAAACCACGAAGAACCTGGTCCACGAACCGCTGAAAGGTTTGTGCGGCGTTTCGTAGACCGAAGGGCATACGCATGTATTCAAACATGCCAAAAGGTGTTATTATGGCAGTCTTCGGTACGTCGGAAGGCTCGACAGGTACTTAGTGGTATGCCTTCACTAAATCAATTTTGCTGAATACGGTGGAACCATGCAGCAATGCCGTGAAGTCCTGGATGTGCGGTATCGGATAGCGGTCTGGTACCGTCACTTTGTTGAGGGCGCGGTAGTCACCGCAGGGTCTCCAGTCACCGGAGGGCTTGGGAACCATGTGTAGCGGTGATGACCAGGCGCCAGAAGAGGGGCGGATGTATCCGAGTTCAAGTATGTGCTCGAATTCTTGACGCGCAATCTTGTAGCGATCAGGAGCGAGACGACGAGCACGTGCAAACACCGGCGCTCCTACTGTCACTATGTGATGAGTGACATTGTGGCGTATCGGGTCTTCAAGAGATGGAGCACGGGAAGAGATCGGAAAATTCTTCCAGAAGCGTAGACCACGGCGGGGAGACTTTGGCATGAGCTTGCACGAGACGCAAGGGTGGTAAACTTGATGTCACGCCTTGAACTGTTAGGTGCGTCTCAGAATCCACGAGACGGCTATGCCGTAGGTCTGCCACAAGCTTAAAATGCCAAAGAAAATCCGCACCGATGATGGGTACACGCACGTCGGCGATTAAGAAGATACATCGAAACGTGCGTCTCAGTCCGATGTGAAGCGTGACAGACCTCTGGCCGCTGGTCCGTATGGTTTAACAAAACTTGGAACTCGGCGAGATGGTGCATAATTTGACGGGAAAATTTGAGCGCACAGAGAACAATCACAAGAGCGAGGCAACAGGACAAGCGCTACTTTCATCTAACTTTATTTGAGGCTTCGCCCGCAAATATATCCAGAAAAACACACATGCGCACACAGTCAAATGCATTGTCAACACACGTTCTCACTTCACAAAAAGTATCAAGATACTCAGTCTCTGCCTTGAAAAGCTTCACCGATGTGTCACTGACGCACATACCTCCTCGCCTCCTGATATGGTACGCTTCAAGCAACTCCCTTGCCATCTGATCCCTACCCCTACCCAGTATCTTTATCTCACTCAGTTTCGGCTCACATGCCCCGCAACTCGCGCAATGCTCTGCCAAATTTGTACCCCCCACTCTTCACAGCTCGCGAATGTTCCACCACCCGGTCATTAATACAACGACCCGTCTGGCCTATGTATGCCTTACCGCATGTCAATGGGATCTCATAGACAACCCCGGTACAACAGTTAACAAACTGTCTACCATGTTTTAGATGTGAAGCATCTTATGGCGAAGCTTAATCCGGTGGTGGTGTGCGGCGTGGCCTCCCTTACTGCGCATGCGCAGACCCTTTAAAAAAAATAAAAATAAAAAAAAACCTCCTCTCCCCCTCTCTCTCCTCTAGGCATCCCTCCCCGCGGCAACCACACCCTCACTGCGCATGCGCCTCCCCTCCTCTCTCCCCTCCTATGCTCCCCCCTCTCTCCTCTGGGCATCCCTGCCTGGGCTCCCACTGCGCATGCGCGTCCCCCCTCTCTCACCCCCTCCTACGCTCCCCCCTCTCTCCTCTAGGCATCCCTGCCCACAGCTTCCCCCACCCCACTGCGCATGCGCGTCCCCCCCTCTCTCTCTCCTCTCCTACACTCCCCCCCTCTCTCGCCTCGTGACGCCGACGCAGGCAGCGTCTGCTAGCGAGTTTCTTGGTTGAAAAAACCGACTGCTCGCGCTGCACAACCGTTCACTGTGCATCCCGTATATATGGCAATGGATCTTGACCTCCAAGGTAGTGCCGGTGGGAGATTTCCCCTGCGCGTTGTTGAACAATAAAAATTCGCAGCGTGCGCGTTAACTAAAAGCGCACTGCGGGTCTCTGTGTCCAGTCGGAGTCTTCTGTCTCTCATTGCCCATTAGCAGCGATTGGCATGTTCCAGTAGGAAATACCGCTCCATCACTGCGTGCTTTGCGCCTCCTCAGTTTTCTCTCCTGCGCAACGCTGTGATAGCGCCAGCGTCAACGCCACCGCCAGTGTAAGCGTTAGCGCCCGCTGCTTCACATCTACACATGGTTCCCTTTAGCGGGAGATGGTGTAATTTTTTTCTGGCAACCTCTTTTCTCTCCACCACGCGAAACACGCGCGCACAACCGGGCCAGCTTCTTCGGAGCGGAGAACACAACCGGCACCTTATGACGGTTCGCCACTTTTTAGATGCGAAGGATGTTATGCTCGGGGCTCTGTCCGTCCCTCCCCCGTCCCCCCGTCCCGCGTCCCGCGTCCGGCCACTTTCATGAAGTAGGGAAGCACCCATTATGCGAACCAGAACACTGTAGTAATATGAAGGCCGTCAACCACTATCACAGTCATCAGAGTCATGGCCGAGAGCACAGAGAGGCTGCTTAGTAATGGCTAGGCAGGTGGTGTCTGTCGCCCAGGTTGACCCCATTCCTTGATCTTGCTTGCATGTGTTTGGAGGGGGGCTTAGTCTGTCCCTCCTTCCCGCATCCCACACCACCACAGCGCATGCGCGTCCCCTCGCCCTCTCTCTCCTACGCTCACCCTCTTTCTCTCGTCTAGGAATCTTCTACTCTACGGAGCGGCCCCCGCGTCCCAGCACCCCAACGGCACACGCGCGTCCCCTCCCCTATCCTATGCTCACCCCCATTCTCTACTCTAGGAATCTACTCTACGGAGCGGCGCCCGCGTCCCACACCCCCCACTGCGCATGCGCGTCCCCTCCCCCCTCTCTCCTCTAGGAATCCTCTACTCTACGGAGCGGCTCCGGCGTCCCACAGCGCATGCGCGTCCGCTCCCCCCTCTCTCCTCTAGGAATCCTCTACTCTACGGAGCGGCTCCTGTGTCCCACACCCCCCATAGCGCATGCACGTCCCCCCCCTCTCTCTCCTCTCCTACGGTCCCCCCCCGTCCTGTCCTCTAGGAATCCTCTATGGAGCGGCGCGCACGACAGGTGGTGTGACAGCTGCATACTCCGCTGGCGGCGCCACGGTAGTTCCGCGGTATGAAAATAACGGAGCGCGCGCGCCTCATACTCTCTCCCGTGCAGCGCCGCGATGAGCGCCCGGACCGCTGTCGTGAAATGAGAGCGGCGACGTTCCTCCCGCTCAAGCTGATTACCTCCCCGCTGCTTCGCATCCACACATGGTTCCCTTTAGCGGGAGATGGGGAAGCTTTTTTTCACGTGGTGCGAACCATTGAAAGCGGTGACAGGCGGCGAACCACTGACAGCGGTGACAGGCGGCGAGGTCTGGCGTCATCGGCGGTCCTCCAAAGTAGGAGGAACAACACACACTTCGGCACCTGTGTCGATGAGGTAGCGGACTTTGGTGGCGCGGTCCGTGACGTGGAATAGGCGGCTGTATGTCGGGCCTGAAACACTGGCCGCCGTCAGTGCGTGGCCCGTGCGTTTCCCGCAAACTGCCATGGCTGATGGCACTGACGAGCTCGAGCTCCGTATCGGTGGTGGTACCAGCAGACGCTGCGAGGGAGACTTGGCGATCTGTCGCGGCTTTGGCGCCGTTGTCGTGACGCGTTGCGTCGGCGGTCTACCTTGAGCAAGTTCAGTTCAGCGGCCAGCTGATCCACTTTGTGGTTGAGCTCCTCGTTAGCTTGAAGAAGGCGGTCCAAGCGGTCGTCGCGGACCGGCGCAAAGAGGGTAGAGTCACGTTGTCTCTCGATCGCAGATATGGACGGGGCACCGATATCCATAATCTTGTCGGCCATCCGTGCCAGTGAGTCGAGGGTTTCTGTAGACGACACACTCAAAATCATCCGCACCTGCTGTGGCAGTCGCTGTAGGAAGAGTTCGCGTAGGATGGATGCGTCCAATGCAGCGGAGTGGTCCCCAATAAGATGTCGCATGCGACGCAGAAGCTCCGTAGGCTTTCGGTCGCCGTGTTCCCGAGGTAAGCAGCTGCTGAAGCCTACGCTGTTCCGACTCGGTTGTCCGGCGTATGAGCTCGTCTTTAAGAGTGTCGTAGGGGTTGTCAGGAGGTGGAGAACGCAGAATGTCTCTTACAATGGCGATGACAGCAGGTGGCAAAGCGCCGATGACGTAGTCGTACCTCGCTGTTTGCGACGTTACCCGGTGTCGTCGGAAGAGTGGCTCGACGCTCAGAAACCAGAGTTCAGAGTCCGCCTGCCAAAACTCCGGGAGCTTGAGAGTAGCGGCGACAGGGTCAGGTACCGTGGGATTCGGCATCGCGTCGCTGTTGGGTGTGGTGTCCTTGATCAGCCGGAATGAACGGGGCTGGAGGTCTTTACTGTGGTCACCGAAGAAGCAGGGTTGGCCGTGACGCTCGGTGCGTTGGCGAAAGGACAAGTAGGTGCGCGTTGCCGCTCGAAGTCCGGGTCACCACTTGTGGGAAGACGTGATGCATTTGTTTTCCCACATATTTTATTTCATTCCTGCTCTGGCATGGACGACCCCAGACGCTGTCGTTCTTCTTCTCTCGCGCTGGCTCGAACGCGCGGAGCAGCTGCGGCGCAACTTCGTCGTCTGCGAGACGCTGCCGGCTCGCCATAGGTTCAATGTCGATGTGCTCTTCTCCGCAAAAAAAAAAAACCGCAGTCAATTTGTGCTCGCATTCGCAGCGAACTTCCGCAATGGAGCGTAAAACACAAGGAAAAATTGTAGGCTGTACGTTGGGCGTGGTATACATGATCCCGCTTAGTTGTGGAAAAGTATACATTGGGCAGTCGGGGACGCTGCATTAATGTACGTCTCAGAGAGCACCAGTCAGCAATTTAGTCTTCAGGAACTTCACATCTGGCAATACATTGCAGGGAATGCGGCTGCTATCCAGTTCTAAACGAGAGTGAAATAATTTTTTGAAGTAGCAATCAGCTAACACGTGAGATGACCGAAGCTTTCCATGTAAGAAAAAGAGGAGATCAGTGGATCAGCCAACCTTCCGTTTTGTTGCTTGAAAAGGAGTTTGTTTTATAGCAATTGTTGATAGTTTATCGCTTTTGTTAACTCACTATTTTCATGTTTCTCCTTTGTCTTCACACGCATGCGTCGGTCAGTTGCTTGGTCGAGTTATATGCTTCCTTGTTCAATAAATTCTTTCAGTTGCGAGTAAGCGCTTGTCCTGTTGTCTTTCCTTTCGTCTTTGTCGGTGTCCGCTTTGAACAGAGAAATCGTGCAATTCAACCAACTAGCTCAGTTATCGGTCCGCTTGCAGTTGTATACAGGCAGAGGAATGAATAAATATGTGTAATTGTTGAGACTAAGATTATCGATAACTGTGGCAGCACAAGCTTGTATCTACAGTCGACTAAACCGTATAGCGAAGAAATCAAATGCCTCAACAGTTAGCTGCCGCGTACACTACCACGCGTGCCAGATTCATAGGTAATTCTTTGTGCCTGGGCATGCGCAGATAAGTTTTTATGTCGACCTTCTTTTCAGCCACTGTGCACGTTTTTCCGTTGTTAGTCAGCGTTTGCGGTGTCCTGAATTCTCTCTTTTGTGTGTCCATGTTTGCACGCCCAGCTTTTTTAACGTGAACGCCTACCAACTAGCTGTGCCCCTTTTTTGTTCTAAGGCATGATGCATATTTGACCTGTAATGTTTTGTCCTCCTTCAAGCATGTGATGTATCCTTAGCGGCGAGTGGTTACAAACTAGTGCATTTAATTCTCTTGACAGGAAGGGTGACCGTTACGACTCAGGAGTCACAGCGGCTCAGGAAGGAACCTTTATCAGAACAAACCCGGCGATATACAGGATGGTTTACCTGATGTGGAGCGCACCAATCACGAAGTTCTGGGTTCATCAGGTAAACAAGAGGCACATTATTTTGTAGCGTACATCTACATGCAAAAAAATTGGCCGCGTATCTGCGTGCTTCGCTGCAAATGTCGTCGAAAGACGATAGTCTTGTGCCGGCCGTACTACTATGTTTTGCCTTGCCTGAGACAGCCTAAAAAACACTAGGGTCTTTAGAATTGCGTACCTATATATTTTCTAATAAAGAACACACGTCCTGACGCTTACATATTAATGTTGTGCCTCAGGAATGCGTAGTATTTGCTTTTTGATCGAATATGTTCACAAATATGAACGCGAACACCAGTTCAAGATGGCTGGGCGTTCAGAAAGAAGTTGAACTTTGGCCGAGAAGCTGAATCGGGTTACCGACAGACAAACAGACAGGATAGACATACAGACCAACATTTTTGCGTTTAAGTATCCCAAGAAAGACGATCGTCTTTAAAAAATCACAGCTGGATGAGATGGCGTGCAGCCGCATCCACGCCTGTGCACATGTAGCGTGCGAGCAGCCGCTCTTGCTCTACGGGGTGACACATTGCAGCAGTTGCGAGCTCTTACGTGGTGTGCCCAGGAGCATGCGCAGCCTAATAGACATGCTGACCGGCTTTGCATGAGTGACCACGTTGAAAGGTGCGTAGGCGCGTGTAATCAGTCGAGCATCATCTTTTGGAATGCCGAAGGCGCCCTGAGGGAGCGCGCATCTTCGGTTAAACAAGCGCACCATTCAACGGTGTCATTCGGGCAAAGCAGGGGCTCGATTCTCGATGGCTCCACCTGTGGACTATCGACTTCGGCCCCCAATGATTGGCTGGAGCTCGACGAGCAGCGTGGCCCCTGTTTCCAGTCTTTCTTCCACAACCTCATTTTTACGTCACGAAGCTTTCACAACTGTCGACACAATTGAGATTGACAGAATGCGTTTCACCGCAACGAATGCGGCCCTCAAAGATCCGCTTTTGGAGGCACATCTCGGAGGCCATGCATGAACTCTTATCACCCTAGCCCTTGAATTAGGTTTAACGCGGCCGCCAGCCTGACGCACCTGGAAGGTCGGTACGCATTCCCTGCCCCTGCATCGTTCTCAAACGTGTGAACACGTTCATCCGCAAGTTTAGGCCTGTCAAGTTTGTTTAAGTGTCCTGTTACTGTACATTTCGTCCACTTTATTTCTCTTTACGCTGGCGGGTTTGGTGTGTCGATGTGGCCAAGAGCGCCATGACATCTCGACTCACCGTTTTTTTGAGTAATTCACTGTGCTCCACCGAAGTGGATATGAAGCGTGGAAACTTGGGCAAGTTGGTAGGACATAATTAAATATACGAACAGCTCATAAGGATAAAGACGGAAGAAGGAAACAACACACAGCGCTGCGAAGTGGATAGTCCACTACTTGGACCCATCCAGGGTCAGCCGTAATCACCTCTTCTGGACCCATCGAGAATCGCGCCCCAGGTTGGCATGGTCTATTAGGCCGCGCATACCCCTGGGCACACCACGTCAGAGCCCGCAACGGCTGCAAGGTGTCACCCCGTAGAGCAAGGGAGGCTGGTCGCGCGCTATACACAGACGTGGACGCGGCTGTAAAGTAATTTTTCAGCGAAGCTGTTATAAGTTAGCTTTAAGTGGATCTCTGCATGCGTACACCGAACACATAGACCAAAAGCGGTTGAGGCTTGTAACTGCCCGATGCGGCAGCGCTCCAGTCGCTGCTGCTGCCCGTTTTATGCTGTGGTGTACTGGTGGTTACGAAAGCCGTCTGCACAGCAACACAGTAATTGTGCACATTGAAAAAATTCAGGATTTAAGAAATTTTGATGCCAAACAAGCGTTTCGCCATGTGCTCTCTAAACGGCCCCAAACCCCTTCCCCTCTCCACTTCAAAAAGGAGATATTGGTTCCTTCCAAGTTTCTCGCCTTCAATGTCCTTTCGACAGGAGCCATCTCCTCTTCGCTAACTCTTTCTTGATAAAACAGTTGCAATATCTCAGCAGTTAGTGTTGAGCTTATCAGGATTTCGCGCTTTTCGGCTAAACGTAATTACCTCCGCTAGCGTAGTTGTAAGCGCACAAAGCGAAGTGAAAAAAATTTTGGCAGATCCCGAGTACCATGGGAATCGATGTTATGCGAAGCATGCGGAGGCAAGGTGACTGGGTTGTAATTTTTTTATTGAGCGACACGTTACGAAATGACGTTCAAAAGATGTGTATAAATGTTGTACGCACAGACATATGTTGAACAGTCGCATACGTTTCATATAACCAGTTCTTTACGGTTGCGTAATGATACCAACAGAAACATGGGTATTACCAACACCAGAAGCGGTAAGCTGATATGTAGCACTTGTGCTTGCGAAGATGGTAGCCCTGGATAGTGCTTCGTGGATGAACTACAGTGGATGGCGCTTTAGTATACAATTGACATTAACCCGTCATGACGCTTGCCGCATAGGAGTACATATGTAATGTTTATAAAATTAGATAGCCTGCACTGAAACCACAATTGACGTTTCACCAACGTTACGCCTGCATAGGGTCTTTTTCCAAAGCAGTTCTGAGACCTGGCGTGGCTCTGTGGTAGAATACTTGATTGCCACGCAGATTGCTTGGGTTCGATTCCTACTGGGACCCTGATATTTATTATTTGCATTCCTCTGGTAAACAGTGCTGACATCAGTTTTTCTTAACGCTCTCGAATTCAAATTACTAATGTCTGTCCTCGCCGTTCGAGGGTACATATAAATTGCCAAACACCTGTGGCGCATACCCGCATAGCGCGGCCCGTGGTATACGGGTATGTGCCACAAGTGTCTGCAGAAAGGGTTTGACGACGTATACGAAAGGATTTTCACGTTATTCATGTCATGAGCAGCCAGACATATTCGTCAATACCCCTTACCCTCCCATACAAGTTTTGGTCTACACCAAGATAAGGAGGGGCGCCCGTCAGCTCCACTGCTCATCCATCGTCATCCTGTCTCCAGCTTTCATTGAAAAAAAAGAGAAAAAAAAACAGCGTGAGTGATAAAAAACGAAGCTCTGATCAATAACGAAGCGCTTTTTAAAATCGAAGGACTTCATAGCGAACTTCGGCGACTTTGAGCGTATCTATCTATCTATCTATCTATCTATCTATCTATCTATCTATCTATCTATCTATCTATCTATCTATCTATCTATCTATCTATCTATCTATCTAGCTGTAAAATATATATCGAAGAAATGAGAACGCAGCGTGGGCACGAGAGGAGAGCTCGCGCTAGGGGGACCGAAACGAACCTTTGCCTAGCATGGACGCATTTCTTTATCTGAGTCATTAAACCTTTGTTATTTTGCACTCTACAGGCGAAGACACCTTTTTCTTCATAAACCATAGCGCAAATAAGAACACGGGACACGAAAGAGACCAGAACAGGCGCACACTATCAACTGACGTTTTATTGCTGAAACAGGGCATATATAATCACCCTTTTGAAGCTGCAATAAAGAAAAGAGAAGAAAAGAAAAAGGAAAGGAGAAGACAGCATGAATGGACACTATGCCAAGAATTCAGGCTCTTTAAGAGATAGCAGGATAGACGGGGGTACTGACACATCTGCTACCTGCCCTCGCTATCTCTGCCGCCTCTACGATTTCTCTGGTCGTTTGTTCACGCTGCCGATACAGTACAACTCTCTGATTGAACAATGGAACGCACTGTGGCCTCGCGTCACATTTCTTACAATGGCTAGCAAGGTGTCCGTCAATGGCAGTGTTCCCGATTTTGTTGTTATGATCCTGCAGGCGGACGTTGAGGCATCTGCCAGTCTGGCCTACGTAATGCCTACCACATGAAAGAGGAAATTCTGTAGACCACGCCTCTTGTGCAGAAAGCCTAAGCGTTTTTGTGTCTGGTGGAGCAAGCAGGTTTACGCTTCCTTTGTTGGACAGCTCAACTTACACAAACTTAAAAGCTTGCTTGGAGCTGAAAACACAACCTTTACTCCAGAACGCTGCCCGATCTTCTTTAAATTGTGAGACAATTTGTGAAGGTACGGGATTACAGCCACCTTTTCTTTGGCTTGATTTTCTTTAGCGGTACTCTCAAGTTCCGTTTCCTGTTTTTCACTGTGACCCTGAGACAGACTTCCTTTTACGATGCAGACCCTCGGCGACTGAGACAATGAGATGCCTAGGGTAGCCTGCTGTTCCAAACGTGCCAGCTGTTTTTGGAGGCTTTCAGCCACCAAGTGAACGCACGACTTGCAGAGGGCATTTGACAAAAAAAGAAAGCAAGATGTTCCTTTTTATAAGCTTTGAGTGCGCAGATGAGTACTTTAAGGGCGGCTTGTTCGCTCTTGGTTCATAGACCCAACACACGTGTTCATCTTTTAAATGCAATCTCAAATCTAAAAACCTAATGCTGAGCTGTTCGGGAAATTCCGTGGTACAACTGAGCGACATGAAACACTGATTAAAAGCTGCAAGAATTCGCGTGATGACAGGGTTGGTACAGTCCAGACATTGTACACGAGAGCCACCCCCCACAGCATCAAAATCTGATCTATCTAAAACAACCAAGAAGTCATCCACGTACCTAACAATTTTTACAATGCCAAGGTCACCCAGCTGCTCAGAGAGCCTGATCGCATCGAGCGAGGAACAAATTACTTAAAATAGGTGATATGGACGATCCTATGCAAACACCCTGCTTCTGCAGGAAAATGTTATTGTCAAAAACAACATAGGTCGACTTCAGCTAAAAAGATAAGAGTTCTAAAAAACCCGCCTCACCCACGCCACAAGCATTTGAAAATTGCATAGCACCGTACTCGTCAATTGCCTTTTCGACGCAGGACAGCAGACTTTCGTGTGGCAAAGAATAAAACAAGTCCTTTATATCTACGGAAAAGGCGGTTCGCTTTCGGTTTCCTATAGTTTTTACGAAATCAATGACAGTCGCAGAATCTGTGTTGCGAAAAGGATCCACCACTTGAAGGAGTTGAAGCTTGCTCTGCAGGAATTCCGCGACGCACTTCTGCCACGTACAACGTTAAGAAACAATGACCCGAAAAGGGCTATCTTCCTTATGTGTCTTAACCGAAAAAAACATATCAAGACAGTCACCTTCAGTACCCTGCATATTTCTTACAACAGATACCAAGTTTAGCAGGCTATCCTAGGCATCTCATTGTCTCAGTCGCCGAGGGTCTGCATCGTAAAAGGAAGTCTGTCTGAGATCACAGTGAAGAGCAGGAAACGGAACTTGAGAGTACCGCTAAAGAAAATCAAGCCAAAGAAAAGGTGGCTGTAATCTCGTACCTTCACAAATTGTCTCCCGATTTAAAGAAGTTCGGGCAGCGTTCTGGAGTAAAGGTTGTGTTTTCAGCTCCATGCAAGCTTTTAAGTTTGTGTAAGTTGAGCTGTCCAACAAGGAAGCGGAAACCTGCTTGCTCCACCAGACACAAAAACGCTTACGCTTTCTGCACAAGAGGCGTGGTCTACAGAACTCCTCAGTCCTGTGGTAGGCATTACGTAGGCCAGACTGGCAGATGCCTCAACGTCCGCCTGCAGGAGCATAACAACAAAATCGGGAACACTGCCATTGACGGACACCTTGCTAGCCATTCTAAGAAATGTGACGCGAGGCCACAGTGCGTTCCATTGTTCAATCAGACAGTTGCACTGTATCGGCAGCGCGTACAAACGACCAGAGAAATCGTAGAGGCGGCAGAGATAGCGAGGGCAGGTAGCAGATGTGTCAGTACCCCGTCTATCCTGCTATCTCTTAAAGAGCATGAATTCTTGGCATAGACACGTGTCCATTCATGCTGTCTTCTCCTTTCCTTTTTCTTTTCTTCTCTTTTCTTTATTGCAGCTTCAAAAGGTGATTATATAGGCCCTGTTTCAGCAATAAAACGTCAGTTGATAGTGTGCGCCTGTTCTGGTCTCTTTCGTGTCCCGTGTTCTTATTTGCGCTATCGTTTATGAAGAACGATGAACAACCAACAAGCCCAAACGTTCTCCCCTTTAAAAGACACCTTTATTCTACATTTTGTGGTGCCGAAACCCGGGACTCTGCGATCCAAGCGACCCGACGGAAGGACTTCGCCCGCAACGAAGATGGAGCGTATCAAAGGCAAGCGAGCGACTCGGCGAGCTCTGCGCCCACGCGTCTACGAAACGAGGCACGGCAACTCATCGAATCCAACCATTTTGCCTCATCGGATCTTTGTGTGGTGCACGACAGGCGAGAGGCATGCAACGCGGCCTGAGGGCGCTCAACTTAGAGCTTGAAGGACACCTCACGGACGATCAAGTTGCCGAAGATTATGTCTCCGTGGCAGAATACGAAGACAACCCTGCTGCTACGCTGTCGTTGCTCTGTCACCACATGGATGAGCTCAAAGCGTCAGCATCAAGGATCGCCGACCGTGATGCAACGAACGATGTCGCGAACGAAGGTATCGCTACTGCCGGAAGCTGTACCCTTGAAGAGCAGGTGAGACACGGGCTCGTCGGCTCTCGTCTCCCTAAACGTGAGATGCACCACTTCAATGGAAGCCCAACGCAGTGGCAACCTTTCTGGGACATGTTCAAGCACGCTGTTCACGAAAACCCAAGACTGACGAACATCGAACGGCTCCACTATTTGAAGAACCTGCTGACTGGACAGGCTGCGAAGGCCATCGACGGCATTCAAGCCACGGAGGGGTCATACGAAAATGCCATCACCCTTCTAACTAATCGATTTGGAAATAAGAAGATCATCGAGCAGCAATACTTGGCGAACCTGCGAACGATCGAACCAGTAAAGTCTTCCACCGATGTGGCTTCGTGGCGCAACTTATTGGACACCGTCCACATCAACATCAGAGGACTCAAGGCGCTCGGATGCCTGGAGCTCTCCTATGCCGCCATGCTCGTCGAGGTCTTCACCGAAGCGATGCCAGGCGACATCTTGGTTGAATATTTCAAGCAACAAAGCCGGAAGACGAACGCCGAGGCGCTTGCATCATCGGAGGCGGAACTGCAGGAGCTTCTCGATTACGTCCGCATGGAGGTGGAGGCTCGTGAGAGAAGTGCCTCTGTGGACACCTATAGTCAGGGTTCCCGATATCATCAACAAGGGGCGCTTCACAACGATGCACCTACGGCTTCTGCTCTGAGCAGCCACGCAACGAATCAGAAAGGTACCCGTTTCTTTTGCCTTTCTTCAGCTCATACTGCGGAGTCATGCTCTTCCGATATTAGCATACACGAGAAAAAGAGTCGCTTAGCCAAGGCCGGCAGATGTTTCAAATGTACAAGCAAGGGAGATCGCTCTAAAGAATGCCGTCGCTATCTGACGTGTTCTAAGTGCAACGGAAGGCACGCAACTGTTGTTTGCAACCCCTACTACGCTCAGAAGCAGCGTTCAAACGAGGCAAGGACCCCTAGCTTACATGTCAAAACGAAGATGTCATCACTGCAAGATACTGAGAACGTGGTGCTCCTACAGACGTTCCGAGCGTGGCTAATAAACCAATGAGAGTCCTGCTTTATCTGAGGGGTATTTAACAATGGAAGACAACCAACGTTCATTAGAGAAGACATATCGAAGAGACTGAACCTACCAACATTGTGCACCATTGAAATGAACGTTATGGCATTTGGAGGAGCGAGCGCAGCGCTGGAAAGACGAGTGAACATTGTCAAAGCCACAGTGATGAGTCAATTCGATCATTCTAAACACGATATAGAAGCCATAGAAGTACCATTTCTCTGTGAGGAGCTGATGGAACTTCCTCCAATGAACAAGTTTGCGCAAAAGCTGCTAAACAAGAAAAAGTGTATTGCTGCTCTGACAGCAATTCCTGGATTGCAAGCAGCGAGTGGCATAAGCTTGCTTGTTGGAGCGGACCAGATATGGAAATTTATGCGAAACCAAGTTTGCCCGCATGAACATAATCCAAGCCTAGCTGCTATTAACACTAAGCTGGGATGGACGTTTCAAGGTCCGATACCATGCGAAAAGAATTCTACAGAGGCTGTTACGTACATCTGTGTAATTCGCACGAGCTGCGTTGACATAGACATGTCTGGCGCACTGCAACAATTCTCACCTATCGACAGCATTGGTAACTGTAATACAGTTACAAACACCGACTATGAATGAGAATGATGTACTCCGGAAATTCAACGAGGAAATACAGTACAATGACCGGCGATATAAAGTCGCACTTCCTTCGGCGTCTCTGAGCTTGACTCTGGCAAATAACCGAGCAGCTGCTGTGCGACAACTTCAGATTCCAGCACGCCCTATTCCTAGAAAGCCCGAGCTAAAACGACACAAGGCGATTAGACAGTACCTATCTGACGGACGCGCCGGAAAATTTCCTTTGGAGGACGAGCACCCATTCATCGACGACAACCGTACTCTAAAGATGCGAACACGTCTTGAGGACGCTCATCTAATGCGCGGTAAGAAAACGCCGGTCCTACTGCCCAACCGGTAACTCACCGCATCGTTGTGCCTGCTCACCGAGTAGTGCCTCGTCATGGTGTTTTGCAACGGCAGCTGAAATGCGTGCTTGTTTTGGGGAGGGCCGTACACGTGGTTAAACGTGAAATTGGAACGTTTGCGTGTGCTCGGCTTCGAGCAAAGGCGGCATGTTCACCAGGAGCGCCTCGATGGTGTGATCGTGTGCATCACTCCAGGTCATCAGGTCATAACATAAGTGGATTTGTCGGGCGGGTTATTGTGGTGCAAAGCAAGTGTAAATCGTGTTTTTAAACAAGTGAACCTAGTCTTTCTTAATTGTGCACTTGTGAGCCGTTAAGGTGAAGTTCAACGATTGTACCCACTCGAACTATTCACCTCAGGGCCCGGAGTGTGTAAAATATATATCGAAGAAATGAGAAGGAAGCGTGGGCACGAGAGGAGAGCTCGCGCTAGGGGGGCCGAAACGAACCTTTGCCTAGCGTGGACGCGTTTCTTTATCTGAGTCATTAAACCTTTGTTATTTTCCACTCTACCGGCGAAGACACCTTTATTCTACACTAGCCGCCTACGACATTGTGCTCTCCTGGCCGTATCGTTAACGGGATTTATTCCAAATTTGGTATGGCATAACATGACTGTATGACGAACATGAATGTTTGGTCATATCATGAAAATCATTACTAACTTGTCATGAAAACTATGAGCATAAATGACCATTGAAACGAGCATAAATGACAATTGGTAATATAGAAATCATGACGTCTCATGTGGAACATGACTTGCATTCCACGCTCATGGTACTCTCGTGGCCGTTTCGCTAGCTTGATATTGCCACGCGTGTTATATTGTTCTGCTCTGTTTAAACCCAGAAATACTCTGAGCAATGCTCGGCGCAGACCGCGCCTCAGTGTTCTAGAAGCTTCACGTTTGCAGTAGATCGTTTTGTTAACAGTGCGCACAGCACGCGAACACTCAAGATTATTCCAGAGCTTCCGCGATGACCAGTGATCAGGCTAGAATGTTCGACGCGTGATGTATAAAAGCCGGCGCGCTCCAACGATGATCAGTTGATCGACGGCCGACGCTCTGTTCGCCGCTTGCAGTGCCAGTGTGTATTGCTGTAATCTGACTTTCTGTTTCACGGCCACAAGTTCGGCCAAATAAAGAGTTTCCTCTTTGTCGCTCCGACTGTCCCCTTCGTCAACGTTACGATCACGTGACATCTGGTGGAGGTGCTGTGCGTTCATGTTCCGGACACCCCCTTCAAGCCGTCAACCCAGCCCCAGTCGTGAAGGAGACATCGACGACATCCTCGATCAGCGAGCTAGCCGCAGGCAACGAGGGCTACCTACGGAGGTCGGGCCCCTACAGGAAAAGGCTCGAAAGACGACGGCTACGACCACTACTGCGACAACTATGACTGCCACTGCACCAAAACCCGGCACGGTCGTGATGCAGCAGCCAAGGGAGCCACCGACTTTCCGTGGACATCATTTGAAGACCCGGAGACCTGGCTGGAGACATACGACCGAGTGGCTACCCTCAACCACTGGGACGCGGAAGAGAAGCTGCGTCGCGTCTACTTCTACCTTGAAGACGCGGCAAGAACCTGGTATGAGAATCGGGAGACTGCACCGCAAAGCTGGGGTATCTTCCGCGGCGCATTTTTGGACACGTTCACAAGCATCGCCCGCAAGGAAAGGACCGCTTCTTTGCTGGAGACACGGGAACAACTACCAAACGAGAACGTCGCGATCTTTGTCGTAGAAATGACCCGGCTATTCCGCCACACTGACCGGGATATGCCTGAGAAGAAAGCTCGTTTCCTCATGCGAGGGGTCAAACAGGAGCTCTTCGCGGGATTGATGAGAAACCCGCCGAAGACCGTTCAGGAATTCCTCACGGAAGCGACTACTATCGAAAAGACGCTGGAAATGCGCACACGGCAATTCAATC
Organism: Rhipicephalus appendiculatus; assembly: GCA_030522465.1. NCBI lineage: Eukaryota > Metazoa > Arthropoda > Arachnida > Ixodida > Ixodidae > Rhipicephalus > Rhipicephalus appendiculatus. Next base: position 1,583,780 of record JALIZH010032958.1, read on the forward strand.
GCCGGTCGACGCCAGCCTACGTTGACATTCTATAGCTATGCCCAGACGACCTGCGCGAAACCATAGGAGCCGTGGTGCGAGAAGAACTTCGCCGAATGATGCCGTCGTGCCAGCCCCAAGTTGCCTCGATCGCCGACATCGTTCGAGATGAGATCCAGCAGTCGCTGGGAACCGCTGAACCGCCGCGGCCTCAGCCGAAAGCCATGAGCTACGCCGCTGTTGCCCGACGCGATGCTCCCCCTCCACGCCCACGTCAAGGGACCGCACCGCCACATTTCCTTCGCCAGACACCGTCACCAGACACCGCCGTTACCGCCACCGACGCCATATCGCCCACCTGCCGGCCAGCGCTATGGTCCGAGGAAGACCGACCTTTGGCGCGCCCCTGACCACCGCACACTCTGCTATCACTGCGGAGAAGCCGGCCACACTTACCGCCGCTGCGAGTACCGCGAGTTCGGACTTCGTGGTTTCACCATCGACGCGCCGTGTCCACAGCGAGGCGAACGACAACGCGACATCGCAGACTACCTCGCAGGAGCGCAGTGGACGCCCCCCGCCGACAGTCCTAATCGCCGTCGCCCGGGCGCTACATGTCACCGCACCGCCGGCAGTAGACTAGCCCAAACCGGGGCCGGTCGCCTGGCCCGTATCCGGGAAACTAAGGGCAGCAACTGATGGAGGTGCGGTTGCTGTTCGACGAATTGCCGAAGATCCTCCGCGGCCGCAGACTACGACAACGCGACGAAACCTGCAGAACACGACGCGAAGCAGACGAAGCCCTGCAGACGAAACGTCTAGGACCGACGAACACGTGACGACGTCACCTGGAAGCAGCGCAACAAATCGACGCAGCCGTGATCCGACGCTGAGACGCAACCGCAACGCACGACGACGAACCAGCGACCTCGGCATAATAGTCGATGGCCACAACGCCACCGCTCTCGTAAACACTGGAGCCGAATACTCCGTCGTCAGTGGGCCTTTCGCGACGAAGTTGAAGAAAGTGAAGACTGCTTGGCAAGGCCCCGAAATCCGTACAGATGGAGGCAATCTCATAAAGCCGGATGGAGTTTGCACAGCAAGAGTCACCATCAATAACCGGACTTATCCCGTCAGCTTTCTAATCCTGCATCACTGCTCCAGGGATATGATACTTGGGATGGACTTCCTAAGTGAAAATGGCGCCGTAATCGACCTGAGGTCTGAGTCAATAACCCTAACCTCAGAAACGCACTGCCGCCCCACACGACGCCAGCGACCCATGCTCAAAATTTGATAGATGAACACGTTACCGTTCCGCCTCTCTCCAGCGTCGTCATTTCCGTCGGCATCGAAAAACCCGCAGACCTTGAAGGCGTCATCGAAGGCGATCAGCATCTGCTTGAGAACCGTCAAATTTGCGTCGCAAGAGGCATCGCCGAGTTGCGTGACGGCAAAGCAAAGGTACTGCTGACAAACTTCAGCCACGAATATGGGCACCTTAACATTGGTACGACGGTCGCCCATATCGAGAAATTCGTGGTCACCAGCAATGCTTTCGCCCTCTCTGATGCTACCGAACCTGCTCGATGAATCGATGTCCCAAACCAGATTTCGACGTCAACCCGAGCCTTCCGAAGGTCAAGCAAGACCAGCTCAAGGCCCTGCTCTTGCGATTCAAGGACTGCTTCTCGGCGTCGTCAAGCATTCGACAGACCCCAGTCGCGAAACATCGCATCATAACAGAAGAAAGTGCCCGACCAGTTCGACTGAGCTCGTATCGAGTTTCGACGCGCCAACGCGAGGCCGTGAAGAAACAAGTCGACGAAATGCTACGCCACGATATAATCCAGCCGTCCAAGTGTGCCTGGGCGTCTCCCGTGGTGTTGGTGAAGAAGAAGGACGGGACGCTATGTTTCTGTGTCGATTATCGCCGCCTGAACAAGATCACGAAGAAGGACGTGTACCCCCCTCCCACGGATAGATGACGCCCTGGATCGACTCCATAACGCAAAGTACTTTTCATCGATGGACCTCAAGACAGGCCACTGGCAAATCGAAGTCGACGAGAGAGACCGAGAAAAGACTGCTTTTATTACTGCAGACGGCCTGTTGGAGTTCAAGGTCATGTCTTTTGGTCTTTGCTCGGACCCCGCGACCTTCCAACGCGTTATGGATACCGTGATGGCCGGCTTGAAGTGGCAGACTTGTCTTGTGTACTTGGACGGCGTCGTTGTGTTTTCCTCAAACTTCGACGAACACCTCCAGCGCCTTGAAGCTGTAATTCAAGCCGGACTCACCCTGAAGCCACAAAAGTGCCGCTACACCTACGAGGAACTCTTGTTCTCGGGCCACGTGATAAGCAAGTGCGGAGTACGCCCCGACCCTCAGAAGACAGCCGTCATTGCTACAATCTCGCCACCCACCGACTAGAAGGCCGTGCGTCGATTTCTCGGCCTGTGCGCTTATTACAGACGGTTCGTCAAAAACTTTGCCCGCATCGCCGAGTCACTCACTAACCTTACCAGGACCGACGTCGAGTTCAAGTGGGAAACACCGCAGGAGGAAGCATTTGAAGAACTAAAACGACGCCTGCAAACGCCTCCGTTACTTGCGCATTTCGACGAACACGACGACACAGAAGTGGACACCGACGCAAGCAGCGTAGGACTCGGCGGCGTCCTTGTGCAGAGGACGGATGGACTGGAAAGGGTTATCAGTTATGCTAGCTGGTCGCTATCAAAGGCAGAGAGAGGCCAACTATTACACAACAGAAAAAGAGTGCCTCGCCATCATCTGGGCTATGTCAAAGTTCCGCCTCTACCTCTATGGCAGGCCCTTCAAAGTTGTAAGCGACCACCACGCCTTGTCTTGGCTAGCTAACTTGAAGGACCCTTCAGGTCGTCTCGCATGATGGAGTCTAAGGCTGCAAGAATTCGACATCACGGTCATTTACAAGTCCGGACGAAGATACTCTGTCACCGACTGCTTATCTCGCGCCCCAGTCGACCCGCCACCACAGGACGACCAGGATGATGACTTCTTCTTGGGAACCATAAGTGCCGACGACTTCGCCGAATGACAGCGAGCCGACCCGGAACTCTGGGGCCTTGTGGAGTACCTCGAAGGCAAGACCGCCATTGTTCCGAAGGCATTCAAGCGAGGACTCGTGTCGTTTGTCTTGCGAAACGGCATTCTCATAAAGAAGAATTTCTCGCCACTTCGAGCCGACTACCTTCTGATAGTGCCTTCAGCATTACGACCAGAAGTCCTCCAGGCACTACACGACGACCCTATAGCTAGACACCTCGGACTTTTCCGCACGCTTGGAAGAGTACAAGAAAAGTACTACTGGCCACGACTTGCCGCCGACGTCGCCCACTACGTAAGGACGTGCCGGGACTGTCAGCGACGGAAGACACCCCAAACAAGACCCGTAGGCTTCCTTCAGCCGATGGAGCCTCCTCGGCGACCCTTCCAGCAGACCGGGATGGGCCTCCTGGGGCCGTTCCCAACGTCGACTTGGCGGAAATATATGGATCGTCGTAGCTACCGACTACCTCAACCACTACGCCGAAACAAAAGCCCTGCCCAAAAGCAGTGCCGCCGAGGTAGCCAAGTTCTTCGTTGAGAACATCGTCGTTAGACACGCCTCCGGAGAGGTTCTCATCACCGACAGAGGTACGGCGTTTACGGCTGACCTAACTCAGGCGATCTTGGGACACAGCCACACAAGCCACAGCCGGACCACCGCGTACCACCCACAGACCAATGGCCTGACCGAGCGTCTAAATAAGACCATCGCCGACATGCTGGCCATGTACGTCGACGTCGAACACAAGATGACCGAGCGTCTAAATAAGACCATCGCCGACATGCTGGCCATGTACGTCGACGTCGAACACAAGACGAAAGACGCCATCCTACAGTACGTAACCTTCGCATACAAAACGGCCGTACAGGACACGACGCAGATGATACCATACAAGTTGGTGTACGGAAGGAACCCGGCAACGACGCTCGACACCATGCTGCCCAACGTCGCAGACGAAGTAAACTTCGACGTCACCGTTTACCTACAGGGCGCCGATGAAGCCCGACAACTCGCCCGCCTGCCTATCAAGAATAAGCAGACCACTGACAGCCGCCGCTACAATCTTCGACCACGCTTCGTGAAATACCAGCCCGGCGACCGCGTATGGCTGTGGACACCGATACGACGACGTGGACTGAGTGAAAGACTTCTGCGCCGATACTTCGGACCGTATAGGGTGCTTCGACGTCTCGGCGCACTGTACTACGAGGTTGTCCCGGATGGCACCTCGAACTCTCAGCGACGCCGGGCACGTCCCGAGGTCGTGCATGTGGTGCGCTTTAAGCCGTTCGATGCGCGTTAGGGGACCTGCGGACTCAAGTTTTTACTTGCTTTATTGTTGTTTTTTATTGTTACATGCATTTTTGTTCCATGTTCTGTTTTAAGCATCGAGGCGATGCTTTTTCAGAGGGGTGCATTGCCACGCGTGTTATATTGTTCTGCTCTGTTTAAACCCCCCAAAGACTGTGAGCAATGCTCGGCGCAGATCGCGCCTCAGTGTTCTAGAAGCTTCACGTTTGTAATGGATCATTTTGTTAACAGTGCGCACAGCACGCGAACAATCAAGATTATTCCAGAGCTTGCGCGAAGACCAGTGATAAGGCTAGAATGTTCGGCGCGTAATGTATAAAAGCCGGCGCGCTGCAACGATGATCAGTTGATCGACGGCCGACGCTCTGTTCGCCGCTAGCAGGGCCAGTGTGTACTGCTGTAATCTGACTTTCAGTTTCGCGGCCACAAGTTCGGCGAAATAAAGAGTTTCTTCTTTGACACGCCGACTGTCCCCTTCGTCAACGTCACGACCACGTGACAATATACACTAAATTTGGTATTGTAGGACGTGGCTGTATGACGAGCATAAATGACAATTGGTCATATGGAAATCATGACAGGCCATGTGGAACACGACGTGCATTCCACGCTTGTGGCACTCTCGCAGCCGTTTCGCTAGCTTGATGTGCACTAAATTTGGTATTGTATGATGTGACTGTATGACGAGTATAAATGACAAGCGTTAATACGGAAATCATGACATGTCATGTGGAACACGACTTGCATTCCATGCTCATGACACTCTCGCGGCCGTTTCGCTAGCTTGATATAAACCAAATTTGGTATTGCATGACGTGACTGTACGAAGAACATAAATGACAGGTCCTAACACATAAATCATGACATGCATATTATGTACAGCTTTATTTACTCCTTGCTGGCTGCTTCGCATTACATCGATTCTCATAGTGCGTGGGATCTGCCGTTTTTTTTTTTTTGAACAAGAATGATAAAAAACACGACATAAAATTAAAACACGAACATAGAAATCAGATCGACTTCACGTGGATAATGTGGCGACAGGTAATAACATACCTGAAAAGGTAAGTAATGCGACCGCAAAACGTCCCCAAAACATTGTTCTGTATATGTCATTCTCGCTGTTTGCCAGCAAAGCGCCGCCTCGCTTCGGGTTTGCGCTCAGCGTCTCAAGCCTTAGGGTAGGTACTCACTAGCGGCAAAAACGCGAGCGACGCGCCGCGTGCGGCAAGCGTGATCGCGGTAGTCGCGTGCGTTCGTGTTTCTATTCGCGTTTTACGCTACAAGGCAGTGATACCTGGAGTCTCGAGTTGTATAAGACTTCAAGAATTGCTGCCGCGCCGCGTAAAGCGCGAATGGGAACGGGAACGCACGCGCCTCCCGCGAGCGCGCTTGCCGCAGGCGGCGTGTCGCTCGCGTTTTTGCCGCTAGTGAGTACCTGCCCTTGGCGGTAGGGTAGGTACTCACTAGCGGCAAAAACGCGAGCGACACGCCGCGTGCGGCAAGCGCGCTCGCGGGAGGCGCGTGCGTTCCCGTTCCCATTCGCGCTTTACGCGGCGCGGCAGCAATTCTTGAAGTCTTATACAACTCGAGACTCCAATTATCACTGCCTTGTAGCGTAAAACGCGAATGGAAACACGAACGCACGCGCCTGCCGCGAGCACGCTCTCCGCACGCGGCGTGTCGCGCGCGTTTTTGCCGCTAGTGAGTACGTACCCTTAGAGTCCTCGTCGTTCATCTTCACTTGTCGCATGCGTTAGACGTTTCTGACATGGCGTTGTGCAAGATTCAGGTTCTCTGGCCATTCACCTTCGCATGGTAGAATGGCATTAACTTTTTTTTCAGTGAGGCCTGTATTGACCTCACTTCTGAAGCTGGTGATAACGGTCTTAGAAAAATGCACCGCCGCAGAGAAAACACGTCACGCGCTCACACAAATACCGTCCTCACCCACACCTGGGACGCACAAAAAAAGTAATAAATAAAGCTAAGTATATTTTCTTTCCGGTGCTGGAGTTTAAATGCGAGTTCCCCCCGTAAAGCAAGTGCCTTGACCACTATAGGTCACGCGTCACACTTGCCCAACGTGAACTGAACTGAAGCATTTGAACGGGTACTTACGACGGTACAGAAAAAAAAAAGATAAAGGGAAGCCGTATACTCGCTATGGGCGCCTCATTAAGATAATTCGTGTAGGCAGACTCGAAGCGACCTGCTGAAACAACGCGCGAGGTCGATATCAGCAATTGCATATTTCATGCAAATTCCAACCTCGAGAAAATTGAATTCGTAGCCCGCGTTTCCATGATCACGTGTTTGTCTTTTCGATGGGCTGACGAACACTTGAATGAACATGAAAGACGCCATACCGATTCAGCCAGAGAATGGCATTCCGGCGACGGCCGCTACCTATAACTTCAGCGAACTGTACTAAAATGAAACTGAACGTTTACGTTAGGATGAAGCATTGCGCAATGCGAAAGAAAGAAACAAAAAGAGAGGAAGAAAATGAGTACGTCAGGCGCGCCCACGTCGAGTTTCGCTTGCGACCATTTCCGCGGGAGGCAAAGTGCTCCTGAATTTTTTATACAAAGCGCTTCTTGGCCAGGTTGGAAAAGCGCGCCCAGTTGGCGTCCGCAAATGCCGTGTCCTCAAAGCACGCGACTTCTCCCAGCGGACTGACGCAGGTGGTGCAACAGCAGTGCAGCTGCACCCGTGGTCTGGTTTCGTTGCGGCTTCAGCACGCACCCAGCTGGCGTCACCGCAGCGACAGTGGGCGCACTGTCCACAATGTCGCAGCGTGCAGCCCCAGCGTAGAAAAGGAGAATTGGGGAAAGTTGAAGCCCGTGACCATTGGCGTAGCCAAGACAACCACCCCCCCTCCCCCCCGGATGTTTTATATTTTTTCATGTGCAGGTATACAAACACACATGCAAGCACAACCACGAACATACGTAAAAATTCGTTAAGGCCCCCCCTTTCTCTCTCCCCCCCAAAAAATTTCTCGCCACGCCCCTGCCCCTGGCATGCTGGCAGTCTAATGTCCTGCAGGTAAGGGGTACCAGAAAGGCGTTCATGCGCAACGACACGCGGAAAGGGGCACATCTCCCTTCCCTCATAGTTCCTTTGTGAGAAAGGAGATCGCGCATTTACTTTTCGAACGTAAAGGGTGTTCTCTAGCATACAGCATGCACAACTAAGCAATGCAACCTTTCAGCGAAACGAGAGTCACAAAGTCGCCTTGTTGGTAGGTCATTAGAGGAATTCCTTGCAGCGCGAGCTCGACACAAGAACAAATGAAACAAGACAGCACACGCAGCGCTGCGTGTGTTGTCTTCTTTCTTTTCCCCGGTTTCCGCCCTAATCCCCTCCTGGGCTGTTGTAAACCTGCGCGACCACCCCAAAAGTGCGCTGCTGAGGCGACTTCACCCTTTTTACGCCTGAATCACGTCGCTATCGCTGCCAAGTTAATGCCTGCATTTTCGTTTGCTTCGTCGATAGTTGATGTATCGGAGTCTGCACAATGAGCGCAGTCAACAAAGGCACCACGCGCGATTATGTTTTCTCCTCCAGAGTGTTGCTTGTTAGGCAAGTTGGTACATGCTTAAATTCCATGAAAGCCACTCAAACATCGAAAAAGGAAGAAAACTGAGAGTGAGAACGCACATTTGGACGACATCGACGCGTACCCGGACAGCATGCTCGGGTTTCGAGCTCATCTTTCCACGCAGGATGCAATGTTGCAAATCAAACACCAGATACTCGACAACGAGGCAAGAGGTACCAGGGCCATTCTAGGATTAGACCTCAAGAAAGCTTTCGACACCACAGCTCACGCAGCCATACTACGCAAGATAGCCGCACTAAATCTAGGCAACCGAGCGTACAACTACGTTAAGGATTTTCTCACAAACAGGAGTGTCTTCTTAACACTGGGCAAACTCGCATCTGAAGACAGGAGCATTGGCAGCGTCGGCACCCCACAAGGCTGCGTCATCTCACCGATTCTCTTCAGTCTCATTATGATCGGCCTCCCCGAACGCCTAAACGCTATCGAGGGAGTGCATCACGCCATATACGCAGATTACATTACGATTTGGGTATGCGAGGGAAGTGACGGAGAAATCGAACAGCGGCTACAGACCGCGGTGGACGCAGTGGAACAGTACCTCGTAGGAACCGGTCTCGTCTGCTCGCCAGAAAAATCTGAACTTCTCCTATAGGCACCGGGCGGCCGTCGTACGGCGCCAGCGGCGCCCCTCCCGAAAAGCGCCCCTAGGCGGCAGCGAAAGCACTGGCATGTGAAGCAGACGACGCGGAGAAGGCTCTGCTACTTTCGGCAACGTATTCAAGTAGTAGCGGCGGCGTTTCTTTGAGGGGCGAAGCTCCTCTTAGTCTAACCTTGTCAGGCGTAACGCGTAACCCCCCAGTATCGCCTGCCATCTCCGAGGCCATGATAAGAGATGACCATTTCTCGTCTCATTTCCTAGATGGCGTTACTCTGCCGCTACTCTCCGATTGGCTGCTGCGCGCGCTTTGCCTGAGTGCGCGGCGATCGAGTGCCTCTGTCTCCTGGATCGTCGCCGTACGTGTCGAATCGTTGGTGGGGCATGGACGAAGCGAAGCGGAGGGCGCGGAGGGCCGCCGCTTCTCGGGCTCGCCTTTCGGGGTCCGCTGCTCTCGCTGCTCGGAGTGCACGTTGGCGCTGCTAGCTGTGCACTTCTCCGACCACAAGTGCGTAATATATAAAGGTAACTTGAAATCTCAATAAAAGTTTTCTTCACCGTACTTCACGTGTTTGCATGATGATTCTATCGGGCGAACTTCTCGGAGGGTTAACGGCATCAACCGTAACCTCTCGAGCTTCGCCCACCTCACCATCATTCACCTCGTGGATATGCTGTGATTTTTTAGACAATCGCAAGCTGTAAGCTGTTTCGTTTGTCGCCCAAGGCAAAGAGAAGCGGCAGCAACAGTGTTTCTTGAACAAAGCACGAAGCGTTCGACTGTCGGACATGTATTCAGATAACGGGGCCACTCGTCGGGCTCCAGGGAGACTCCCCCGCAGTCGTTTGCGGTCGTGGCAGCATTCAATGGTCGCCAAGTCATCAAGAAAAGATGACAGATGTTCTTTTCATGTCTTCACACCCAGGAGCACCGTCGGAACGTCAATCGACTAGGCTTCTTTGCGTGGTGCTGTGCTTTTATGCGTTTGCTTTCGTTTGGAGGCGGACCAGAGGCACGATGCCTCTTCCCTTTCGGGACTGCAACTGAGACCGGCCCGATTGGCGAAAGTGTTGTAAAATAAACATCTTTGTATTTTAACTGCCAAACTCGCTGCTCCTCACTGTTGGGCCTCCTGGCGGGAAGGCGAGTACTGACAGCGCACGTGCGCTAATGGCGATGCCAGTTACCTTGCGTTGCGGCTTTCAAGGCTTGACCAGCCGGCGTACGCGTTTTCATGCGTTTGCTCTAAAGAAGGGTCACCGCTTGCACGAAGCTGGCCACGTGCTTGACATCAAGGAATATAAAAGCGACAACGACTGCAAACCGCTTCGCAAGTGCACCCCGCAGACGAAGTTCAATGCGATAAGCTACGATGTGGAGCTAGATCTAGGTATCCCCATTCCTATTTATATTTTGAACGCAAAGCATTTCTTATCTCTATCTATAAATGCCTCTATTTCTCTATCTAGCCGCCTACGTCTGGGCGCTCTCGTGGTCGCCTCCTTAAGTTGACATTAACCAAAATTGGCATAGGTGGGTACGAAAATAAGACGAACATGGCTGTCTGGTTGTGATATGGTGGTATGAGTAGCGCGAAAATCTTTCCAGTCACGTGCGGCACATACCGGGCGTATACCATGGGCCGCGGGATGCTGGTATGAGGCACAGGTGATTCACAGTGGATCGACTCAGGAACGGCGAGAACAGACATTGATAATTTAAGCGGGTGCATGTCCGAAAAATCCGGCATCAGCCACGTGAACCCGACGCATGCAAAGAATAGAAATCCGGATTCCAGCAGGAGTCGAAACCAGGTACTCTGAGCGGATATCAAATATTCTACCACAGAGCCAAGCCATGACTTTTGAAAAGATCCTATGCGAAAGAAAAATGTCGGTGCAACCAACGTCAATTGTGGTTGCAGTGCTGGCTATCTAATTTCATGACAAGGTAATAAACATTACTCATGTACTCATATGAAACAGACGTTACGTCGGCTTAACGCCAATCTTGGTTTTATTAAGACTGTTGGGCGAGTTGGTTAACATCAAAGGGGTAGATAGTAGCGCAAACTTAGAAAATAGACACGAGAAAAGAAGTAGGAGGGAGCAGAAAGGTCGGACGCTCCCTCGTACTTGTTTTCTCGTGTCTTTATTTTCTAAGCTTGGTGCTACTATGTACCCCTTTGATTTCAATGTTGGCTCCGCTTTTATAACCGTCAGATAAACATTACATATGTGCTCCTATGAATCTGCAAGCTATATTCAAGCGTTGCTCGACCCGGAACAACACTCTGATCAACGCTACGCGTATGATATTCACAGCATCGGCACGAAATGTGAATCGCAACGTCGCGTGCGCTTCGTTTCAATAACACTGACGTCTGTTCTCTAACATGAGCGCTAACATTACGTCAGACCACAAGTTAGCCTTTAAACGTCAGTGTAGTCGGCATGCTTATTAAGCACACTATGTGCACACAACTCCATCTACAAAAACACGTCGATCCACCTCGTTACGCGTGACTTAAAGCTAAAAAAAATGCAGCATAGACTCGCTGATTCGCATAACATCGGTTCCCACAATACGTGGGATCTGCCGAATTTTTCCTAATACTTTGTTATTCTGTCTATACGTTAACATTGTCCCCTAACATTAAAAAAATAGAGCGTACGTCTCCCATTCCCTTCTCGTCTTTACTGGATGCTTCGCCGATTGCACTTGTTCCTCAGTTGTAGTTTTGCACGCCCCCCGTTCCTGTTATGTTTTCCATTTATTTTCGATCCTTCGCCGACCCTTAAGATATTGTAATCTTCAGTCTTCGCGCACACGTAGATTTCGGCAGCGCACGACAAAAGCGACGAGAGCACAATGAAGAGAAACGAACGTTCAGCCCCGCGCCCCCCGCAGTACCCGCAGCAAGCGCCTGCGCCCTTTTCGGCACTCCCATTCCATTAGTTCCCCGTCGCCACCGAAAGAGGCGCGACCAATCCCCGCGCCCGGTGCCTAACCACCCGACGCTAAAGGGAAGACCCCCCAAGTGTTCCATCCGGCAAGCAGAGTACGACGAAATTCGCGTACGCACCAAAGAAGGACAAGAAATACCTAGGGTCAAGCAGATTAAGGTGCTGGGACTTATAATAGAATCGAACGGTGCCAACGGAGCAACGATCAGGAATCTGGAGACTAAGGTCACGAACACGATGAGGCTCATCAGAAGAATCACCAACAGACATCGAGGCATGAAGGAGGCCAGTGTCGTCAGACTGATACATTCCTTCGTGATTAGTCATATTACCTACGTGGCCACCTACCACAATTGGTACGCTGCTGAAAAGACAAACCTCAACACCCTAATTAGGCGAACACACAAGATGGCGCTAGGCCTTCCAGATAGCACAAACACGGAACTTCTACTACAGTTGGGCATGCACAATACGCTTGCAGAGCTAATAGAGGCACAAGAAATCTCGCAACTCGAGAGACTAACCAGGACACGAACGGGCAGGAGCATCTTGGACAAACTCGGCATAGCCTATCACAAGCAGCACGGCGACAAGAAATCCCTCCCCAGCCCGATCAGAGAGAAGCTCCAGGTGGCTAACATACCCAAGAACATGCATCCCGAACTAAATCAGGGTCAAAGAGAGAGTAGAGCGAGGTCTTTACTACAAGCCTTCGGTAGGGACAAGGAAGCGCTGTTCGTAGATGCGGCAGAATACGCGGATCGACGTGCCTTCGCAGTGGCAGTCCTCAATACTGACAAACAATTGGTCAGCTCGTGTAGTGTACGTGGCAGAAACCCTGAGGTAGTGGAAGAAATGGCGATAGCCCTAGCTATCGTTTGCCCCAGCTGCCGATATATTCTAAGTGACTCGCAGACGGCGGTCAGAAATTATGCGCAAGGCAGAATTTCGCCAGAGGCCGCGGCTATCCTAAACGCCAACGCGAATTATATAACCTCCGAAGAGACGGAAGAACGACATGTTATATGGTTCCCAGCTCACACGTCCCCCCCACACCCCCCATACCCAACCTCAATGGGGAGGTCCATCGCGTAGCGCGAGGTCTCACGTTCCGCGCTCGCGTAGAAAGATCCTCTCCAGAGGATGGACATCCAGCGGAGGGCTGCACAGAGAGGGATAGAATGACCCGGTACTGCGATATAACAAAATTTTATCAAAAATCGAGGCTTATTTATCCACCGCCAAGCCCCAAACTCGACAGATCCGAAGCGGTAGATTGGAGGCAATTACAAACCCAGACCTTCCCCAACCCCGTTCATCTCAGGAGAATATACCCTGACATTTCTCCAGATGATACATGCAAATTATGCGGCTGGACTCACGCATCGCTCAGGCACATTCTCTGGGAATGTGCTATTATATGCGAAGAAAATGCAGTCTCCCCAGATGAAGGTGCGGCGCGGTGGACAGCCGCGCTGCGCAGCTCCAACCTCCAGGATCAAGTATGGGCCATCCAGCAAGCCCGTGAGGCGGCGAGGAGACAGGGTCTCCGGTCCTCCTCGAGGGTGGCCTAGGCCCAGGCCAAGAATTTGCCGGAGTTTTTAATAAAGTTGTTACCACCACCACCAAGTAGAGACAGTGAACACAGAGGTGGCTACGAGCAACTGACGTTTATTTCGAAAAAAAAATCCTCCTTCTAAATCCGTACAGCACATATGCAAAAGCACCCCACTAAATCACAGCTCCAATCTTACCCATGCAAATCACCCCTGTTCAAGAAAATCGCATTTTTTCCTGGCCAAAAACACTGAATCTGCGCATATACATTTATCCGGACGAAGTTCCCAAGTACGGTACGCCTCCATTATTTCCTTTCACGCTGCGTCTTGACCTTACATAAACAGAATCATTTTCAAACTGGGGTGTACACCCGCACAGCTTACAATGTAGCGGAAGGTTACCACCAGTGCTAGAGGGTAGAAGATTCGCATGCTCCCACATCGACCAGATTGTCCAATGTATAGCTTATCGCAACTCAAAGGAATGCTATAAACCACACGTGTGTCACATGCGTAGTATTTTTTACATGTTTAATGTCGCATGTTCTGCTTTGCGAGCCGAGCTGCGCAACTCTCTTACAAAGACCTGCGAGTTTGATAAGTGCGGAATAGATCAAAGTGATATCGTTACTGGCAGCAACCTTTTTCAACCCGTGTGAAATACCGTGTACGTACGGCATAACCACAAGGTTCTTTTGCTTTTGGTCTCAAACATCACAATCCCTCCTGTGTTTCAATTTTAAACAAACAAATATTCAGCCACAGTGGTGATCAAACTGTTCGGATATGCTGCGGACAAAAGCCTATTTTGCTGCTCAAGAACGGTATCTTGCATTTGATGGGTGAAACTTTCAGCCACTGCATAAATTGGCGATAGCCCTTTTAACTAGTTTAGAGTGGGAGCAATCATACGGCAAACGCGTCTTTTTAGTCCTTGGACTATACATCCAGCACCCATGACCATGAGGATGAAACGTAAGTGTCAAGTCTAGGAATGTAATGGAACTTTCTTGTGGCGCTTCATGAGTGAAACGAAAATATGTGCAGCATGATTGAAACACTGACATATTGTTACCAATGACGTCAAAGATAGAGTCACTCCTCCCAATATTTAGAAGAAGAAGAAAATCATCAACATATCTAAAAACACGGGTAACTCGGTCATCAAGGCTGTCGCACAATCGTATGTCGAAATTAGCTAAGAAAGTACTGCAATGTTCCGGAGCAACACTTGACCCTATAGAAATACAATTCTTCTGTAAAAACAACTTGCCTTCAAGTGACAAAAGTTGGGGAAAGGTAAAAGGTCAAAAGTTCAATAAAATTTGTGGTTAAAAGGCCGCCCGCACCTTGAAAAGAGGTCTCTCCATGAGATTCAATGGCCTCACGCACTACTGCAAACAGATCGCTATGGGGGGATAGAATAAAACAGCTCTTCAATGTCCACTGAGAGAGCTGTGTTCGCCACTAGCACTCCCGACCTCAACGCTTCAACCAGCACATATGAGCTGTCGATGCCACACGGATCCTCGGGTACAAGAACGTTGAGGGAGCGCTGCAGAAACCTTCCACTAAGTTTCTGCCACGAATCATTCAGGTTGGGAGTGATAGTGCTCAACACAGCTTTCTCAGTAGACATTGAAGAGCTGTTTTATTCTGTCCCCCATAGCGAACTGTTTGCAGTAGTGCGTGAGGCCATTGAATCTCGTGGAGAAACCTTTTCAAGGTGCGTGCGGCCTTTCAACCGCAAACTTTATTGAACTTTTAACCTTATATCTTTCGGCAACATTTGTCACATTTTAAGGCAAGTTGTTTCACAGAAGAATGATATTTGTATTGGGTCAAGTGTTGCTCCGGTACTTTGCACTATTATGTTAGCTAATTTCGACAGAGCCTTGTGCGACAGCCTTGATGATGACCGAGTTGCCCGCGTTTTTATAAATGTTGATGATTTTCTTGTTCTTCTAAATATTGGGAGGAGTGATCTTATCTTTGACGTCATTGGTAACATCATGTCAGTGTTTCAATCATGCTGCTCACATTTTCGTTTCACTTATGAAGCACCCCAAGAAAATTCCATTAGATTCCTAGACTTGACTCTCAGGTTTCATCCTCATGGTCATGGGTGCTGGATGTATAGTCCAAGGACTAAAAAGACGCGTTTGCCGTATGATTGCTCCCACTCTAAACTAGTTAAAAGGGCTATCGCCAATTTATGCAGTGGCTGAAAGTTTCACCCATCAAATGCAAGATACCGTTCTTGAGCAGCAAAATAGGCTTTTGTCCGCAGCATATCCGAACAGTTTGATCACCACTGTGGCTGAATATTTGTTTGTTTAAAATTGAAACACAGGAGGGATTGTGATGTTTGAGACCAAAAGCAAAAGAACCTTGTGGTTATGCCGTACGTACACGGTATTTCACACGGGTTGAAAAAGGTTGCTGCCAGTAACGATATCACTTTGATCTATTCCGCACTTATCAAACTCGCAGGTCTTTGTAAGAGAGTTGCGCAGCTGGGCACGCAAAGCAGAACATGCGACATCAAACACGGAAAAAATACTGCACATGTGACACATGTGTGGTTTATAGCATTTCTTTGAGTTGCGATAAGCTATACATTTGACAGTCTGGTCGATGTATTAACCCATTAGGGACCGGTTTCTTTTTTTTATGAGTCTTGTCAAAGCAGATGTGATTTTTTATCGTATCTACATCTGTATATATCACGCTGAAAATTTCATGGTGAACGAGCTCTTAGTTTACCAAATATGGCCCGTGACCATATGGTCACGCTAGGCCTTTAGGCTACAGTAAAGATCACAAAGTGACGAATTTTGTTTAAGGCATTGACACATGCGCGAAAAAAAATTAGGGATTTGTTGCGCACTCATTCTAAAATGACGTGAAGCACCCAGTGCACATGCCGGCGTCGCATTTATTGCATTGTGTGGTCGCCTAAAGCGTGCGCAGAGGTCCACTCCAGGGGGGGGGGGGACGGAAGGTTCGTCGCAGCGCCCCCCCCTCCCTATTATATCAATGTATGGGGCTGACTTCGCACCCCCCCTCTCGCCCCCCCCCCGTATTATTTCAATATATGGGGCTGGCTTTGCGCCCACCCCCCCTTAATTATATAATAACCTTAGGTTGTCTATGAGACTATCAGAAACCTTATTTGCGAAATCTTCGTCTGAGTACGTGGTAGCCTCCGATATCTCAATGTAGATAGCCGACGCATCTTCGTCGTCCTCTTCAAGTATTCTGATATTATTATTTAAAGTAAACCTGGTCATACAATAAATTGGCACACGCGAGTGTAGCGGAATCACCCTTCAAGGAGCGTAAATCGAATTAAGGAACGAACTTAACCAAAATAGGGAGCCTAAAGGCCTAGCGTGACCATATTGTAACACGTAAAATAACACGCTTGTTCGCGAGCAAGATTTTGGTTAATCTACTTCATATTTTCACCGGAGATTGCATAGTGCACGTGCTCTGCAGGGACAAGTGCATCACGCTATTGCAAAAAATAATACTACAAAGAAATCTGTTTACCCGAAGGACGTTGCATGCCGACGCGCCGAAGTGTAGAGCCACTATTTTGCGCCTGTTTTAGCAGCTCCCATATAAACAAAGAAAACATCTGCCACATGGCTTAGGAGGACTTTTTGAGGGCCTAGTTGGTGCATACTGACATAAAAACTTAGAGCAATTAAAGACGAGACACACAAGCAAGAAACACGAGGGACTGGCGCTACTCACAACTATTTATTTCACAACGTCGTCATGAAATATATACATACGTTTTGGACATGCGCAGATGCGTTCCATGAAGAAAAACAAGAAATGACGATGAAAAACAAATTATCTATCTGGTATACATGTCGAGGTATCTAAATTCATTGGTATGCAGAGTAATGGAAGGTTCGCTAACGCACCCCGCCCCCCCTCTTCTTAATGTGAAACCCTTCTAGCAACACGCGAGCTTGTTCATTGAGGCTTTTACCAAGAATCTTTGCCTGACGAAACAGTGCCTAACAACCACAAGAATTCACGTGATCTGCTAAGTGCGTTCGTTCCTTCTTTTTTATATTCAAAGCATGCTCTCGAAAACGGTCATTTGCACACCTTCCGGTTTGATCGATGTAGCTTTTACCACGTGAAAGTGGTATGTCATAAACGACGCCATCGGCGCATTTCACGTATGACGAAAGGTTTTTTTTGGCATCCTCGCCTCGTTGCTTTTGCCGGAGAAATGCGAGGGCAAAGGCGGGCGAGCTTATTGGGGGGCAGAAAATACTACTCCAACGTCGTGCTTGTTCGCAACCTTCTTGAGGTTATGCGAAACCTTATGTATGTAAGCAACAACCACTAAAGCACGCTTCTTTCGAGCGAAGTCATTGGCTTCTCTGTTCATGCTTTGTTTGCACTTCTGCAAGAGGCTTTCAGCAACTGCAGTGATCACTGCACGTGGATAGCCTGCCACCAGCAGCTTCGATACTTGAGCATCGAAGCTCTGTTGCATCTCGTGGTGGCACGATTTCTTAAGCACGGACACAAGGCAAAGCGATGCAATAGCTCTTTTTACTGTCTTGGAGTGAGACGAGTGAAAAGGTAAAATCCCCTTCTTTGCCCGAGGGCGATACGACCAGCACACGTGTCGTCCCGAATAGTTAAAATTGATATCTAAAAACTGCAGAGTGCTCTGCATAGGAAGTTCATGTGTGAAGGACAGTCCCTTCCCATGCAGTTTAAAAAGCTCTAAAATCGTGTCCACCTGGCCCCTGCAAGTATCCCCGGCTCGAGGTTTTAGCGAAACTAAAAAAAATCATCGACAAATCTAAAAACGCGTAAAACCTTCCCTCGATCATTAAAAACTTGTTGGAGTGTGCGCTCGATCTGGGACAAAAAAAACATCACATAAAATTGGCGCTACACAAGAACCAATGCAGACGCCCTCCTTCTGTAAAAAAGTTGCTCGTCAAAAGATATAAAAGTGGAGTTTTTCCGGTGTCCTCGTGTGTTTCCGCTAAAGTTACAGTATGCAGCAAAACCAACCAGCCCGCTTATCCGAATTACACAACTATTTCTTCCATTGAACAATGGTTCCTGCCTTTCCTTGCCTTTATTTTTTCATCTCTGCGAAGCGCAAATCTACACAGAGCCATCATACACAGTAAGCTGCGGCTGCCGGCCGTGATATCTATAGAGTCGGATTTAAAAGACCTTCCTGGTGATCGTGTACCTTTACTGTAAAGCCGCGAAGGGGACGTACTTAGAGCGAGGAAAGCATTATGGGAATGAAACTTATAGGTTTACCCGATCAAGTGTACAGTAGGACGACCACCGCTGTAACTGAATTCCCCTTCGTTCATTCATAGCAAGGGTTTCGTTCTGGTAAACTCCATGCCTTCAGGTGGCATGCGAGGGACTAATCGTGAGCTGCCAGCTTTTAAGGAGATCGCATGCTACGTGATGCCAGCAGGCAAAAGACACTCGGCGTCATGGCAGCTACCAGCGGCGCTGACTAGCATTGCCAGGTTCAAATGACAGAAATACCCGATCAAGTGTACACGGGAGGACGACAGCCGCCGTAACTTGAATTCCCCTGTTTTCGTTCATTCATAGCAAGGGTCTCGTTCTGCTAAACTCCATGCCTTCAAGTTGCATGTGAGGGACTAATCGTGAGCTGCCAGCTTTTAAGAAGATCGCATGCTACGTGATGCCAGCAGGCAAAAGACACTGGGCGTCATGGCAGCTACCAGCGGCGCTGACTAGCATTGCCAGGTTCAAATGACAGAAATACCCGATCAAGTGTACACGGGAGGACGACAGCCGCCGTAACTGAATTCCCCTGTTTTCGTTCATTCATAGCAAGGGTCTCGTTCTGCTAAACTCCATGCCTTCAAGTTGCATGTGAGGGACTAATCGTGAGCTGCCAGCTTTTAAGAAGATCGCATGCTACGTGATGCCAGCAGGCAAAAGACACTGGGCGTCATGGCAGCTACCAGCGGCGCTGACTAGCATTGCCAGGTTCAAATGACAGAAATACCCGATCAAGTGTACACGGGAGGACGACAGCCGCCGCAACTGAATTCCCTTTTTTCGTTCATTCATAGCAAGGGTCTCGTTCTGCTAAACTCCATGCCTTCAAGTTGCATGCGAGGGACTAATCGTGAGGTACCAGCTCTTAACCCGATTAAGGACCACGAAAGAACTACTGGACCGATTTTATTGAAATTTTGCTTATTTAATTAACCACAACAGATAACCACACGTGCAAATTTTCATAGAGTTACGTGCTTTTCTTCAGGAGTTATGATACTGTACTATAAAAAGTACGCTGGGCCTTCGAGATAGCAACGGGCAAGGTGACTTGATGCAAGAATGGCGAGTACGCTGGGCCCTTGTGAAACGAATAACAAAGTTATCTTGGCCCATGCCACTTAATCAAGGACCAGTGCTTTAGGGAAAGCGTAACGTCACGCTTTTGGCCACACGATTTCGATATATTTTGGCAGAATTCTACTGTTTTGCCGGCTTCTTGTGAAAATGTCCGTATTGATAGAGGGTAATAGCAAGCACAGTAGAATCTGGAGAGCTTTGATACTTCTCTTGGGTACAACAAGGCGCAGTCAGCGTATTGCTGTTATGTGACTAAAGGACAATAGTCAACGCGTAGAGGGTGTGCTAAAACCTACAATGTGGTAACAGACCCTTTATGCGTTGTCTGCGGCTATTTCGATCATCTAGGTAAATAGGGGCTGGTACCACTTTTTCTCAGCGATGAAAATTCTCTAGTCATTCGCAGCTTAATCGTAGAGCTCAAACCCCCTCATGGTATTGTTACTGCGGATGAAGAAGCAGGACAGTGGCACTACGTTTTTTTTTTGCTTTTCAGTGAATGGCCAGCACGATACAGAGCATAGTGACTCAACTGTGTAGCCTTTCGTCAGCATAACAATTATGCTCTTCTCTTTGCCATTTTCGAAACAAAGCTGCTTTCCTAAGTCAAAACAGAATTAATCTTACCCACGTCCCTCTCGTTCCATGTTTTTTTTATCGTTAGCAGAGAGCATCCATTCGTACCGTCGTCATTCCCCTCCTCCTCCTAAGTTCCCATGTTAGGGTCAGAATCACCAATTAAAACATCAAAAGGCTCTCGTATATTCACAACGACATCTTTCGCAGCCTCATGAGTCTGAGATAACCGAAAAAACGGCATTCATAACAAAAACAGCCTGTTCAATCTATGATGCAACGCACAACAAGAGTTACATGTATGCTCCCACGAAGTCCCAGTGTACTAAATAAAGTACAGCAATATTTGATTACTCCTCACAGCAAAACTATGCACTCTATAGGCTTCTCGCGCTTTGCAGAGATTGAATTGCTCTTCTTGAAGCAGAAACCGTCCGTTTTTTCAACATATAAAATGTAAAACTTCAAATTAATTTAGAAAAATTAGTATTGACCACGTGCGTTTAACAGGCTCTCAATTTCCTAAAGTTTGACGATTCATAAAACAGAAATAACATAACCGACTCAATATTCCAAATTAGGATTTTCTTGCTGCAACCTTTGGCATCAGAAATTGTAATGAGCAAGATACGAATATTCTGTTTTGTATTTTCTATGCCCGAAAAAGGAAGTGTACTTTTTAAAGTACACTGGTCCCTAATGGGTTAAGAAGATCGCATGCTACGCGATGCCAGCAGGCAAAAGACACTCGGCGTCATGGCAGCTACCAGCGGCGCTGACTAGCATTGCCAGGTTCAAATGACAGAAATACCCGATCAAGTGTACACGGGAGGACGACAGCCGCCGTAACTGAATTCCCCTTTTTTCGTTCATTCGTAGCAAGGGTCTCGTTCTGCTAAACTCCATGCCTTCAAGTTGCATGCGAGGGACTAATCGTGAGCTGCCAGCTCTTAAGAAGATCGCATGCTACGCGATGCCAGCAGGCAAAAGACACTCGGCGTCATGGCAGCTACCAGCGGCGCAGACTAGCATTGCCAGGTTCAAATGACAGAAATACCCGATCAAGTGTACACGGGAGGACGACAGCCGCCGTAACTGAATTCCCCTTTTTTCGTTCATTCATAGCAAGGGTCTCGTTCTGCTAAACTCCATGCCTTCAAGTTGCATGCGAGGGACTAATCGTGAGGTGCCAGCTCTTAAGAAGATCGCATGCTACGCGATGCCAGCAGGCAAAAGACACTCGGCGTCATGGCAGCTACCAGCGGCGCAGACTAGCATTGCCAGGTTCAAATGACAGAAATACCCGATCAAGTGTACACGGGAGGACGACAGCCGCCGTAACTGAATTCCCCTTTTTTCGTTCATTCATAGCAAGGGTCTCGTTCTGCTAAACTCCATGCCTTCAAGTTGCATGCGAGGGAACTAATCGTGAGGTACCAGCTCTTAAGAAGATCGCATGCTACGCGATGCCAGCAGGCAAAAGACACTCGGCGTCATGGCAGCTACCAGCGGCGCTCACTAGCATTGCCAGGTTCAAATGAAAGAAATACCCGATCAAGTGTACACGGGAGGACGACAGCCGCCGTAACTGAATTCCCCTTTTTTCGTTCATTCGTAGCAAGGGTCTCGTTCTGCTAAACTCCATGCCTTCAAGTTGCATGTGAGGGACTAATCGTGAGCTGCCAGCTCTTAAGAAGATCGCATGCTACGCGATGCCAGCACGCAAAAGACACTCGGCGTCATGGCAGCTACCAGCGGCGCAGACTAGCATTGCCAGGTTCAAATGACAGAAATACCCGATCAAGTGTACACGGGAGGACGACAGCCGCCGTAACTGAATTCCCCTTTTTTACGTTCATTCATAGCAAGGGTCTCGCTCTCATAAGCTCCATGCATTCAGGTTACAAGCGAGGGACTAATCGTGAGGTGCCAGCTCTTAAGAAGATCGCATGCTACGCGATGCCAGCAGGCAAAAGACACTCGGCGTCATGGCAGCTACCAGCGGCGAAGACTAGCATTGCCAGGTTCAAATGACAGAAATACCCGATCAAGTGTACACGGGAGGACGACAGCCGCCGTAACTGAATTCCCCTTTTTTCGTTCATTCATAGCAAGGGTCTCGTTCTGCTAAACTCCATGCCTTCAAGTTGCATGCGAGGGACTAATCGTGAGGTGCCAGCTCTTAAGAAGATCGCATGCTACGCGATGCCAGCAGGCAAAAGACACTCGGCGTCATGGCAGCTACCAGCGGCGCAGACTAGCATTGCCAGGTTCAAATGACAGAAATACCCGATCAAGTGTACACGGGAGGACGACAGCCGCCGTAACTGAATTCCCCTTTTTTCGTTCATTCATAGCAAGGGTCTCGTTCTGCTAAACTCCATGCCTTCAAGTTGCATGCGAGGGACTAATCGTGAGGTACCAGCTCTTAAGAAGATCGCATGCTACGCGATGCCAGCAGGCAAAAGACACTCGGCGTCATGGCAGCTACCAGCGGCGCTCACTAGCATTGCCAGGTTCAAATGACAGAAATACCCGATCAAGTGTACACGGGAGGACGACAGCCGCCGTAACTGAATTCCCCTTTTTTCGTTCATTCGTAGCAAGGGTCTCGTTCTGCTAAACTCCATGCCTTCAAGTTGCATGCGAGGGACTAATCGTGAGCAGCCAGCTCTTAAGAAGATCGCATGCTACGCGATGCCAGCAGGCAAAAGACACTCGGCGTCATGGCAGCTACCAGCGGCGCAGACTAGCATTGCCAGGTTCAAATGACAGAAATACCCGATCCAAGTGTACACGGGAGGACGACAGCCGCCGTAACTGAATTCCCCTTTTTTCGTTCATTCATAGCAAGGGTCTCGTTCTGCTAAACTCCATGCATTCAAGTTGCATGCGAGGGACTAATCGTGAGGTGCCAGCTCTTAAAGAAGATCGCATGCTACGCGATGCCAGCAGGCAAAAGACACTCGGCGTCATGGCAGCTACCAGCGGCGCAGACTAGCATTGCCAGGTTCAAATGACAGAAATACCCGATCAAGTGTACACGGGAGGACGACAGCCGCCGTAACTGAATTCCCCTTTTTTACGTTCATTCATAGCAAGGGTCTCGCTCTCATAAGCTCCATGCATTCAGGTTGCAAGCGAGGGACTAATCGTGAGGTGCCAGCTCTTAAGAAGATCGCATGCTACGCGATGCCAGCAGGCAAAAGACACTCGGCGTCATGGCAGCTACCAGCGGCGCAGACTAGCATTGCCAGGTTCAAATGACAGAAATACCCGATCAAGTGTACACGGGAGGACGACAGCCGCCGTAACTGAATTCCCCTTTTTTCGTTCATTCATAGCAAGGGTCTCGTTCTGCTAAACTCCATGCCTTCAAGTTGCATGCGAGGGACTAATCGTGAGGTGCCAGCTCTTAAGAAGATCGCATGCTACGCGATGCCAGCAGGCAAAAGACACTCGGCGTCATGGCAGCTACCAGCGGCGCAGACTAGCATTGCCAGGTTCAAATGACAGAAATACCCGATCAAGTGTACACGGGAGGACGACAGCCGCCGTAACTGAATTCCCCTTTTTTCGTTCATTCATAGCAAGGGTCTCGTTCTGCTAAACTCCATGCCTTCAAGTTGCATGCGAGGGACTAATCGTGAGCTGCCAGCTCTTAAGAAGATCGCATGCTACGTGATGCCAGCAGGCAAAAGACACTCGGCGTCATGGCAGCTACCAGCGGCGCTCACTAGCATTGCCAGGTTCAAATGACAGAAATACCCGATCAAGTGTACACGGGAGGACGACAGCCGCCGTAACTGAATTCCCCTTTTTTCGTTCATTCATAGCAAGGGTCTCGTTCTGCTAAACTCCATGCCTTCAAGTTGCATGCGAGGGACTAATCGTGAGCTGCCAGCTCTTAAGAAGATCACATGCTACGTGATGCCAGCAGGCAAAAGACACTCGGCGTCGTGACTGCTACCAGCGGCGCAGACTAGCATTGCCAGGTTCAAATGACAGAAATACCCGATCAAGTGTACACGGGAGGACGACAGCCGCCGTAACTGAATTCCCCTTTTTACGTTCATTCATAGCAAGGGTCTCGCTCATAAGCTCCATGCATTCAGGTTGCAAGCGAGGGACTAATCGTGAGTGCCAGCTCTTAAGAAGATCGCATGCTACGCGATGCCAGCAGGCAAAAGACACTCGGCGTCATGGCTGCTGCCAGCGGCGCTGAATAGCATTGCCAGGTTCAAATGACAGAAATACCCGATCAAGTGTACACGGGAGGACGACAGCCGCCGTAACTGAATTCCCCTTTTTTCGTTCATTCATAGCAAGGGTCTCGTTCTGCTAAACTCCATGCCTTCAAGGTTGCATGCGAGGGACTAATCGTGAGCTGCCAGCTCTTAAGAAGATCGCATGCTACGCGATGCCAGCAGGCAAAAGACACTCGGCGTCATGGCAGCTACCAGCGGCGCTGACTAGCATTGCCAGGTTCAAATGACAGAAATACCCGATCAAGTGTACACGGGAGGACGACAGCCGCCGTAACTGAATTCCCCTTTTTTCGTTCATTCATAGCAAGGGTCTCGTTCTGCTAAACTCCATGCCTTCAAGGTTGCATGCGAGGGACTAATCGTGAGCTGCCAGCTCTTAAGAAGATCGCATGCTACGCGATGCCAGCAGGCAAAAGACACTCGGCGTCATGGCAGCTACCAGCGGCGCAGACTAGCATTGCCAGGTTCAAATGACAGAAATACCCGATCAAGTGTACACGGGAGGACGACAGCCGCCGTAACTGAATTCCCCTTTTTTCGTTCATTCATAGCAAGGGTCTCGTTCTGCTAAACTCCATGCCTTCAAGTTGCATGCGAGGGACTAATCGTGAGGTGCCAGCTCTTAAGAAGATCGCATGCTACGCGATGCCAGCAGGCAAAAGACACTCGGCGTCATGGCAGCTACCAGCGGCGCAGACTAGCATTGCCAGGTTCAAATGACAGAAATACCCGATCAAGTGTACACGGGAGGACGACAGCCGCCGTAACTGAATTCCCCTTTTTTCGTTCATTCATAGCAAGGGTCTCGTTCTGCTAAACTCCATGCCTTCAAGTTGCATGCGAGGGACTAATCGTGAGGTGCCAGCTCTTAAGAAGATCGCATGCTACGCGATGCCAGCAGGCAAAAGACACTCGGCGTCATGGCAGCTACCAGCGGCGCAGACTAGCATTGCCAGGTTCAAATGACAGAAATACCCGATCAAGTGTACACGGGAGGACGACAGCCGCCGTAACTGAATTCCCCTTTTTTCGTTCATTCGTAGCAAGGGTCTCGTTCTGCTAAACTCCATGCCTTCAAGTTGCATCCGAGGGACTAATCGTGAGCAGCCAGCTCTTTTAAGAAGATCGCATGCTACGTGATGCCAGCAGGCAAAAGACACTCGGCGTCATGGCAGCTACCAGCGGCGCCGACTAGCATTGCCAGGTTCAAATGACAGAAATACCCGATCCAGTGTACACGGGAGGACGACAGCCGCCGTAACTGAATTCCCCTTTTTTCGTTCGTTCATAGCAAGGGTCTCGTTCTGGCTAAACTCCATGCCTTCAAGTTGCATGTGAGGGACTAATCGTGAGCTGCCAGCTCTTAAGAAGATCGCATGCTACGCGATGCCAGCAGGCAAAAGACACTCGGCGTCATGGCAGCTACCAGCGGCGCTGACTAGCATTGCCAGGTTCAAATGACAGAAATACCCGATCAAGTGTACACGGGAGGACGACAGCCGCCGTAACTGAATTCCCCTTTTTTCGTTCATTCGTAGCAAGGGTCTCGTTCTGCTAAACTCCATGCCTTCAAGTTGCATGCGAGGGACTAATCGTGAGGTGCCAGCTCTTAAGAAGATCGCATGCTACGCGATGCCAGCAGGCAAAAGACACTCGGCGTCATGGCAGCTACCAGCGGCGCAGACTAGCATTGCCAGGTTCAAATGACAGAAATACCCGATCAAGTGTACACGGGAGGACGACAGCCGCCGTAACTGAATTCCCCTTTTTACGTTCATTCATAGCAAGGGTCTCGCTCTCATAAGCTCCATGCATTCAGGTTGCAAGCGAGGGACTAATCGTGAGGTGCCAGCTCTTAAGAAGATCGCATGCTACGCGATGCCAGCAGGCAAAAGACACTCGGCGTCATGGCAGCTACCAGCGGCGCAGACTAGCATTGCCAGGTTCAAATGACAGAAATACCCGATCCAAGTGTACACGGGAGGACGACAGCCGCCGTAACTGAATTCCCCTTTTTTCGATCGTTCATAGCAAGGGTCTCGTTCTGCTAAACTCCATGCCTTCAAGTTGCATGTGAGGGACTAATCGTGAGCTGCCAGCTCTTAAGAAGATCGCATGCTACGCGATGCCAGCAGGCAAAAGACACTCGGCGTCATGGCAGCTACCAGCGGCGCTGACTAGCATTGCCAGGTTCAAATGAAAGAAATACCCGATCAAGTGTACACGGGAGGACGACAGCCGCCGTAACTGAATTCCCCTTTTTTCGTTCATTCGTAGCAAGGGTCTCGTTCTGCTAAACTCCATGCCTTCAAGTTGCATGTGAGGGACTAATCGTGAGCTGCCAGCTCTTAAGAAGATCGCATGCTACGCGATGCCAGCACGCAAAAGACACTCGGCGTCATGGCAGCTACCAGCCGGCGCTGACTAGCATTGCCAGGTTCAAATGACAGAAATACCCGATCAAGTGTACACGGGAGGACGACAGCCGCCGTAACTGAATTCCCCTTTTTTCGTTCATTCATAGCAAGGGTCTCGTTCTGCTAAACTCCATGCCTTCAAGTTGCATGCGAGGGACTAATCGTGAGGTGCCAGCTCTTAAGAAGATCGCATGCTACGCGATGCCAGCAGGCAAAAGACACTCGGCGTCATGGCAGCTACCAGCGGCGCAGACTAGCATTGCCAGGTTCAAATGACAGAAATACCCGATCAAGTGTACACGGGAGGACGACAGCCGCCGTAACAGAATTCCCCTTTTTTCGTTCATTCATAGCAAGGGTCTCGTTCTGCTAAACTCCATGCCTTCAAGTTGCATGCGAGGGACTAATCGTGAGGTGGCAGCGCTTAAGAAGATCGCATGCCTTGCGATGCCAGCAGGCAAAAGACACTCGGCGTCATGGCAGCTACCAGCGGCGCAGACTAGCATTGCCAGGTTCAAATGACAGAAATACCCGATCAAGTGTACACGGGAGGACGACAGCCGCCGTAACTGAATTCCCCTTTTTTCGTTCATTCATAGCAAGGGTCTCGTTCTGGCTAAACTCCATGCCTTCAGGTTGCATGCGAGGGACTAATCGTGAGCTGCCAGCTCTTAAGAAGATCACATGCTACGTGATGCCAGCAGGCAAAAGACACTCGGCGTCGTGACTGCTACCAGCGGCGCTGACTGGCATTGCCAGGTTCAAATGACAGAAATACCTCGATCAAGTGTACACGGGAGGACGACCGCTCTAACTGAATTCCCCTTCTTTCATTCGTTCATAGCGAGGGTCTCGTTATGGTAAACTGCATGCCTTCAAGGTTGCATGCGAGGGACTAATCGTGAGCTGCCAGCTCTTAAGAAGATCACTTGCTACGTGATGCCAGCAGGCAAAAGAAGAGTGTTCCACACTCGGCGTCATGGCTGCTGCCAGCGGCGCTGAATAGCATTGCCAGGTTCAAATGACAGAAATACCCGATCAAGTGTACACGGGAGGACGACAGCCGCCGTAACTGAATTCCCCTTCTTTCGTTCATTCATAGAAGGGTCTCGTTCTTGTAAACTGCATGCCTTCAGGTTGCATGCGAGGGACTAATCGTGAGCTGCCAGCTCTTAAGAAGATCGCATGCTACGCGATGCCAGCAGGCAAAAGACACTCGGCGTCATGGCAGCTACCAGCGGCGCAGACTAGCATTGCCAGGTTCAAATGACAGAAATACCCGATCAAGTGTACACGGGAGGACGACAGCCGCCGTAACTGAATTCCCCTTTTTTCGTTCATTCATAGCAAGGGTCTCGTTCTGCTAAACTCCATGCCTTCAGGTTGCATGCGAGGGACTAATCGTGAGCTGCCAGCTCTTAAGAAGATCGCATGCTACGCGATGCCAGCAGGCAAAAGACACTCGGCGTCATGGCAGCTACCAGCGGCGCTGACTAGCATTGCCAGGTTCAAATGACAGAAATACCCGATCAAGTGTACACGGGAGGACGACCGCCGTCTAACTGAATTCCCCTTCTTTCGTTCATTCATAGCAAGGGTCTCGTTCTGCTAAACTCCATGCCTTCAGGTTGCATGCGAGGGACTAATCGTGAGCTGCCAGCTCTTAAGAAGATCACATGCTACGTGGTGCCAGCAGGCAAAAGACACTCGGCGTCGTGACTGCTACCAGCGGCGCTGACTAGCATTGCCAGGTTCAAATGACAGAAATACCCGATCAAGTGTACACGGGAGGACGACAGCCGCCGTAACTGAATTCCCCTTTTTTCGTTCATTCATAGCAAGGGTCTCGTTCTGCTAAACTCCATGCCTTCAGGTTGCATGCGAGGGACTAATCGTGAGCTGCCAGCTCTTAAGAAGATCACTGCTACGTGATGCCAGCAGGCAAAAGAAGAGTGTTCCACACTCGGCGTCATGGCTGCTGCCAGCGGCGCTGAATAGCATTGCCAGGTTCAAATGACAGAAATACCCGATCAAGTGTACACGGGAGGACGACAGCCGCCGTAACTGAATTCCCCTTTTTCGTTCATTCATAGCAAGGGTCTCGTTCTGGCTAAACTCCATGCCTTCAGGTTGCATGCGAGGGACTAATCGTGAGCTGCCAGCTCTTAAGAAGATCGCATGCTACGCGATGCCAGCAGGCAAAAGACACTCGGCGTCATGGCTGCTGCCAGCGGCGCTGAATAGCATTGCCAGGTTCAAATGACAGAAATACCCGATCAAGTGTACACGGGAGGACGACCTCCGCCCTAACAGAATTCCCCTTCTTTCGTTCATTCATAGCAAGGGTCTCGTTCTGGTAAACTCCATGACCTTCAGGTTGCATGCGAGGGACTAATCGTGAGCTGCCAGCTCTTAAGAAGATCGCATGCTACGCGATGCCAGCAGGCCAAAAGACACTCGGCGTCATGACTGCTACCAGCGGCGCTGACTAGCATTTGCCGGGTTCATATGACAGAAATACCCGATCAAGTGTACACGGGAGGACTACCGCCGTCTAACTGAATTCCCCTTCTTTAGTTCGTTCATAGCAAGGGTCTCGTTCTGGTAAACTGCGTGCCTTCAGGTTGCATGCGAGGGACTAAATCGTGAGCTGCCAGCTCTTAAGAAGATCACATGCTACGTGATGCCAGCAGGCAAAAGACACTCGGCGTCGTGACTGCTACCAGCGGCGCTGACTAGGCATTGCCAGGTTCAAATGACAGAAATACCCTCATCAAGTGTACACGGGAGGACGACAGCCGCCGTAACTGAATTCCCCTTTTTTCGTTCGTTCATAGCGAAGGGTCTCGTTATGGTAAACCGCATGCGTTAATGTTGCATGCGAGGGACTAATCGTGAGCTGCCAGCTCTTAAGAAGATCGCATGCTACGTGATGCCAGCAGGCAAAAGAAGAGTGTTCCACACTCGGCGTCATGGCTGCTGCCAGCGGCGCTGAATAGCATTGCCAGGTTCAAATGACAGAAATACCCGATCAAGTGTACACCGGGAGGACGAACGCCGTCGTGAATGAATTCCCCTTCTTTCGTTCATTCATAAGAAGGGTCTCGTTCTTGTAAACTGCATGCCTTCAGGTTGCATGCGAGGGACTAATCGTGAGCTGCCAGCTCTTAAGAACAACACATGCCACGTGGTGCCAGCAGGGAAAAGAAGAGTGTTCCACACTCGGCGTCATAGCTGCTGCCAGCGGCGCTGAATAGCACTGCCAGGCTCAAATGACAGAAATACCCGATCAAGTGTACACGGGAGGACGACCGATGCCGTAACTGGATTGCCCTTCTTTCGTTCATTCATAGCAAGCGTCTCGTTCTGGAAACTCCATGCCTTCAGGTTGCATGCAGGGGAATAATCGTGAGCTGCCAGCTCTTAAGAAGATCACATGCTACGTGATACCAGCAGGCAAAAGACGAGGGTTCCGCACTCGGCCGTCAGAGCTGCTGCCAGCAGCGCTGAATAGAATTGTCAGGTTCAAATGACAGAAATACCCGTGATCAAGTGTACACGGGAGGAGGACCTCCGCCCTAACAGAATTCCCCTTCTTTCGTTCATTCATAGTAAGGGTCTCGTTCTTGTAAACTCCATGCCTTCAGGTTGCATGCGAGGGACTAATCGTGAGCTGCCAGCTCTTAAGAAGATCACATGTTACGTGATGGCCAGCAGGCCGAAGACACTCGGCGTCATGACTGCTACCAGCGGCGCTGACTAGTATTTCCGGGTTCAAGTGACAGAAATACCCGATCAAGTGTACACGGGAGGACGACCGCCGTCTAACTGAATTCCCCTTCTTTCGTTCGTTCATAGCAAGGGTCTCGTTCTGCTAAACTCCATGCCTTCAGGTTGCATGCGAGGGACTAATCGTGAGCTGCCAGCTCTTAAGAAGATCACATGTTACGTGGTGGCCAGCAGGCCAAAAGACACTCGGCGTCGTCACTGCTACCAGCGGCGCTGACTAGCATTGCCAGGTTCAAATGACAGAAATACCCGATCAAGTGTACACGGGAGGACGGCCGCCGCCCTAACTGAATTCCCCTTCTTTCGTTCGTTCATAGCGAGGGTCTCGTTATGGTAAACTGCATGCCTTCATGTTGCATGCGAGGGACAAATCGTGAGCTGCCAGCTCTTAAGATCACATGCTACGTGATGCCAGCAGGCAAAAACAAGCGTTCCACACTCGGCGTCATGGCAGCTACCAGCGGCGCTGACTAGCATTGCCAGGTTCAAATGACAGAAATACCCGATCAAGTGTACACGGGAGGACGACAGCCGCCGTAACTGAATTCCCCTTTTTTCGTTCATTCATAGCAAGGGTCTCGTTCTGCTAAACTCCATGCCTTCAAGTTGCATGCGAGGGACTAATCGTGAGCTGCCAGTTCTTAAGAAGATCATAGGTTACTTGTTGTCAGCTGGCAAATGACACTCGGCGTCACGGCTGCTACCAGCGACGCTGACTAGCATTGCCGGGTTCAAATGGCAGAAATACCCGAACAAGTGTACACGGGAGGATCACCGCCGCCGTAAATGAATTGTTCTTCTTTCGTTCATTCATAGCAAGCGTCTCGTTCTGGAAACTCCATGCCTTCAGGTTGCATGCGAGGGACTAATCATGAGCTGCCAGCTCTTAAGAAGATCACATGCTACATGATATCAGCAGGCAAAAGACGAGGGTTCCGCACTCGGCGTCAGGGCTGCCGCCAGCAGCGCTGAATAGCATTGTCAGGTTCAAATGACAGAAATACCCGATCAAGTGTAGACGGGAGGACGACCGCCCTCTAACTGAATTCCCCTTCTTTCGTTCGTTCATAGCAAGGGTCTCGTTCTGGTAAACTGCATGCCTTCAGGTTGCATGCGAGGGACAAATCGTGAGCTGTCAGCTCTTAAGAAGATCACATGCTACGTGGTGCCAGCAGGCAAAAGACACTCGGCGTCGTGACTGCTACCAGCGGCGCTGACTGGCATTGCCAGGTTCAAATGACAGAAATACCCGATCAAGTTTACACGGGAGGACAACCGCCGCCCTAACTGAGTTCCCCTGCTTTCGTTCGTTCATAGGAAGGGTCTCTTTCTGGTAAACTCCATGTCTTCAGGTTGCATGCGAGGGACAAATCGTGAGCTGCCAGCTCTTTAGGAGGTCATATGCTACGTGATGCCAGCAGGCAAAAGACACTCGGCGTCATGACTGCTACCAGCGGCGCTGAGTAGCACTGCCAGGTTCAAGTGACAGAAATACCTGATCAAGTGTACACGGGAGGACGACCGCCGCCCTAACTGAATTCCCCTTCTTTCGTTCGTTCATAGCGAAGGGTCTCGTTATGGTAAACTGCATGCCTTCAGGTTTCATGCGAGGGACAAATCGTGAGCTGCCAGCTCTTAAGAAGATCTTTGCTACGTGATGCCAGCAGGCAAAAGAAGAGTGTTCCACACTCGGCGTCAAGGCTGCTGCCAGCGGCGCTGAATAGCATTGCCAGGTTCAAATGACAGAAATACCCGATCAAGTGTACACCGGGAGGACGAACGCCGTCGTGAATGAATTCCCCTTCTTTCGTTCATTCATAAGAAGGGTCTCGTTCTTGTAAACTACATGCCTTCAGGTTGCATGCGAGGGACTAATCGTGAGCTGCCAGCTCTTAAGAACAACACATGCCACGTGGTGCCAGCAGGGAAAAGAAGAGTGTTCCACACTCGGCGTCATAGCTGCTGCCAGCGGCGCTGAATAGCACTGCCAGGCTCAAATGACAGAAATACCCGATCAAGTGTACACGGGAGGACGACCGATGCCGTAACTGGATTGCCCTTCTTTCGTTCATTCATAGCAAGCGTCTCGTTCTGGAAACTCCATGCCTTCAGGTTGCATGCAGGGGAATAATCGTGAGCGGCCAGCTCTTAAGAAGATCACATGCTACGTGATACCAGCAGGCAAAAGACGAGGGTTCCGCACTCGGCGTCAGAGCTGCTGCCAGCAGCGCCGAATAGCATTGTCAGGTTCAAATGACAGAAATACGTGATCAAGTGTACACGGGAGGACGACCTCCGCCCTAACAGAATTCCCCTTCTTTCGTTCATTCATAGTAAGGGTCTCGTTCTTGTAAACTCCATGCCTTCAGGTTGCATGCGAGGGACTAATCGTGAGCTGCCAGCTCTTAAGAAGATCACATGTTACGTGATGGCAGCAGGCCAAAGACACTCGGCGTCGTGACTGCTACCAGCGGCGCTGACTGGCATTGCCAGGTTCAAATGACAAATACCCGATCAAGTTTACACGGGAGGACAACCGCCGCCGTAACTGAGTTCCCCTGCTTTCGTTCGTTCACAGGAAGGGTCTCGTTCTGGTAAACTCCAAGTCTTCAGGTTGCATGCGAGGGACAAGTCGTGAGCTGCCAGCTCTTAAGGAGGTCATATGCTACGTGATGCCAGCA
Organism: Rhipicephalus appendiculatus; assembly: GCA_030522465.1. Lineage (NCBI taxonomy): Eukaryota > Metazoa > Arthropoda > Arachnida > Ixodida > Ixodidae > Rhipicephalus > Rhipicephalus appendiculatus. The sequence goes on from JALIZH010032958.1 coordinate 1,617,055, forward strand.
GGCAAAAGACACTCGGCGTCGTGACTGCTACCAGCGGCGCTGAGTAGCACTGCCAGGTTCAAGTGACAGAAATACCTGATCAAGTGTACACGGGAGGACGGCCGCCGCCCTAACTGAATTCCCCTTCTTTCGTTCGTTCATAGCGAGGGTCTCGTTATGGTAAACTGCATGCCTTCATGTTGCATGCGAGGGACAAATCGTGAGCTGCCAGCTCTTAAGAAGATCACATGCTACGTGATGCCAGCAGGCAAAAACAAGCGTTCCACACTCGGCGTCAACACTGCTTCCAGCGGCGCTGACTAGCGTTGCCAGGTTCAAATGACAGAAATTCCCGATCAAGTGTACATGGGAGGACGATCGTCGCCGTAACTGAATTCCCCTTCTTATGTTCATTCATAGCGAGGGTCTTTTTCTGGTAAACTGCATGCCTTCAAGTCGCATGCGAGAGACTAATCGTGAGCTGCCAGTTCTTAAGAAGATCATAGGTTACTTGTTGTCAGCTGGCAAATGACACTCGGCGTCACGGCTGCTACCAGCGGCGCTGACTAGCATTGCCGGGTTCAAATGGCAGAAATACCCGAACAAGTGTACACGGGAGGATGACCGCCGCCGTAAATGAATTGTTCTTCTTTCGTTCATTCATAGCAAGGGTCTCGTTCTGGTAAACTCTATGCCTTCAGATTGCATGCGAGGGACTAATCGTGAGCTGCCAGCTCTTAAGCAATGACATGCTACGCGATGCCAGCAGGCAAAAGATTCTCGGCCTCATGGCTGAACCATTGGGGAGTGGAAGTGCTTTAGTGGTATATGAATCTGTAAAACAACATTGTTCGCCATTTATAGTTTGTTTCGGATCTGTAATTGATACATTTGTATTCTTTTTTTATGAACCACCCTGCTTGGACCTTAGAGTCCGCAGTATTGGATAAATAAGTTAAAAAAATGAAAAAATAGGGCTCAACATCCGTAACTTGGTAAAACACTCGTGATCCAAGCACGTCTTGTCTCCAAAGCGCTTCTGTAGCATGGTGATGGCTTCTTTGTAGCAGCTCTCAGTCGTCGGAAGGCCCGCTATTACCTATGCAACGTCTCCTTTCAAGTACAGTCGCGCATAATGGAACGTCTCTGTGGCCGTGATGCGGATGTTACTGTGAACAATATGGTCGAACTCCTCCCAAAATTCGGTCCACTTGCATAGTTCACCAGTGAAAGGAGCTATTGTCAGTTTAGGCAGTCTGGCTCTAGTACCGTCTAATGGTGCAGCGGCTGTTTGGGCGACAGTTCCCTTTGTTAGAGTCGACGACCGTAGCATGCGATCTCGCTTACTGATAATCTCTGCGAGAATCTGCGTAGCATTGTCTTCATATTCCAGGACGACGTTATACTCGGCCTCGAACTCTTTGTCAGGAATATGCTGTTCGATCTTGTTGTTGAAGGTATTAAGCTCGTCGTTGTTAGCCTTCAGCCTCTCATATATGAATGATCTGGTCATAAGTTGTAGAGTCGTTAGCGAGGAGAGCACTTGCCTCGTTTATAATCCTTGTGTTTTTTTCTCGCCGCGACGTCCGCTTCGACTTCAGTCGGTCCATGCCGGTGCAGTTGACTGGTAGCCGTCCGTAGGTTCCTGGCTTTAAATCCCAGTTCTTCGGCACCAAATGTTTGAACGATGGCGTTCCAGTCACTGCGAACAGACTGAACTCCGTCGTAAAGGCACAATGCAAAGATACGTTTTATTCAGATGAGCTTGGTAGCGCTCTGCCTTCAGTTCAGAGCGTCCCTGCTTCTCGTGCACTCGCGCTCTTTTTTCTTTTTCGGTTCCTCGACCCAGACCGGAAAGTGCAAATAATGAACACTGCTATGATGACGGCACCAACACGTTATTCGAGGTGACTAAGGAAGACAACCAGCCTTTTCTTTCTATGGAGGACAGGAAGTTTTTGAAAATAATGGACACGGAGTCTTTCAAAAAAGAATCGGGCAACTGAGTAGCGCCCCTCCCTTTTCGTTTCCCGAGATAGCGACTTCCTAACAACAAGAAACTGGCTCAAACGCGTCTAGCCCCCTTGAAACGCACGCTTCAGAAGAAACCCGAAGTATTGAAGTCTTTCGTAGCATTAAAAAATGTTAGAGAATGGCCACGCGGAAGAAGCTCCACCCCTTGCAGAGAGTTCTAGAAGAGTGCTAGTACCTTCCTATCTTTGGCGTATGCCATCCGCAGAAGCCAGGTGAAACTAGAGTCGTGCTTGAGTCTAGCGCACAGTTAGAGAACACGTCGTTGAAGAGCGTTTTGCTCACTGGCCCAGGCTTGACAAATACTCTGTTGGGTGAGCGCATCCGCTTCAAAAAAAGACCTCATTGCAGTGACAGCAGACATACAACAGATGTTTGATTGCTTTAGCGTGCTCGAAGATCATAGAAACTATTTGCGGTTCCTGTGGTTACGTAACAACGACATTCAAAACGAGGTCGTAGAGTACCGGATGAAGGTGCACGTTTTTCGTAACAGTCCATCACCGGCTGTTGCGTGCTATGCTCTTCAGAGGACAGCTCAGGAAGGGGAAGAGGAATTCGGCACGGACGCCAGGCAGTCTGTGCAGAGAGGTTTTTTATGTTGACGATGGCCTTAAGTGCCTTCCCACGGAGCGAAAAGCTATCAGCCTGTTGAAACGCACGCAAATAATGTTGGTAGCTTCGAACCTTTCCAAGGGCCGACTGAGCAAAGGACCTGAAGGATCTCGACCTGGGCGTCGACGTACCACCCATCCAACGCAGTCTGGGAGTATTGTGGGATTTGAGAAGAGACGTATTTAGCTTCCGGGTTCCAAAACAAGAGAGATCATTTACCCGGCGTGGCGTTTTATGAACCGTGAATAGCTTGTTCGACCCTCTAGGATTCACGGCTCTCGTCACCATCAAAGGAAGGTCTCTTCTCCGTGAGCTTGTCACAGAGACTTGTGACTGGGTTGCCCCACTTGATGAGAAGCGAACGGAGTGGACATTATGTTCCGACGAATATAAATCCTGCAGATGTTGGCGCACGGTTTTTGCCCGCATCGAAGCTTCAAAAGTAAGGATGGCTAACTGGCCCAAAATTTCTATGCCGCCGCGAAGAGTGTTTGGAGATCCTACAGGCAAGGTTTGAACTCGTTGGTCCTGACCATGATGCCAACGTGATGCCTCAAGCAACCAGCCTTGCAACCACTGCGAGCGTGCGAGGACTCGACGCCAGTAGGTTCGAGCGCTTCTCAAGTATGACGTGTTCTGGCAGTTCTCGCACGTGGAGCGAACAACTTTCACGGCTACAGGTTTGTTGAGGATAATGGTTCATTGAGTGCGACACGACCATCTGCAGAACGCCTGGCTCGAGCAAAAGCAGTCATAAACCGTTCTCTGTAGCGCGAGGCATTCTACGAAGAATAAAAATCCTTTGATCAGGGGAAGCGCATCGCAAAATTAAGCCAACTGCGGAAGCTCGATCCATGGGTTCATCCCAATGGGCTGCTGAAGATTGGTGATCGCCTAAATAGAGCCCAGTGGAGCCAAGACGAGTCGAAACCCATCATCACCCCCGGAAACCATCATGTGGCCGTGGTCATTATCAGGCACTACCACGAGGAGGCAAAGCACCAAGATCGACACTTTACCGAGGGAGCGATACGAGCAGCCGGCTTTTGGATAATTGGGTCTAAGCCACGGATCTTCTCGTACATTCAGAAATGTGTTACGCGCTGCAAGCTGCACCGAAAGCAACAAGAACAAGAAATGGCACACCTGCCCACAGAGCGGCTCAGCACACAGCCTCCCTTCATGTACGTGGGTCTCGATGCTTTCGGACAATTGGCAAGTGACTGCACGTCGCACTGAGGCGGTGGAAGCTCACAACAAGCATTGGGCTGTATTGTTCACGTCCATGAGCTTTCGAGCAGTGCACCTCGAAATCATAGAATCCATGGACGCCTCAAATTTTAGAAATGCCTTGAGAAGATTCTTTACCATTAGGGGCCCGGCAAAACAGTTACGCTCTGACTGTGGCACAAGTTTTATTGAAGCATGCTCAGAACTGCAGCTGAACGTGGGTGGCCAAGACACCGAAAGTGTCAACACGTTTCACTAAAGCTTTAGGCGCATTTGGGTACTTCACCCTCCGCACGCTTCGCACATGGGTGGAGTCTGGGAAAGAATGATCGGCATCGCCCGCCGCCTCTTAGACTCCATGTTGTTAGAACACCCTCCGGTACACCTCACCCACGAAGTACTCACTACATTCCTGGACGAAGTTACGGCCATCATAAAGGTGAGGCCTCTCGTTCCAGTCGCCACAGACGTCGAGTGCTGGGACATTCTGAGACCTGCGATGCTCCTCACCCAAAAGACAGGCGCGAACACCCTAGCTCCTGGTGTCTTTGACTTCAAGGATTTGCAAAGACGTCAGTGGCGCCAAGTCCAATCGCTCGCCGATAGTTCCTACAGCCGTTGGCAACGGGACTTTTTGACCACGCTGCAGAGTCACCGCAAGTGGCAGCTACTCAGGCGGAATAGCAGGTGTGGTGACCTAGGACTCCTCAAGGACAACAACGTCTGCCGCATTGAGTGGCCTATGGCGCGTGTGGTGAAGACGTTTCCCAGTGCGGATGGGAAAGTGCGAAATGTTTTTATTAATTAATTAATTAATTTATTTATTTATTTATTTATTTATTTATTTATTTATTTATTTATTTATTTATTTATTAAGAACATACTGCAGAACACAATTCAGTCCTTGCAGGAAGGGCGCACATTTTACATACAAAACAGGAAGTCCAATACCAAAATATCAATGCAGTCCAAAAAATATACAAAACCTCAAACATAACGCAGAAGGGGCCCTAATATGCGTACAAGAAAGGCAACATTGTACTAAGATATAAATACGGTTAGTATAAAGAATATACACATTTTCAAACACAACATAGTACATGGGTAACGTGCTCATTTAGGAAGGTTCATTCCTGGAGTTCCACTTCGACACTGTCCTAAGGAAGAAGGAATATTTGTAAGTATCTGTCCTAGCATAATGAGGGATTAAGGCGTGTGTGTGATCATGACGTGTACGCCTTGTGGACAGGGGGGAATATGTATAACGCGGGGTCTACGGATAATTCATGACTAGTTAATGATCGTAGAAAGGTTAGGCGAAGCATCTGCCGAACGTGTTGCGAGGAGCGGAATGTCATTTTCTATCATGAGCTGTGTGGGGGGAATTGGTGCGCTTACACAGTACATAAAGCGGACAACTTTTCTCTGAGTTGAAGTTAAAACGGCAACCGGTGGTGTAGTGAAGACATTCTCCCGACCAGTGACCGAGACTGTTTTCCTCATAGCACAAAAGGACTAATGCACTGTATTCTTGATAGCCTACATATAGTGGTATCATGTGATACCAGGAGGGGAGTGTGTTGGAACCATGTTTCGGGGCCGCTGCAGCTGCGGTTTTGTTTTCGCTCTGTGGTCTGTCAAACTTGTGCGGAGCAACAGGATATAAAGTTGGGCTAGTTGGTAAATATGCTTCCTTGAAGCAGCGCTAAAAGGCAGAGACTAAGGAAGGACGAACACACAAAACGAGCGCTGACTCGCAACTGAAAAATTTATTTGGAAAAAATCATCCAAGAAAACAAGAAGAGTAATGAAAGACGAGGAAACGAAACGTGTGCACAAGCAAAGGGGTTACCTGGTCGCGAACATAAGCACTATTTAACAGAACACGTGCTCAGCAGAAAGGAAAACTCTTTTTCGTCAATGCCAATGAAGCTTGACTGACGCATGCGTCGCCCATTCTTCTGATGTGAAAGGCTTCTATCACCTCCCGAGTAACCTTGCATCTATGTGACGACAAAGCTTTTGTATATGAAAACACTGGGGAACACCCACACGTGTAACAGTGTGACGCTAGATGCGAAGCATCCTCTCTTTTCAGCGTCTGTTCATGTTCCTTTAAGCGCACATTTAAACATATGCTTGTCTGCTCCACGTAAGAATTCCCACAGGTAAGAGGGATCTGGTAGACGACCCCGCACTTACACGGCACATACGTAAACTTTACATGGGTCGTTCCACAGCCCTCACTTAACCGGCCTTTCACCCTGCTGAGTCGGACTTCCCAACGGACATTTTTAGAGTCGCCGCTCATGTACATAGCCCTGGTTTCTCTTGTTGTTTGTTTTGTATATGTCTTTCAAATCGCGCAATGCGCTTGTTGAAGTCTCTGGATCTGTGTTAAGAAAACTACGCTCCATGCCATGCTCGCAAGACTTTGCCAAAGCAGACTTCAGGGCGGAATAAGCTATTCCGTTCTTTATCACTTTTGAGTGTCTGTACGAAAACGGAAAGAGTGGTTTCTGCGATCTCGGAAGGTGCTGCCAACACAGATGCCTGTCTTCGAATGAAAGGCCCAAATCTAGAAACTGCAGCTTGGTGTCCTTAATCAGCTCAAGGGTAAACCTCAATCCATAGCCGCATTCACGGAAAACTTTCAGGATATCGGCTGCGCTTTTACTGCAGTTAATGGAGGTAAAAAACACTAAGTAGTCATCTACATAGCGGAATACGGAACCCGCTAAATCCTCGACGTTAGCCTGAAGTCTGCGGTTGACTTGGCTTAAGTGTAGGTCGCTTGGCACCGGAGCTAGTTTCGAGCCAATGCATATGCCCGTTTTCTGCACAAAGAACTGACCACTTCATTCCACAAACGTGTTGTTCAGATAAAACATAAGCAACTCAAGATGCTTCTAAGCTCATTCCACAACGCTGCGTAAATTCCAATTCGTCAGTGTGTTCCGCCACTACGCAGCGTTGTGGAATCAGCTTTACGCAGCGTTGTGGAATTTACACAGCGTTGTGGAATGAACTTAGAAGCATCTTGAGTTGCTTATGTTTTATCTGAACAACACGTTTGTGGAATGAAGTGGTCAGTTCTTTGTGCGGAAAACGGGAATATGCATTGGCTCGAAACTAGCTCCGGTGCCAAGCGACCTACACTTAAGCCATATCAACCGCAGACTTCAGGCTAACCTCGAGGATTTAGCGGGTTCCGTATTCCGCTATGTAGATGACTACTTAGTGTTTTCTACGTACATTAACTACAGTAAAAGTGCAGCCGATATCCTGAAAGCTTTCCGTGAATGCGGCTATGGATTGAGGTTTACCCTTGAGCTAATTAAGGACACCAAGCTGCAGTTTCTAGATTGGTGCCTTTCATTCGAAGACAGGCATGTGTGTTGGCAGTACCTTCCGAGATCGCAGAAACCGCTCCTTCCGTTTTCGTCCAGACACCCGATAGTGATGAAGAACGGAATAGCTTATTCCGCCCTGAAGTCTGCTTTGGCAAAGTCTTGCGAGCATGGCATGGAGCGTAGTTTCTTAACACAGATCCAGAGACTTCAACAAGCGCATTGCGCGATTTGAAAGACATATACAAAACAAACAACAAGAGAAACCAGGGCTATGTACATGAGCGGCGACTCTAAAAATGTCCGTTGGGAAGTCCGACTCGGCAGGGTGAAAGGCCTAGAGTCTATTGGAGCTCTGGTGGACGGCACTGAGAGCCACGAAGAGGGCGAGGTTCACGTTTAACAAGCTTTGTTGGCAGCAGCGTGAGAAGCTGACGACATGGAAAGCAGTAGGGATCGAAGCAACGGCGCTCTACAACACGACCAAAACTGCACAGGCACAAGGAACTGCGACGCGGAAGCTTCTTGCGCACGCCCAGGAACGGGATCCGAAAGGTGGAGTGACGGCGTGGAACAGCCAGACAAGTGGCGTTAGAGGTGTGTTGTCGGTTCTGGTGGCGCAAACGCCGTGATCTACGCATCGTCAGCTGTCTGGCGTTGTGGCTTCCGAAGCGCCGACACCCGTGCGTCTGCTGATGGCACGAACGATGTGCTGGACGTGCCACGCATCGTGTGCTCTGCATGAACTTTGTAAACTTGGTGAGGCCTCTGCTGAAGCGATGACCTGACGCACGTTGCGATGGCAAGTTGCAAGGGGATGGTGCCTGGGTTGTCAGTTGGTAGCAGGGCCTCGGAGAGGCTCGTTTTCGTGGCTCATCTGGTAGGGCAGATGACTCGCTCACAAGCAGTGCGGGCAAACTCTGACTACCACTTCATGCGGTGCAGGGGTCGTAGTCCAGTTGGCGGTCGACTAGCGTGCGAGCGGCAGGCGCCAGTGTGTCGACAAATCCGACGGCGTGGGGCGCGAGAGCAGATGCTGGGCTCGTGGTGTCAGTGGTGTCGAGGGCTTCCACAGTTAATGGCAAAGGCGTGGACACTGCAGCTGGATGAGCCAGCTTGACTACGGTCGCCGAATGGTCAACGTCTGCAAGTGCAGCGACACAGGATTTGGAACTCAAGCAGAGGGCATGCATTGCCGTAGTTGGTGTTGAATCTGCGGTGTAATCAGAGCCACTGGCCGTAGCTGCTGCGGACAAAGATGTGGGAATGGCAGGTACAAGTCACGGATCAGTGCCCGTGACGGAGAGAGGCGGCACTGGCTCTGGAGGCACGAACGGCATATTGGAGGCAGGAGCCGTGGACTCCGGCGTTCTGAACCTCTCGGTCGACGTGTCGCTTGACGCGGGAGGGCGCTCTCCGGCACTTGTATAGCCGATCGTTGTGGGCAGGGAAACGGTCTCAACTGGCTGCGTTGCCGAAGGCGCCAAGGGAGATAGGAAATGGTCGCGCGCGGTGCGGTTGGCGTGTTCTCGAGGTTGGCGCTCAACGCTATAAAAATTCAGTATGGCATCTCGGAGTTTGTCGTAACGGCGGGGACGCCATGAGAAGTAGGTAAGCCGGCACCTGAGGTCATGCGGTAGGTGGTACTCGAGGACCTCGAATATAAATTCTTGGAGCCAGATGCCGTTCAGTTCTAAGGCCGCCTCGAACTCCTCGAACCTTGACTCCAGGTGAGAGGTCCGGAACTGTGGCAGCGGTGGGCCGAAGTGCGGCTGCAAGGTTTGAGCTGGCTGGAACATGGCCGCGGAGCTCAGTCGCAGGGGTGCGGCGCGTGTCCGTGTATCCGTGCGGCGCTTGTCCGTGTGTCCGTGGTCACCAAACTGTAGAGCAGGGGGACGAGACGCTCGCAGGCGAGGCCGAGCCGTGGTCGCAGCTTTATTCGGACGCGTGAGTAAGCCAGACAGAAGCGATACATAGAAGTACTTGTTGCTGGGCTAGTTGGTTGAGGGAAACTTTCATCATATTGAGGGAAAGAAGCGATACAGACGCCGCGTCCAGCCAGGTGAAGAGCCAGACCGTTCTGATCGCCTCGTGGCTCGTGCATCACGAGCCACGCGGATCTCTTCTTTTTCCCTCGTTGACAGGCCGCGTGTGGCGTGGCGCTACAGTTTTATGATGTTTCGTCACGGATGTTCAGGTGAGGGCTGTTTTGTTCTTACGCCATTGCCAACTATAAGAAGCGTGTTTAGTTTTCAATAAACATCAGTTTTCAGTCAGTGCTTGTCCCGTGTCTTCTTCTCTGTGTCCTGTTTTTCCACGCGCTATGTCTCGCCATGAATCTACACCTGCTCGTCTAGTACACCACGTTCCTTAGGAGTGTTTCTAGGTCAGAGAAAATTGACGCCACTGAATAAGCGCGTTGTCTTGCGTTCGTCGTCTTTCTTTTGTGACTGTCTTTCCACGCATTTTCAATCAATGGATGAGAGCTAGTTATATACTGAATAATTGTGCTTTGTTCGCGAACGTGTTGTTGCAGATATTTTACATCCTCTTTCTGGGCACAATGAACATTGCCGTCCTTTGGCCGTCCTGCGGAAATAAGCACCTGGATATTTTGTGCGTGGCCTGGATTTTTCTTATCGGCTTGGAGATTCTCGACCGCACTTGCCGCTTGTACCTTGTAAGTTGTCCACATTCCACGGATGGGAGTGTGCGCGAAAAAAGGAACGTTTAACGGCCGCTTCTTAAAGACGCATCCCTCTTTTTTTTCAGACGAATGCGAATGTACCCCTCTTTTCGAAGTTCGTAGAAGTATTCGTGATAACATTTTTCGGGGCTTCGTACATGACTTCTCGGCTATTTAGAGCAGGTCCATTCAAGGATCCTTATGCAGGGAAAGTGCTTGTCTGCGTCGCCCTTCTCTACTTTTACTACCGCCAGACGCTTATCTACCTGCCCATATCGCCTCAAGTTGGTCCGCTTCTTTATTCAATAAAGCTGATGGTGAGTATCTTTTCAATATCTCAATACACATTGAAACAACAGCTCAATAGAACAGACTTTTGGGCTAGTTGGTTTGTTACGTTCATTGAAGCCATAGCGCTGAAACGACAGGAACCACAGAAAGAGGACGGGACCCTGCGCTACTCACAACTGAATCTTTATTTCGGAAACATGTTGTACTTGTACAGAATTGAAAACAGCAAACATCACCAGAAAACCCTATCACACGCGCAATTCTGCATCATTCAGATACGCGATTCTCATAGCACTTAAGGCAATCGAGGGCGCCTTGCAAGTTTCAGCGCCTTGCAAGTTGTCGCGTTTGTGTGCCATGTCTAACCCAAGCAAAGTTAACAATGAAAGATGTGATGTTAAGCACAGACGTGCGTATGTACCCTGTACAACTGAAGTGGTCTACGAATTCCCCCTGACCTGTGGAATGGTTTATGTTGGGCAGACCGGAAGGTGCATTAACCCATTAAGGCCCACGGAAGAACTACTGGTCCGATTTTATTGACGTTTCGCATATTTAATTAAACACATGAGAAAACCCCACATGCAAATTTTCATAGAGTTACGTGTATTTCTTCAGGAGTTATGATACTGTACTATAAAAAGTACGCTGGGCCTTCGAGATAGCATCGGGCAAAGTGACTTGATGCAAGAATGGCGAGTACGCTGCACCCTTTCCAAACGAACAACAAAGTTGTCTTGGCCCCTGCAACTTATTCAAGGACCAGTGCTTTAGGGAAAGCGTAACGTCATGCTTTTCGCAACATCATTTCCATGTATTTTGGCAGAATTCAACTGTTTTGCCAGCTTCTTGAGAAAATGTCCGTATGGATAGAGGGCAATAGTAAGCACAGTGGCCGCTGGAGACCTTTGATACTTCTGTTCGGTACAACAAGGCGCAGTCAGTGTTTTGCTATTATGCGACTAAAGGACAATAGTCAACTCGTAGAGGGTCTGCTAAAACCTACAATGTGATAGCAGACCCTTTTTGCGTTGTCTGCGGCAATTTCGATCATCTGGGTGAATAGGGGCTGGTACCCCTTTTTCTCAGGGATGAAAATTCTCTAGTCATTCGCAGCTTGATCGTAGAGCTCAAACCCCCTCATGGCATTGTTGCTGCGGATGAAGGAGGAGGACCGCGTCACTACATTTTTTTTCTCTTCAGTGAATGGTCACCATGACAGAGAGCATAGTGACTAAACTATGCAGTTTTTCGTCAGCATAGCAACTATATTTTGTTGTCTTTGCCATTTTCGAAACAAAAGTGCTTTCCTGAGTCAAAACTGAAGTTATCTTACGCACGTTCCTTTCGTTCCATGTTTTTTTTTTATCGTTAGCAGAGAGCATCCATTCGCACCATCGTCATTCCCCTCCTCCTCCTATGTTCCCATGTTAGGGTCAAAATCGACTATTAAAACATCAAGAGGTTCTCATATATTCACAGCGACATCTTTCGCAGTCTCATGAGTATGAGATGACCGAAAAAACGACATTCATAACAGAAAAAGCCTGTTCAATCTATGCTGCAACACACAACAAAAGTTACATGTATGCTCCCACGAAGTCCCAGTGTACTAAATAAAGTGCAGGAACATTTGATTACTCCTCACAGCTAAACTATGCATTCTATAGGTTTGAGGATGTAGATGCGGTCACTGACCAAGTCACTGACAATTTTCACCTTGACTTGGTCAGTGACCGCATCTACATCTTCATCATGATACCTGACCAGACGAACTTTCGTCGAACTCTTGACTACATTCTATAGGCTTCTCGCGCTTTGCAGGGATTGAATTGCTCTTGCTGAAGCAGGAGCAATCCGTTTTTCAACATATAAAATGTAAAACTTCAAATTAATTAAGAAAAAGTAGTACTGACCACGTGCGTTTAACAGGCTCTCATTTTCCTAAAGTTTGACGACTCATAAAACAGAAAAAATACAAACGACTCAATATTCTAAATTAGGATTATCTTGCTGCAACCTTTGGCATCATAAATTCTAATGAGCAAGATCAGAATATTCTGTTTCGTATTTTCTATTCCCGAAAAAGGAACTGTACTTTTTAAAGTACAGTGGGCCCTAAGGGTTAAAAGCCGGCAGATCCCACGCACTATGGGAATCGATGTAATGCGAAGCAGCCAGGAAGGAGCAAATCATGTTTTACTTAATTTGCATGTCATGTTTTACATGTTACGACCTGTCATTTGTGTTCGTCATAGAGTCACGTCACGATATACCAATTTTGGTGCATGTCAAGCTAGCGAACTGGACGCAAGCGCACCATGAGCGTTGCATGTAAATGGCATTGTAGATGACATGCATGCCAAGATTTTCATGTTACCACCTGTCACTTATGTTCGTTATACAGTCATGTCACTCAATACCAAATTTGGTGTATCTCAAGCTAACGAAACGGCCTCGAGCACGCCATGAGCGTGGAATGCAAGTCATGTCGCTCATGACATGTCATGATTTCCATATTACCACTAGTCATTTATGTTCGTCATACAGTCATGTCACTCAATACCAAATTTGGTGTATCTCAAGCTAACGAAACGGCCTCGAGCACGCCATGAGCGTGGCATGCAAGTCATGTCGCTCATGAAGTCATGATTTCCATATTACCACTTGACATTTATGTTCCTCATACAGTCATGCCACTCAATACTAAATTTGGTGTATCTCAAGCTAACGAAACGGCCTCGAGCACGCCATGAGCGTGGAATGCATGTCATGTCGCTCATGAAGTCATGGTTTCCATATTACCACTTGTCATTTATGTTCGTCATACAGTCATGCCACTCAATACCAAATTTGGTGTATCTCAAGCTAACGAAATGGCCGCGAGCACGCCATGAGCGTGGAATGCAAGTCATGTCGCTCATGACATGTCATGATTTCCATATTACCACTTGTCATTTATGTTCGTCATACAGTCATGCCACTCAATACCAAATTTGGTGTATCTCAAGCTAACGAAACGGCCGCGAGCGCGCCATGAGCGTGGAATGCAAGTCATGTCGCTCATGAAGTCATGGTTTCCATATTACCACGTGTCAATCATGTTCGTCATACAATCATGTCGCTCAATCCCAAATTTGGTGTATATCAAGCTAACGAAACGGCCGCGAGCGCGTCATGAGCGTGGAATGCAAGTCATGTCGCACATGACAAGTCATGATTTCCATATTACGACTTGTCATTCATGTTCGTCATATAGTCATGTCATTCTATACCAAATTTGGTGTATATCAAGCTAACGAAACGGCCGCGAGCACGACATGAGCGTGGAATGCAAGTCATGTCGCTCATGACATGTCATGATTTCCATATTACCACTAGTCATTTATGTTCGTCATACAGTCATGTCACTCAATACCAAATTTGGTGTATCTCAAGCTAACGAAACGGCCTCGAGCACGCCATGAGCGTGGCATGCAAGTCATGTCGCACATGACAAGTCATGATTTCCATGTTACCACTTCTCATTTATGTTCGTCATACAGTCATGTCACTCCATACCAAATTTGGTGTACATCAAGCTAACGTAACTGCCGCGAGCGCGCTATGAGCGTGGAATGCAAGTCATGTCGCTTATGAAGTCATGATTTTCCTATTACCACTTTTCATTTATGTCCGTCATACAGTCATGTCACTCAATCCCAAATTTGGTGTATATCAAGCTAACGAAACGGCCGCGAGCGCGCCATGAGCGTGACATGTAAATTATACTTTTCATGACAAGTTAGTCATGATTTTCATGATATGACCAGCCATTTATGTTCGTCGTATAGTCATGTTATGCCATACCAAATTTGGTGTAAATCCCATTAACGATACGACCAGGAGAGCACAAAGTCGTAGGCGGCTAGATAGATAGCTAGATAGATAGATAGATACGCTCAAAGTCGCCGAAGTTCGCTAAGAAATGCTTCGCATTTAATAAGCGTTTGATGGAGCATGCTAATTCATTAGGAGACGGAAGTGGGAAACACCTACCAGTGCATTGTGGCGCATGCGCGCAGGGATGCAAGCCCATCTTTAGTAGCACCAATGTGCTAGGGCGAGCTAAGAGCCAAAGGGCAAGGGAAATCTTGGAGGCCTCTTGGATAGCAAGACACGGGCCTGATAAGTGCGTCAGCGACACACCTGTGTATCTTTCTGGGAAAGAGCGTGATTTCCTTTTGTAGATAGGAGTTTTGGGGGTGGTGCAATTCTGTCACGTGGACATGACTGTCACTGCGCACGCGCATTGTTTCATAAGGGTAGTCTGTGATTTCAATAAACCAGTTAGTCTGCGATCATCCTGTCCACTTCGTTTCTGGTCTCTCGTCTCTAGCGCAGTTCGATTTTTAAGAAGTTTTGTCATACCAACTAGCCCCCCCAACAAACGCTTCTCGAGGGCGCGCTGACACAATGGGCATTTTCTCTTGTAATCTACCAAGCCTCGACAATCTCTCGCGTATCCTTATCACCATTCCTATACAGAACTACACACTCATTGAACAGAGGTCGGCAGCCGCAGTCACTACAGTGCACTGATACATGCCCGTCGCGGTAACAGTTGAGCTTCTGTTTGTGCTCTCTGAGCCTATCATTCAGGCATCTGCCTGTCTGCCAGATATACACCTTGTCGCACGAGAATGGGAAACGAAAAACTACACTTTGTGCACAGGCCACGAAAGGGCACTGCTGCTTCTTCGCGCACCCTCGGCGTTTCTTGTGAAAAGGGTCAGTAGCCCTGCAACAGCTCATCAATTTTTGTGGAGCGGAAAACACCACATCTACTTCCGCTTTGCTGGCCACCTTCTTTAGGTTGTGGGATAACCAGTGCATAAATGGCACGGATACTATATTCCGCCTGTCTTGATTACGCCTGCTCGAGTTTGCTGATTATTTTAACTTTCTTAAAGCCTTCTCCGCCACTGACAGGAGCACGGCATGAACGACTTCAGGTAGCACTCGGCGCCGTTGACTAACGTCGTAATGCCGTCCGGCATAACCTCGTGTCAAGAGCGCCGAGAAGTCGAAGCACCTTGTATGGACCGAAGTATCGCCGAAGAAGTTTTTTCACTAAGTCCACGTCGGCGTATCGGCGTCCACACCCAAACCCGGTCGCCGGGCTGGTATTCCACGAAGCGTCGGCGAAGATTGTAGCGACGGCTGTCAGTCGTCTGTTGATTCTTGAACCGTAGGCCGGCGATCTGTCGTGCTTCTTCGGCGCGCTGTAGGTAGGCGGTCACGTCGATGTTTTCCTCGTCGGTCACGTTTGGTAACATGGCGTCGAGCGTCTTTGCCGGGCTCCGTCCGTAGACCAACTTGTATGGCGTCATCTGTTTCTTTTCTTGCACGGGCGTGCTGTTTGCGAAGGTCACGTACGGGAGGATGGCGTCCCACGTCTTGTGTTCGACGTCGACGCACATGGCCAGCGTTTCGCCGATGGTCTTATTTAGACGCTTGGTCAGACCGTTGGTCTGTGGGTGGTACGCGGCGGTCCGGCGGTGGCTTGTGTGGCTGTATCCCAAGATCGCCTGAGTTAGGTCAGCCGTAAACGCCGTACCTCTGTCGGTGATGAGAACCTGTGGGGCGCCGTCTCGAAGGACGATGTTCTCAACGAAGAACTTGGCTACCTCGGCGGCACTGCCTTTAGGCAGGGCCTTTGTTTCGGCGCCCCGGTAGGTGCATACCCATTTACTGGAACGGTCGCCGAGGAGGCTCGATCGGCTGAAGGAAACCTGCTGTTCTTGTGGGCGGTGTCATCCGTCGCTGACAGTCTCGGTACGTCCTTACGTAGCGGGCGACGTCGGCGGCAAGGCGCGGCCAGTAGTACTTTTCCTGTACTCTTGCAAACGTGCGGGAAAGTCCGACGTGTACAGCCGTCGGGTCGTCGTGTAGTGCCTGGAGGCTTCTGGTCACATTGCTTAAGGCACTACGAGAAGGTAGTCGGCTCGAAGCGGCGAGAAATTCTTCTTTATGAGAACGCTGTTTCGCAAGAAAAACGACGCGAGCCCTCGCTTGAACGCCTTCGGAATAATGGCCGTCTTGCCTTCGAGGCACTCCACAAGGCCCCTGAGTTCTATGTCGGCTCGCTGTCGTTCCGCAGCATCGTCGGCACTTATTGTTCCCAAGAAGAAGTCGTCCTCCTGGTCGTCCTGCCGCGGCGGTTCGACGCGGGTGCGAGACAAGCAGTCGGCGTCAGAGTGTTTTCGTCCGGACTTGTAAACAACGCTGATGTCAAATTCTTGAAGCCTTAGACTCCATCTTGCGAGACGACCTGCAGGGTCCTTCAAGTTAGCTAGCCAACACAAGGCGTGGTGGTCGCTCACACCTTTGAAGGGCCTGCCACAGAGCTAGGGGCGAAACTTTGACGTAGCCCAGATGATGGCGAGGCACTCCTTTTCTGTCGTGGAATAGTTAGCCTCTGCCTTGGATAGCGACCGGCTAGCATAGCTGATAACCCTTTCCAGTCCGTGCGTCCTCTGCACAAGGACGGCGCCGAGTCCTATGCTGCTTGCGTCGGTGTGGACCTCTGTTTCGGCGTGTTCGTCGAAATGTGCAAGTAACGGAGGCGTTTGCAGGCGTTATTTTAGTTCTTGAAATGCTTCCTCCTGCAGCGTTTCCCACTTGAACTCGACGTCAGTCCTGGTAAGGTTAGTGAGTGGCTCGGCGATGCAGGCAAAGTTTTTGACGAACCGCCTGTAATAGGCACACAGGCCGAGAAATCGCCGCACGGCCTTCTTTTCGGCGGGTGGCGGGAATGTGGCGATGGCGGCTGTCTTTTGCGGGTCGGGGCGTACTCCAAACTTGCTTATCACGTGGCCCAAGAACAAGAGTTCCTCGTAGGCGAAGCGGCACTTTTGTGGCTTCAGGGTGAGTCCGGAGGTCTTGATTGCTCGAAGTAGAGTTTCAAGGCACCGGAGGTGTTTGTCGAAGTTTGAGGAAGATACAGCGATGTCGTCCAAGTACACAAGACAAGTTTACCTCTTCAAGCCGCCCAGTACGGTATCCATAACGCGTTCGAAGGTCGCGGGCGTCGAGCAGACCAAACCGCATGACCTTGAACTCGAACAGGCCGTCCGGTGTTATGAAGGCAGTCTTTTCTCGGTCTCTTTCGTCGACTTCGATTTGCCAATAGCCGGTCTTGAGGTCCATCGACGAAAAGTACTTCGCGTTGTGGAGTCGATCCAGCCCGTCGTCAATCCGTGGGAGAGGATACACATCCTACGTTGTGATCGTATTTAGGCGACGATCGTAAAAACGTAAGGTCCCATCCTTCTTCTTCACCAACACCATGGGAGACGCCCACGAACTCTTGGACGGCTGGATTGTGTCGTCGCGTAGCATTTCTTCAAGCTGTTTCTTAACGGCCTCACGTTCACGTGTCGAAACTCGATACGGGCTCTGTCGAACTGGTCGGGCACTTTCTTCTCTTATGATGCGATGTTTAGCCACTGGAGTCTGTCGGATCCTTGACGACGACGAGAAGCAGTCCTTGAATTGCTAGAGCAGGGCTTCGAGCTGGTCTTGCTTGTTCTTCGGAAGGCTCGGATTCCCATCGAAAACTGGTTGGGGACCTCGATTCGTCGAAACAGGTTCCGTGGCGTCGATGAGGGTGAAAGCACTGCTCGCGTCTTCAAATTCATTCATATAGGCGACCGTCGTACCAATGTTGAGGTGCCTGTATTCGTGGCTAAAGTTTGTAAGCATTACGTTAGCTTTGCCATCATGCAGCTCGGCGATGCCTCTTGCGACGCAAATCTGACGGTCTAGAAGCAGGTTCTGCTCGCCCTTGATGACGCCTTCCAAGTCTACCGGTTCTTCGCTGCCGACCTAAATGATGACGCTGGAGAAAGGCGGAACGGTAACGTGCTCATCTATCAAATTTTCAGCATTGGTCGCTGGCGTGGTGTGGGGCGGCAGTGCGTTTTCTGAGGTTAGGGTTATTGACTAAGACCTCAGGTCGATCACGGCGCCATATTGACTTAGGAAGTCCATCCCGAGTATCATATCCCTGGAGCAGTGCTGTAGGATTAGAAAGCTGGCGGGATAAGTCCGGTTATTGATGGTGACTCTTGCTGTGCAGACACCGACCGGCGTTATTAGATGACCGCCAGCGGTCCGGATTTCAGGGCCTTGCCAAGCAGTCTTCACTTTCTTCAGCTTCGTCGCGAAAGGCCCACTGACGACGGAATAGTTGGCTCCAGTGTCGACGAGAGCGGTGACGTTGTGGCCGTCGAATATTACGTCGAGGTCGCTGGTTCGTCGTCGTGCGTTGCGGTCGGGTCGCGGCGTGGGATCACGGCTGCGTCGATTTGCTGCGCTGCTTCCTTGTTGCGTCGTCACATCTTCGTCGGTCCGCGACGTTTCATGGGCAGGGCTTCGTCTACTTCGCGTCGTGCTCTGCAGGCATCGTCGCCTTGTCGTCGTCGGCGGCCGCGGAGGATCTTCGGCATTTCGTCGTACAGCAACCGCACCTCCATCGGTTGCTGCCCTTAGTTTCCCGGGTACGGGCTAGGTGACCGGCCCCGGTTTGGGCCAGTGTACTGCCGGCGGTGCGGTGACATGTAGCGGCCGGGTGACGGCGAGCGGGAAGGTCGTCGGGGTGTCCACAGAGCTCTTGCGAGGTAGTCGGCAATGTCTTCCGGTCGTTCACCCCGCTGTGGACGAGGGGCGTTGACGGCGAAACCACGTAGCCCCATCTGTCGGTACTGGCAACGGCGGTAGGTGTGGCGGGCCTCGCCGCAGTGGTAGCAGGCAGAGTGGACGGTGGTCAGGGGCGCGCCAAACGTCGGTCTTCCTCGGAGCGTTGCGCGGGTCCGCAGGTGGGCGGTATGGTGGCGGTGGCGGTGGCGGTGGCGGCGGTGTCTGGTGACGGTAATGCGGCGATGCAGCGTCTTAGCGTGGTCGTGGAGGAGGAGCGTGACGGCGGGCTGCAGCAGCATAGCTCATGGCTTGTAGCTGCGGCTCTGGGAGGCTGCGGAACGCCCAGTGATTGTTGGATATCCTGGCGTACGACGTCAGCGAAGGAATCCACTTGAGGCTGCGCTGAAGGTAGAATTTTTCGCAGCTCCTCTTGGACGATCGCTCCGATCGTCTCAAGCGGGTCGGCGGTTCCAAGTACTTGAGCGTCGGCGTAGCTTGAAAGCGAGATGCTGCGGTTGTATTGCCGTGTGCGCATCTCAAGCGTCTTGGTTGTCGAGGCTTCGGACGCGAATTCTGCGACCGTCTTCGGTGGGTTCCTGATCAATCCGACAAAGAGTTCTTGCTTGACACCCCTCATAAGAAAGCTCACTTTCTTCTCTTCGGTCATGTTGGGGTCGGCGTGGCGAAACAAGCGGGTCATCTCCTCCGTGTAGATCGCAATGTTTTGATTGGGGAGCTGCGCACGTGTTTCCAGGATAGTTGCGGCACGTTCTTTGCGGACGACGCTCGTGAAAGTGCTTAGGAACGTCGTCCGAAAGAGATCCCAGGTTTGTAGCGTGGTTTCTCGGTTCTCGAACCACGTCCTCGCGGCGTCTTTTAGGTAGAAGTAGGCGCAGCGCAGTTTTTCCTCGGAGTCTGTTTCATATTGTAACGAAGCTAAAGACGCTTCGATTTAGTGCAGGAAAATGATCACTAGTCATCGAAAGACACGAGGCCGTTTGTTTACGAACATGACGGACACATATATTTACAGCGCACAAGGACAGACAGAGAGCAAGTATAAAGCATGAAACGCACAAGGGTTTTGAAAAATTAACACATGCATAACACACAGCGTAGGAAATTTAGAAGGAAAGAGTTTCACCATTCGGCGTAAAAAGTCACAGACGCCGTAGGGGTAGGCTATAGTGCGGAGTGATGGCTTGCGACGAGCGGGCACTGCAGAGGCAAGAGACGACCCCAGGCGCGGGGTTAGACGGCGGACCCGGTGGATGTCATTAGCCAGACGCCCTTTCGGCGTTCGCCGGCCAATGGTCGCTCGTCGTCGCGGAGTCACAGGAGGACTTGAATTGCGCGTCCTTGCGACGATCCGAAGACGCCAGCACCGGGTAGAAGCTTGACGTGGTGCCAGGTGGGAGTCTGCAGCGAGCGTCAGCCAGGTACACGGCTGGCCGCTACTCCCGCGCCCTGGACACCGTCTTCTCCCGGCCACGTCTGCACTGCTTCTCCGTTCTTCTCCCGACTCCTCTGTTTTTTTTAAGGCGAAAGCCTTTAATGTCTCATGCTCACGTCCGTCCGGTGTCCGTCCGGCGTCCGTCCGTCCGGTGTCCGTCCGTCCGTCCATCCGGATGTCCGTCCGTCCGTCCGCATGTCCGTCTGTCCGCCCAGATGTCCGTCCGTCCGGATGTCCGTCTGTCCGTCCATCCGTCCGTCCGTCCGGATGTCCGTCTGGCCATCCGGATGTCCGTCCGTCCGTCCGGATGTCCGTCCGTCGGTCTTTCCGTCCGTCTTTCCGTCAGTAGAATGGCCACACGCTTTCGCCGAACGCACTTTGGAATGTACAAAGTGTCCTTCAATTTTTCTTCGTGGGAGGCGATCATTGGTTGAGCGTCTTTCTTGCGTCTCATGCAGTAGGTGCGTCGTGCCACTTTTGTCGTCATCGTTTTCGAATACCATTTACCACACCACTCGCGCACATCATCACACATATTTATTGATTACAATGAATATGAATTATGCATAAAACTCTCATTATTCACCCAGAAGCTTTAGAGCTGTGCGTAGAACAATGCATTGGGAAGATTGAGATATCCTTAATATGACATGAATATCTCTACATGCTATGAATAGTCCTCAAACATTCCACCATTCCAACGCAACCAACGCCTACCAAACACAGACGAATAAGGCTTTTTATTTATCGAGAATGTAATTTTTTACTACCCAAAGTGGCTATATCGTTTCGCTGCTAGCATAATACAGAGACTTCATACTCCTAGCCACCTTTTCATTCAAGTGACGTGCAAAGAAAAAAGCCGGCAGTTCCCACGCACTGTGGCAATCGATGTAATGCGAAGCAGCCAGCAAGGAGAAAATCATGCTGTTCATAATATGCAAAACATGATTTACATCTTAGGGGCTGTCCATTTATATTCGTCCTACAGTCACGTCGCGCAATACGAATTTTGGTGTATATCAAGCTAGCGAACTGGACGCAAGCGCACCGTGAGCGTGGCATGTAAATGGCATTGTAGATGACATGCATGCCAAGATTTCCATATTAACGCTCATCATTTATGTTCGTCATACAGTCACGTTACGCAATACCAAATTTGGTGTATATCAAGCTAGCGAAAACGGCCGCAAGCGTGCCATGAGCGTGGTATGCAAGCCATATCGCGCATGACATGTCATGATTTCCATATTACGACTTGTCATTTATGTTCGTCATACAGTCACGCCATGCATTACCAAATTTAACGTATATCATGGTAGCGCAAAAGCCACGAGACTGCCATGAGCGTGGCATGGAAGTCATGCTGCACATGACATGTCATGATTTCGATATTACCACTTGTCATTTATTTTCGTCATACAGTCACGTCACGCAAAACGAAATTTGGTGTATATCAAGCTAGCGAAATGGCCACGAAAGTGTCATGAGCGTGGCATGCAAGTCATGTTGAAGATGACATGTCATGACTTCCATATTACCACTTCTCATTTATGCTCTTCACACAGTCACGTCACTCAATACCAAATTTGGTGCATATCAAGCTAGCGGAACGGCCGCGAGCGCGCCATGATAGTGGCATGCAGATCATGTTGCACATGACATGCCATGATTTCCATTTACCACTTATCATTTATGATGTAAAAACAGCGCGTAAAAGACGACGGACGAGAAAGAACACAGGACTAGCGCTGACTTATCATTTATGTTCCTCATACAGTCACGTCACGCAATACCAAATTTGGTGTATATCAAGCTAGCGAAACAGCCAAGACATAGCCATGAGCGTGGCATGCAAGTCATGTTGCACATGACATGTCATGATTTCCATATTACCACTTGTCATTTATTTTCGTCATACAGTAGGTCACGCAAAACGAAATTTCGTGTATATCAAGCTAGCGAAACGGCCGTTAGTGCGCCATGAGCGTGGCATGTAAATCATGTTATACATGACATGCAGGTCATGATTTTCATATTTCCACCTGTCATTTATGTTGGTCATGCAGAAATGTCGCATCGTACCAATTTTTTAACATATCATGTTAAGAAAACGGCCTCAGGAGCACTATGCCATGGCGTGTAAATCATACATTTCATGACACGTTATTCATGATTTTCATGATATGACCAGTCAGTTATGTTCGCCATACAGTCATGTTATGCCATACCAATTTTGGTATAAATCCCATTAAAGATACAGCCAGGAGAGCATAAAGTTGTGGGCGGCTAGATGGATAGGTAGATAGATAGATAGATAGATAGATAGATAGATAGATAGATAGATAGATAGATAGATAGATAGATAGATAGATAGATAGATAGATAGATAGATAGATAGATAGATAGATACGCTCAAAGTCGCCGATGTTCGCTAAGAAATGCTTCGTATTTAAAAATGCTCATGTACTTTGGCTTAGGCGCAAGTCAAGAAACACTAATGGGCTGCAGTTGGCCATAAACAAAAGGAAATAGGCACAAAAAAATCACACTTTACGAGCATAACTGCTTGTCATTGTTCACCCATGGTCTTATAAGTAGCAGAGAGCCACTGAAAGACTCTGAGAATTTCCAGTAGCGAGGCACTAAGGAAATAGGTTCCCAGAACATCTTCATAAAGGTGTACTGATATGATTATCAATAATTAAAAAAGCAGGTGAAGAGTGCGTGAGCGAAACCTCCATTGCGCTGTACAATGCTGAATTTCACTTTCTTTCTCGCCTGGTTTGAATTTTTTTGGTTGTTGTGACTGTGCCCCTGCGCAGGGTGTTGATGCGTAAAGGAGTCGATCTTCCTTCAATAAAGCCAGTTGGTAGTGTGCGCCTGTCCTCGTCTGTCTCTCCTTCTTGTGTCGTGTTTAGTTGCGCTCTCGCGATGGTTTCTATGTCAACGCAAAAGTTACCTTTTCATTTCCTAGGAATACAGTGTTAACACTTTCCAGACACCAGAGCCTGGAAAAGTAAAAATAATTTTGGTTTAATTTTAAACTCTACGTCGCTAAGCATCTGCAGGACATCCACACTGCAATATACATAATCGTGACGAGTGAACACAGTACGGTACACATTTGGGCTGGTTGGTTGTTTGTGTCCTTTCTTCGTCCCGTCTTGTAGGGCTGTTTTCTACTGGAGACTGAACACAGTTCACTGGGTTTGGGAATTCTAGTGTCCTGCATTTAGTGGATATTGCTCTCAGAGTGAATGGACGAGATTTCACTCAACGTTGCTTACATGCACTCCATGCAACTGTCAGCAGACGACAGAGCTTAATTTAGCGTGTCATGACTTGCTGCCCCCCCCCCCATGAATTATTTAGACGTATGTTGAACTGTGTTAACACGTCACTGTGAAACCATTAACTTGATATTGTCACATGGTCATGACGTGGACGAAGACAGCAGTAGGCTTCTTCAAGGTGAAACTTATTTGGCCGAACCTGTTGCCGCGAAACGGAAACTGAAATTACAACAAGCAATGCTCGCTGTATACTTATATCGGCGCACAGAGGGTCGGTCGTCGATAAGAATCGGAATCGGAATGTTTTTATTTTCCAACGAAATTGTTGGGGGGTCCGTCAAGCGAAAAGCTGCATCATACAGCTTGAATGTGCTTGAAGGCCCTCACATGGCAGCAGTAACATCAAAACAAGCATACATACACGTGTTCAGCATATATCCAGATGAAATACACAATTTCAATGGAATATATTTAATACCACTTACAAACGCATGATATTTATAAAAATAAAAATCTAATACATTTAGTGAGACGAAATGTCAAAATGCAATACGAAAAAACAGTGGAGTTACAACACTAAGAAAATCGCTAGTATAAACATGGCTGTGATGCATAATGGTATACTGCACTGTTTATTAAAACACTAATGGCGAAAGAAATGTTACAAAAAATGCGAAAATCTAAGAACTATTTCGTTTATGCCTTCATTCATATTTGCCAAAGTATTCTCTAATTTATTTGCGTGTCAAAGTATTTGAAATAAATCTTTCCCTTTCCAATTTATTTAGCAACGAAGGTAGGCTATGTCTCAGTGACTGCATGAGATAATTTGTGCGCCTGTATGGTATGGACCACATGTCTTGTCTACGAGTGCGCGAGTCACTTTTTTTGTATTCAAGTGATGACGTATATTTCAAGAAGGATTTGATTTTGTCGGAGCCGAAACAAAATAAATATAGAAGTCCGTATTCGTAAAGACTTGTCGCACGTAATATATTTAGTTTTTGAAAAAGTGGCGCAGAGGAATGAAAACTGGGTACATTCACTATTTGTCGAAGCGCGCGTTTTTTGAAGTTGAAGAAGTGCACGAATGTTACCGTTTGTAGTGGTCGCCCACTCAAGCGCACAATAGTTAAGATGCGATCCAAACAAGGCGTAATATATCTGCAATTTTACCCTCTCCGGAAAAAAATGTCGACAGCGAGATAGCACACGAGCTGCAGATGACAATGATTTTGCGACTAGTTCAACGTGATGGGTCCAATTCATAACTTCTGAAAACGTAACGCCTAATGCTTTGTATTTCCTCAAAATTTCAATGGAAGCACCATCCAAAAATAATTTCTTCATTGACACAAGACTGCCTGCCTCTAGCCCTGAATAATATGGCCTTTGATTTTGAGCTGGTAATTATTAGCGCATTATTACGGGACCATGCCGCCAGATTAGAAAGAAAAATGCGAGATTTCTGCAACAGATCATCAAGTTCATGGCCAGAGACAAACAAACGTGTATATCATTTACAAAAACATTAAATAAGGTCGGTCCAAATACGGTACCCTGCGGTACTCCCGCTTTATTTTCACAATATGAGGAGCAGAATTTTTCAATAGCAACGCACTGAGTCCGCCCAGAAAGGTACGATCGAAACAACAAGTTTGTAAAATCTTGGATACCATAGTCGCCTAGCCTCCTAATTAAATTTCATGATTTAAGCGATCGAAGGCCTTGCTAAGTCTATAAACACACCTAACGTTAGTTTTCCCGCGTCAATGTTCTCAATTATTAGTTCCTTTTGACATAACAACGCTGTCTACGTCGACCTGCCTGGGCGGAATCCATGCTGACAGTCAGAAAGAATGTTATTCTTTTCAAAAAAACTGTAGATTCGTGCAGAGAAAACCTTTTCTAAACCCTTAGAAAAGGCAGACAGAATAGAGATTGGCCTGTAGTTCCCCAAGTCATTTCGATTACCACCTTTAAAAATCACTGAAATCCTGGCTTTCTTCATAGCTCTTGGACAGTTTCTAGTTTCTAGAACATTAAACACATATGCAAGGTGGATTGCGATGACGTCAATTACAAATTTTATTGGTTTGATTTGAACACCATCTGCATCATCAGCATTGCTGTTTTTAGGCTAAAAAAAGTACGACAAATATCGGTGTCATCAGTCGGCTCGAGAAAAATGCTGTGCGTACATCCATTAACAGCAGCGCCACTGACCGCGCTATCTGATGACATCATCATGTTCACGAAGTGATCATTGAAGCATTCAGTCAAAGCGACGCCCGTCACTTATTCATTATTTACCGTGACTTCATGAAAAGGCTGTTTCACGTTTTTTTTTGTCTTATGGCGTCATTTATAATTTTCCACGTTTTTTTCTGGATTTGTCCTCTGTACCGATGCAAAAAGAGTTTCATAATAGTGGGCTTTAGCTTTTCGCGGTTCCTTGTTTACTGCACCCCCCCAACTTCTTAAAAGCACTGAGATCGCTTTCATTACGCGTGCGTAAAATAAATAACCTATTTTTATTACTTATCATCTTAACGTGTTGAGGCTACACCCAAGGCTTTCTAATACGTTTCTTTACCTTGCCTGTTTTGAGTGGAAATGAGAGATTGTATGACGAGCGAAAATTTACAGGAACTCGTCATATGCCTCACTAGCATTTTTTGTTACATAAAGAGGACCAGTCTGTGCGTAGTACAAGTGCGCGAAAGTGTTCCATAATTTTTCTTGACAGACATCTATAACTGAACGTGGTATCAGGCAAGCATTTTTCATGAACATAAAATGAGCATACTACGTATATTGGGCAGTGGTCGCTGATATCATAGCTGATAGCACCGGCTGAGTGAATCTGCGCCACCAGCGTTAACGACAAAATTATCAAGAGCCGATTGACAAGATGCGGTAACACGAGTAGGCGTTGTGATAACGCTGCAGAAACCGAGTGAATTCATAAGGTTAGTGATTGCGCGGGTGGAAGTGCCATCATCGAGCATGCTAATGTTGAAGTCGCCACCAAGAAGCACATTGTTTTGAGAAAAGAAGCATGCTCTAAAAGCTTTTCAGTGAATTCTAAGAAATTAGACATGTTACCAGAAGTCAGTCGGTAAATCACGACAAACAGATTGCTGTCCGATTTAACACTGAGCACTTCATACTGTGGTGTGGTGCAGGTGAAGTCCTCAAGCACATCACACTGTATGCCGCGCTTAACACGCAATGCAACACCACGCCCCCACGTTTTCCTCTGCGATTAACAAAAAAGTGCCTATAGCCGTCTATGATAAGCATTTCACTGTGTTCTTGGTATTATGTTTCAGAGAACATAATTAAGTCAAATGAAAAAGTAAACTCTGCAAGAAACACGGCTAGAATAGCTTGCTTATGAGCGAGTGAACATGAGTTCACATGAAGCGCAGAAATATTTCTCACGTGTGAAGGCAGGGAAATTTCAGACAATAAACTAAATTCTCGATACATTGTGCAGTCAAAAGGCCGATGAAATCTTGAGGTTCTCGTGCACCGCACTCTACGCTATCTTTTGAAGGTCAGCCTCCGAAGCAATGTGGATTACACTGCTAGCGTCAGTTTTGCGCGCAAGTACTTTTCCATCTCGTGTCTAGACAAAACGCCATTGATATTCACACCTTATTCCTAACGCAAGCGAAAGAAGACGCTTCAACGCGGGACAGAGATGTTCATTAACAGTCTGGCATCATCCGGAATTCCAACCTGGTTATTCCTGGCCTTCCTTGCTCTCTCGAGGACTGTGTCCCTCTTTACGTTCTTAAACAGAACAATTATGTTAGACTTTCCAGCTTCTCGGGTGGGCACACGGTGACAAACTTCAATATCAGAGGGAGTTATGGGCTCACCAAGTACACCACCAATTTTTCCAACAAGACCTGCAACGCATTCGTTTTCCTGTTGTATAAGCGCTTTGATTTCTACGTTTGACCTGCACGAGTATTCCTGAGATTGAACAACTCTCTTTTGAAGTTGCTGAATGATGTTATCATTCTCTTTGCACTTGGCACATAGCTCTTCCTTAGCCCTTCTCAAGAGTTCCATTTCCGCCGTGGCCTCTCTAAGGCGCTTCTTCATGTCCTCAAACTCATCGCTCATAAATTTGACACTGTCTGTTAAAGACATCATTTCAGCACGAAGTTCCCGAATTTCGGATAGGTTCGCTCTTTCACTCGTAGGCTTCGTCAAGGCCCCCCGAAATGAAGAGCGGTGGCAGTTGAAACAATGTATAACAAGTGCACAGCAGGTGCACAGCAACACAGAAAGGCAGCAGCGACAGCATAAACAATTCAGTTACTAAAAAAAATTACACCATCTCCCTCTAAAGGGAACCATGTGTGGATGCGAAGCAGCGGTCGCTAATGCTTACACTGGCGGCGGCGTTGCGCAGGAGGGAAACCTGGGGAGGCGCAAAGCACGCAGTGATGGACCGGTGTTTTCTACTGGAACATGCCAATCGCTGCTAATGGGCAATGAGAGACAGAAGACTCCGATGGGACACAGACACCCGCAGTCCGCTTTTGGTTAACGCGCACGCTGCGAATTTTTATTGTTCAACAACGCACAGGAGAAATCTCCCACCGGCACAACCTTGCAGGTCAAGATCCAGTGCCTATATACAGGGTGTCCCATTTATCACGCAACACGGTTTAAAAAAAGAGGAACGGCGTTACGCGAAGCAGACCTAGTGCATAATGTTTCGAGTATACTGTAGTAGCCGGTACTAACTTTTCCGTTAATGAGAATTAATTAATTAGTCATAATTATTTTCGTAACTTCAAAAGTTCTCACCTAATTATCAACATGTCAATGAGGCAGATGTGGGCATGTTGAGATGACATCTGCCTCTGCTACTTTCAACAACGTACTAATTGCGTGCTCATTTTCTTTCCGCTAATAAAGAAAGCCCGTGAGATCTGAAAAGTGACACGGGACTATACCGCTGCGCGCATCAAGAAGCAGCGCCCTCAAACAGTTCCCGTCCGAAGAAACGCGCCGCTTTGATCTTACACCGTCAGGCCGTAATCAGAACCATGCAACCGGCCACGTTACCAATGAGAACAGTTGGCCGTGAGATATGGATAATGATAGTAACGCATAATTGAGTGGAAGGAATCCCTGCAAAATTGTGACGTATGTTGTTGACGCCCGACCGGTACCCTTGCCAATGTGCGGAACGCTGTCTCTGGCAACGAAAAAGAGGCAAAGCGGTTGCTTGCAGTAAGCTTGTCTGAGGGCGCTGCTTTCTTTCGCGGGTGGGAGCGCAGTCACGTGTTATTTTTCATATTTCGTGGGCTTTCTTTATTAGCAGGTAAAAATGAGCACGGAATTACTACGTTGTTGCAATTAGTAGAGACAGATGTCATTTCAACGTGCCCACATCTGCCTCATTGACATGTTGATAATTAGGTGAGTACTTTTGGAGTTACGATAATATTTATGACTAATTAACTAATTCTCATTAACGAACAAAATAGAAGCGGCTACTACAGTATACTGGGATCATTATGCACTAGGTCTGCTTCGCGTAACGCCGTTCCTCTTTTTTAAAATCGTGCTGCGTGATAAATGGGACACCCTGTATACGGGCTGGCCAGTGAACGTTTGTGCAGCTCGAGCAGTCGGTTTTACAGCGAAAGCTGTTATGAGATCACAACAAGGGTCGTTTCTGCGCCGTAGTTGTCCGCCGCCGCCGCCGCCGGTGTCCGTAACCAATATCGCACGAAATAAGAAAAAAACTAACTAAATAAAAAACACTTGTGACAGAATGGGAATCGAACCCGGGTCCTCTGCGTGGCAGCCCAGCACTCTACCACTGAGCTACGCCACTGCTTGAAACTGCGGTGGAAACTGACCCTACGCAGGCTTCATATTGGATAAGGAGTCGCGTTAACGTGTGTTGTAGAGCGTTTTAGAGCAGGCGTCACACAATGCGAATTGCGTAACGAGTGGGTCGTTCAATGCGCCAACCCAGTACAAAAGCCTGAGGCATAATTCTTCATCGTCGTCAGCCGCAGCATCAACAAAGTGCACATAATTCGTTACAAGAGTGTAGCGGGCCCGCGCTTTTTTGAAGAATGACGAGGAATGGCATAGTAGACGCTTCCCCACTACACAAAAATTATGATGATTTATGGCGTAGTGGGTACCATGCAGGTGGGCTTGTAGTAGTTGCCCCAAGAGTGTTTAAAAAAGGCTAAAGGCCGCTCTCCCAGCTTTCGCTGTGGCTGTGCTGCGCGTTCGGCGCAGGGCTGGCGGTTTTTTTTTAAATGCGAAGCATTTCTTAGCGAACATCGGCGACTTTGAGCGTATCTATATATCTATCTATCTAGCCGCCTACGACTTTGTACTCTCCTGGCCGTATCATTAATGGGATTTATACCAAAATTGGTTTAGCATAAGATGACTATCACGAACATGAATGACTGGTCATATCATGAAAATGATGACTAACTTGTCATGAAAAATATGATTTACACGCCATGGCCGTAGTGCTCCTGAGGCCGTTTTCTTAACTTCATATATTAAAAAATTGGCACGATGAGATATTTTTGCATGAACAACATAAACGACAGGTGGTAATATGAAAATCATTACGTGCATGTCATGTACAACATGATTTACATGCCACGCTCATGGCACGTTCGCGACCGTTTCGCTAGCTTGATATACACGAAATTTGGTATTGCGTGACTTGACTTTATGAGGAACCTAAATGACAAGTGGTAATATGGAAATCATGACATGTTATGTGCAAGGTGACTAGCATGCCACGCTCATGGCACGTTCGCGGATGTTTCGCTAGCTTGATATACACCAGATATTGTAGCGTGACGTGAATGTATGACGAGCATAAATGAGAAGTGGTAACATGGAAATCTTGACGCATCATCTCTACCATGACTTGCACGCCACTCTTATGACACGTTCACGGATGTTTCACTAGTTTGATATACACCAAAATTGGTATCGCGAGACGTGACTGTATAAAAAACATAAGAGGCAGGTGGTAACATGAAAATCTTGGCGTGCATGTCATCTGCAATGCCATTTACATGCCACACTCATGGTGCGTTTGCGTTCAGTTTTCTAGCTTGATATACACCAAAATTGGTATTGCGCGACGTGGCTGTATGGCGAACATAAATGACAGGTGTCAACATGTAAATCATGACATGCATATTAAGGCGAAAGCCTTTAATGTCTCATGCTCACTTCCGTCTGTCTGTCCGTCCGTCCGTCCCTCCGGCCGTGCCCTGGCACGGTGCCACGTGGCCGCCGTGGCGCGCAAACGGACGGCGGTCGCCTCGGACTCTACAGCGCTCGCGCTTTGTTGTCGTTGCGTGGCTGTGTTCAGCGTGTCCAATCATGCAAGGAGGGAGACGCGCGCATCGCGTTCCATTCTGACCGACCCCGTCTCAATGCGCACAGGCGTTCCTGGAACACACTTTGGAATTTTAAGTGTCCGTGAATTTAAGCGCTGGGACGCGGATGGCGTCTGCACGATGTGCAAAGCGCGAGAAAACGAACGTTGCGAAACGGAGGCAGATTAGCCTCGCGTCTCGCTGCGATTCGCGCTAAAAAAGAAAAAAACACGCACACATTCCGTTGGGGCGCCATCCCAGTAAGACTGTGGATGGCGCACCAACGGATGGAGCACCAAAAAAAAAAGCGGCAGATCCCACGCATTGTGGGAATCTATAAAATACGAACATAATGAACATAAGTGGCAGGTGGTAACATGAAAACCTCGGTATGCATGTCCTCTACAATGCCATTTACATGAATGTCTACAGCGCACATAAAGACGGGGACAACAGAAGGATGCACAAGACAAAGCGCTGAACTGCAACTGACACTTTATTCTCTGAAGGAACAACCTTATATGGGCACATCAAGCCAATGAAATCAATCTTCGGCACAGCACCAACAGAAGATAAAGTAGAAAACCTAACACTCATCGTTATTTTGCACACTGCCTAAGGCTTGTCTACGTTCAAAAATTCTATCTCCTTTGTGGAGAGGGTCACAGAAGGAGCGCTTACACAATTGTCTTTTTGGCGATCAATTTCGTAGGCTTCAATCACCTCACGTGTCCGCTTATCCTTTTCCTTTCCGATAACCGAGCACTGCCCGAAAAGTGGCTCACAGGCACAACTCCTGCAGTGCATCGACAAGTGGCCTGAAATGGCTGTCTTCCCTACCAAATTCTTGTGCTCCCTGAGCCTGTCGTTCAGACATCTACCGGATTGTCCAATATACCTTTTCCCGCAGGTCAAGGGCAGCGAGTAGACTACACCCTCTTCACAGTCAACAAATCGCTCCCTGTGTTTTTTGGCGCATCCTTCTTTCTGACTGCCATCAGCGTTAACAAGCTTACAAAGTTTAGACAGTTTGTTAGGGGCGGAAAAGATCACGTCAACACCAGCGCCCCAGGCAGCACACCGGCATTGGACCAATCTCGGCCCAAGGTTGGCAAACATTGGCACAAATATTGGCCCCACATTGGATTTTGGGGTTTTGCTACACCTAAATGTACATTGGTCCAATATTGGAAACCAATGAATGCCCAATGTTTGCAAAGATGGCTGCGGCCAATATTGTACGTCCAACATATCGCCAATAATGGTAAAGATGGCTTAAGCCCACATTGTCCGTCGTGCGTATCGCCAACATTGTGTAAATATTGGCAGCTCCAATATTTCTTGCCAGCATTTTTCATTGGCTGCGCCGTCATTCTTTCTTTTGCAGCGTTTAACACCGGTTCTTGCCAGCCTTTTCGTTGGCTACGCCAATATCGTTCTGGCGTTTTCCACTGAATGTGTAGTTTAACATAAAATAGATTTGTGTGCGTGTACATGAATTCGTGTTGTCCACGCTTTTCCATTTAGGTAGGCAGCAGGAATAATCACCTAGAAATCCTGAGAGCAAACAGAAGTTTATTCTGAATGTATACAGTGTACATATGGTAAAAATACTGCAAGTTTTGAAAAGAATTTCGCATTTCGCGCTTTGTTCTACTGATAGCTTGCTTGTAGATAATAGCTGTATAGAACCCACACTAATTATTTTGAATAACGATCTTATATTACTAATCACAAAAGGGCACCACTCACAAACACACAGCCAAAAATCATCTCTGTTAGGGCTTATTTGAGCTGTAAGTACATCGGGGCTCAAAAGGAATTGAGTGAAAAGCGAATTGTGGTATAAAATGAATGCATGAACATCTACGCTTGGACAGGCATTCGAAACAACTGTGATTAATATCCGCCTTGAACTGCCAGTAAGTACATGGCCTATTTATTTATTAAACGGTGACTATGCTACAGCTTGAAAGAAGGCGATAACTTAGAAACTATTGAAAATATCAGTGTTATAAATCCAGAAATCCTTTTGTCGCTGCGAGCGGTGAAGGAAAAATGAAAAACGGGTGCTTAGCTGGCGCACAACAACACGATAAAGGAACCAAATAACACACGCAAACGCTGACAATTTCGCTAAGGGTGAGGACTTAACTAACCAATTTCAACGCACACAACAAAGCGCAGCACATGGATATACACAAAGTAAACGATCTAGAGAAAATACTGAGCACACATTTCCCATACGAAAAACACGGAAAGTAACTTGCAATAAAGGAAAGAAAGGACTTACTGAACGCGATCCGAACACAAATATCCAGCGGAAAGTTTGCGAGTTTTCAAAACACATCGGCTCTCATCTGCGGATGGCTTGTCAAAAGTCAAAACAATCAAGTCCGAAGATGCACACGGCAGCTGCTTTCTCACTGTAGCGGCGCCGTAGAACGTCATCGTCTCGGCATCCGAGTCCGTTTTTTGCCGATGACTCCCAACTGAATGCCGAAGGGCGCGCGGCCGCCGATGCCGGGAGCCCAAACGAGGGGAAGTGTCCGCCACCGACTAACAAAGGATAGCCGCCGGCCAGAAGAGGCCGAAACGCGTACGCATCTTCGGTCCCGTCGTCTCCCGCCTAACACCCTGCCCCCCCCCCCCCCCCCCCCACCCCACACACACACACCCCGATCCTCGTTTTCAAGGGCAGTGAAAGCTCGGAACCGCTGTCGAACCGTCGTGGGCGGAGCAGCCGTCAAGTGACAAGTGTTTTATGACCAGCCGCCACCATGCTACCCCACCGCCGGGAGGAGAGGACGTAAAATTCCTGAGCAAAACATGGCGCAGCACTGCTTCTCCGGCCTCCCGAACACCGAGAACATTTATTTGAAGTGAACACGTCTTGTGTGAAGCGCTGATAGTGCAAACGTAACTGATCCCTCATTTAAAAATTCCGCGAGCGATACCGCAGTCTTGGACAGCGCATCGCTGTAGCGCGCACACAAAAAAGCTACGATACTGCAATCTAACCAGTCGTGTATTAAACAGAAAAATACGTAGTGGGGCTGAAGTAACATGAAGTGTTTTGATTGTTCGCCGCTAATAAAGCCGTCAGAACAATTTCCGAGTGCACGCACAAAAGTCGAGCCAATGCAAAACGCCCATTGCGAAACAAAATAGAATTCTTTTCTGTTCTATTAACTCATCAACACTATCTATATACAGTGGCGTCTCTCATAATCATACCGTGGTTTTGGGACGTAAAACCCGAAAATATTATTATTATTATTATTACTATTATTATTTATATACTGCGTCAATCAATATAAAGACAATGTTTAAGGTTTTTTGTTTTTTTTTTACGATTGCGGTGTACATGCTGGCTGTATCGCACAATTAACCTTATTTTTTAACAAACATTGCAAAGTTGAATTTTGTTCTTTTTTGCGTTTCCTTTTTCTTAAAAATCTTTCCAACAGCTCGAAAACTGAGTTGAGCACTTGGTGCGTATTTAATTTTACATTGCTGAACATCGGTAAAACAAATTTTGTTCAACTATTGAGCCTGCATTTTGAGCCATACCGAATGTCAACTCAGTAATACAACTCACTAATGCCAACTCAGTAATGGAATGCCAACGCAGTAATCGAAGTGCCAGTATTGTTTGCTGACTGACGACGACAGACTGTTTTGGCCATCTTTATGAAATGACTGCCAATATTTTACGTTGGCTGGCAACGGTATTCGATTGTTGCCGTCCTTGCAGGATGGCTTTGCCAATGTGTTATGTATGCTGGAAATGATGGGCCTTTGTTTCCGTCCTTATACAATGGCGGTGCCAATATTGCATGTTGGCTGGCTACCACGGCCCTTTCTTGCCGTCCTTTTATGATGGCACAACCAATATTGTATTTTGGCTGGCTATGACGGCCCTTTGTTGCCATCCTTGTACAATGGTAGTATAAATATTGTATTTTGACTGGCTACAATGGACCATTCTTGGCATCCTTATAGGCTGGCTCCGCCAACATTGGTTTTGTAATGGATTGACTGGCCCTTCATTGGACCATCGTTTGCCAGCGTATAAACAATATTGGGCCAATCTGCTGTGCTGCCTGGGGCGCATGCCTATCAGCAGGGCCAGCCGATAAGGAATAAGAAAGAAAAGTTAGTTGTAGTGCCGTACTTGCATAAGGTCGGGCACAATCTCAAAAAGACGGGCATGCGCGCTGGTGTTGACGTGATCTTTTCCGCCCCTAACAAACTGTCTAAACTTTGTAAGCTTGTTAACGCTGATGGCAGTCAGAAAGAAGGATGCGCCAAAAAACACAGGGAGCGATTTGTTGACTGTGAAGAGGGTGTAGTCTACTCGCTGCCCTTGACCTGCGGGAAAAGGTATATTGGACAATCCGGTAGATGTCTGAACGACAGGCTCAGGGAGCACAAGAATTTGGTAGGGAAGACAGCCATTTCAGGCCACTTGTCGATGCACTGCAGGAGTTGTGCCCGTGAGCCACTTTTCGGGCAGTGCTCGGTTATCGGAAAGGAAAAGGATAAGCGGACACGTGAGGTGATTGAAGCTTACGAAATTGATCGCCAAAAAGACAATTGTGTAAGCGCTCCTTCTGTGACCCTCTCCACAAAGGAGATAGAATTTTTGAACGTAGACAAGCCTTAGGCAGTGTGCAAAATAACGATGAGTGTTAGGTTTTCTACTTTATCTTCTGTTGGTGCTGTGCCGAAGATTGATTTCATTGGCTTGATGTGCCCATATAAGGTTGTTCCTTCAGAGAATAAAGTGTCAGTTGCAGTTCAGCGCTTTGTCTTGTGCATCCTTCTGTTGTCCCCGTCTTTATGTGCGCTGTAGCCATTCATGATGCATTACCAACTAGCCCACCAAGCCATCCTCGTGAGCCATTTACATGCCACGCTCATGGTGCGCTTGCGTCCTTAATATAGGCCTACACCAAAATTTGTATTGCGCGACGTGGCTGTATGACGGACATAATTCAGAGGGGTTAACATGTAAAACATGACATGCATAATATGTCCAGCATGATTTGCTCCTTGCTGGCTGCTTCGCATTACATTGATTCCCACAGTGCGTGGGATCTGCCGGTTTTTTCAATCAAGAAACTTGCTAGCAGACGCTGCCTGCGTCGGCGTTCCGAGGCGAGAGAGGGGGGGGAGCGTAGGAGAGGAGACAGAGGGGGGAGGGGACGCGCATGTGCAATGGGGTGTAAACGCCGAGAAAGGGATGCATAGAGGAGAGAGAGAGGTAGCGTAGGAGAGGAAAGAGAGCGGGAGGGGACGCGCATGCGCAGTGGGGGGGGGGGGTGGACGCCGCAGGAAGGGATGCCTAGAGGAGAGAGAGGGTGGAGCGCAGGAGAGGAGGTGTGCGGAGAGGGTTTGCACATGCGCAGTAGGGGTGGTCAGGGCGCACACCACTACCGGATTGAACTCCGCCATAAGTGCTTCGCATTAAAATGTGCGTAATTCGTACACCAACCTGCAGTACAGGGAACAGTTCTTTAGCGTTGCGCCGATCTGCTGTCACTGCTCCCAAGTGTGGATCCAGCGGCAGGCAAGCGGCTTTTGTAGAGCTTTTTCCGATGAAGTCTTCAGCGGAAGAGCTGTCAAGGATACGACGCAAGTAGGCCAAGGCTCCCGGTGATCAGCAAGAACTTGCGATGCGATATCTGCAGTACAGGGAACAGATTTTTAGCGTTGCGCCGATCTGCTGTCACTGCTGCCAAGTCTGACAAGCGGTGAAGCGCATCGGCATTTACACATGCGCCATCGAATATTCCAGTGTTATCGCTAGCGGCCACGTAAGTTCCAGAAAAAAACTGTAAGGTTCGCGGCATGCGCGTAATCTGATCGGGAGGTTGTAAGATTATCTTGATGGCTCGTAGTCATTCGGCATGGTTTGCGCAAGACAGCTTTCACACGTGTAATGGGGCCGCAAAATAAAAATGAAAAGAAAGCAGGGCGTGTGGCAGTATTGAAACCGAAAGCAGTTTTTTAAGGTAATGGCATTAAAGGGATCCTGCTACACTTTTTTCGTGGTCGGAAAACGCTCCCGATCAGTAGTCGTCATTCATGCGAGCGAAACCTTATAGTGCAGTACGCGACTTGGAAGTTAGTGTTATTTCTCAAAGTCAGCTAGAATGAACTCACTCTTCTCTCAAAAAGTCCTGCCATAAACCCAAATTCCGATGCATGCGTCGCTCAGTCCTAATTGCCTTGCTTGCTGAAGAGCTAGACTATCTGAGCTTACGCAGATGGTACACGTAGTATGCAGTTTTGTTATATAAGCATGGGCTATGCGCAATAAGTGTTTCAGTTGGCAGTCAGCGCTTGTCCTGTGTAGTTCTCCTCCTTTTGTCTCTAGTTCCTTTCGCGCTGGTAATTATTATTATGCATCCCTACCAACTAGCCCAGCTTACCACTCTTTTGAAACCCAAATGACTACGCCATAAACCCAAAGCACACAGCCACTGGTTGATTTGAGCATCATGAGCTGCATAGTTGCCGCGGCCGCAGCAGGGTGCTGTGACGTGACCGCTCGCTTGCGATCACACTGGAAGTCAACCGTAGGTTCAAAAAAGAAAGTTCTCAGGGTAATGATGCGCGCTGACGAATGGACGCATCTTCTCGCCCCCCTTGTCATGCCTTTCCCTGCCTAGGTTTCAGTACACTCGCTGGTACATAAAGACAGAGTGTGCTTTAAACGCGCGACAAATCCCAGTAACTCTGCTCGTACTTGATAGATTCTAAGAATTTTTGCGGCAGTTCTTTCGTGAGGCAATAAACACTTTTAATGATGCCATTCAATGATTACTTGAAAATCTGTAGCACGGTCCTTTTAAAGAAATAGTCAATACATTCCGAGGCACCACATTGTCATTTTTTACGGTTCTTGAAACCAGTGGTTTTACTCAGAGCAACTGAGTAAAACCACGAGCGCTCGTCCTGTTCAGTCTTTCTCGTGTATCGTGTCTATTTTCGCGCTCCAAAATACCGTCATGGATCAGAGCAACAATAAGGAAATTTTTCAAACTCTTGTCAGTACTTGTTTAAAATGTGGCCTGTGAAGCATTTGTGGAAGGTGTACAGTGTGCCTATGCATTTTGTGGTGCAATACTGGAGTTTCATCAAAATGTTCCAGTGGGTCTCTTTTGTTCTGAACAGAGAATCAATTTTGATAATTAGTATTCTTTTTCAGATGATTTCTTTTGCGCGCATTTTTCATTCAACTGCAGCGAAGCACCGCCGCAGCTGAGAGATGGCGACTCATGCAGATGTCACCAAATAATTGTCATATGAAAGGGGCACTGGCAACATTTTTCGAGGGAAAGTTTATTCTGCCATACAGATATCCTGTACACCGAGATGGCTCTGAGCAAGTGTGAAGCTCGGGAAATTCCGATAATAGTTTATTTTCGTATTAAAGCCAATTTTCCCATGGCGCACCTAGCGCATCGACACTAGCTTGACGTCAGGCTTCAGTACTCATTCTAGTGACTTCACGCAGCAGTACTAGTGTGGCTAGTTGTGATCACATCAGGTACCAAAAATTTTAAAATTGCCGCTTGTGCATCTTTAAAGCATTCAAAATGGCCGCTTGTCCGTTGACACCGGATCCACGGTGCAGAGGGGCCGTGGAAACGTCACAATTTCTTGCGCGAGCACGTGACCAGCAGTTCATATTGTCACGTGGTCGTGACGTTGACCAAAGCAGCAGTCGGTCTGTCCAAGATGAAACTGTTTATTTCGCCGAACTTGTGGCCGGTAAACGGAAAGTCAGATTACAACAATACACGCTGGCACTGATAGCGGCGAACGGAGCGTCGGCCGTCGATCAACTGACAAGCGGTGAAGCGCGTCAGCATTTATACGTGTCTCATTGAATATTCCAGCCTTATCACTGGTTGTCGCGCAAGTTCTGGAATGATCTCGAGTGGTCGCGTCTTGCGCGCAGTCTTAACAAAACGATCTACAAT
This sequence comes from Rhipicephalus appendiculatus, assembly GCA_030522465.1. Taxonomy (NCBI): domain Eukaryota; kingdom Metazoa; phylum Arthropoda; class Arachnida; order Ixodida; family Ixodidae; genus Rhipicephalus; species Rhipicephalus appendiculatus. The sequence continues at coordinate 1,656,071 of JALIZH010032958.1, forward strand.
AATCGCGAACCTTCTAGAACAATGAGGCACGGTTTGCGCTGAGCTTTGCTGACGGTCTTTGTTGGCGAAAACCGAATACAACAAAAGTGAAAATAAGAATCGCGCGTGGCGTTGCCCCGCACTGAAGAGGCATCGTCCCGATGCTTAAAACAGAACACGGGGGGGGGGGGGGGGGAAATGCATGCAACAACAAATCACAACAATAAAGAAAGACAATAATAAAGCAATAAGTGTAGTCCTCAGGTTTGCTAACGCGCGTAGTACGGCTTGACGCGCACGACATGGACGACTTCAGGTCGCGCACGGCGCCGTTGAGAGTTCGTTACGCTGTCCGGGACGATCTCGTAGTCCAGAGCACCGAGACGTCGAAGCAGCTTGTATGGCCCGAAGTATCGCCGAAGAAGTTTTTCACAAAGTCCACGTCGGCGTATCGGCGTCCACACCCAAACGCGGTCGCTAGGCTGGTACTGCACGAAGCGCCGTCGAAGGTTGTAGCGACGGCTGTCGGTCGCTTGCTGGCTCTGTATGCGCAGACGGGTGAGCTGTCGGGCTTCTTCGGCGCGCTGAAGGTACACGGTGACGTCGATGTTTTCCTCGTCGGTGACATTGAGCAACATCGCGTCGAGCGTCGTTGCCGGGGTCCTCCCGTAGACCAATCCATACGAAGTCATCTGCGTCGTTTCTTGTACGGCCATGTTGTATGCAAAGGTTACATACGGAAGGATGTCATCCCACGTCTTGTGCTCGACGTCGACGTACATGTCCAGCATATCGGCGAGGGTCTTATTTGGACGCTCTGTGAGGTCATTAGTCTGTGGGTGGTAGGCGGTGGTACGGCGGTGGCTTTTCTGGCTGTACCTTATGATCGCCTGAGTTAGGTCCGCCGTAAAGGCCGTACCTGTATCGGTAATGAGGACCTCTGGGGCCCTTTGACGTAGTACGATGTTCTCGACGAAGAACTTTGCTACCTCGGCGGCACTGTCCTTGGGCAGGGCCCTTGTCTCGGCGTAACGGGTGAGGTAGTCAGTAGCTAAGACGATCCATTTGTTTTCGGAATTCGACGTCGGGAACGGTCCCAGTAAGTCCATGCCGATTTGCTGGAAAGGGCGGCGAGGTGGTTCAATAGGTTGGAGAAGTCCCGCTGGACTTGTCGGCGGTGTCTTGCGCCGCTGACAGTCCCGGCATGTCTTCACGTAACGAGCGACGTCGGCGGAAAGCCGTGGCCAGTGGTACTTTTTTGTACCATCGCGAGCGTGCGGGAAAAACCGAGGTGGCTAGCCGTCGGGTCGTCGTGCAGGGCCTGCAAAACTTCTGGTCGCAGTGCCGATGGTATAACGATTAGGTAGTTGGCCCAGGCCGGAGAGAAGTTCTTCTTCACAAGGACGCCGTTTTTCAAGAAAAATGATGCCAGTCCTCGCCTGAATACTTTTGGAACAATGACGGTCCTGCCCTCAAGGTATTGAATGAGACCCCAGAGTTCCGGGTCGGCTCGCTGTCGTTCAGCGAAGTCGTCGGCGCTTATGGTTCCCAAGAAGCAGTCATCCTCCTGGTCGTCCTGCGGCGGCGGGTCGACGGGCGCACGAGACAAACAGTCGGCATCAGAGTGCCTTCGTCCGGATTTGTAAACGATGGTAACGTCGAATTCTTTAAGTCTGAGACTCCACCTGGCGAGACGACCTGAAGGGTCCTTCAAGTTAGCAAGCCAACACAAGGCGTGGTGATTGCTCACAACTTGCCCCGCCACGGTGGTCTAGTGGTTATGGCACTCGACTGCTGACCCGAAGGTCGCGGGATCGAATCCCGGCCGCTGCGGCTGTATTTTCGATGGAGGCGAAAATGTTTGAGGCCCGTGTACTTAGATTTAGGTGCACGTTAAAGAACCCTTGGTTGTCAAAATTTCCGGAGCCCTCCACTACGGCGTCTCTCATAATGATATCGTGGTTTTGGGACGTTAAAGTCCAGATATTATTATTATTATTATCGCTCACAACTTTGAAGGGCCTGCCGTAGAGGTAGGGGCGGAACTCTGACGTTGCCCAGATGATGGCAAGACACTCCTTTTCTGTTGTGGAATAGTTGGCTTGTGCCTTGGATAGCGACGAGCTAGCATAACTGATAACCCTATCCACTCCGTCAGTTCTCTGGACAAGAACGGCTCCGAGTCCTACGCTGCTTGCGTCGGTGTGGATTTCCGTGTTGGCGTGTTCGTCGAAATGCGCAAGTATTGGAGGCGTCTGCAGGCGTCCTTTTAATTCTTGAAATGCTTCGACTTGCGCCGCTCCCCACTTGAATTCCACGCCGTTTTTCGTGAGCTGAGTTAGTGGCTCGGCGATGCGTGAAAATTGCTTGACGAAGCGTATATAATAGGCGCACAAGCCGAGAAATCGGCGTACGGCCTTGTTGTCGGTGGGCGGCGGGAAGGCAAGCGATGGTAGCTGTTTTGCGTGGGTCGGGGTGAACTCCAGACTTGCTGATGACGTGACGCAAGAACAGAAGTTCCTCGTATGCGAAGCGGCACTTTTCTGGCTTCAGCGTGAGTCCGGAGGTCTTGATTGCTTGAAGTACAGCTTCAAGGCGCCGGAGATGTTCGTCGAAGTTTGAAGAAAACACAACGACATCGTCCAAGTACACAAGGCAAGTCTGCCACTTCAAGCCTGCCAGCACAGTGTCCATAACCCGCTGGAACGTCGCAGGAGCCGTGCAAAGACCGAAGGGCATGACCTTGAACTCAAAGAGGCCGTCTGGTGTGATAAAGGCAGTCTTCTCTCAGTCTCGGTCATCGACTACGATTTGCCAATAGCCGGTCTTGAGGTCTATCGCCGAAAAATACTTCGCGTTGTGGAGTCGATCCAGGGCGTCGTCTATGCGTGGGAGAGAATAAACGTCCTGCTTCGTGATTTTGTTGAGGCGGCGATAATCGACGCAGAAGCGTAGGGTTCCGTCCTTCTTCTTCACTAAAACCACGGGTGACGCCCACGGACTCTTGGACGGCTGAATGATGTCGTCGCGTTGCATTTCGTCGACTTGTTTCCTGACGGCCTCGCGATCACGCGTCGAAACTCGGTATGGGCCCTGTCGAACTGGTCGGGCACTTTCTTCTGTTACGATGCGATGTTTAGCGACTGAGGTCTGGCGAATTCTTGACGACGGCGAGAAGCACTCCTTGAATTGCAGGAGCAGGGCTTTGAGCTGGTCTTGTTTGACCTTCGGAAGGCTCGGGTTCACGTCGCAATCTGGTTCGGGACCTCGATTCTGTAGTGTTATCGTTATCTTTGTTCGGGCCAAGCACTAGTGTGCTGCCCTATGACGTTACTGGTGTAAAGGGATATAAAGCAGCTGTTGAATAAACAAGAAGCTTTTAGGTAGTGACATCGGAGTGGCGCCTGTCTTTCTATCGCATCGTATCTGCTCGGCGTAGAGCAGATACGACATGGTGTCAGAAGTGGGATGAGCCTCCCATTCCTAGTTGCTACTGCGGCACTCACCCTGCGTTCGACCGGCACGATGGCAGCCACGCCAGCGGCAGGCATCTCGCCACCGACGCTGTTAAACTTCGACCGGACTTTCGAATGGACGGAATGGATCATGTCATTCGATGATTACCGCTATGCATCGGGACTCAACGAAAGAACGGAGGAAACCCAGGTGCGAATGCTTTTGTACACCATGGGCAGGCAGGCCAGAAAAATTTTCCAGACTTTTGGCCTTACCGAAGAGGAGTCTCGAGGCTACGAGAGAGTGAAGAAAAAGTTTGACGCCCACTTTGTGGCCACGAAGAATATAGTCTACGAAAGCGCAAATTTCCACCGCCGGAAGCAAGAACCCGGAGAAAGTGCGGACAACTTTGTGACCGCCCTGCACGAGCTCGCCGACCGCTGTGAATTTGCTGAATTCCGAGAGCGAGTGCTCCGTGACAGATTCGTTGTTGGTCTCGAAGACGCACAACTGTCAGAAGCACTCCAGATGGATTCTACCCTTACGCTGGCAACTGCTCTTGCGAAAGCCAGACTCAAGGAAACAGTTCACCGGCAGCAACTAGAACTCCGGGCCGTCGGCAACAAGGCGACGACAGGTGAACTTGGCAATATTCCAGCACCTGGGAGGACGGGACGACAGGACAGCAACGGCAGTTGCTCCAGCGTGGGTCGCAGGCGCAGCAGCGACGCCAAGGGTGCCAGTTCTGCGCACGTTCGAGCCACGCGAGAGCCCAGTGCCCAGCACGTTCAGCACGGTGTGACCACTGCGGAATCAAGGGACACTTCGCCCGAGTATGCCACAAGAGAACCGAAAATCAGGTGGGCGTGCCTGCACTAGAAGGCAACGTAGAGAACTTTTTTGTTGGGACACTTAACGGATCAAATGCCCGATACGCGGAAGTGTCTATCAACGAGGTACGCGTAAGTGCTAATTTGATTCAGGAGCGGAAGTTACTGCTGTTCCGCCCGATTTCCCTGGCATACCGTCATGTATAGACAAGTCGCAGGCTGTGCTGAGAAGTGCTGCAAACCGGCGCGTCGAAGTTAATGATTGTTTTTCAGCAGAGATTGTGTGGAAAGGCAAAACAACGCGACAAACATTGTACGTTGTAGAGTCACTGCAGTGTGTTCTGTTGGGGCTTCCAGCTATCGAAGCTCTTGGTGTGGTCAAATTTCTTGATGTGGTTGAAGATAAACAGTACGAGTACATGTATCCGCAGCTCTTTACTGGTTTGGGCACGATGTCTGGGGAATACACCATTCGCATGAAACAAGGAGCGATTCAGTTTGCAATTTTCGCACTACGGCGGGTACCAATCCCGTTAAAGAACTCTATCAAAGTAGAGTTGGCCAAAATGGTCAAAAGCCACGTCATTCGGAAGGTAGACGGTCCGACTAAATGGTGTGCAGGAATGGCTCCCGTGGTCAAACCATCAGGGGAAGTTCGAATTTGCGTGGATCTAACCCAGCTGAACAAGAGCGTCCTGCGCGAACGGTTTGTCTTGCCTACAGTAGATGACGCCCTTGGGCAATTGGCGGGGGCCACATACTTTTCAAAATTGGATGCCAATTCAGGGTTTCACCAGGTAAAATTGGCGAAAGAAAGTCAAGAGCTCACAACTTTTATCACACCATTTGGTAGGTACTGCTTCCAGCGAATGCCGTTCGGTATCACCTCGGCCCCGGAGTACTTTCAAAAGAGAATGGCAGAAATCTTAGATGGCCTCCAAGGGGTGGTGAACTTGATGGACGATGTTTTAGTTTATGGAGCTACGAAGCATGAACATGATGAACGATTGCACGAAGAACTGAAAAGGTTGGTTGCAGCCGGGCTGACACTCAATTGGGTAAAATGCTCTTTTTGTGTCACTACAGTGGTGTTTTTAGGCTTCGTGGTTGATGCCTCCGGAATTAGGCCGGATCCTAAGAAAGTTCGAGGCATAAACGAAATGCCTACGCCATCGAGTGTTGATGATGTCCGCAGGTTTTTGGGAATGATTAACTATCTGGCAAGGTTCGTGAGCAATCTTGCTGACGTGTCGGCACCGCTCCGTAGTCTTCTCGTGAAAGACCGTGAGTGGCACTGGGGCCCGCCTCAGGAAAAATTGTTCGAGTGTCTGAAGCAATTGGTCACTTCTGCGCAATGCATCGCGAAATTCGACCCTAAGCTGCGCAATATTGTGTCCGCCGACGCGTCGTCATTTGGTCTCGGCTGTGTGCTCATGCAAGTGCAGTCAGATGGCGAAAGGCGGCCGGTTGCATATCACTCTCGTTCATTAACACCAACAGAACAACGGTACGCGCAAATAGAAAAAGAAGTGCTTGCGCTAACGTGGGCGGCGGAACGGCTGGAAGGTTTCTTAATAGGCTTAATTCGACAAAAGCCACTAAAACGTCGAAAAAGGTAGAAAACTGAGAGGCAGAAGCAGAGACAGTGAACACAGAGGTGGCTACTAACAACTGACGTTTATTTCGAAAAAAACACCTCCTCAATCCGTACAGCGCATGCGCAAAAGCACCCCACAAAAATCACATTTCCAATCTTACCTACGCAAATCAGTTCTGTTCAAGAAAATCGCACTCTTTCCTGGTCAAAAACACAGAAGCTGCGCTTATACATTTATCCGGACCAAGCTTCCAAATATGGTACGCCTCAATGATTTCCCTTTCACGCTGCGTCTTAGCCTTGCCTAAAATAGAAACATTTTCAAACCGTGGTGTACACCCACACAGCTTACAATGTAGCGGAAGGTTACCACCCGTGCCAGAGGGTAGAAGATTTGCATGCTCCCGCATACGGACGTTTACACATCGACCAGATTGTCCAATGTATTGCCTATCGCAACTCAAAGGAATGCTATAAACCACACATGTGGCACATGCGCAGTATTTTTTTACATGTTTGACGTCGCATGTTCTGCTTGGCGTGCCGAGCTGCGCAACTCTCCTACAAAAACCTGCGAGTTTGCTAGGTGCGGAACAGACCAATCTGACATCGTTTCTGGCAGCAACCTTTTTCAATCTGTGCGAAATACCATGAACGTATGGCATAACCACCAGGTTCTTTTGCTTTTGGTCTTGAACATCAGCATCACTCCTGTGTTTCAACTTAATAGGGCTGGAATTTCAATTTGATACCGACCACAAACCGCTCGCATCGCTACTTGGACAGTCACCCATTGAGGTGCTTCCGCCTAGAATACAAAGATTCCGATTGAGGCTCATGCGATTTCGATTTTCAGTCTCCTATGTCCCAGGAAAGCAGATTGGCACCGCCGACGCCCTTTCTCGGGCACCTTGGGCGGAAACAGATCTAGAGAAGGGCGAGCTAGATTGCAGCAAAGTATCGAGCCATGCAGAAGGCTGTGTCAGTGAATTGAAGTTTTCGGCACACTGGAACGAGATGAGGTTGGCGCAAGAACAAGAGGACACCAGCCGACAACTTCAACTGTACTGTAGGGAGGGCTGGCCGCGTCGTGATAAAATGAGCAGTTGGCTGAGCCTTTATTGGTCAGAGAGAGCAAACCTTACAATATGTGATGGTGTGCTCCTACATGGGTCTCGCCTCGTCGTGCCTCAGGACGTACGGAGCGGAGTACTTTGTTCTTTGCATGAGGGTCACCAGGGCATCGTGAAATGCCGTGCAAGAGCCCGAGAATCTGTGTGGTGGCCCGGACTCAGCACCGAGCTGGGAGCTTTGATAAACAATTGTCGAGAATGTGCGAGGCTGCGCTTTCAAAAAGTCGAGCCCATGATGCCGTCCGAGTCTCCTAGCTTGCCTTGGTGGAAGGTTGGAGCTGATCTTTTCCATTTGCATGGGAAAACGTACCTTGTGGTCGTAGACTATTTTTCGAGATATCCGGAGCTCGCTCTCTTATCTTTCACGATCTCTGCGGCGGTTATTGTGCAACTCAAGATTATATTTGCTAGGCACGGGATTCCAGAACTGGTCGTAACAGACAACGGTCCTCAATTCGCGTCTGCAGAATTCGTGCTCTTTGCAACAAATTATGGCTTCCGTCACGTCACATCCAGTCCCAGGTACCCGCAGTCAAATGGAGCAGCCGAACATACAGTGCAGACGGTAAAACGGATGTTGTAAAAATCGGCTGATCCTTACCTGGCCCTCCTAGCGTACAGGGATTCCCCAGGTCCCTTGGGTACAAGTCCAGCCCAGCTGCTGATGGGCAGGCGGTTACGTTCTACGCTCCCCGTACGCCCGAAAAAAACTTGTACCATCAAAGGTGAGCAGTCTTAGAAACCTCCGATACAAGGACAAGACATTTCGGAATAAGCAAAGGCTCGACTACGATCGTCGTCATGCGGTAACTCGGTTACCACAACTTGTCCCAGGAAATCGAGTATGGATAAAAGACAGCGAAATGCCAGCAACGGTGCTCAGTCAAGCCCAGCGCCCTCGGTCGTATCGGGTGCGGACAGACGACGGGACCGAGGTAGAGAGAAATATCCGAGCAATCCGAGGAACACAGGTCCCCGGCAGAGCATTCTGCGCTCATTTCAACGCCGGCGGCTCCTTTGGATAGCGGGAGACCTGGTCGTTATGTGACACGCTATGGTCGAGAAATAAGACCACCACAGCGATACGGCTACACTTGAAACCTGCCTACAGTTGTTCTGTGCTGTTGCAATTCACACTGCTTTGTTTCTTTGTTTGCTTTGTGTTGCAATACTTCCTTAAAAAACAGGAAGGATGTAGAGTTACCGTTATCTTTGTTCGGGCCAAGCACTAGTGTGCTGCCCTATGACGTCACTGGTGTAAAGGGATAAAAAGCGGCTGTTGAATAAACACGGGGCTTTTAGGTAGTGACATCGGAGTGGCGTCTGTCTTTCTATCGCATCGTATCTGCTCGGCGTAGAGCAGATACGACAGATTCGTCGAAGCAAGTTAAGCAGCATCGAAGAGGGCGAAAGCATCGCTGGCGGCCACGCATTCGTCGATGTAGGCGACCGTCGTACCAATGTTGAGGTGCCTATATTCGTGGCTGAAGTTTGTCAGCACTACCTTTGCTTTACCGTCACGCAGCTCGGCTATACCTCTTGCGACGCAAATTTGACGGTTCAGGAGTAGGTGCTGATCGCCCTCGATGACCCCTTCAAGTTTCTCCGGTGCCGACGTAAATAACGTTGCTGGAGAGTGGCGGAACGGTCACGTGCTCTTCTATCACATTCAATGCATGGTTCCCTGGTGTCGCGTGGGGCGGGAGCGCTTTTTCTGAGGTTAGTCTTATCGACTCAGACCTCAGGTCGATGACGGCGCCGTGGTCACTTACGAAGTACATTCCGAGTATCACATCCTTGGAGCAGTGTTGTAGGATTACAAAGCTCGCAGGATACGTCCGGTAATTAATGGTGATTCTCGCCGTGCAGACTCCAATCGGCGTTATCAGGTGGCCTCCAGCTGTCCGGATTTCGGGTCCACTCCAAGCGGTCTTTACTTTCTTCAGCTTGGCGGTGAATGGCCCACTGACGACGGAATAGTCGGCCCCAGTGTCGACGAGAGCGGTGACGTTGTGGCCGTCGATGAGAACGTCGAGGTCATTAGTGCGTCGCCTTGCGTTGCGGTTAGGTCGCGGCGTCGTCAGGTCTTCGTTCAGCGAAGTTTCGTCGGCAGGGCTTCATCTGCTTCGCGTCGTGTTCTGCAGGTCTCGTCGCGTTGTTGTCGTAGGCGGCCGCTGAGGATCTTCGGCGTTTCGTCGTACAGCAACCGCACCTCCATCGGTTGCTGCCCTTAGTTTCCCGGATACGGGCTAGGCGCCCGGCCCCGGTTTGGGCCAGTGTACTGCGGCGGTGCGGTGACATGTAGCGGCCGGGCAACGGCGAGCGGTAAGGTCATCGTTCTTGCCACTGTGTTCCGGTGAAGTAGTCGTCGATGTCGCGAGGCCGTTCGCCTGGCTGCGGACGCGGCGCGTTGACTGCGAATCCGCGTAGCCCCACTGGCAGGAACTGGCAGGAACGGTACGTGTGGCCGGCCTCGCCGCAGTGGTAGCAGAGCGGGCGGTTGTCAGGGGCGCGCCAAACATCGGTCTTCCTTGGCGCGAAGCTCGGCGCATAGCGCTGGCCGACAGGAGGACGGTAGGGCGTCGGTGGTGGCGGCGGCGGCGTCTGGCGGCCGAAATGTGGGGAGGCGCTGTCTTGACCTTGTCGCGGAGTGGGCATGGGACGGCGGACTGCAGCAGCGTAGGTCATGGCCCCCCGGATGAGGCTGCGGTGGTTCGAGAATTCCGAGCGATTGATCAACTTCTTCTCGGACAATGTCGGCGATCGAATCCACTTGATGCTGCGGCGAAGGTAACAGTTTGCGCAGCTCCTCCCGCACGATTGCTCGGATGGTCTCGCGCAGGTCGTTGGTGCTGAAAGCGTGAGCTTCGGCGTAGTTGGTTGAAAAGTGGCGGTTGTACTGCCTTGTCCGCATCTCAAGTGCCTTTTCGATTGTCGTTGCCTCGGTAAGGGATTCTTCGACAGTCTTGGGTGGATTGCGGACAAGTTGTCCCGCAAAAAGCTCTTGTTTGACACCTCACATCAGCAACCGGAGCTTCTTCTCCTCAGCCATGGCAGGGTCGGCGTGCCGGAACAGTCGATTCATCTCCTCCGTGTAGATAGCGATGTTCTCATTGGGCAGCTGCACACGGGTCTCCAGCATAGCTGCGGCTCGTTCCTTGCCGATCACGCTGGTGAACGTGCTTAGGAACGTAGTTCGAAATAGATCCGAGGTTTGTAACGTGGATTCTCGGTTCTCGAACCACGTCCTCGCGGCATCTGCTACGTAAAGTAGGCGCGGTGCAGTTTTTCGTCGGAGTCCCAGTTGTTGAAAGCCGTGAGTAGTTCATACGTCTCTAGCCAGGTCTCGGGGTCCTCACTTGGCGATCCATGGAATGTCGGTGGCTCTCGGTGGCTGGATCACGATCGTTGCAGGGGACGCAGCAGCCGTCATCGTGACTGTCGTCTTCGTCGCCGTGGCTTTTGGCTTGTCCGGTAGAAGTCCGTGCTGCGGGGGCAGTCCTTTCAGTCTGCGGCCGGCTCGACTGTCCGTTATGGGGTAGGTGTCTTCGTCACGATTTGGGCTGGGTTCACGGCTTGAGGGGGGGCGTTCGGTACATGGGCGGTGAAGCACCTCCACCAGATGCCACGTGGTCGTGACGTTGACCAAAGCAGCAGTCGGTATGTCCAAGATGAAACTATTTCGCCGAACTTGTGGCCGGTAAACGGGAAGTCAGATTATAGCAATACACGCTGGCACTGATACAGGCGAGTGGAGCGTCAGCCGTCGATCAACTGACAAGCGGTGAAGCGCGTCGGCATTTATACGTGTGTCATCGAATATTCCAGCCTTATCGCTGGTTGTCGCGCAAGCTCTGGAATGATCTCGAGTGGTCGAGTCTTGCGCGCAATCTTAACAAAACGATCTACAATAATCGCGAACCTTCTAGAACAATGAGACGCGGTTTGCGCTGAGCTTTGCTGACGGTCTTTGTGGGCGAAAACCGAATACAACAAAAGTGAAAATAGGAATCGCGCGTGACAATATAGTGTTGTTACGTCATGGTTTACCAGCGCAATGAATTGGTGGTTGGGAGTTTGCGCACCACCTGTCCTGTAGTCCCTGTATCGTCCTCGTCTCGTCATACGCAGCGCAACAAGAAATCATGAACGTCAGGGTACAGTAGGAACCGAAGCTATCTTTTAATGACATGCTGTAATTACTTTTTCAGGCTGCACTTACGCTTAGCAGTACGTTTTCTAGGCTCATGAGGGCCTGGTATTTCATTTGACGCAAGAAAACAACGAATGAAAATTTTCGTGTCAGTACCCCTTTTAGAAAACAACGCATCTTTCCATGGCAAGAGTGGTGTTTTGAGAACTGTTGAAGGACAATCTATCCCAAATTAAACCAATTCTCCTTTTAGTGTCCCCTCAAGGCACGTGCAGCAGCAGAATAGCCACAAACTTGCCGTGCCAGGGTGACTTGGCAACCTTACGCACATTCCATAATGGCCAACATTTACATCAGAAAGCTCTGAAACCACAAGAACATCAATGGTGCAGAAAGAAATGGCCTCCCCTATAAGTTTTCTTTCACTTTGAATTCACGGCCAATGATGCAGGGCGCCTGCATCGCTCTCAATCGTGCAACACTATTTAAAATAATGAGAGCCACCTGCTGCCATCTATCATGCAGCAGGTGTCAGGAACATCTACACTGAGCATGAAGCTATCAAATGTGGCCTGTTTGTACAAGGGTGGTACACAGGCGGGTAAAAGCGGTACATCTGAATGTTCTTTTGAAAATCTAATTGTGTCGAAAGATGGAAGTTCAGCTACCTCTCCGTATCTCTCCATTAAGCGATTGTAGAGTTGGACAAGTGAAGTTCTGTGGCTTTTCAGAAGCCGCTTGAGGAATTGCATATCATTATGAAAACGTCCAGTGGTCCATGCTTGCGTACATCATTTCCAAGATATAATAAACTGAATATTATAGGAAACCTGATCACTTCCATACAATTTTGCAAAACCTTTTACGAAGTGTTGTAGAAGGGACTCCGCATAATCAATATGCTGCTGGCACAGGCTGGCATTTGAGAGAATGTATATTGCACAATGTAGTACCATAAAGTTCATATAAAGAGAAGAAGCTAGGACAGCTATGAGTACTAGAGGCCCGCTATACAGGAGGAGTCTGAATTCTGTAGCTTTCCAGCGGTCAGCCTCTGCTATATTTCTTAGCTTGCGAGAAAATCCCTTAGGCACATACGGTGCTAACGATACGTTAAAGTCAGACAATTGCCTGTGCGCTGCAAGCCCAAAACATACCTCTAAAGGACCACTTAGCCAAGCACTGAGCAGCTTTTTTGTAACCCACAGACACAACAGGTGCATAGTCCAGTGGTGCAGAGGTTACACAGCCTATGGGCGGTGATGTTAATGCTGATGTACCCCGGTGATGGTCAGGGAAGCTGAGTAGACCTTTTCTGTACACACCCTCAGCTGTGCACTTAGGAAACCCAGAATAACCGGTGTGTCCTTTAATTTGAAATATAAAAGATTGGGTCATCCAAACCAAAACACTTTAAAGAAACATCAAGCCCTTGAAAAGAAATTCCATGGGAAAGAAGCTGTTGCAGATCATTGACGAGCGGGTTAAGAAAATCGCTTGCTGAAGCAGGATTTCCTGGACCTACAAAAATTCCAACCACAAAGTGCGATACTCTGCGATCTTCATGAATTGTATAGGCCACAGCTCCATAGTAGAACTTTTAGCAATCAACAGCCCGTCAATGTTAAAGGAGAGAGAAACTTGACCGCCTTTATAACATGCTTTTGACAACGCATTTCCGAGGCTTTCTGCAGCCCAGAGTGACAGCACTGCCCAGGAACCATTGAAGGGACAATATGCGCACGCAGCGTATCCCTAGGCATGGCGAGTCGAGTACGAGGCAGAGACGATGGATCGAAAGTACTGATCTTGAGCATTTTTAAAAGAGAGGACAAAGCTGTGTGAGTGATATTTTCCTTGATGACCCAACTGCGCAATAGCGCAACAAATTCGCTGCGCTTTGACAATGCATCGGTGGTAGATGAACCAACTGGTACCTTCGGGGTTCTGCATGATGGTGAAGGCACATCATTGAGTTGCGTTAGCGTGCCTTAGGGCTCCGTTTCCACCACTCCCGTGGACGAGCAGGGTGAATATTCTGTAGGCGAAATGTCCGTAGAGTCACTTTCAATGAAGCAAGGCCCTCGGTGCGTGCTGAGTTGCAGCAATCCGCCTGAGTAGGTGCTGATTTCGCCGTGTTTTCGACAACCACACTGCCACAGCACAATCACACTGCCACAGCACGTGTGAGTGCATGCCTGTAGTGTACTACATGCACCGCCGCATTGTTCTGAGTTCTGGATTCCCTGAGACGTTGACAGCTGGCTGCCGGTTCGAAATCTGAAATCCCGGAATATTGCCTTTGTGTGCAGTGACGCTTTCTTACGTGTGTAGGGCTTTTCCATCGCTTTAGGCATGCTGGCAGCTGCGGCGGAAGCACAATGCAATACGCATACGAAATTTCGAAGTCCTAGACGGTATTCTTAATAAATAAATAAATGTAGCTGTTCTACCTCGGTAGCTGGGGAGCCAACTTCTGCAGATTGTGGAAAAGGCAAACGAATCTGCTGGCACTGGCACTGCAAACACGCTGGCACGATCCGAAGGGCTGCTCGACCAATCGGGTGCCTTGGATCGACCGAGCAATGGCTCACGAGACGAGACTTTCCTTCTCAGCTATTTGGATAGATCATCGTCAATATAAAGAACTTCGCTAAAATATTTTTAATAATATGTACATCCATCTTTGAGATTTTCTGGCAAGCAACGCTACGTGAATACGACATAATTGCGACTGCTTCTCTTCAAAGGTACCAAAAGCACAGCCTTTGAGATTAACTACCTTCAAATAACTTAAATCGGAAACACCACTTCATTGATTTCTTTCAGTTTTCTCGAAAGAAACATTCGTCACCCAGCGGCAGTGTCATCGCTTGCACCGCGAGTACATGGCCATACATGGCGAATACCCAAAGTGAATTTCGCGCTTTCTTATTTTTTGTTCGGTTGTCGAAGCGGGGGGGGGGGGGGGGGGCGGACGCTGAGCATCAAAGAAACCAGAGCTATTCAATCATGCCAGTTGCGGAACTGCCCTTGGCCCCATGTATCAAAACGCGAACTCACCATTGGCTTAAGTCGCGGGTGTCTCATGATTGTCACGTCATCTACTGACCAAAAAACACAGCATATCCACGGAGTGAATGATGATGAGTGGGCGAAGCTGCGGAGGTTCATCGGTAAACCGTGAATCTTCCGTGAATTCTGCCCGGTACATCATCACCGACGTGAGATCGGGCGCGTTTATACTAAAGGGTCGATGAGAGTTATGGTGACTGAAGCAATCATGGTAACACCGTGAAATCTTCAGTGGTTTCGCCCAGCAGTAATCAAAGCGATAGTGTGTGTGAAATTTTATTCAAACTTCAACGACCGGTCGTCGTCCATGGTCCGCCAAGCAGCACGATCCGGCAAGCGCACTCGTACGGCGGTCCGCGCAATCGGAGAGCAGCTGCACCGCCAACGCCATCTAGCATACCTTCACCCAACCGCCATATTGTACGCATGTCTATAGGACAGCGCCCTCTCGGAAACGAGACGAGAACTGGAGATGACGACACCATATCCACGGAGTGAATGATGATGAGCGGGCGAAGCTTCGGAGGTGCGTCGGTAAACCGGTAATCTTCCGCGGAATCTGGGGCGCGATTCTCGCGGTGTCCACTTAGTGGACATGTCCACTTCGGCGGAGCGCGTTCAGTTAGGCAAAAAAACGGCAAGTTGTGACGTCATGGCGCTCTTGACCACGTCGACACACCGAACCCGCCAACATATTCTCAGCGTAAAGAGAAAGAAAGTGGACGAAATGTACAGTAACAGGTCTCTTAAACAAACTTGACAAGTCTGAACTTGCGTATGAACGTGTTGAGATGTTCGAGAACGATGCAGCGAATGTGTACCGACCTTCCAGGTGCGTCAGGTGGGCGGCCGCGTTAAACCTGATTGAAGGGCTAACGTGATTAGAGTTCATGCACGGCCTCCGAGATGTGCGTCCAAAAGCGGATCTCTGGGGCCAGCTTTCGTTGTGGCGAAATGCATTCCGTCTTTCTCATTTGTGTCGAGAGTTGTGAAAGCTGCGTGGCGTCAAAATGACGTTGCGGGAAAAAGACCGGAAACAGGCGGCGCGCTGCTCGCCGAGCTTAGCCAACCAGTGGAGGCCGAAGTGGACATGTCCACTAAGTGGACATGTCTTTTCGAACGCGGCCGCCGTTTCCTGCTTTTAGGGGCGAAGCTCCATAAGCCGTGGGTCGTGCGTCCTCGATGTATGTAGTTGTAGGTAGCCACCTCTCGTTTATTTTTTGGAATGTCCGCTAGATGGCGGTACTGGTATATGATGAATATATTTAGGGGCGAAGCTCCTTACGGCATCACCTCGGCGGTCCTCGGTTGTCCATGCATTCTGAGTAGCCAGTAGGCACTGGATTTCGACCTCCAAGGTAGTGCCTGTGTGAGATGTCTCCTGTGCGTGATTAAACAATAAAAAAATTCACAACGTACATGTAAAATTAAAGTGAGCTGCAAGTCACGTGGTCGTGACGTCGACGAAGGCAGCAGGCAGTGGTCCCAAGACGAAACTCTTTATTTGGCCGAACCTGTGGCCGGTAAACGGAAGGTGAGATTACAGCAATAAACGCTGGAACTGATAGCGGCGAACAGAGCGTCGGCCGTCGATCAACTGTACATCGTTGGAGCGCGCCGGCTTTTATAACGCACTCGTCGAACATTCTAGCCTTATCACTAGTCGTCGCGCAAGCTCAGGAATAATCTTGAGTGTTAGCGTCTTGCGCGCAATCTTAACAGAACGATCTACTACAAGCGAGAAGCTTATGGAACAATAAGGCGCGGTCTGCGCCGAGTACTGCTGATAGTCTTTGTGGGCGGAAACCGAATACAGTGAAAGGAACGCGCGTGGCAATGCCCCCCCTCTGAAAAGGCATCGTCCCGATGCTTAAAACAGAACACTTGGTAAAAATACATGCAACAATAAATAACGACAATAAATCAAGAAAGCTCAATAGACAATACGCACAAGCAAAAAAGTCCAATGAAAGAAAAAAAAAGAAGTACAGTCCTCAGGTTCACTACCGCGCGTAAAACGGTTTGAGGCGCACGACATGGACGACTTCAGGTCGCGCACGGCGCCGTTGAGAGTTCGAAATGCCGTCGGGGACAACCTCGTAGTCGAGTGTGCCGAGACGTCGAAGCACCCTGTACGGTCCGAAGTAGCGTCGCAGAAGTTTTTCACTGAGTCCACGTCGTCGTATCGGCGTCCACACCCAAACGCGGTCGCCGGGCTGGTATTCCACGAACCGTCGTCGAAGATTGTAGCGGCGGCTGTCAGTCGTCTGCTGATTTTTGATCCGCAGAAGGGCGAGCTGTCGTGCTTCTTCGGCGCGCTGTAGGTAGGCGGTTACGTCGATGTTTTCCTCGTCGGTCACGTTTGGTAACATGGCGTCGAGCGTCGTTGCCGGGCTCCGTCCGTAGACCAACATGTATGGCGTCATCTGCGTCGTTTCTTGCACGGCCGTGTTGTATGCGAAGGTCACGTACGGAAGGATGGCGTCCCACGTCTTGTGTTCGACGTCGACGTACATGGCCAGCATGTCGGCGATGGTCTTATTTAGACGCTCGGTCAGGCCGTTGGTCTGTGGGTGGTAGGCGGTGGTCCGGCGGTGACTTGTTTGGCTGTACCTCAGGATCGCCTGAGTTAGGTCCGCAGTAAAGGCCGTACCTCTGTCGGTAATGAGGACCTCTGGGGAGCCATGACGCAGTACGATGTTCTCGACGAAGAACTTTGCTACCTCGGCGGCACTGCCCTTGGGCAGGGCGCTTGTCTCGGCGTAGCGGGTGAGGTAGTCAGTAGCTACGACGATTCATTTGTTTCCGTAATTCGACGTCGGGAACGGCCCCAGTAAGTCCATGCCGATTTGCTGGAACGGCCGGCGAGGTGGCTCGATGGGCTGCAGAAGTCCGGCTGGCCTAGTCGGTGGTGTGTTCCGTCGCTGACAATCTCGGCAAGTCCTCACGTAGTGGATGACATCGGCAGTGAGGCGAGGCCAGTAGTACTTTTCTTGTATGCTTGCCAGCGTACGGGAAAATCCAAGGTGTCCAGCCGTCGGCTCGTCATGCAAAGCATGCAGAACTTCTGGACGTAATGCCGAAGGTACTACGAGGAGGGAGTCGGCCCGAAGTGGCGAGAAGTTTTCTTTAGAAGAACGCCGTTGCGCATGAAAAACGACTCCAGTCCTCGTCTGAATACCTTTGGAGCCACAGTGGCTTTGCCCTCGAGGTATTCCATAAGGCCCTTGAGTTCCGGATCGGCGCGCTGTCGCTCGGCGAAGTCGTCGGCACTTATGGTTCCCAGGAAGCCGTCATCATCCTGGTCGTCCAGCGACGGTGGGTCGATGGGGGGCACGAGACAGGCAGTCGGCGTCAGAGTGTTTTCTTCCGGACTTGTAAACGACGGTAATGTCGAATTCTTGAAGCCTCAGGCTCCACCGTGCGAGGCGACCAGAAGGGTCTTTCAAGTTAGCTAGCCAACACAAGGCGTGGTGGTCACTCACAACTTTGAAGGGCCTGCCGTAAAGGTAGGGACGAAACTTTGATGTAGCCCAGATGATGGCAAGGCACTCCTTTTCTGTTGTGGAGTAGTTGGCCTCTGCCTTTGATAGCGACCGACTAGCATAACTAATGACCCTGTCCAGTCCGTCAGTCCTTTGCACAAGAACGGCGCCGAGTCCTACACTGCTTGCATCGGTGTGCACTTTTGTTTCGGCGTATTCGTCGAAATGCGCAAGTAACGGAGGCGTCTGCAGGCGTCGTTTTAGTTCTTGAAATGCTTCCTCCTGCAGCGTTTCCCACTTGAACTCGACGTCAGTCCTGGTAAGGTTAGTCAGTGGCTTGGCGATGCAGGCAAAGTTTTTGACGAACCGCCTGTAATAGGCACACAGGCCGAGAAATCGCCGCACGGCCTTCTTTTCGGCGGGTGGCGGGAATGTGGCGATGGCGGCTGTCTTTTGCGGGTCGGGGCGTACTCCGGATTTGCTTATCACGTGTCCCAAGAACAAAAGTTCTTCGTACGCGAAGCGGCACTTCTCTGGCTTGAGAGTGAGTCCGGAGGTCTTGATTGCTTGAAGTACAGCTGCAAGGCGCCGGAGGTGTTCGTCGAAGTTTGAGGAAAAGACAACGACGTCGTCCAAGTACACAAGGCAAGTCTGCCACTTCAGACCGGCCAGTACAGTATCCATAACGCGTTGGAATGTCGCGGGGGCCGAGCAAAGACCAAAAGGCATGACCTTGAACTCAAAAAAGCCGTCTGGTGTTATGAAGGCCGTCTTTTCTCGGTCTCTCTCGTCGACTTCGATTTGCCAGTAGCCTGTCTTGAGGTCCATCGACGAAAAGTACTTCGCGTTGTGGAGTCGATCCAGGGCGTCGTCTATCCGTGGGAGGGTGTACACGTCCTTCTTTGTGATCTTGTTCAGGCGACGATAGTCGACACAGAAACGCAGCGTTCCGTCCTTCTTCTTCACCAACACCACGGGAGCCCAGGGACTCTTGGACGGCTGGATTATGTCGTCGCGTAGCATTTCGTCGACTTGTTTCTTTATGGCCTCGCGTTCTCGCGTCGAAACACTGTACGGGCTCTGACGGAGCGGCCTGGTCCTTTCTTCTGTTATGATGCGATGTTTTGCGATCGGGGTCTGCCGAATTCTTGACGATGATGAAAAACAGTTCTTGTATTGCAGGAGCAGAGCTCTGAGCTGTTCTTGTTTATGCGTCGGAAGGCTCGCGTTAACTTCGAAAGCTAGTTGATCTTGGTGCGTCGTAGCAGGTTCGGTAGACTCGGCGAGGGCGAAAGCGTTGCTGGCTTCCACTATTTCTTCGATGTAGGCAACCGTCGTGCCTTTGTTCACGTGCTTGTACTCGTTCCTGAAGTTCGTGAGCAAAAGTGTTGCTTTCCCTTCACGCAACTCGGCGATGCCTCTTGCGACGCAAATCTGACGGTTGACAAGCAGGTGCTGATCGCCCTCGATGACGCCTTCGAAGTCTTTGGGTTTTTCGGTGCTGACGGGAATGATGACGCTGGAGAGAGGGGGGAATTGTGACTTGCTCTTCCAGCAAATTTAAGGCGTGCTTTCCTGACGGCGTATGCGGCGGTAGTGCTTTTTCAGTGGATAACGTTATCGACTTGGATCGAAGATTGATCACTGCACCATGAAGGCTTAAGAAGTCCATACCAAGGATGACGTCTCTGGAGCAACGCTGTAAGACTACGAAGCTTGCTGGATAAATCCGGTTGTTAATGGACACTCTCGCTGTGCAGATTCCTGCCGGCGTTACTAGGTGGCCTCCAGCTGTCCGGATCTCAGGTCCTTCCCAAGAAGTCCTTACTTTCTTCAACTTCGCGGCGAACGTCCCACTGATAACGGAATAGTCGGCTCCGGTGTCGACGACAGCTGTGACGCTGTGGCCATCGATGAGAACGTCGAGGTCGCTAGTTCGTCGCCTGGCGTTGAGGTTGGGTCGCGGCGTCGGGTCACGGCTACGACGGTTTGTACCGCTGCTTCGATGTTGCCTCGTCAGGTCTTCTTCAGGCCGCGAAGTTTCGACGTCGGGGCTGCATTCGGGTTGCGGCGGGTTCTTGAGGTCTCGTCGCGGCGTCGTCGGCGGCGGCGGAGGATCTTCGGTAGTTCGTCGTACAGCAACCGCACCTCCATCGGTTGCTGCCCTTAGTTTTCCGGGTAAGGGCTAGGAGATCGGCCCCGGTTTGGGCCAGTGTACTGCGGCGGTGCGGTGACATGTAGCGGCCGGGCGACGGCGAGCGAGAAGGTCGTCGTACTTGCCACTGTGTTCCGGTGAGGTAGTCGTCGATGTCTCTAGGCCGTTCGCCTGGCTGCGGACGCGGCGCGTTGACGGCGAATCCGCGTAGCCCCATCTGTCGGTACTGGCAGCGGCGGTACGTGTGGCCGGCCTCCCCGCAGTGGTAGCAGAGCGGGCGGTTGTCAGGGGCGCGCCAAACGTCCGTCTTCCTTGGTGCGTAGCGCGGCGCATAGCGCTGGCCGACAGGAGCACGGTAGGGCGTCGGTGCTGGTGGCGGCGGCGGCGTCTGGCGGCCGAACTGCGGCGATGCGCTATCTTGACGTTGTCGCGGACCGGGTATGGGACGGCGGACTGCAGCAGCGTAGGTCATGGCCTCCGGTTGAGGCCGCTGTGGTTCGGGAATTCCGAGCGCTTGCTGAACTTCTTCGCGAACAATTTCGTTGATCGAGTCCACTTGAGGCTGTGGCGGGGGTAACAGCTTGCGCAGTTCCTCCCGCACGATCGCTCGAATCGTTTCACGCAGGTCGTCGGAGCAGAGTGGTTTAACGTCTGCGTACGCTGGCGTCGAGCGGCGATTGAATTGCGGGTGCGCATCTCCAGCGTCTTTTCAATCGTCGTCGCTTCGGAGATGAATTCCTGGACAGTGCTCGGTGGGTTCCGCATCAGACCCGCGAACACCTCCTGTTTTACTCCTCGCATGAGGAAGCGAACTTTCTTGTCTTCCGGCATTTCGGGGTCGGCGTGGCGGAAGAGTCTGGTCATCTCTTCTGTGAAGAGCACCACGTTTTCGTTTGGGAGCTGCGAGCGGGTTTCAAGCAGCGCTTCGGCCCTCTCCTTGCGGATGATGCTCGTGAATGTAGCCAAAAACCTCGTGCGAAAGGTGTCCCACGTTGTCAGGGTTCGCTCTTGGTTCTCGAACCAGGTGCGGGCGGCGTCTTGCAAGGCGAAGTACACATGGCGAAGCTTGTCTTCGCTGGTCCACGCATTGAAAGCGGCGACTCGGTCGTACGCTTCAAGCCAGCTCTCCGGGTCTTCAAGTGCTGAACCGCGGAAGGTAGGCGGCTCCTTGGGTTGCCGGAGCAGGATAGGTGCAGGTGGCACAGGGGCTGTCATCGTCGCTGCGGTCGAGATCGGGGTCTTGGTCCGCCGGGTCTTGTCAGGTAAAGGCCCGTACTCTGGCCGCAGACCTTGTTGTATTCGGCTTGATCGCTGCTCAGGGTTGCCGTCGATGTCTTCCTCGCGACTTGGGCTCGGGTTCACGGCTTGACGGGGGGCGTCCGGTGCATGAAAGGAGCAGCACCTCCACCAGATGTCACGTGGTCGTGACGTCGACGAAGGCAGCAGGCAGTAGTCCAACACGAAACACTTTATTTGGCCGAAGCTGTGGCCGGTAAACGGAAGGTGAGATTACAGCAAGAAACGCTGGCACTGATAGCGGCGAACAGAGCGTCGGCCGTCGATCAACTGTACATCGTTGGAGCGCGCCGGCTTTTATAACGCACGCGTCGTACATTCTAGCCTTATCACTAGTCGTCGCGCAAGCTCTGGAATAATCTTGAGTGTTAGCGTCTTGCGCGCAATCTTAACAGAACGATCTACTACAAGCGAGAAGCTTCTGGAACAATAAGGCGCGGTCTGCGCCGAGTACTGCTGATAGTCTTTGTGCGCGGAAACCGAATACAGTGAAAGAAACGCGCGTGGCAATATGATGAATATATTTAGGGGCGAAGTTCCTTACGGCATCACCTCGGCGCTCCTCGGTTGTCCATGCATTCTGAGTAGCCACTAGGCACTGGATTTCGACCTCCAAGGTAGTGCCTGTGTGAGATGTCTCCTGTGCGTGATTAAACAATAAAAAAAATTCACAACGTACATGTAAAATTAAAGTGGGCTGCGAGTCGCCATGACTCTCATCGACCCTTTAGTAGAAATGCGCCCGATCTCACGTCGTTGATGATGTACTGCGCAGAATTTGCGGAAGATTACCGGTTTACCGACGCACCTCCGAAGCTTCGCCCACTCATCATCATTCACTCCGTGGATATGGTGCCGTCATCTCCTGTTCTCGTCTCGTTTCCGAGAGGGCGCTGTCCTATAGACATGCGTACAATATGGCGGTTGGGTGAAGGTACGCTAGGTGGCGTTGGCGGTGCAGCTGCTCTCCGATTGCGCGGACCGCCGTACGAGTGCGCTTGCCGGATCGTGCTGCTTGGCGGACCATGGACTACGACCGGTCGTTGAAGTTTTGAATAAAATTTCACACACACTATCGCTTTGATTACTGCTGGGCGAAACCACTGAAGATTTGACGGTGTAACCATGATTGCTTCAGTCACCATAACTCTCATCGACCATTTAGTATAAACGCGCCCGATCTCACGTGGGTGATGATGTACCGGGCAGAATTTGCGGAAGATTTACGGTTTACCGATGAACCTCCGCAGCTTCGCCCACTCATCATCATTCACTCCGTGGATATGCTGTGTTTTTTTATTGCTGCTCCCAGATGGCGCGACAACCTGCAGGCCCTGTGGAATTGGTTACAGGCTAGTCCGGGTTTCGGAACGCAGTTTCTCAGCTGGTTAGACTGAATAACTCTGCAAAGATGGGCGAGGTGGCGTTCCTTAAGAGTCTTTTGCGTCGCGTGGAGCAAGTGCCAACAAAGCAGGCGAGCCAACGCCAAAGAGACGTTGAGCAGACAAAGAGACGTGCATGAACGCGTCTCGAGGGGCTTCCGCCTTTTCGTGTTGGCCAACAAGCCCTGCATCTTGCGTAGTACCGACCGCAAGGTATTACTGAGATGTATGTATGAACAGTGCGCTTCTTAAAAGTGAGTGTTATAGGCGTATGTACAAGGTTCACTCAGTTGAAACACATTTATAGCTCCTTGATGATTTTTAGTGCGTTCTATGTGGAAGATATAAAAGAATGTGCTTCCATCTGCAAACTGTGTCTGTCAGATCTCTTTATTTTGACGGTGTGATCATTAAAGGCGGAAGCCCTGTAAGAACAAAACATGCTGGTTCACTGATTCTTTGGTTGTCAATATTAATGTTTCGCAGCTTTTATTGCACTAAAACAAATAATGTTTAATTGCATAAAAACCAGCCTGCACCGAGGTGATAATCGAAAACTCTTTTCAGGTACTTCGGGACTTTACAAGCTTTATGCGCATGGGTCTCCTGGTTGTAATATGCGGAGGTATAGTGACTCATGCCATATTATACCCAGATTATCCGCTTACCATAGAGCTTTTCCGAAGGATTTTTCACAAGGCTTGGTTTGCCTTCTTTCTTACGCCCATTACTGACCTCCCGGGTAAGACGTTCGTTACTTCTTTGCAAGGTGACCATTTGCACATATTGATTGAGGCTGGTCGCAATCTTTGATTTGCGACACGGATATTTTTTCTGTTTATGCGTAGATTACTCAAGGAAAGTGTGAAAGTTTTTAAATGTAACACGCGGCCCCCCTGATACGTCGTAACCGCATTTGCAAATGTTTCTTCTTGTGTTAGAGTACTTTAATCCGTGCTCTGCTTGAAGCAATATCCATGAAAGCATCCGCATCAACTTCCAGGTAGATCATTTGGCTCGCGCGGAAGGCTTGCGCTCTCTGCTTTTGTCAATGTGATGGCATTCATAATGGTATTGAGCGCAAACACACGACGACAGATAAACGAGAGGACGAAGACGCAGCATTTGTCTGTTGTCTAGTGTTTGCGCCCAATACCATTATGAATTACATGTTCCAAATCGCCCGACAAGCAGCATTGTATGTGATAGCGTTTACAGACGTAATGTCTATTCATCTATACTGAATTTGATACTCGTCCAGTCAACTGCCCTGACCTGGGTGACGTGTCTGAAAATTATACTTTGTTTCAATAAAATTATTTACTGGGCGAGCTGGTTCATAATTTCGAGGGAAATTGATGTACGGAAACTTTTCGTAAGGACACGCTGTCCCTGTTTTTCCCGCTGTGCACAATCCTTGCAATCCTTTCTTAGGGCGATATGTTTTTGTTAGCATAACGTAAGGTTCATTTTCTCTGTTGCTTAACCCTACGAAGCTTTTCATTCGCCAACATGTTGCATATTTTGATACTATGGATTTGCCAACAAAATATAAACATAGCTTTAACACAGTGAGCCGGGGTGGTTTTATTGTGAACTTTGCGAGCGTAAAGCGGACAGTGACTGAAAAAAGATGGTCGTGACAAGAAGCCTGATTGTGCCAGCTATATAACACGCAATAAATAGGGCCAGAGGTGCTCAGCATGCAGCATTGGTAGCTTCTGAAGGATCTTCAACTTTTGCACTTGTTCCATTGCTATAGCGCGAACTGATGACTAGGAGACAGAGACAAACGATGACGTGAGTCCTAGTCCTCAGTTCATGCTATAGGAATAGCTATGACGTACCAACTATTTCCGCAACAACTTATCCTTACATTGGAGCGAAGGCTACGTAGGGGAGGCTTGCGCACATTTGTGTCTCTGCAAATGATACGGCAGCTTGCGGCTGATTTCGGCTTTACTCGCTTGGAACATTAACGCGTTTAGACAATTCTATACACGAAAAATGTGAATGGAAGAGGCATTTCGATTGCTCGGCGTTCATTTTAGTTTCGTATTACGAGCACATCTTTTGGTTGGAGAACTAAACAGCACGTTTGCGGCCGCATACTGACCGACTACGTCATGGATGCCATGCTTACTTTGTAAAAGGGGTGTGCTGAAAAGGTGGTGCTTTCTAAGAAACTGAAAGAAAAGGAAGGCATTCTTGCAAAGTGGACAATAACTGTATTTTACCTACCACTTCCCGCAACTGTTTGAGTCTCATAATAAATAAAGCAGCATTTATTTCAGCCAGGCCAACGAGCAAATTATCAGTAAATGTAAGTACTATTTTTTGAGGAGGTAGCAGGCATGCGCTCCAGTTCTGTAGTTTCCACAGTGATGCCAAGAAAAGTTGCTGCTGAGTACAGCCCAAGCCGCCACCCTTCCACGTGCACCTGAGCTACCCTTATGGGACAGCTTTGTTTTTTGCGCAACATGCACATTTGATTTGAGATGACTGCGTACCGACCGTCTGCCGCTTCTTTTTAGGAGCGAAGCTCCTTAGGCCCGCACCCCACCGGCGCCACCGCCACCGCCATCGAAGCTGACAAAAGCACCCGTATGTTCGGCTTGCTGGCTACCTTCTTGAGAGTGTGCGATATGTCGTGTAAGGCCCCTGTTATCGTTCTTTTGATTTGCTTAGTCGGCCCACCCGGGTCTCATTGCGCCTGCGCGCACAAGGAACGTATATGTTTCAGATCACTTCAATAAACATTCTGTTGGAAGACAGCGCATCGTCCCGTCGTCTCTTGCCTCGTCCGTGTTTTTTGTGCGCTACAAGTTTCCTCATAGATAGTCAAGTCGAGGTTTTCTTCGTCGGTGAAGTTGGCTAACATGGCGTCGAGCGTTGTCGCCGGGTTCTTTCCGTAGACCAACTTGTATGGCGTCATCTGCGTTGTTTCTTGGACGGCCGTATTGTATGCGAAGGTCACGTACGGAAGGATTGCATCCCACATCTTGTGCTAGGCGTCGACGTACATGGCCAGAGTGTGGACGATGGTCTTGTTTAGACGTTCGGTCAGGCCATTGGTCTGAGGGTGGCAGGCGGTAGTCCGGCGGTGGTTTGTCTGGCTGAACCTCAAGATCGCCTAAGTTAACTCCACTGTAAACGCCATGCCTCTGTTGGTAACACGGAGAACAGAAAGGGAGGAGAGGGCTTGCCCAGCCGGCGCGCTACTTGAAAAGTGTGGAGGAAATGACGTCATGGCAGCCATATCCAGTGGGCATAATGGCGGCGTTGCCATGGTTACGTGTTGTGCAGCGTAGCTGGTGTAGCGGTTAGCGCCGGCATGTGCGCTTCCGTAGGGCTCGTACTGAACCGTGGCGGACAATATCCATGCAATGTACCGCGTTGTTAGCTACGCAGTGTTCTCCCGGCGTTTATTGTACCTAGCAACGTTTACGAAACTTGTTGTTAGCCACGAAGCCTCAACAGTGCGTGAAAGGAGCGCGTATATTCACGAGCCGTGCAGCGGATGACGCCGATGAAGTATTCGAAGTGCTGAGCCAGGGGCGCAGCGAGAAATTTTTTTCGGGAAGGGCACCTCCTTGATTTCGGGGAGGGCACCTCCTTCAAATGGCCATTTTTCGCTATGTACGCCATGGCGAAAAAAAATTTCGGGGGGGGGGGGGGGGGGCGTGCCCGGTGTGCCACCCCCTGGCTACGCCACTGTGCTGAGCGAAATCGCGTTCAGGCACCGTGATAAAACGGAACCACGACGAACGCCTTGCAGGTCAGTGACGGTCAGTAGCGTAGCCAGAAATTTTTTTCGGGGGGGGGGGGGGGGGGGGTTCAATCATACTTTATGTATGTTCGTGCGTGCGTTTGTATGTGCGCGTGCATATTGTCACGTGGTTGTGACGTCGACGAAGGCAGCAGGCGACGTGTCCAAAATGAAACTGTTTATTAGGCCGAACTTGTGGCCGGTAAACAGAAAGTAGGATTACAGCAATACACGCTGGCACCGATAGCGGCGAACAGAGCGTCGACCGGCGATCAACTGAACTTCGTTGGAACGCGCCGGCTTTTATAACTCACGCGTCGAACATTCTTGTCTTATCTCTGGTCGTCGCGCAAGCTCTCGAATAATCTTGGGTGTTCGCGTCTTGCGCGCAATCTTAACAAAATGATCTACTAGAATCGTGAACCTTCTCGAACACTGCAGGCGCGGTTTGTTCACAGTCTTTGTGGGCGTAAACCGAATACAGTAAAAAAAACGCGCGTGGCAATGCCCCCCCTCTGAAAAGGCATCGTCCCGATGCTTAGAACAGAACACATGGTAAAAATACATGCAACAATAAATAACGACAATAAATCAAGAAAGTTCAGTAAACAATACGCACAAGCAAGAAAGTCCAATGAAAGAAAAAAGTACAGTCCTCAGGTTCACTACCGCGCGTAAAACGGCTTGAGGCGCACGACATGGACGACTTCAGGTCGCGCACGGCGCCGTTGAGAGTTCGAAATGCCGTCGGGCACGACCTCGTAGTGGAGTGTGCCGAGACGTCGAAGCACCCTATACGGTCCGAAGTATCGTCGCAGAAGTTTTTCACTAAGTCCACGTCGTCGTATGGGCGTCCACACCCAAACGCGGTCGCCGGGCTGGTATTCCACGAACCGTCGTCGAAGATTGTAGCGGCGGCTGTCAGTCATCTGCTGATTCTTGATCCGCAGGCGGGCGAGCTGTCGTGCTTCTTCGGCGCGCTGTAGGTAGGCGGTTACGTCGATGTTTTCCTCGTCGGTCACGTTTGGAAACATGGCGTCGAGCGTCGTTGCCGGGCTCCGTCCGTAGACCAACTTGTACGGCGACAGCTGCGTCGTTTCTTGCACAGCCGTGTTGTATGCGAAGGTCACGAACGGAAGGATGGCATCCCATGTCTTGTGCTCGACGTCGACGTACATGGCCAGCATGTCGGCGATGGTCTTGTTTAGACGCTCGGTGAGGCCGTTGGTCTGTGGGTGATAGGCGGTGGTGCGGCGGTGGCGCGGCGGTGGCTTGTTTGGCTGTATGTCAAAATGGCCTGAGTTAGCTCTGCAGTAAAGGCCGTACCTCTGTCGGTGATAAGGACCTCTGGGGCGCCATGACGCAGGACAATGTCTTCAACAAAGAATTTCGCTACCTCGGCGGCACTGCCTCTAGGTAGGGCCCTTGTTTCGGCGTAGCGGGTGAGGTAGTCGGTAGCTACGACGATCCATTTATTCCCGCAAGTCGACGTAGGAAACGGCCCCAGTAGGTCCATACCGATTTGCTGGAACGGGCGCTGAGGTGGTTCGATCGGCTGAAGAAAGCCTGCTGGTCTTGTCGGCGGTGTCTTGCGTCGCTGACAGTCTCGACATGTCCTGACGTAACGAGTGACGTCGGCGGCAAGGCGTGGCCAGTAGTACTTCTCTTGTATCCTTGCCAGCGTGCGGGAAACACCGAGGTGTCCAGCCGTCTGGTCGTCGTTAGGGCCAGGAGGACTTCTGGCCTCACTGCTGAAGGAACCACGAGGAGGTGTTCGGCTCGAAGGGGTGAGAAGTTCTTCTTTAGGAGAACTCCGTTTCGCAGGAAGAACGACGCCAGTCCTCTCTTGAATACCTTCGGAACAGTGGTGCTCTTGCCCTCGAGGTATTCCATAAGGTCCCTTAGTTCTGGGTCCGCTCGCTGTCACTCGGCGAAGCCGTCGGCACTTATGGTTCCCAGGAAGCAGTCAACATCCTGGTCGTCCTGCGGCGGTGGGTCGACGGGGGGCACGGGATAGACAGTCGGCGTCGGAGTGTTTTCTCCCGGACTTGTAAACGACGGTAATGTCGAATTCTTGAAGTCTCAGGCTCCACCGTGCGAGGCGACCCGAAGGGTCTTTCAAGTTAGCTAGCCAACACAACGCGTGGTGGTCGCTCACAACTTTGAAGGGCCTGCCGTAAAGGTAGGGGCGAAACTTTGATGTAGCCCAGATGATGGCAAGGCACTCCTTTTCTGTTGTGGAGTAGTTGGCCTCTGCCTTGGATAGCGACCGGCTAGCATAACTGATAACCCTTTCCAGTCCGTCCGTCCTCTGCACAAGGACGGCGCCGAGTCCCACGCTGCTTGCGTCGGTGTGCACTTCTGTTTCGGCGTGGTCGTCGAAATGCGCAAGTAACGGAGGCGTTTGCAGGCGTCGTTTTAGGTCTTGAAATACTTCCTCCTGCGGCGTATCCCACTTAAACTCGACGTCGGCCCTGGTGAGGTTAGTGAGTGGCTCGGCGATGCGGGCGAAGTTTTTGACAAATCGCCTGTAATAGGCGCACAGGCCAAGAAATCGACGCACGGCCTTCTTGTCGGCGGGTGGCGGGAATGTAGCGATGGCGGTTGTCTTCTGCGGATCAGGGCGTACTCCAGACTTACTTATCACGTGGCCCAAGAACAAAAGTTCTTCGTACGCGAAGCGGCACTTTTCTGGCTTGAGTGTGAGTCCGGAGGTCTTGATTGCTTGAAGTACTGCTTCAAGGCGCCGGAGGTGTTCGTCGAAGTTTGCGGAAAACACAACGACGTCGTCAAAGTACACAAGGCAAGTTTGCCACTTCAAGCCGGCCAGTACAGTATCCATAACGCGTTGGAAGGTCGCGGGGGCCGAGCAAAGACCGAAAGGCATGACCTTGAACTCGAATAGGCCGTCTGGTGTTATAAAGGCCGTCTTTTCTCGGTCTCTCTCGTCGACTTCGATCTGCCAGTAGCCTGTCTTCAGGTCCATCGAGGAAAAGTACTTCGCGTTGTGGAGTCGATCCAGGGCATCGTCTATACGTGGGAGGGGATACACGTCCTTCTTTGTGATCTTGTTCAGGCGACGATAGTCGACGCAGAAACGAAGGGTTCCGTCCTTCTTCTTCACCAACACCACGGGGGGACGCCCAGGGACTCTTCGACGGCTGGATGATGTCGTCGCGAAGCATTTCGTCGACTTGTTTCTTTACAGCTTCTCGTTCTCGCGTAGAAACTCGATACCGACTCTGACGGATAGGTCGGGCACTTTCTTCTGTTATGATACGATGTTTCGCGACTGGGGTCTGTCGAATTCTTGACGACGACGAGAAGCAGTCCTTAAATTGCAGGAGCAGACTTTTGAGCTGGTCTTGCTTGTGCTTCGGAAGCCTCGGGTTGACGTCGAAATCTATTCCGGGACCTCGATTCGTCGAAGCAGGTTCGGTAGCATCGGAGAGGGCGAAAGCATTGCTGGTGTCCACGAATTTCTCGATGTAGGCGACCGTCGTGCCAATGTTAAGGTGCCTATATTCGTGACTGAAGTTTGTGAGCAGTACCTTTGCTTTGCCATCACGCAATTCGGCGATGCCTCTTGCGACGCAAATGTGACGGTTCAGGAGTAGGTGATGATCGCCCTCGATGACGCCTTCGAGGTTCGCAGGTTTTTCGGTGCCGACGGAAATAATAACGCTGGAGCGCGGCGGAACGGTCACCTGCTCTTCTATCACAGTCAATGCATGGTTCCCTGGAGTTACGTGGGGCGGGAGCGCTTCGTCTGAGGTTAGGGTTATCGACTCAGACCTCAGGTCGATGACGGCGCCGTGGTCACTTAGGAAGTCCATTCCAAGTATTACATCCCTGGAGCAGTTTTGTAGGATTACAAAGCTCGCAGGATAAGTCCGGTTATTGATGGTGACTCTCGCCGTGCAGACTCCAATCCGCATTATTAGGTGGCCTCCAGCTGTCAGGATTTGGGGTCCACTCCAAGCGGTCTTTACTTTCTTCAGCTTGGTGGCGAATGGCCAACTGACGACGGAATAGTCGGCCCCAGTGTCGACGAGAGCGGTGACGTTGTGGCCGTCGATGAGAACGTCGAGGTCGCTAGTCCGTCGCCTTGCGTTGCGGTTATGTCGCGGCGTTGGATCACGGCTGCGTCGATTTGTTGCGGTGCTTCCATGCTGCGTCGTCAGGTTTTCTTCGGTCCGCGAGGTTTCGTCGGCAGGGCTTCGTCTGCTTCGCGTCGTGTTGCGCATGTCTCGTCGCGTTGTCGTCGTCGGCGGCCGCGGAGGATCTTCGGCATTTCGTCGAACAGCAACCGCACCTCCATCGGTTGCTGCCCTTAGTTTCCCGGGTACGGGCTAGGTGACCGGCCCCGGTTTGGGCCAGTGTACTGCCGGCGGTGCGGTGACATGTAGCGGCCGGGCGACGGAGAACGGGAAGGTCGTCTTGGTGTCCACTGCGCTCCTGTGAGGTAGTCGGCGATGTCACGAGGTCGTTCGCCAGGCTGCGGACGCGGCGCGTTCACGGCGAAACCTCGTAGTCCCATCTCGCGGTACTGGCAGCGGCGGTACGTGTGCCCGGCTTCACCGCAGTGGTAGCATAGTGGGCGGTGGTCCGGGGCGCGCCAGACGTCGGTCTTCCTCTGAGTACTTCTTGGATGTGGGCGCTAGAAGACGAGGACGAAGGGAAGAAGGACACACACACAAGCGCCAGTGTGTGTGTCCTTCTTCCCTTCGTCCTCGTCTTCTAGCGCCCACATCCAAGAAGTATGACAGACCAACAAGCCCGCATCGCCACCCTCGTCACTTCCTCTGAGGATAGCGCTGGCCGGCAGGTGGGCGGTATGTCGTCGGCGACGGCGGTGTCTGGCGGCGGAAATGCGGTGGTGCGGCCTCTTGACGTGGGCGTGGCGGGGGGGGACGTCGCGTCGGGCTGCAGCAGCATAGCTCATGGCTGCCGGCTGAGGCTGCGGTGCTTCGGCAATTCCAAGCGATTGACGGACTTCTTCGCGGACAATGTCGGCGATCGAATTCACTTGAGGTTGCGGCGGAGGTAAGAACTTGCGCAGCTCCTCCCGCACAATCGCTCGTATGGTTTCACGCAAGTCGTCGGTTGCCAGGGAGTGCACTTCGGAATATGCTGCAGACAGTGGAGAGCGATTGTACTGTCTCGTCCGCATGTCAAGTGTCCTTTCAATCGTTGTAGCCTCGGTGAGGAATTCTGCGACCGTCGTGGGCGGGTTGCGTACAAGCCCTGCGAACAGTTCCTGTTTAACACCCCGCATGAGGAGACGTACCTTTTTGTCTTCAGACATCTCAGCGTCGGCCAGGCGGAAAAGTCGAGTCATCTCTTCCGTGAAGATGGTGACGTTTTCGTTTGGTAGCTGCACCCGGGTCTCCAGCAAAGAAGCGGCCCGTTCCTTGCGGACGACGCTGGTGAACGTACTTAGGAACGTCGTTCGGAAGAGATCCCAAGTTTGTAATGCTCGTTCTCGGTTCTCGAACCACGTCCTCGCTGCGTCTTCTAGGTAAAAGTAGGCGCGGCGCAGCTTTTCGTCGGAGTCCCAGTTGTTGAACGTCGCCACTCGTTCGTACGTCTCCAGCCAGCTTTCGGGGTCTTCGCTCGTTGATCCGTGAAAAGTCGGTGGCTCCCTGGTTTGCTGCATCACGACTGTCGCGGGTGACACAGCGGTGGCCATTGTCGCTGTTGTGTTCGTAGCCGTAGTTTTTGTTTTCTCAGGCAGGAGGCCGTATGCAGGTGGCAAGCCTTGTAGCCTACGGCTGGCTCGGTGTTGCACGGGGTCTTCGGTGTCTTCTTCACGCTGTGGGCTTGGGTCCCGGCTTTTCGTGGGAGTCCGTAACATCGAGGGACCAGCACCTCCACCAGATGTCACGTGGTTGTGACGTCGACGAAGGCAGCAGGCGACGTGTCCAAAATGAAACTGTTTATTAGGCCGAACTTGTGGCCGGTAAACAGAAAGTAGGATTACAGCAATACACGCTGGCACCGATAGCGGCGAACAGAGCGTCGACCGGCGATCAACTGAACTTCGTTGGAACGCGCCGGCTTTTATAACTCACGCGTCGAACATTCTTGTCTTATCTCTGGTCGTCGCGCAAGCTCTCGAATAATCTTGGGTGTTCGCGTCTTGCGCGCAATCTTAACAAAATGATCTACTAGAATCGTGAACCTTCTCGAACACTGCAGGCGCGGTTTGTTCACAGTCTTTGTGGGCGTAAACCGAATACAGTAAAAGACACGCGCGTGGGAACGCGCATGGCGCACGTTATTGTACCTAGCAACGTTTACGAAACTTGTTGTTAGCCACGAAGTCTCAACAGTGCGTGAAAGGAGCGCGTATATTCACGAGCCGTGCAGCGGATGACGCCGATGAAGTATTCGAAGTGCTGAGCCAGGGGCGCAGCGAGAAATTTTTTTCGGGAAGGGCACCTCCTTGATTTCGGGGAGGGCACCTCCTTGAAATGGCCATTTTTCGCTATGTACGCCATGGCGAAAAAAAATTTCGGGGGGGGGGGGGGGCGTGCCCGGTGTGCCACCCCCTGGCTACGCCACTGTGCTGAGCGAAATCGCGTGCAGGCACCCTGATAAAACGGAACCACGACGAACGCCTTGCAGGTCAGTGACGGTCAGTAGCGTAGCCAGAAATTTTTTTTCGGGGGGGGGGTTCAACCATACTTTATGTATGTTCGTGCGTGCGTTTGTATGTGCACGTGCATATATACGCAAGCAAAACTGAAAAAATTTCGGGGGGGGGGGGGGTTTGAACCCCCCCCCAACCCCCCCCCCCCCCTTGGCTACGCCACTGGTGACGGTTGTACAATGTTCCTGCTTGTCACAACGAAAGAAACAATAGTACTCCGCTAGAAAAAATGTGGACACCATGTGCTCATATGTAGTTTTGTGTTCGATATGTGTACAGCGACAACTTGCTTGTGCGCATTCAAACACCATTTCGGTTTCGCTTGCTATGCTCGCTCCTAACAGTGTACTCTCGGCGTTAAAGCAACCACGTTCAAGTGTCACTCGCACACCTGCACTGTGCACAAGGTCGACCACCGCGGTTGCACAGTGCTGACGCCGGTGAGCTTTTACGTGGAACACGAGCAGGGTGACCGGGCGCGTATTTTGAATTGCTGGTGCAGCAGCGCGCACGAGAGAGAAAAGAAAGAGAGCGAGGAGGCAGCCAGCGGATTCGCCGGGATTGCTCGTGCGCTACCGGTTCTTCTCTTAAGGTCACGTGGCTGGGGAGGCACGCGCGCTCACCAACGCACGTACGCACGGAGGTGTGTTTACGGCTGTTCTATCGTGCGGAAGCACCCTCGCCCCTTCTCCTTGGATGGATCGTGCGGCCGCTCACGCCACTGCGTTGACGCTGCGCCGTGCTCCCTTTGGGCTGCAGAAATTAGGCGTCTCATTCTTCTTCTAATCGCCACCACCACCACCACTGCGGCACCGTGCGGCGAGGGCGCGTGCGAGTGGGCTTTCGATAAAGTGCTGATAGTTTCAATGAGCGAAGTGGTTCCGACTGTCAACGTGAAGTGCCTCGCGTCGACATGTGCACGGACGGCGACGCCCACGAGTGAATCGCCAGCAGGCGCGTAGCCCGGGGCGTTCAAAATACCCCCCCGCCCCCGAAATTTTTCAGTTTTGCTTGAGTATATATACAGGCACAAGTACAGACACACGCATGAACATACATAATGTATGGTTGAACCCCCCTCCTCCCCCCCGAAAAGAATTTTTGGCTACGCCCCTGATCGTCAGCTACTGCCAGGCAACAAATATGACGTGGATCATCGACAGGGAAACCCGAAATCCGAAGCGGAAAGCTTGAATGTTGCCCGTTTCCTTCACAAGTGGCGAAAATGCAAGTCTAATAACATTTGATGAAATCGACGATCATTGCGAAGCCACATGGCTTCGCAATGACCAAACGAAGAACCGTCACATTAGCCTCTACGTCGACCACCTAGTTCATGTTTACGCGGAGTTAGTCGGGGTTGTGAAACACATGTGGATTACTGACTTACAGGACAGACATGCTGCATGCTCGCTCATCGTATCGAAAGGCACGACGCTGTGTTTGTGATTGAATGCTGTGTTTGTGATTGAATCCCCCCCCCCCCCCCGTATGGGGTGGCGTTGCATTGTTCGTAAAAGATAATATATCCTATCGCAAAATCGAAACGGCCACATATAGTTGCAATGATATTGAATCCCTTTTCATTCGTCTTGAGCATGACGTCATTGTTGGTTCAGTTTATCGCCCGCCGAGCGGTAGCCTCGTGGGTTTTCTTGATAAACTGGAATCAGTTTTCTGCGTAGTGTCAGGATACCAAAATAAAGCTGTGATTATAGTAGGCGCCATGAACATAAACGCATGTAACATGAAAGATAGTGACTATTGCTTTTTGTTGCAGTCCTACAACTATCGGAACTTAATTACGTCACCGACGCGTGTAACTGAGGTATCGATGTCTTTAATTGACCACGCATTGACAAATCTTGACACGGGTGTCACCGGAGGCGTTTACTCAGAGCCACTTTGTGATCACTTACCCATATTTGCCGCTTTAGATTCCTCAAAGAGTTCCACGCAAACAAAAAATAATGTCGTAATGAAAATAGATTACGAAGGATTACGAGAAGAAATTCTTCGTATTAAGTACAACTAAATATACAACGAGGATATCGAAATAAAAGTAGCTAATCTAATTGGATATCTACAACTTTCTGTAGAAAGGAGTAAACGTAAGATCTCGAAAGGTCGACATGATAAACCCTTATGCCCCTAGATGACAGAAGACATCCTTCAAGCACTCAAAGCCAAAGAATACTGGTATTACAAATGGCGCCATTGTAGAGATAATCGATATTATTCACAGCAATTTAAACTACAGCGGAATAAATCGGTTGCTATGATTCGATCACGCAAAAGGGAGTATTATACTCAACTAATTAGACAGGTCCCTGGCAACACGAAAAAACTGTGGAAGATCATAAACGAAATCATAGGTAAACAACGTAATCTAACGGTGCTTCCCGAAACCATTGATGAAGACGTTGTGGATATTTTCAACACATATTTCGCAGGCATCGGTCCAACCCTAGCAGAAAAGTTTAATGAATTAAACAACACCTCTATCTCGCGGAGTCCTCAGCCTAACACATTCGTTTTGTATACAATTCAGATAGAAGACGTAATAGCAACAGACAGTAAGATGTCAACCTCAAAAGCTTCCGGATTAGATGGTATACCTATTTCCATGATTAAAGAACATATAGATATATTAGGACCTGTTTTATGCCACTTGTTTGATCAGTCTGTGAACGGCTCTAGATACCCATCTCATTTGAAGGTTGCTAAGGTTGTGCCTGTATACAAAGATGGAGACCGTAGTGACCATTCTATTTACAGGCCACTATCTGTACTCAGTAGCATAATACTATAAAGGGGAAAAGAGACAACCACCCGTTTGTATCACAAAGCCACAAGGAAATCCGTATGGATTTCTCAGAAAGAAAAGTTTCTTAGTTGCCGAAAAATTCGTCCTGGTCGAAAAATTCGACCCGGGACCAACGCCTCTCCGGGATGGTCGCTCTACCAATTGAGCTAACCAGGAAGCTAGCAATTGGCAGCGCGAGGGCGAATCCATCGACAACTCGAAGCACATGGGCAGAAGTAATGCAAATGAGTTCTGCGGAAACCCGCAAGGTGGCGCAATTAGCTTGAGCGGGAGGAACGTCGCCGCTCTCGTTTCTCGGCAGCGGTCCGGGTGCTCATCGCGGCGCTGCACAGGAGAGAGAATGAGGAGCGCGCGCTCCGTCATTTTCATACCGCGAAACTTCCGTGGCGCCCCCCAGCGGAGTATGCAGCTGTCACACCACCTGTCGTGCGCGCCGCTCTGCAGAGAATTCTTAGAGGAGAGGAGGGGGGGGACCGTAGGAGAGAGGAGAGGGGAAGGGGACGTGCATGCGCTGTGGGGGTGTGGGACGCGGGAGCCGCTCCGTAGAGTAGAGGATTCCTAGAGGAGAGAGGGGGGGAGGACGCGCAGGCGCTGTGGAACGCCGGAGCCGCTCCGTAGAGTAGAGGATTCCTAGAGGAGAAAGGGGGGGGAGGACGCGCATGCTCTGTGGGGATGTGGGACTCGGGCGCCGCTCCGTAGAGTAGATGATTCCTAGAGTAGAGAAAGGGGGGTGAGCGTAGGAGAGGATAGAGGGAGGGGACGCGCATGCGCTGTGGGGGGGGTGTGGGACGCTGGGGCCGCTCCGTAGAGTAGAGGATTCCTAGAGTAGAGAAAGGGGGTGTGCGTAGGAGAGAGAGGTGGAGGGGACGCGCATGCGTAGTGGTGGTGTGGGACGCGGAAGGAGGGACGGACTAAGCCCCCTCCAAACACGTGCAAGCAAGATCAAGGGATGAAGTCAACATGGGCGACAGACACCACCTGCCTAGCCATTGCTAAGCAGCCTCTCTGTGCTCTCGGCCGTAATTCTGATGACTGGGGTAGTGGTCGACGGCCTTCATATTACTACAGTGTTCTGGTTCGCATAATGGGTGCTTCCCTACTTCATGAAAGTGACCGGACGCGGGACGCGGGAGGGACGGACATAGCCCCGAGCATAAGATGCTTCGCATCTAAAAGACAACGGACAAGGTAGAGACGACAGACAGGACGGAGTGCTTCTGTACGATGGGACAGCCGTAGAGATTCCGTGCATGCACGCGTTTGTAAACGTGCGCGCACGCCCAGCCACGTGATCTCAAGAGAGGAACCAATAGCGCGCGAGCAATCCTGACGTAGCCACTGGCTCTCTCCTCGCTCTCTTTCTTTTCTCTCTCGCTAGCGCTGCGCCACCAGCAATTCAAAATACTCTGGCACCGCGTGAGAAACGGTATTCAACCATAGAAGGCGGCGAACGGCCGATCGTGTTGTCTGTACAGTGGGTGAATAAATGTCATGAAAACATTGACACCACACTCACCGTAGTCAGTGCATCTAGCATGGCGTTCTCTTGTGTTTGCTTCCTTGTCTATGACTGTTACTCGCTGTTATTACTCGGACGAAATGATTTCGCCAACGGTATCGCGCTGCCCCACCGTGGTAAGTCCTGTTCCGTTGGTTTCGGATAGCCACAACACGCGTGCCGTGCAGCCCACGTGTTTTTCGAGCCGGAGAGGGAAACGCGCCGTCTACTTCGCTTATCACATGTAAACAAGAGAGGAGAATCTGCCCAGTCAATATGGCTGACTTCCGGCTTCACCACGGCTTCACAGAGAGTGACGTGAGGGCCTCTCCTTACATTTTCCTTCCTCCGTGGTCGGTAATGAGAACCTCTGGGGCGCCATGACGCAGGACAATGTTCTCAACCAAGAACTTTGCTGCCTCGGCGGCGATAACTTTGGGTAGGGCCCTTGTTTCGGCGTAGCGGGTGAGGTAGTCGGTCGCTAAGACGATCCACTTGTTTCC
The DNA here is from genome assembly GCA_030522465.1 of Rhipicephalus appendiculatus. Lineage (NCBI taxonomy): Eukaryota > Metazoa > Arthropoda > Arachnida > Ixodida > Ixodidae > Rhipicephalus > Rhipicephalus appendiculatus. The sequence continues at coordinate 1,693,864 of JALIZH010032958.1, forward strand.
GACAGCCAACGTCGGGAACGGCCGCGGTAACTCCATGCCGATTTGGTGGAACGGTCGGCGAGGTGGTTCAGTTGGCTTCAAAAGTCCCGCTGGCCTTGTCGGCGGTGTCTTGCGTCGCTGACAGTTCCGGCATGTCCTCACGTAACGAGTGACGTTGGCGGTAAGGCATGGCCAGAAGTACGTTTCTTGTATCCTCGCGAGCGTGCGGCAAAAACCGAGGTGGGCAGCCGTCGGGTCGTCGTGCAGGGCATGCAGAATTTGTGGTCGCAGTTCCGAAGGCACCATTATAAGGTAGCCGGCTCGGGCCGGAGAGAAATTCTTCTTTACGAGGACGTTGTTTTTCGAGAAAAATGATGCCACTCCTCACCTGAATACTTTTGGGACAACGATGGTCCTGCCAGGTATTACGCTAGACCCCTCAGTTCCGGGTCGGCTCGCTGTCGTTCGGCGAAGTCGTCGGCGCTTATGGTTTCCAAGAAGCAGTCAGCATCCCGGTCGTCGGGCGGTGGTGGATTGACGGGGGGCACGAGACAGGCAGTCGGCGTCGGAGTGTTTGCTTCCGGACTTGTACGCGACTTTAATGTCGAATTCACGAAGTCGTAAGGCTGGTTCACACCGGCGACTAGCACCGGTCGCGCGACCAAGTTATCGCTTTGCGACTGGTCGGAAACAGTCACTTCGGTCGCAAAGCGACTGCTTTTGCTCAGTCGCTCGCTGCGCGACTTTTCAGTCGCGCGACTGCAGTCGCAGTACGGCTGGAACCAATCAGCGAAGCCCAGAAGTGACGTCAGCATTTGTTTACAACCAGGCTCGTCGCTTTTTCTTTTTTTCTTTATTGCGCTCCCTTGGCTCGCTGATAACGAGATCCGGACGTGACTCTCTGGGTTTGCGACTTCCGGTCGCTCGCATGCAGCCTGCCGGTGTGAACACCGGTTGCTTTCAGTCGGTTTTTTGGTCGCCAGTCGCAAATGGTTGCGCGACCGGTGCTAGTCGCCGGTGTGAACCAGCCTTTAGTCTACACCGTGCGAGGCGACCTGGAGGATCCTTCAAATTAGCTAGCCGCCACAAGGCATGGTGGTCGCTCACAACATTGAAAGGCCTGCCGTAGAGGTAGGGGCGAAACTTGGATGTTGCTCAGATGATTGCAAGGCACTCCTTTTCTTTTGTAGATTAGTAGGCGACATTAGTAACAATGTTGAGGTGCCTACATTCGTGGGTGAAGTTTGTCAGCACTACCTTTGGTTCACCGTCACGCAGCTCGGCTAAACCACTTGCGACGCATATATGATGGTTCAGAAGTAGGGAATGATCGCCCTGGATGACGCCTTCAAGGTTCGCGGGTTTTTTGGTGCCGACGGAAATAATGACGCTGCAGAGCGGCGGAACGGTCACCGGCTATTCTATGACATTCAGTGCATGGTTCCCTGGCGTCGCGTGGGGCGGGAGCGCTTTTTTTAAGCTAGTGTTATCGACTCAGACCTCAGGTCGATGACGGCGCCGTCGTCACTTAGGAAGTCCACTCTAAATATGACATCCCTGGAGCAGTGTCGTAGGATTACAAAGCTCGCAGGATAAGTCCGGTTATTGATGGTGACTCTCGCCATGCAGACTCCAACCGGCGTTATCAGGTGGTCTCCAGCTGTCCGGATATCGGGTCTACTCCAAGCGGTCTTTACTTTCTTCAGCGTTGCGGCGAATGGCCCACTGACGACGGAGTAGTCGGCCCCAGTGTCGACGAGAGCGGTGACGCTGTGGCTATTGAGAACTTAGAGGTCGCTAGTCCGCCGTTTTGCGTTGTGGTTAGGTCGCAGCGTCGGATCACGGCTGCATCGATTTGCTGCGCTGCTTCCATGCTGCGTCGTCAGGTCTTCCTCAGTCCGCGAGGTTTCGTCGGCAGAGCTTGGTCTGCTTCGCGTCGTGTTCAGCAGGTTTCGTCGCGGCCTCGTCGTAGGCGGAGGGTCTTCGTTAGTTCGTCGTACAGCAACCACACCTCCATCGGTTGCTGCCCCTAGTTTTCGGGATATGGGCTCACTGAACGGCCCCGGTTGGAGCCGCTGTACTGCTGTCGTCGCCTGAGGGGACTAATCGAGCCCAGGCATGGCGAACGCGCTGAACGTCGAGGTGTCCATTAAGTGGTGGCCAAGTAGTCGGTGATGTCGCGTGGCCGCTCGCCGCGCTGTGTGGGCGGTGCACTGACGGAGAAGCCGCGTAGGCCCATCTGGCTGTGCTGGCAGCGGCGGTATATGTGGCCGCCTGCTTCTCCGCAGTGGTAGCACAGCGGGCGGTTGTCAGGGGCACGCCAAACGTCGGTTTTCCTTGGCGCGCTATGCTGTCCAACAGGCTAACGGTATTGCGTCGGTGGTGGCGTCGGTGTCTGCAGACGGTAGTGCGGCTCTGCGGCGTGTTGACGTCGTCGAGACAGGGGAGCGTCGCGTCGGGCTACTGCAGTGCAGCTCATGGCTTGTGGCACATACTGCGCTGGTTCAGGTGTTCCGAGAAACTGCTGGACTTCCTGGCGTACGACGTCGGTGATCGGGTCCACTAGATGGCGGGAGGGTGGCAGCAACTTACGCAGCTGTTCCCTTACGATGGCTCTGGTAGTCTCACGCAGCTAGGTCGTCGGATTGCAATGCCTTAACCTCCCCGTAGGTCATCGTCGGAATGCGGTGGTTGTGCTGCCTTGCACGCATTTCAAGGGCCTTTTCGATTGCCGTGGCCTCTGAGACGAATTCGATGACCGTCTTGGATGGATTGCGTACGTAGCCGGCGAACAGTTCCTGTGTAACTCCCCGCATCAGGAAGCGAAGCTTCTTCTCCTCGGACATAGCAGAGTCAGCACGACGAAACAAGCGTGTTATTTCTTCGGTGTACATCCCGACGTACTCGTTCGGCTGTCCAGCAAGATTTCGGCTCTTTTCTTCCGGACGACGCTTCTGAAGGTGTCAAGGAATGCAGCGCGAAAAGGTCCCAGGTCGTGAGTGTGGCTTCTCGGTTCTCGAACCATGTCGAGCGGAATCTTCCAGGGTGAAATAAACGTGCCGCAACTTGTCATCGTCGGTCCAGTTGAAAAGGGCGACGCGGTCGAACTTTTCAAGCCAGCTCTCCTGGTCTTCGAGTGATGAAGCGCGCAAGGTGAGTGACTCCCTGCGTTGATGTAGCCAGGTCAGTGTAGCGGCCGCTGGGGCAATCATCGTTCCGGTCGAGGTCGATGTCGTGGTCTTTGGCTGCTTGGTGATGTCGGCAAGTGGTCCGTACTCTGGCTGGAGTCCCTTTTGCCAGCGGCTAGTTCGACGATCGGGGCGTTCTTTATCGTCGGATTTTTCGTGGCTTCGGCTCGCGTCAGTGCTCCGGGGGGGGCGTCCCGATAATACAAGAAGCAGCACCTCCACTAGATGTCACGTGGTTGTGACGTGGGCGAAGGCAGCCGGCGGCGTGTCCAAGATGACTCTTTATTTGGCCGAACTTGTGGCCGGGAAACGAAAGTCGATTAACAGCAATACACACGGTATACAGTGACAGGCGGCGAACTGAGCGTCGGCCGTCGATAACCTGATCATCGTTGGGACGTGCGGTCTTTTATACAGCACGCGTCGAACTTTCCAGCCTGATCACTGGTGGTCGTGCTAGCTCCAGAATAAGATGGATGGTTCGCGTCCTGTGCGCAATCTTAACAAAACGATCTACAATAATCGCGAAGCTTTTCGAACGCTGAGGCGTGCTCTGCGCCGAGCATTGCTGACAGTCTTTTTTGGGTGCAAACCGAATGCAGTAAAACTGATACAAGGAACGCGCATGGCAATATGCCGCTTATCTATGAGAACTTAAGGGGGGTATGGTAGGGCAAATGGTATATGTCAGTTTTAACGTAATATTTTAGAAACGGCTGCAACTATGCATATAAAAGTTCACGTGCTCACAAAGAATGCCACTGGCTATCACATAACACACTTTTTTTATGCCTGCGTTGCCTATCCTTCCTGTGGCCTACTCCCAAATTTTAAAGTGGTTCAATTATTCAATGTACCTTTCCTCTGCAACCACCGAAAGGAATGTAATGATATTAAGCCGTGTTATTCTTGAGACCTGTAGGTTATATCCGAACTAAAAAAATAAGACATGCTTAATGGAGTTTTTGTAAAAAAAAATAAAATTACTGCACGCACAAAGCCACAGACGGTGCGCATTGCTGTGTAATTTTTTTTACAGCTTTACTTTTTAGAAAATCGGCAATATTTTTAATTCAGATTATTGCCAACTTGTCGTAGCACATGCATGCAAAGTTTCATCGGAATCGATGGAATACTTTTTGAGAAAAGGTACATTGAAGTTGAGAATTTTATAAAATCCGCAATTTGAGAAAAACGAAGTTTTCCGTGCGCGTACTGCTTACGCCAGGGAGCGCGGCGCACTTCGGCGCGGCACTTAAACCGCTTGGAGCGGGCGCTCCACGCCGGGATTCCGCAGGTTTGTTCCTCAGAGCGCAGTGGATTTTTCGCTGTCAAAATTGCAAATTCGTTTTTTTTTTGGGGGGGGGGGTTTACCCTACCATACCCCCCTTAAAGACGGCATTTAAAAGCACTTATTATAGGCAAGTGATATGAATTAAAATGTCCCAATGGGTGCGCTTTCTAGCCACTCTAGGTAGATAAGTAACACCAGCAGTGTGATTTCCTTAATGACAGTTATTTTGAAGTTCCCGCAGTGCGGAAGTCTCCGTGACAGAGCACATCTTTTTTTTCTTTCTTTTTCAGGTGACAAGCACTGTTTTCATAACGCGCCACCGGATTCAGCCCAAGGTTGCTTTGTAAGCAGATGTGAGTGAACCTGCAGTTTTAAGCTATCTGTAGAAAGGCAGCCGTTTTGTCATTTTCGGCACCAAAACTTCAGAAGTTTCAGGCCATGAACGTCCTATATTCGTGCATCTGTGTTATGCACATCAGTGCGTAATACAAATTTTATTTCAAAGCGAGAGCCTCGTCGCGCCAGACTTGATGTCTTAGATGACATACGAGGGTTTAACGGTTAAGTTCAGATGCCACGCGACGCTTTCTGACAAATATAGCGCTCCAGACTGGCCACTTTGGCCACGAGTGGGTCTAGCTAACACTTGCAGCAATTAAACGCATAGAAATGACCTTGAAAGTGAACCAGAGAGCACCCTCAGTCGTCCCTCAATGGATAGAGCATTGGACATGTATTATTGCATGGTCTCCGAGATTTCACGCCGGCAGAAACTCGCTGGCGCGCAATCTCGGAGGCCATGATTATTGCAAGTCAGTTTGCGGAAAGTCGCAGCGTGGTGGAAGGGTTAAAAGAGAAAATTGCAACCAACCTGAGGTGAAACAGCGCAAAAACGGGACGAAGTAAGAATGACCACACACACAAGCGCTGACGAATAACTGTGTGTAAATTTTTTACACCGGAAAATATACAGCTGAAAAACATAACTAAAAGAAACTAAAACCCTCACGTGCGCATAATGATGAAATGCAAGATGAATCTGCCACGAGTCGAAAAGTCCCAAGTTAACACCTCATAAACATAATCTCTTTTTCGAGGACGGCGAGTGAAGGCTCACTGACGCACATGTTCCCTTTCTTCTTAGTATGGAAGGCTTCGTTGATTTCGCGCTCGATCCTGTGACGATAACGTGAGAGCACCTCACAATTATGGAAGAGCGGAGCGCAGCCGCACGAGGAAATATGGGCTGCTAAGGTGCTGCTCGTCGAAGGCCTGAGATTGTACGGGTGCTCTCTCAAGCGGTCATCAGACAGCGACCAGTCTGTCCAGTATCAGTGCAGCCACATGATGACGGAATGTCGTAAACGACATTGTAAACGCACTCCACATACTGCGTCCTGTGCTTCTTGATACACGTGTGCTTCTTGGGGTCGTCAGCGTTTAATTGTTCGCATAGGCGGCCGAGCTTACGGGGAGCCGAAAAATTACACCATCTCCCGTTAAAGGAACCATGTGTAGATGTGAAGCAGCGGGCGCTAACGCTTACACTGGTGGCGGCGTTGACGCCGGCGCTCATCGCAGCGTTGCGCAGGAGAGAAAACTGGGGAGGCGCAAAGCACGCAGTGATGGAGCGGTGTTTCCCACTGGAACATGCCAATCGCTGCTAATGGGCAATGAGAGACAGAAGACTCCGACTGGACACAGAGACCCGCAGTCCGCTTTTAGTTAACGCGCACGCTGCGAATTTTTATTGTTCAACAACGCACAGGAGAAATCTCCCACCGGCACCACCTTGCAGGTCAAAATCCATTGCCATATATACGGAGTGGCCAGTGAACGGTTGTGCAGCGCGAGCAGTCGGTTTTTTCCACCAAGAAACTCGCTAGCAGACGCTGCCTGCGTCGGCGTCGCGAGGCGAGAGAGAGGGGAGCGTAGGAGAGGAGAGAGAGGAGGGGACGCGCATGCGCAGTGGGAGTGTGGGCGCCGCGGGCAGGGATGCCTAGAGGAGAGAGGGGGGGGAGCGTAGGAGAGGAAAGAGAGGGGGGGGACGCGCATGCGCAGTGGGAGTGTGGACGCCACGGGCAGGGATGTCTAAAGGAGAGAGGGGGGAGCGTAGGAGGGGAGAGAGGAGGGGAGGCGCATGCGCAGTGAGGGTGTGCTTGCCGCGGGGAGCGATGCCTAGAGGAGAAAGAGGGGGGAAAGGAGGTATTTTATTTATTTTTTGAAAGGGTTTGCGCATGCGCAGTAAGGGAGGCCACGGGGCACACCACCACCACCACCACCACCACCACCGCGGGCACACCACCACCACCGCGGGTGAGCAGAACTATAACTGCAGGCAGGTCACTCACCCCGGAAACATGGCTACTCATTGCAACAGGTGCCAATGTCATCCAAAATTTGATTGCACAACGATTGCCTCGCGATGTCATAACTCAAAGGAAAGGGAGGTAATCGAAGCCTTCGCGATGCACCGCGCCGGCGCTGACACCTGTGTTAGCGCTCCTTCACTATCACTAACACAGGCGGAAGTGTCATTTCTTTTTGTGTTCCCCTTCTTTGTGTGTATATATTTTGTCATGATCCTGTGAAAATAAACAGTTAGTTCGCGCTTGTGTTGTCCCGTACCATTTTTTTCGTCGATTTTGTTTACTTGTAGCGCACAAAAGTTTACACTATGTACAAGCAACTGGCCCCTACCCTGGCTCTTCTGCACAATCTTGCCTGAGCGAATCGCAGTGCGGCTGTTGATTTCTGTGGCTATAACGACCACACCGGTGCTAACGCATCTGTTTAGGTCCTCCGACGAAACTCTCGAAGCGCTGGTTCTGACCAAAGAAAGATGTCCTGTCTTGTCTAGCCTTGGATGCTCGCAAAACTTGGGCCCGAGGCCGAGCACCTTTTCCACAGGTTTAGGCAAGTCTGACGTGCCTACTAGGTGAATTTTGTGCGAAGCTGTGGCAGGACGATTCTTCCGCGGAAGGGTAGCGAGTACTTTCTCAGGAGTGCCCACAAGAGGTCCTGCCCTCATCAAGTGCAAAGTTTTGGTGCCCATCGTCATCGTCAAATCCTGTCCTCCAGACAAGTGTGGCACATACCCGTATACCACGGCCCGTGGTATGTGGGTATGCGCTACAGGTGTTTGACAGTTCATATCTGCCCAGGAATGGCGGGAACAGACATTGGTAATTTAAATGAGAGAGCGCGCGCGAAGAAAAATCCACGCATCTCCACGAAGTGAATCATGACGAGTGGGCGAAGCTCTGAGTATCGTATCGGTGAGTAACCGTACGTTACCCGAGCGTTGCCCGATATAATGTAAATTGAGTGACAAAGTGTATATAGAAATGTAAATTTATTTTCCCTTCCAGTCGTCTTAGGCAATTCAAGGAGGATTTAGAAAATTGCTGGAGAGGACGATATGCCTCGAAAGTGAATCCAAGAACCCGCCATCTTACCGGTGGCAAGATACCATTTTAATATGGGTACTTTGTTGGGACATGTAGTGCTCGCTGTGTGCCTTTGTGTTACAGGTTTCCTTGATAAGCCTCAACATATAGTCACATTTTAGTAGAGATCAACTCATCAATACTCTTCTCGATAGATAATTTTGTTCGGGGACAGCGATCTCGTAGCTTATAATTAGACTATGTCTACGTTGAAGTCTACTGCAGAACCTGTTTTTGTGTCAAACATGTATTTCCACTATGGCAACGGTTGTATACCGTGACCCTAAAACAGAAATCGGCAGCGTTGACCCGACGAATGCAAATCATAAATATCAGGGTCCCAGCAGGAATAGAACCCAAGCATTCCGCGTGGCAATCAAGTATTCTACCACAGAGCCACGCCAGGTCTCAAACTGCTTTGGAAAAAGACCCTATACAGGCGTAATGTTGGTGAACAGTCATTTGTAGTTGTAGTGCTGGCGGCCTAATTCTATAAACATTACATATCTACTCCAATGATACAGGCGTCACGTCGGGTTAACGTCAGTTTTATACTTAAGCGACATCCACTGAAGTTGGTGTATGTAACACTAGCCAGGGATACCATCCTTGCAAGCACAAGCGCTAGGTATCTGCTTACCGCTTCTTGTTAATACACATTTTTCTGTTGGCACCGTTACGCAACTGTAAACAACTGGTTATATAAAACGTATGCGACTGTTCGACATATGTTTCTGCGTAAAACATTTGCGCATATCCTTAGCGTCATAGCGTAACGTTTCGCTGAATAAAAATTTGCACCACAGTCACCTTCCCTCCGCATGCTTCGCATAATATCGATCCGCATGGCACGTGGGATCTGCCGAATTTTTTCCTAAAGTGACTTTTGCACTGTGTGCCCATTTCCCCGATCTTGACATATTTGATCCCATTGACAAAAAAACCGCCAGGCCTGCGCAGAACGCGCAGCACAGTCACAGCGAAAGCTGGGAGAGCACCATTTCTAAAACCCGTTGCAATCTATCTTGGGGCTGCTAATACAAGTACGCTGCAAGGTACCCACTACTCCATTATTGATTCGGTGGCTGATGACGACGAAGAATTATGGCTGAGCCCTTTGTAATGGGTTGGAAGCATTCAACGAGCCCCTCGTAATGCAATTCATATTGTGTGACACCTGGTTACACAAATGGCATTCTGTGACGCCTGGTTCTCGTTTCACCCTTCTGCCACGTTATATTGCGCTTGTTAACGCGGTTCCTTCCCGACATAATGCTTGTATAGGGTTTTTGTGCGCCGGGTTTTTGAGCACAGGCATGGCTCAGTGGTAGAACACTGGGCTGGCACGGAGCGAACCCAGGTTCGAACCCCGTTCCATCCTGAACATTTTTTCTAAGTTTTTTTTCTTATTTCGTGCGATGGCGGTTACGGACACCGGCGGCGGCGGCGGCGGCGGACAACTACGGCACCCTTGTTGCGATCTCATAACAGCTTGCGCTGTAAAAATGATATTCTATGGATGTCCTTAGCGCAACCCCGACAGGATTTCGGATATCCACTGCATTTCCGAAACAACACCGGCGGACATCCCTTGCAAGTCAGTTTGGCCGCTCTTTTCTGATGCGACAGTTATGCCTAGCAAGTCCCGTGGGACACACTGCGTACGTGACTTGGAGATTAAGGGATCTCTTTTGTGCAGGGTGTTTTCTATAAGAAGTCTTCATAAGTCTTTTTTTACACTCTTAAAGTTGTATTAAGCACCGAAATTGCTAGAATTGCACTTTTTGGGCTAAAGTACAGGCCCAAATTATTGTACCGAGGTGCATTTCTGACATGATCAAAGCACTCTATTCAATTAGCACCTCAAAGCAAAGAAAAACTACGCATGCTTTAAACTGCTGAAATTTTATCAATTAAATGAAATTCGACAGACGGCAACATTATACCTAAATGTCCACTTGTGCAAGAGAAACTCTGAGCCAATTGTATTGCAAACACAAACTTTTTTATTTAAGACCAAAGTTGTTGGAAACAACACATATATTGCACACTGTGACTGGACATATTTCACATCTTGCCCATTGAAGCCAGAAATGATTGAAAAAAGAATAGGGTGTGTTCAGATAAGAACGTCAGTGCATGTCCGCCGACCCCCTTTAATTTCGCCGAAAAAAATATATATTGTGTTCCGAGTCCCCAGGACCACAAAACCACTTTTGGCTTCGCGAAAAAAAATTTCACCTTTGAAAAAATTCAGAAGTCTCCACTGAGCTGCCACCGCCTCTTTAGAATTTCGCGAAGATGGGATTTCGATGAGACGCTACAAAAACATTATTGTAGCTGTAGGTCTGAAAATTTTTCTCCACTTACTACGGGTAGTTTGTGTCAAGAAAAAAATTATTACTTTGCAGTTTTGTTGCTGTTTTGTTAAGAAAAAAAAATCGCGAATTCAGCACAAAGCTCAATAATGCTCAAATTTAAGATTTTTTTCTCCGCGAGTATAAACGCCAGATTTCCCAAAGTTTTTAAAAACATTGCTATATGTTTGGTGAACAAGTGTGCTGGACAAAATAGCTGAGAGTGGCATCAAACATCAACCAGAAATGTTCAACTGAGGACATGTCTCTCAAAATGCAATATTTTGAAGATCATTAAAAAAAAACATGGTTGATCCCTCTGTCATAGGAATCGGTATAACACGAAAGTGAAACCTGTCCTTACAGAAGTAGTTGAATGTTTACTGTACATTGATATAAGAAAGCTTCCACAATGTCTGTTGGTGTTTGACCGTTATAGCACCGTTTAACGTGGATGCATCCACGTTGACCCTTGGTGGTACATCTGTATCCCGACGACTAACGTCCATGATCAATGATTAAACAAACCCTTGTGGTCATATGTGCTTCTGGTAGCTGTACGGTGAGAGCGGAATCATAGAAAGCGGTGTGACAGCTAAAAGAGCGTCACTGATTGGACGGCGAACTTGGGCTAAGGTCGTCTACTCGCGGCATGTTAGAGTTATTGAACAACGCTGCCCGACCATAGGGAAACGCAACGCGCGTCCTGTCTTCCCCATTGGCCGGCTGCGATTTTTCGCGTGGAACGCGAGTTACGGCCACGTGAAGCACTAGCGCGTCCCAGAGCTATTTTTTGAATGGACGGATGCTATGAGCGAGGTCGATGCTAGGGGTAAGAACGCCACCTGGCAGTGTGTTAACGCGTCGACAAAATTGCGCTTTTACTGTTCGAAACGCGCTGAATGGGATGGACGCGAAGAAACGACGCTTTGAAGGAACTAATCGTGCATTTCACGGTCATATTGCAGTACTTACCTATAGCAAGAGCACTGTGAGAGGACACTGGTAGATATAAAAGACTTGTTTTTAAAGGCTACAGAGTATGTGACCGTGGCGCAATGGGTAGCGTGCCCGGTATCTGTTGTCGCTGACCTAGAGGTCTTAGGTTCGAGTCCCGTTGACGGAACTTTTTGTCTTCTGATCAGGCGTATTTTTCGACGTCATTTCCGTGACGGAAGTACGTCACTCAAATCTTGGTGGACCCCGGCATAAAACACTTTCGTGTTAAAAAAACATCATCTTCGATTTTCTTTAAACTCTTCAGAATTAAAGCCAAGCACGTGTTTTAACTTAATCTATAAAAACATGTTGCATTATTTTGTCAGGTCGGAACTACGAAGCATGAAAAGTGGCGAAATTGACGTATACTGAGTAACCAGAACATTGAGCGAGCATGGAGCAATAGTTGCCATTATCGTTATTTTTGGGTCGTGAATGTCTTCTGTGGATTGACGGATTGTCAGAAATGAAACAGGAACAGCTGGTTTTGAAAAGGATATTAGATGCGAAGCATCTCTTTGACTAGGCTGTGTAACGCTGTCCCTCCCTCCGTGCGTGCGTACGAACGCGCTCCCCTCGCCGCAGGTGTTGGAGCGGTGCTAAGTAGGTCACGCCGCAGCAGCGCGCACTGCGAGGGTAGCGGGACGTCACTCTCTCCCTCGCCTGCCGCGCGCTCGCCTCGAGCGCTGTCTCGAGGAGACGCTGACTGATTGCGGCGAGGCGTGTCGACGCGCGCCTCTTATAGTCGCGGGAGACTTCAACGTTGACGTCAGCGGAGGAGAATGGCTCGTCGATTACATGCGTGACGTGCACTCGCTGAAGTGCGTGTCGGCGGAACGGAAACTACCCAACCACGATAAGGGCAACGTGCATCGATCTGGTCTTTGCCAACTTCGACGTCGAATGTCTGCAGGAACCTCTCAGCGTGCACTTCACCGATCACAAGGCCGTGGTAGTCAAGGCGAAACGCGCGCCAGCTCCGGTCCAGCGCCCGTGTCCACTCTGAAGAAACGACAAGACCTACGCCAGCCATCGCTTCAAACGAATCTTCCAGCGCTCACCGCAGCACCCGCGTTAGCGCCGTTCAACCCGTGACGCCACCCGTGCGCAACGGTGCTGCTTCGCATCCCATCAGGGTTCCCTTTGGGAAGATGGTGTAATTTTTATTGCTACATTTTTTTACTCAAATCACAAAAACGTCTACACAGTCCCAGCCACTGAGAATGCCGCGATAATAAGTCACAGTGTTCGCAGGAATCGCTTTAAAAATATTTCGCGTATATGAGCCTGCGTACGCCTCATAAAGGAGGTGGCTGGAGAGGATCCACCGCTGGATATTTATCGCTTCCCATGGCACGTCGGTAATGTGATAACGCAGACAGTGCGTGTCGGCACAAGCGGCGCTTCTGCAGCCCGACCGCGCTTTCGCGCTCCTTAAAAAAAAGAAAGAACACAGACAAGAAACAGCTCAACTCGCTCAAGAAAAGTCGAAGTAATAAGAGAACGTCGGCTTTCACTTCCGTTCGTCGTCGACAACCCGGCAGTCCTCTGCTGGTCAACGAACGTGAGTACGCGTGCGCGTATTACACTCCCCTGATATTGATGGCCACTTTGTGGAGCTCAGAGCGAGCGGTTTGAGCTGACTACCGAGAGAGGCATACGAAGAAGACTGCCTACAAGCGGAACTTTCGATGTGTGAAAGATTTGAATGTCGCCTTACTAAGGAAGCGCATGCCAGAAAAAGCCTCATCCATCAGAGAAACCGACATTTTGTACCAGAACTGTTTCAACCGCTTCAAACAGATCAGCGTAGAGTCTCCAGATGCATCTCAGTCTGACGAAAGTTCTGTTCCCGAACAAACTGCTGTCGAAGAGCTAAACGTACTCGTTAAGACAACCGACGTGACACCCCTGAAAATTCCGGCGAAAGTGAAAGCACATTGCCGAGTGTCTTACGCCAAGCGTAAGAAAGCGGAGATCGAGGGCGCTATCTCCAGGACAATTCCTGCTGTCCTTACAGTAGCGAACGGCACTACAGAGGAACCTGGTCCTTCAGCGGAAACCTGCAACACGTGTCGCGAATGGCTGCGAAACCTAAAACACACGTTCGATACCTGCGAATCATACCATGAACGCTCCCGCCTCCTGACATTGCCCCTTGTGAACTTTTCTGATCAACAGTTTCAAGAAATGTTTCCATCCGCAGCTCGGCACCTCATTCGGAAATCCAGAAAATACAGAGACACCCGTGGGGTGTGGTCAAATCCGGACCTCTACACCAGATCGAAGCTGAACCCAGAAAGCATACAGGCAGCAATGCTATACTATACTGATGATGAGCTCAACTGCACCCAACAAAGCCCGAACAAGAAAGGTGTCATTTGCAATTAGTTCTAAAGGGCAAAAATAGTACGTTTCAAAACGGCTGATGACCAGGTCCATTCGGGAAACATTTCGTCTACTTAAAGTGGCTCACCCTGACACAGGGATCGAGCTCCCGAAGTTCCCCTCCTTGAGACCGAAATGGGTTGTGTGCACAAGGAGCAAGAAACACACAACTGCTTCAGTGACGCTTGTGACTGTCTAACTTGTCTGACCATGACTTGTGACTATAACTCCCTGTGTATACAATAGGGGTAAATAAACAGTTCCTTCCGAGAGCTCGACTTGGCTACATTTCTAGAAATGTTGCGGTTAGTCCTTACGCCAGGACCAAAGCTGCGACGCGTGCACGCACGCAAATCAACAATTTGCACTTTAAAGGGACACTAAAGGGCAAAAAGATTTTTCGCGTATTAGTTAAGTACAATTTCATTATCCTGAAAACACCACTCTTACCGCGACACGACGATTGGTAAGCGAGAAAACACGCGAAAAGAAAATGCGGGTGGAGACGCCGCCTTGGGATTCCCGCATCAAACACCGTGACGTCATAGATTCTGAAGGTGTCTACTGAGTCCTACGTAGCTTCCAATCGACAAAAATGAGGTGCATTGTCATCTGTGGGTACCATAGACCTAGCATACGAAGTTTCAGAAAATTTCATCGAGCCAATGTCGCGAAAATACGCAAAATACATTTTGAATTTCTGACGTCACGCGCGCAGATATCGGTGCTAAATTTAAAAATAAAGCTTCAACCTTGATTTTCTCCGCTAATAATGAACTTATGATAGTGAAACATATGACATTAGAGTTCTCAGAGTGCAGTTTGTCAATCTAAACCAAGTCATTGTTTCCCTTTAGTGTCCCTTTAAGGTAACTCTTTGGTTTCATCTGTCAAGCTGTTGTCCCTCAAGCCGAACAGAAGACATTCAGGACCTAAAAATAATGATAATGGCAACTATTGCTCCATGCTCGCTCAATGTTGTGGTTACTCATTATACGTCAATTTGGCCACTTTTCGTGCTTCATAGCTCCGACCTCACAAAAATAATGCAACATGTTTTGCCAGATTAAGTTAGAACACGTGCTTGGCTTTAATTCTGAAGAGTTTAAAGAAAATTGAAGATGGTGTTTTTTTTAAATGATCTTCAAAATATTGCATTTTGAGAGACATGTCCTCAGTTGAACTATTCTGGTTAACGTTTGATGCCACGCTCAGCTATTTCGTCCAGCGCAGTTGTTCACCAAACATATGGCAATGTTCTTAAAAACTTTGGGAAATCTGGCGTTTGTACTCGCGCAGAAAAAAAAATCTTAAATTTGAGCATTATTGAGCTTTGTGCTGATTTTGCGATTTTTTTCCTTAACAAAACAACAACAAAACTGCTAAGTAATTGTTGTGTAATGTCACCTAAGATAGAACGCGTGCTCCGACGTCATTCTATGCTTTGCTTGTCGTACATAAGATAAGATGCACGTGTAAGTGTCTGGCTTTCTGACGTCACTGTTGAGTTCTCTGTTAGCTTATAAGAGCGCCGCGTGTGTGCGGTGCGGTTCATTCCGTTGTATTGCAAGTTGCAATAAACATGTGTGTTGGCTAGCAGGCTACCGAGTCACGAAGACATTACAGTGGCGACGAGGGTGGGACCTACTCGGGCACGATAGCCGGGCCTCTGCTGTAGCCCAGGTCACGAGATCAGTATTCTAGGAGCGGAAAGCGCCTGGGTGTATTACCACGACATGGCTTCCTTTGGCCGGTTTGAGCCGTTCACGGAGGAGGGAGACGAAGATTTCGACTCGTATACGGAACGCTTTGAACATTACGTCCGGGCGACCCAGGTCAGTGAAGACTCGAAGGCGTCAGTCTTTGTCACCGCCATCGGAAAACAGGCCTACCGCACGTTGAAGAATTTATTGGCCCCGACCAAGCCGGAAGAGAAAACGTACGCCGAACTGCTCCAGATACTGAAAGGGCACTATTTCCCGAAGCCTTTGGTGATAGCGGAAAGATTCCGGTTCAACTGTCGGTCGCGGCTGGAAAATGAGTCAGTTGCCGCGTTTGCGTTAGAACTGAAAAGGCTGGCTGGATCCTGCGAGTTCGGGCAATTCTTGGATGACGCCCTACGGGATCGGTTCGTGGCCGGACTGAGAGATGAAACTGCACAAGCAGAGCTGCTTAAGAAGAGTACCCTCACGTTTCAAGCTGCCTATGACCTGGCGAAAAGTGGGGAACTCGCTCACACAGAAACCAGAAAAATTCACCCTAAAGAACTCAGTGACGTGAACCTGGTGCGGCAACACCCACAACGGACCACAGGTACGAGAAGGGTCGTGAGCGGTAACGCGGAGCGGCATGCCGAGTCGACGGACTGTTCCCGGTGCGGAGCAACACACGACGCCGCCACCTGCCCTTTTCGTAAATATCGATGTCGTGCCTGCAAAAAGGTGGGACACCTGGCAAGGGTCTGCAGAACAACGCCACGTTCGGTGCACTCTCGAGACTACTGGCTTAGATGACTCCGGTGACTGGGACGTTAAAAGTGGTGAGAACTATGTCTTGCTTAGTCATATTTTTTCATGTCGGAGTAGTTACGGTGGCTACGTTGTGAAAGTTAAAATCGCAGGCAGGAATGTCACTATGTAGGTTGATACCGGAGCATCTGTGTCTATTGTGCCGGAAAAAATGTACAGACAGTATTGGCCGGATGTACCCCTAGAAAGATGAACTTTACGGTTAAAAACGTATGGAGGTTCCACACTAGCAGTTGCCGGAAAGTTGACTGTGCCTGTAGAGCACGACGGGCAAAGCGAGACCTTCCCGTTGATTGTAGTCCGAACGGACAAAAATTGTGACACTTTGTTGTTGGGCCGCAACTGGCTAGCGGCTTTGAAGCTGAATTGGCCAAGCGTGTGTAATATCAACTTTGATAGAGCAAACACACTTGATAGATCAGCCGCACTCATCGGAAAATTTTCGGAAGTGTTTAATCCGTCACTAGGACTGATAGCTGACACGTCGGTCAAACTAGTGCTAAAAGACAGCTGCACGCCTGTTTTCTGCGAGCATCGGCCTGTGCCATTCGCACTCAGGGACGCGGTAGCGTCGGAGTTGCATTCACTAGTGGAATCTGGAGTACTGGTTCCAGTAAAACACAGTGAATGGGCAACGCCTCTAGTAGTTGTCCCCAAGGCCAACAACAAAGTGCGAATATGCGGAGACTACAAAGTGACCCTGAACCGTTGTCTGAGAACTGATTATTACCCTCTACCAACAATGGAAGATACGTTTGTAGCGTTGCACGGATGCAAGTGGTTTACTGTCCTTGACCTGTCGACGATGTACCAACAGTTGCAGCTGCACCCCGAGTCGCCACCCTTGGTCACTGTTAACACCCACCTAGGGCTTTTTCAATACACACGTATGCCGTACGGTATAACAGGTGCTCCATCCATTTTCCAAGCGGTAATGGATGACATGCTAAAGGAGTTGGACAGAGTGTCATGTTATCTTGATGATGTGTTAATAGCGGGGGGAAACGATGGAAGAATGTTATGATAGGGTGCAAGCTGTGTTGACAAGGTTTAAGGAACGAGGGGTGAAATTATGGAAAGAAAAATGCAAGTTTTTTTGAAAAGTCTGTGACGTACTTGGGTCACGTGATTGATGAAAGCGGAATTCGCCCTTCAGAGGACAAGGTGCGTGCTATCAAAGAAGCACCGACTCCAAAGAACAAGAATGAGCTGAGGGCTTACTTAGGCTTGTTAAATTTCTATGGAAAGTTGGTACCGAACATGTCAGCAGAACTTAAGCCATTGCATGACTTGCTAGCTGAGAATACCAAGTGGAAATGAACGGAGGTCGCCGAAAAAGCCTTCAAAGCATGCAAGAGCTGGCTGCTGAGTACGTCCGTACTCACCTACTATGACCCTTCGAAGGAGCTAGGGCTCGTTTGCGACGCATCTGCGTATGGTTTAGGCGCAGTCCTTTTTCACAAGGTAGATTCAGAAGAAAGGCCAATCGCTTTTGCCTCTAGAACGCTCACTAAAACAGAGCAGGCGTATGCCCATATCGAAAAAGAAGCCCTGGCTGTCGTGTACGGGCTAAAGAAGTTTCACAAGTACCTTTTTGGGCGAAAATTTGGAATATACTCAGACCATCAGCCCTTGGCGGGATTATTGGGACAGGATAGGCCGATTCCTGCTATGTCAGCGGCACGCGTGCAGCGATGGGCTCTGCAGATTGCTGCTTATGACTACAAATGGGTTTATCGCGAATCACGCGATATCGGCAATGCAGACGCACTTTCGCGCCTGCCGCTTCGGAACTCTGTTGACGTGTCGGAGTACATCGGGTTTTCGATGCTAGACGAGCTCCCATTCTCCGCAGAACACATCAGAGGGGAAACGAGAAAAGACAGCCTGTTGTCAAAAGTGTTGTTTTACACGCAGAGCGGTTGGCCTTCAAAGGTGTCTGACGACTCACTGGCGCCCTATTTTGTGCGACGCAACGAGCTTTCTGTTGACAGAGAATGTGTGACGTGGGGAAACCGGGTGATAGTACCATTGTCTCTCCGCGAAAAAGTGCTATCACTGTTGCACGAAGGCCATCCAGGAATGGCACGTATGAAAATGCTGTCTAGAAGCCACGTGTGGTGGCCTCGCCTTACGCAGGATGTTGAGCAAAAAGTTAAGGAACGTGTAACATGCCAGTTGACGCAAAATGCGGCGCCCAAAGTGCCGGTGATGTCATGGGGAGTGGCGGGGCGCCGGTCGGTGGGAGCGTGTGCACTTAGATTTTGCTCATCGAGATCAGCATTGGTTTCTAGTACTTGTTGATTCCTACTCCAAGTGGGTTGAAGTGTTTCTGATGAGGTCAACTAGTAGCGAAAAGACAATAGAGAAATTGCGCACAGTATTTGCCGCGTACGGATTACCGGAAGAAGTGGTAACAGACAATGGTCTGCAATTTACCTCGGAACTTTTCGAGACGTTCATGAGACGGAATGGCATCCGGCACACTAAATCGCCGCCTTATCACCCGGCATCGAATGGCAGCGCGGAGCGTTGTGTACAGACGTTGAAAAAAAATCTTCTTAAGCAGGTCATGGACGAGCAGAGGCATGGGCAGGTGAAGTCGCTCCAGACCGGATCGACCAATTCCTATTCAATTATAGGAACATGCCAACAGGTGTTCCTGAAGAGGCGCCGGCCCAGCTGTTCTTATCGTGGAAACCTAGAACCATGTTGAGCCTTCTCCATCCAGATATCGAGCAAAGGATGAAAGAAAAACTGGAGCGAACAAGGCAGTCAGCCAATCGGCGACGGGGAGCTTGGAGAGACTTCGAGGAAGGGGAAGACGTCCTCGTGCAAGGACTGCGCCCCGGGGATGGAGAGTGGTTGAGCGGTAAGGTAAACAAACGCGTGAGTTTAAGTACTTATGTGATAGGGATAGGGAACGAGGAGAGGTATGTGCATGTTGATCATATGAGACCACGAACATTCGAAGAGTGTTTACCGCCATCGGTCCAGGTGCCGTCTGCAAACTACGAACTTCCAGCATGCACCCAAGACGTTGTGTCTCGCAGGTCTTTAGGTTCCCCTGTACACATCGATGGTGCACGAGAGACGTCTGACGCCGAGCAAGTTGATGAGCAGGCAGACGATACCAACAAAGAACCGGTCACCCTACAGGGCCCTTCATCTGCAGGCGGGGACTGCGGCGGGGCCGAGCCTCAACCTTCCCAACCGGAACTTCGACGCAGCACCCGGCAAAGGCGACCGCCTGACCGTTACTAAAAACGCTTGGGGGGGGAAAGGAGTGTTGTGTAATGCCACCTAAGATAGAACGCGTGCTCCGACGTCATTCTATGCTTTGCGTGTCGTACATAAGATAAGATGCACGTGTAAGTGTCTGGCTCTCTGACGTCACTGTTGAGTTCTCTGTTAGCTTATAAGACCGCCGCGTGTGTGCGGTGCGGTTCATTCCGTTGTATTGCAAGTTGCAACAAACATGTGTGTTGGCTAGCAGGCTACCGAGTCATGAAGACATTGCAGTAATAATTTTTTGTTAACACAAACTATCCGTAGTAAATGGAGAAATTTTCAGACCTACAGCTACAATAGTGTTTTTGTAGCGTCTCATCGAAATCCCATTTTCGCGAAATTCTAAAGAGGCGGTGGCGCCTCAGTGGAGACTTGTGAATTTTTTTAAAGAAGGTGAAATTTTTTTGCGCGAAACCCAAAAGTGGTTTTGGGGTCTTGGGGACTCAGAACACAAGATATATTTTTTTCAGCGAAATTAAAGGGGGTCGACGGACATGCACCGACGTTCTTTTCTGAACACACCCAATAGCTTTTCCTCAGATTAAAATAAAAGATACAATTGCAAGGTGTATGTGCCATATAGAGGCTTTCATTCTACCTGCACAAAACTTTCAAAAATGTAAATTGCACACTGACTAGCCACTGCACATCTCATTAGAGCGAAAAAGAACTTATTGAAAAAACAATAGCATTTCCTCAGATTAAAAAGCGCCGGGCCTGCGCGAAACGCGTAGCACAGTCGCAGCGAAAGCTGGAAGAGCGGATTTCTGGATCCGTTTTAAACTCTTGAGGAAACTACTTCAAGTACATTTGCATGGCACCTACTGCAGCATGATTTATCGTTCTTGTGAATTATGGAAGCACCCACTATGCCATTATTCGTTCTTCTGTGGTGAAGCGAGGTACCCGCTACACATCTGCAAGGTGTTATGTGCACATTGTTGATACGGTGGCTGACGACGATGAAGAATCCTAAGTGGACAGTTTTGCAACGGGTTCGAGGCTTTCAACGATTCACTGGCTACGCAAATCGCTTTGTGCGACGCCTGGTCGCGATTTTGCTCTTCTAAAACGATGTACAACATTTATTCATACGATTGCTTAACATAAAGGCTGTGCACAGTACGTTTGCAACGGAGTTTCAAGCACGGGCGTAGCTCTGTGGTAGAACACTGGGCTGCCACGCAGAGGTCCCGGGTTCGAATCCCATTCTATCATGGGTATTTTTGTTTCGTTTTTTTCTTGCGATAGCGGTTACTACAGCGCCCGAATCGGCCCTTGTTGTGATCTCATAACAGCTTTCGCTGTAAAAAAGATACACTTAAGAGCAAGACGTACGTGTCATAAGGCTTTCATGTTCTACCTGCACAAAACATTCATAAAAATCAAATCGGTACTGAATAGCATCTCATTCGCAATGGCAACTCAGTGTTTTGACATCGATGATTCTCACGTGTGTGACACCAAAGGTGCTGCTTCCGGTGATCTTAAAAAGCTAACTTGTTCTTGTTACATTACTTGCTTTTGCTAGCAACAGCAAACATTAAGTTGTAGGTAAGAAATAGCAAATTAATACAAAGTTTGAGTAGTGAAGGTAACGTAAGTAGCTGAATGCATAACCAACCAAAGTGTAATATTCAATGTTGCTCACTGTAGGGACAACAGTGCATTATTATACTGAAAGGCTGCTCTCAAAATGGTATACTAAGAAAGCACCTGTCACAGGAGCTTCAGAATAAATTTGTTTCCCACTAACAGACTTGATGAAACAGGCTCTCAGTGGGTTGAGGTGCTATCAATAGATACACAGCAGGTACTCTGGTCACTGGTGTCCAGTCATGGCAGCACAAATAAAAGGTGGGGCCACAGACATAAATAGCAGGTGCTTCTTTCCTTCTCTTCTCAAAACAAAACTCTATAAACATTAGCAAGAATTAGCTGCCAGCAAGAAAAAAATCTCATAAAGAAGATGGCATTGCACATGAAACTTGATAGCATAGATATGTCAGCTGCAGGTCTCTTCGTGTTGCAAAAAGTGAAAGCATGTGTATGAGACTGTGCAGTACAAAAAAAAGTCATATACATATAAAGTGAAATTGAAAATTGCACATAGAAGAAATACGTATGGGCGAGTACAGCAGATACAAAAAAAGGAACCTTTGCAATATTTATTGACACAGTACATGACACGCCTTTACGAGTGTCCTAATCAATTGGGTCATGACATTGAAAGTTTAAAAATTTATTGATTACAACATTGGGCTGGGGTCAAAAAGCCTGTTCATGGGCTTGACTAGGATTTAGTTTGGACAGGAAAATAGCTCAATAATTTTTTTTAAAATATGCAAACACTGAAAGCTTCAAATAAGATTCAATCAATTTTGGGAATCAATGGGTTATTTAATACATGCCTCCATGTCCTCGTGTTGCCTTGGGGGGTGACCTGTTAAATTAAGAGGTTACCTTTAAGCGAACTCATGAGAGCCAAGAAAAAAAGCCTACCATAAAGTGCTATTTTATAGCTATACACACGCCATACACAGAAAGGTGGTCAGAGAAGGTAAAAATTGTTGAAAGTAACTGAAAACAACAAAATGCAAGCTGGCTGTCACTCTTATACATGCAGAAAGCAAAGTTCTCTACACAACAACATATTCCCACACGGTGCGCATCGGCTCAGACAGCTAAGGTGTTTTGCCACTGAGCACGAGATAGCGGGATCAAATTACAGCTGTGGCAGCCACATTTTGATGGAGGCACGCCGTAATGAAGGCTCTTGAAAATTTTCACCACTTGGTCTTTTTTAACCTGCACTGACATCGCGCAGTACACTGGCCGCTAGCATTTCTCTTTATCGAAATGTAACTACCGCGGCCAGGACCGCACTCGCGACCTTCGGGTCAGCAGCCAAGTACCGTAACCGCTACACCATCACGGCGGACAGGCATAATACCATTACGCCTGTGTACTTGCGTTGTAAAGCATATCAAACTACCCCAGGGAGTCAAAATTTATAATATAGAGACGTCCACTATGGCCCATAATTCATAAGGGTTTTACACAAGTAAAACTCAAGAATATACCGTATTTACGCGCGTAATGAACGCACTCGCATAATAAACGCACCCCCCAACTTTAGTCGTCAAAATTGGGATTTTTTTTTCTCCCGCGTAATAAACGCACCCCCTACTTTCATCCGCGGCAGTCGCGCGAGCCGATGCGCGGCGCATCCTCACCCGTTGATTTTTCTTTTTTTTATTATGCCGACCCCCCCTTCGGGTCGCTTCCCCCCACCCCTCCGCCCGCGGCCGCGCCCGGTTCTTTGGTTTTCCTTCTATCTGTGCGCGGCACGTTGCCTCTCTATTTGAATTATCCCTGCGCCACAGCGGAATTCACGAACGATGCGAGTGTAGAGGCATCGCGGCTCACGGCACACAGCGAGCGAAGGTCACAAAACCGCCCGCGCGGCCCGCGCCAACCTACGGTCGCTTCCTGCATATACGAAACCTTAAGGCTTAACCACATGCACGCAATTTTCCAGCGACGAGCGACAGGATTTGCAATCGCGAAGGGCCATCCGTCGCTGTCGCAGGCTTTTGCAAAACTAGAAAAAAGCGCTTGTTGCCCAGAAAAGAGCGTGACGATTTCCGTAACATGGCAGCACCCCCCGATCCTCGCTTCGGTTGCAATTTGCTCTTCATGCTTGTTATCCGTGCATACTTCAAGGAAAGTAAGATGTAGGCTACCTTCTTTACAGTCACATCTCACGCGGAAAGCGAGGCAGCGGCCATATTTTGTCGTGCCATCGCGCGGCTGGCTGCAACATCGCGCGGCTGGACGAAACACCTGCAAGTATCCCATTTTCGCTCATCGAAAATGCTCTACAGCAAGTTCGAAGACTATGAACTTACCTCTATTGCAGCTCTGCGAGCTTGCACAACTCTCGAGGTCCATAGCGCCGCTGAACAGTCGTCGACAAACCCAGCTCCGGCCACACAATACCGACACAGGCCATGAAAGCGGTACAAATGGCGCGCGAAAAGTCGTCTTGAAATATTTGCGCAGGAACACGGGGACACAGAAGAGACACACAAAAGTTGCGAAAAGTCGGTGTTGTGCTTAGAATAAAAGGCGAAACAACACACCTATAGGATAATTATGCTAAAATTTAACAAACTAAAGTTCATATATTGTACTTAAGAACAAAAAAAATTGTATGTTTAATGACTGAAAGCAAGTAACGTTAATTTTTTTTTTCATTTTTTGAGGTTTTGAAAACTTTTGAAATAGCGCGGGATTTAAAGAGACAAAGCTGATGAGGAATTTCTGTCGTTCATTAACGCACACATCTCTCCCGTTTCTAGGACGTAAAATTTCGAATAAATTCGTAACTTTTATGCAGAAAATACATCATTTCATTACTCTTTAAATATTGTTATATTATTTATTTTTTACACGCATGCTTTTGCTTCACTCGATGACTGAGTGAAGCAAAAATATGTAACTAGAATAGTTTCATTTTATGCGCGATTGGCGCCCAGCCAGAGTCAACATTACCAAAGGAGATTGAGAACACAAAATACTCATGCAATACGTTCTTTATAGACGTCCTAGACAGGATATTTTTAGGATATCCTTTGTGGGACATATTTAACAAATTTGCACTGGATGTCTGACTGCTATCCCCTGCAAGTCCGTTGATGTCCACGGATGTTCGGAGTTGTTTCGGGATGTCCAGCGGATCATGTGTTTTCATTGGGATTAAAATGTTACACACTGAATTCATCAACTGCTGGGGGGTAGCCAGATTCCTGGAACTTCACTACTTGTGTTCTGAAACTTTCGCTTACGAGATGCACACACGATTCCTGCAAATCTACCATGAAACATGCTTTCACGACGCCCCTCTTAACTAATTTCGAATGCCCGGACCTGTATTCTAGGATTGGTTTGGCACTTCGTGGGTGCTAACCCCCAAATTCTTAGTTCTTCTGTCCTCGTTTTATGTGCGCTTAAAAAGCTTTTGCTCTAATATTGTTTTTACAGGTGTCAATAAGCTAGGTAAGATTTGTGTGGCTGTGCAGAGAAAGAATGAGAGAGTAAAAAGCAAGAAGCGGACTGATATTTGTTTCGTAAAACACACCAATAAATTCACTGATTACCGTACAAATGTAGCATATAAGGTCCCTTTCAGATGTGGCGGCTTCTGCGTAGGACAAAACAGAGAAATTCGATGAATGCGCACTTGTGCACCGGCATAGGAATGAAGAAACGCGTCTGATGATTGAGGCACGGCATATCGATAAAAAAATTCAAGGACACTGTAAATTCCGAAGCGTGTTCGGCGAACGCCTGTGCCCATTGAGACGGGGTTGGTCAGAATGGAACGCAATGCACGCGTCTCCCTTCTTACATGATTGGGCACGCTGGGTACAGCGTGCCCAATCACGTAAGCAAAGAGCGAGCGCTGAAGAGTCTGACGCGAGGCGCGACCGACGCGACCCGCGTCCATGGCGCGCCCCGGCTGCCACCTGGCACCGTGCCGGGGCATGGACGGAGGGAGGGACGGACGTGAGCGCGAGACATTAGGCGCTTTTAGCTGACCGATTCTGCGGTCCGTTCCCGTTCCGCTCAAACGCTCAACGTTACCGGAGCGCAAGGCGCGTTGTTGGTTTTAGCCAAGCGTCTTTCGGTCAAGTCAAGTGCGACGCCATCAGCGCATGAAAGCGCGTTTCAAACGCGCGGCGTTGAGGCAGCGCGTTCAGTGCATCTGTGCACAAACCCGGCGACGGTCCGGTCACACGCTCAGCGCTGACCGTCTGGCGCATGCGCAGTGGCACCACCACCGGCTGGCTGAGCGGAGCGGGAGGCAAAATACAGTCAGCTAAAAGCGCCTATTAAAGGCTTTCGCCCTAATAGTGGCAGCGCATGCGTGAGCCAACCGTTGATTAGCTTGCATAAAGATGAAATCAAATGTCTTCGCAGTTATCTTTCACGCAGACCACCACGCGTGCCAGATTGAAAGGTTCGCACATTGCATGCGCAGATAAGTTTTCGTACCTTCTTTCTTTTCCGCCGTTGTGCGCATCTTCAGTTGTTGAGGCGTTTGTGGTGGCCTGACTTCCTTCTCGTGTCCGTGTTTGCACGCCCTGTATTTTAGCTTTAGTGACGTCACACCATATTAGAGCGACGTGCGATTACACACCACTCCGCTGCACTTAGGCAAGCCAAGAGAGCGTCGGTTGCGACTAATTTTTTTCTCAGCATGCTGCCGATGTAGCCAAGCTTGCCAGCATTTTACAAAGTGCTTCACATCGTCAGCATACCGAGTTACAATTGCCGTAAACGTGCGACGCGATAGGTGGGGCCGCTTGGCGGCGTCAAGATCAACCAGTTAAGCACAGAATTGTTGTTCCAGGAATGAAGTGTGTTCTACTTCTCTGCTGGTCTAAATTTTCTGCAGCAACGTATTTCCAAATGCCTTGCCTTTTTAAGCATTTTTTTCGCCATGGTTACCTCGCGAAAACAAAGAACCGCACCTATAATTGTGGTTGCACGAAGCATCACTAGATGTCCATACCATCGTCTGGTAACTCCGAAAAGATATGTGCGTTACCGGAAGTCTTTCCACGATAATACATTCTATTAGAGAATTTTGGCGAAGAAGAACCAAAGTTTATTTTCAGGGAAGGGGTAGAAAAGGCGGTACTCAGGAGCGTGTTGGTTAGGGCCCCAAGTCCAGGGCCCCTCCGGCTTGCGCCGCTCGCCTGACTTGACTCAGAAGCGCTAATTGCACCTCTGAGTCCGAGCTGTCAAGTTGTGCCTCCCACTGCTCCGAACTTCCTACAATGTTGTTGCCTAAAAATGAGTTCAAACTCTCTGGCTTTCGGTCACACACCCAAGAGATGTGATATAAAGTTGGCAAACCGCCGCACCACGGACAAGCGTTACGGTACAACGTAGCATATATTTTGCTGAGCCGCGATAAATTTGAAAAGACTCCCGTCTGCACCTTGCGGAGATCCGTAGCGTCTTCCCCTTCAAGCGATTTCTGGGGGTCACTATATTTTTGTCGTGTGCTCCGCTGGTAAGCGAGAATGTCTTTTGGGGCCATTAAATGGGGTTCGATTGTGGGAGGCTGACGCTCCGCTCGGTTCGTCAAATCTCGAGCTAAAGCGTCCGCTCTCTCATTCCCTTCCAGGCCAGCGTGTGCGAGCCACCAAATTAGCCGGTGTCTGATGGTTAAGTGAGGTCCAATCAGTTTATTATTTTTGCGGCTAAGCGTCCGTTCCTAGAAAGTCGGCACGCTTCTTGGGAGTCTGAGATTATGAGTGATTGTTCTTCCTCTGTATGTTCTTGCTCTCAATGGCCAAGGCTATGGCAAAGGACTCCGCCTTGGCAATTGAGGAAGTGCATAGAGAGGCACTCGTGACTAGAGGCCGGATTTTTAGGCACTAAAAAATCACGTTTGTGGCTCCAGAAATAGGCAGGCAAAATACACTTTTAGGCCCCCCAAAATTTGTAAATATAGGCACAATAAATTTTTACAAACACTCATTTTCGAAGAAAGACGTGCGCGACCTGTGTATACGACAAGAAAGCAAACAAATTTTATAGTTTATGATGACACCAAGGCGTCAATGGTTTAACATAGCCATGCAATTGTCCTTTTTCCCGCACGGTTTCCAGAACATGGTCTCTCCTTTTATTGTCCAGCATGGTGAGTTAATTAAGTGTCCCCCGTCGAAAAAACATGCCCCTGAGTTTCTTTCTTTTCGGCATGGCTGAGAAGGGCAGCACAGGAGCCAAAAAATTGAAGGACACTTTGTACATTCCAAAGTGCGTTCGGCGAAAGCGTGTGGCCATCCACTGACGGAAAGAGGGACGGAAAGAGGGACGGAAAGACCGACGGACGGACAGACGGATGGACGGACATCCGGACGGACAGACGGACATCCGGACGGACGGACGGACAGACGGACATCCGGACGGACAGACGGACGGACAGACGGACTTGCGGACGGACGGACGGACAGACGGACATCCGGACGGACGGACGGACAGACGGACATCCGGACAGACAGACGGACATCCGGACGGACAGACGGACATCCGGACGGACGGACATCCGGACGGACAGACGGACATCCGGACGGACGCACGGACGGATGGACAGACGGACATCCGGACGGATAGACGAACATCCGGACGGACAGACGGACATCCGGACGGACGGACGGACAGACGGACATCCGGACGGACAGACGGACGGACAGACGGACTTGCGGACGGACAGACGGACATCCGGACGGACGGACGGACAGACGGACATCCGGACAGACAGACGGACATCCGGACGGACAGACGGACATCCGGACGGACGCACGGACGGATGGACAAACGGACATCCGGACGGATAGACGAACATCCGGACGGACAGACGGACATCCGGACGGACGGACGGACAGACGGACATCCGGACGGACAGACGGACATCCGGACGGACAGACGAACATCCGGACGGACAGACGGACATCCGGACGGATAGACGGGCATCCGGACGGACAGACGGACATCCGGACGGACGGACGGACAGACGGACATCCGGACGGACGGACAGACGGACGGACGGACAGACGGACATCGGACGGACAGACGGACGGACGGGCGGACAGACGGACATCCGGACGGACGGACGGACAGACGGACATCCGGACGGACGGACATCCGGACGGAGGGACGGACATGCGGACGGACGGACGGACATCCGGACGGACAGACGGACATCCGGACGGACGGACGGATGCCGGACGCCGTACGGACACCGGACGGAGGACACCGGACGCCGTACGGACACCGGACGGAGGACACCGGACGGACGTGAGCATGAGACATTAAAGGCTTTCGCCTTAATAGCTTGACCACTAAAAGGCCAGAAGGGTCTTTTAGCCTCGTATTGGCCGGGTCTAATCACGCAGGATCAATTTCTCCTCTGTCTGGGAACACCTTAAAGGGCCCTTTACCAGGTTTGAGCATTTCGAGCTGGCAAGTGTAATGCATGCACTGGGCGCTAACGACCACGTCTGCCAAGATTTGCAACGCTACGCGTCCCGGAAAGAGGAGAAATCTCAGACTGAACGCCGCTTGCTCTTGATCTCACGGGCGCGCGCACCAATATGGAGGAGGTGACGTACAACAAGGAATGTTCCTGCGTACATCATAGTAGTACGTGACACTGCGAGAATTATTCGAGGCGTCATGTGTAATTTGTGCAATCTGTTGCTTGAACAGAAGAAGGAAAGTTGATAGAAATATTAAACCATACAAAATGAATCTATGCGCGTTATTTATTTATTTTTTTACTTTGAATAGAGCTCGGTGCGAGACTTAGCTGCCACCATTTCGTTTGCGCTCCTGTTCTCGCCGTTCCCGCGTCGTGCCGGCGCCAGTCCACTTGGCATGTTTGACATGTTAATGCAGTCACGTCGCGCAATACAAATTTTGGAGTATATCAAGCTAGCGAACTGGACGCAAGCGCACCATGAGCGTTGCATGTAAATGGCATTGTAGATGACATCCATGCCAAGATTTATGTTACCACCTGCCACTTATTTTCGCATAATTTTTTACCTCGAATGGCAGTGAGACGCGAGACTAATCTGCCTCCGTTTCGCATGCGTTCGTATTCTGGCGCTTTGCGCATCGTGCAGACGCCATCAGCGTTCGACCGTTTAAATTGGCGGACACTTTGTCAATTCCAAAGTGTGTTCCTCGAACGCCTGTGCCTATTGAGACGAGTTCGGTCAGAATGGAACGTGATGCGCGCGTCTCCCTCCTTGCATGTTTAGAGACGCCGGGCACAACGACGCTACGCAAGCAAAGCGCGAGCGCTGTAGAGTCCAACGCGACCGGCGTCCTTTGGCGCGCCCCGGCGCCCACTTGGCACCGAGCCAAGGTACAGCTGGAGGGACGGACGGACGGACGGACGTGATCATGAGACATTAAGGGCTTTCGCCTTAAAAATTTGGTGTATGTCAAGCTAGCGAAACGGCCACGAGAGTGTCATGAGCTGGGCTGCAAGTCATGTTGCTGATGACATGTGTTGATCTTTATATTACCACTTTTCGTTTAGGCTCGTCATACGATCATGTTACTGAATACCAAATTTGGTGTATATCAAGCTAGCGAAACGGCCACGACAGTTCATGAGCGTGGCATGCAAGGCATGTTGCACATGACATGTCATGATTTCCATATTACCACTTGTCATTTATGCTCGTCATACAATCACGTCCCTCAATACCAAATTTGGTGCATATCAAGCTAGCGAAACGGCCGCGAGCGTGTCATGAGCGTGGCATGCAAGTCATGTTGCACATGACATGCCATGATTTCCATATGACGACTTCGCCTTTATGCTCGTTATACAGTCACGTCGCGCAATACTAAATTTGGTGTATATCAAGCTAGCGAAACCGCCGTCAGCGCATCATGAGCGTGGTATGTAAATCATGTTGTACATGACATGCGCGGCATGATTTTCATATTACCACCTGTCATTTATGTTGGTCATGCAGAAATGTCTCATCGCACCAGTTTTTGGATATATCAAGTTAAGAAAACGGCCTCAGGAGCACGATGGCCATGGCGTGTAAATCATACTTTTCATGACAAGTTAGTCATGATTTTCATGATATGACCAGTCATTCACGTTTGTCATGCAGTCATGTTATGCCATACCAATTTTGTTATAAATCCCATTAACGACACGGCCAGGAGAGCACGAAGTCGTAGGCGGCAGATAGATAGATAGATAGATAGATAGATAGATAGATAGATAGATAGATAGATAGATAGATAGATAGATAGATAGATAGATAGATAGATAGATAGATAGATAGATAGATAGATAGATAGATATGCTCAAAGTCTCCGAAGTTCGCTAAGAAATGCTTCGCATTTAAAAACCGACTGCTCGCGCCGCACAACCGTTCACTGGCCGCCCCGCATATTGTCACGTGGTCGTGACGTCGACGAAGGCAGCAGTCGGTAGGTTCAAAATGAAACTGTTTATTTGGGCCGAACTTGTGGCCAGTAAACGGAAAGTCAGATTACAGCAATACACACTGGCACTGATAGCGGCGAACAGAGCGTCGGCCGTCGATCAACTAAACATCGTTGGGACGCGCCGGCTTTTATAACTCACGCGTCGAACATTCTAGCCTTATCACTAGTCGTCGCGCACGCTCTGGAATAATCTTGAGTGTTAGCGTCTTGCGTGCAATCTTAACAGAACGATCTACTACAAGCGAGAAGCTTCTGGAACAATAAGGTGTGGTCTGCGCCGAGTACTGCTGATAGTCTTTGTGGGCGGAAAACGAATGCAGTAAAAGAAACGCGCGTGGCAATGCCCCCCTCTAAAAAGGCATCGTCCCGATGCTTAAAACAGAACACGGAGGAAAATGCATGCAACAATAAATCACAACAATAAAGAAAGAAAGTACAATAATTAAGCAATAAGTGCAGTCCTCAGGTTTGCTAACGCGCGTAATACGGCTTGAGGCGCACGACATGGACGACTTCAGGGCGCGCACGGCGCCGTTGAGAGTTCGTTATGCCGTCCGGGACGACCTCGTAGTCCAGCCCACCGAGTCGTCGAAGCACCTTGTACGGCCCGAAGTATCGCCGAAGAAGTTTTTCACTAAGTCCGCGTCGGCGTATCGGTGTCCACACCCAAACGCGGTCGCCGGCCTGGTATTCCACGAAGCGTCGTCGAAGATTGTAACGGCGGCTGTCGGTCGTCTGCTGATTATTGATGCGCAGACGGGCGAGTTGTCGGGCTTCTTCAGCGCGCTGAAGGTAGACGGTGACGTCGAGGTTTCCTTCGTCGGCGACGTTGGGCAGCATGGCGTCGAGCGTCGTTGCCGGGTTCCTACCGTAGACCAACTTGTATGGCGCCATCTGTGTCGTCTCCTGCACGGCCGTGTTGTATGCGAAGGTCACGTACGGAAGGATGGTGTCCCACGTCTTGTGTTCGACGTCGACGTACATGGCCAGCATGTCGGCGATGGTCTTATTTAGACGCTCGGTCAGGCCGTTGGTCTGTGGGTGGTACGCGGTGGTCCGGCGGTGACTTGTTTGGCTGTATCCCAAGATCGCCTGGGTTAGGTCAGCCGTAAACGCCGTGCCTCTGTCGGTGATGAGAACCTCTGGGGCGCCGTGTCGAAGGACCATGTTCTCAACGAAGAACTTGGCTACCTCGGCGGCACTGCCTTTCGGCAGGGCTTTTGTTTCGGCGTAGCGGGTGAGGTAGTCGGTGGCTACGACGATCCATTTGTTTCCGCAAGTCGACGTTGGGAACGGCCCCAGGAGGTCCATCCCGATCTGCTGGAACGGTCGCCGAGGAGGCTCGATCGGCTGAAGGAAGCCTGCTGGTCTTGTTGGCGGTGTCTTCTGTCGCTGACAGTCCCTGGACGTCCTTACGTAGCGAGCGACGTCGGCGGCAAGGCGCGGCCAGTAGTACTTTTCCTGTACTCTGGCGAGCGTGCGGGAAAGTCCGAGGTGTCCAGCCGTCGGGTCGTCGTGTAGAGCCTGCAGGATTTCTGGTCGCAATGCTGAAGGCACTACGAGGAGGTAGCTTGCTCGAAGTGGCGAGAAATTCTTCTTTATGAGAACGCCGTTTCGCAAGAAAAACGACGCGAGTCCTCGCTTGAATGCCTTTGGGACAATGGCGGTCTTGCCTTCGAGGTACTCCACAAGGCCTTCGAGTTCCGGGTCGGCTCGCTGTCGTTCGGCGAAATCATCGGCACTTATGGTTCCCAAGAAGAAGTC
The DNA here is from genome assembly GCA_030522465.1 of Rhipicephalus appendiculatus. NCBI lineage: Eukaryota > Metazoa > Arthropoda > Arachnida > Ixodida > Ixodidae > Rhipicephalus > Rhipicephalus appendiculatus. Next base: position 1,726,168 of record JALIZH010032958.1, read on the forward strand.
ATCCTCCTGGTCATCCTGCGGCGGCGGGTCGACGGGGGCGCGAGACAAGCAGTCGGCGTCAGAGTGTTTTCGTCCGGACTTGTAAACGACGGTAACGTCGAATTCTTGAAGTCTCAAACTCCATCTTGCGAGACGACCTGAAGGGTCCTTCAGGTTAGCTAGCCAACACAAGGCGTGGTGGTCGCTCACAACTTAGAAGGGCCTGCCGTAGAGGTAGGGGCGAAACTTTGACGTTGCCCAGATGATGGCAAGGCACTCCTTTTCTGTTGTCGAATAGTTGGCTTCTGCCTTGGATAGCGACCGGCTAGCATAACTGATAACCCTTTCCACGCCGGCAGTTCTCTGGACAAGAACGGCGCCGAGTCCTACGCTGCTTGCGTCGGTGTGGATTTCCGTGTCGGCGTGTTCGTCGAAATGCGCAAGTTTTGGAGGCGTCTGCAGGCGTCGTTTCAATTCTTGAAATGCTTCGACTTGCGCCGCTCCCCACTTGAATGCCACGTCGTTTTTCGTGAGCTGAGTTAGTGGCTCGGCGATGCGCGAAAATTCCTTGACGAAGCGTCTATAATAGGCGCATAAGCCGAGAAATCGGCGTACGGCTTTCTTGTCTGTGGGCGGCGGGAAGGCAGCGATGGCAGCTGTTTTCCGTGGGTCGGGGCGAACTCCAGACTTGCTCATGACGTGACCCAAGAACAGAAGTTCCTCGTATGCGAAGCGGCACTTTTCTGGCTTCAGGGTGAGTCCGGAGGCCTTTATTGCTTGAAGTACAGCCTGAAGGCGCCGGAGATGTTCGTCGAAGTTTGATGAAAACACAACGACGTCGTCTAAGTACACAAGGCAGGTCTGCCACTTCAAGCCGGCTAGTACAGTGTCCATAACACGTTGGAACGTCGCAGGTGCCGAGCAAAGACCGAAGGGCATGACCTTTGAACTCGATGAGGCCGTCTGGTGTGATAAAGGCAGTCTTCTCTCGGTCTCTCTCGTCGACCTCGATTTGCCAATAGCCGGTCTTGAGGTCCATCGACGAAAAGCACTGCGCGCTGTGGAGTCGATCCAGGGCGTCGTCTATACGTGGGAGAGGATACACGTCCTTCTTCGTGATCTTGTTCAGGCGGCGATAATCGACGCAGAAACGCAGGGTTCAGTCCTTCTTCTTCACTAACACCACGGGTGACGCCCAAGGACTCTTGGAAGGCTGGATGATGTCGTCGCGTAGCATTTCGTCGACTTGTTGCTTTACGGCGTCGCGTTCTCGCGTTGAAACTCGGTACGGGCTCTGGCGGAGTGGTCTCGCATTTTCCTCTGTTATGATGCGGTGTTTCGCGATTGGGGTCTGTCGAATTCTTGACGACGACGAGAAGCAGTCCTTGAATTGCAAGAGCAGACTTTTGAGCTGATCCTTGCTTGTGCTTCGGGAGGCTCGGGTTGATGTTGAAATCTGTGTGGGGACTTCGAATCGTCGAAGCAGGTTCGGTAGCATCGGAGAGGGCGAAAGCATTGCTGGTGTCCACGAACTTCTCGACGTAGGCGACCGTCGTACCAATGTTAAGGTGCCTATATTCATGGCTGAAGTTTGTCAGCAGTACCTTTGCTTTGCCATCACGCAACTCGGCGATGCCTCTTGCGACGCAAATCTGGCGTTCACGAGCAGGTGCTGATCACCCTCGATGACGCCTTCGAAGTCTGCGGGTTCTTCGGTGCCGACGGAAATGATGACGCTGGATAAAGGCGGAACGGTGACCTGCTCTTCTATCAGATTTAGAGCATGGGTCGCTGGCGTCGTGTGGGGCGGCAGTGCGTTTTCTGAGGTTAGGGTTATTGATTCAGACCTCAGGTCGATCACGGCGCCATGTTGACTGAGAAAGTCCATCCCAAGTATCACATCCCTGGAGCACTCTTGCAGGATTACAAAGCCTCGCTGGGTAAATCCGATTATTGATAGTGACTCTTGCTGTACAGACTCCAATTGGAGTTATCAGGTGACCTCCAGCTGTCCGGATCTCGGGTCCACTCCAAGCGGTCTTTACTTTCTTCAGCTTGGCGGCGAATGGCCCACTGACGACGGAATAGTCGGCACCTGTGTCGACGAGAGCGGTGACGTTGTGACCGTCGATGAGAACGTCGAGATCGCTAGTTCATCGTCTCGCGTTGCGGTTAGGTCGCGACGTCGGGTCACGGCTGCGTCGGTTTGTTCCGCCGGTTCCACGTTGCGCAGTGATGTCTTCTTCGGGCTGCGAAGTTTCCACGCCAGGGCCTGGTTCGTCTTGCGACGGGTTCTTTAGATTTCGTTGCGGCATCGTCGTCGTCGGCGGCGGAGGATCTTCGGTAGTTCGTCGTACAGCAACCGCACCTCCATCGGTTGCTGCCCTTAGTTTTCCGAGTAAGGGCTAGGAGATCGGCCCCGGTTTGGGCCAGCGTACTGCCGGCGGTGCGGTGACATGTAGCGGCCAGGCGACGGCGAGCGGGATGGTCGTCGGGGTGTCCACTGAGCTCCTGCGAGGTAGTCGGCGATGTCGCGTGGTCTTTCACCCCGCTGTGGACGCGGCGCGTCGATGGCGAAACCACGCAGTCCCATCTGGCGGTACTAGGCAGCGGCGGTAGGTGTGGCCAGCTTCTCCGCAGTGATAGCACAGTGGGCGGTGGTCAGGGGCGCGCCAAACGTCGGTCTTTCTCGGAGCGTTGCGCTGGCCGGCGGGTGGACGGTATGGAGGCGGTGGTGGTGGCGGCGGCGTCTGGCGACGGAACTGCGGTGGTGCGAAGCCTTCACGTGGGCGCGGTGGTGGAGCGTTACGGACGCGCTGCAGCAGCGTAGCTCATAGCCTGCGGTTGCTGCTCTGCTAGCTGAGGAACCCCCAGGGATTGCTGGATCTCCTGGCGCACGACGTCAGCGAGAGAATCCACTTGAGGTTGGGAGGATGGCAACAGCTTACGCAGCTCTTCCCTAACTATGGCCCTGATGGCCTCGCGCAGGTCGTCGGATTGCAGCGCCTGAACCTCCCCGTAGGTCGTCGAGGGAATGCGGCGGTTGTACTGGCTAGTACGCATTTCCAGGGCCTTCTCGATGGTCGTGGCCTCCGCGACAAATTCCGTGACCGTCTTTGGTGGGTTGCGTACAAGGCCGGCAAACAGGTCTTGCTTAACCCCCCGCATCAAGAAGCGAACCTTCTTTTCCTCGGACATGGCGGGGTCAGCGTGGCGGAAGAGTCGGGTCATTTCCTCCACGAAAATAGTGACGCTTTCGTTAGGAAGTTGCACCCGTGTCTCCAGCAAGGTTGCAGCCCTTTCCTTTCGGACGACACTCGTGAAGGTTTCCAAAAAAGTGCCGCGAAAGATGTCCCAGGTTCGAAGAGTGGACTCCCGATTCTCGAACCAGGTCCTAGCTGCGTCGTCTAAGTAAAAGTATACGTGGCGCAGCTTGTCGTCGGCGTCCCAATTGTTGAATGTTGAGACCCTTTCGAATGTCTCAAGCCAGGTTTCGGGGTCTTCACTTGGAGATCCGTGAAACGTCGGCGGCTCTCTGGGTGGCTGCATCACGATTGCCGCGGGGGGGCACTGCGGTCGTCATCGTGCTTGTTGTCTTCGTCGCCGTGGTACGGATCTTGTCGGGTAGGGGTCCGTATTCTGGTGGGAGACCTTGCTGCCTGCGGCTGGCTCGCTGCTCAGCGTCCACGTCGGTGTCCCCTTGGCGGTGTGGGCTTGGCTCACGGTTGGAGGGGGGCGTTCGGTACATGGACCGGGAAGCACCTCCACCAGATGTCACGTGGTGGTGACGTCGACGAAGGCAGCAGTCGGTAGGTTCAAAATGAAACTGTTTATTTGGGCCGAACTTGTGGCCAGTAAACGGAAAGTCAGATTACAGCAATACACGCTGGCACTGATAGCGGCGAACAGAGCGTCGGCCGTCGATCAACTAAACATCGTTGGGACGCGCCGGCTTTTATAACTCACGCGTCGAACATTCTAGCCTTATCACTAGTCGTCGCGCACGCTCTGGAATAATCTTGAGTGTTAGCGTCTTGCGTGCAATCTTAACAGAACGATCTACTACAAGCGAGAAGCTTCTGGAACAATAAGGTGCGGTCTGCGCCGAGTACTGCTGATAGTCTTTGTGGGCGGAAAACGAATGCAGTAAAAGAAACGCGCGTGGCAATATATAGGCACTGGATCCTGACCTGCAAGGTAGTGCCGGTGGGAGATTTCTCCTGTGCGTTGTTGAACAATAAAAATTCGCACCGTGCGCGTTAACTAATAGCAGACTGCGGGTCTCTGTGTCCAATAGGAGTCTTCTGTCTCTCATTGCCCATTAGCAGCGATTGGCATGTTCCAGTAGAAAAGACAGGTCCATCACTGCGTGGTAACCGCCTCCCCAGGTTTATCTCCTGCGCAACGCCGCGATGAGCGCCAGCGTCAACGCCGCCGCCAGTGTAAGCGTTAGCGCCCGCTGCTTCGCATGCGCACATGGTTCCGTTTAGCGGGAGATGGTGTAATGTTTTTCATGCAAGGCGTTCGTGCATCGAGCGTGAGACTTACGTGACGGGCACTTCAACCTAGCACATCATTCTGGGCTGGTGGCACACGTCATGTAATCATACATGCCCCTGATGACCACAATTATCTCCTTATATTGCACACACCACTGCATATTCTCCACACCTGCCTGGTTTGTTTACGTACGCACTGTGTTGCTCTAACGGGTTATGATGGCCGCTTTCTTTCTCTTGCGATTCGTCCGCACATACGTCATTCATAGAGACGCACAGCCCGGCGCATATCGTAATAGATCACCAAGATTCCCTTATGGCGAGCTCCAAGTAACGCACACACACGCATACACGTGTATGTGGCAACGCTAATCCCATGGCTTTTGCGGACGGTAATCGTACACAGACGCGCACATTCCGACTTCGCCTCGCTGCACACGAATGATCGCGACAATCGCCGACGTGGTGACGCTCAGGCGATATGCTTATGCTTGGTGGATCCGAGCGATGGAAGCAACACACGCCGTGATGCAACTTGAGGCTGCCGAAACGACAGAACGCGATAGAGCGTTGTAACACTCCGAGCTGCTGCCGCTTCGGTGCACTTCAAACGCGGCACACTCACAAGCTTCTACTGCATCGAATGACGACCGGTGTGGATGATGCTGCGTACGTGCGGATAACAGTCGGAAAGAGCTTCTTCTAGAAGAAACAAACGCGACAGGAATTCGAACTGTAGGACGGCTCTCTGTTTTGGTGCAGCGGTACCTCGCCTCTCGTCTCGAACGGGGCCATGTTGAATTTTTCATTGGTTCGTCTTAACCGTTACGTCATAGTAAAGAGCGGCCGTAGTTGGACGCGCATAATAGAAATGGACAGCGGTACAGTTTATTTTTTATTCTTAGCTTGTCACCGACTATAGGTTGTCGCACCTATAGAGTTCCGAAACGTCAATTTTGCCCGGTGACATGAACTACGGTCTCAAACTGTACACGAAAGCAAAATTTTAGTTTCAATAGTGCTCATATAGGCGCCGTTTTTGAAAATAGGCATTTCTAGACACTTACAGATATTTAGGCGAAACCCCCCACAATAGGCACTTATAGGCACTATAAAAACACTATAAAAGCCCTCCATAACCCCTGATTCCTGCTCATATATCAAAGTGAAACGATAGGAACGCAAGGAACAAAATAGGCATTTGCCTAAAATTTGGTCTCTAGTCATGACCGTCTTCAAATCCCAGTCAACTGCTGTTGCCACGCATTTCGCCCAGTTGTATCTGGCCGCGTCAACGTATATGACTTTTGTCTTTGCTGTTAATTGTTTCTTAAGCCACTTAACTCGTTCTTCTCTCCTTCTTGTGTTTTCCTCTCTAGTCATATTTTTTGGTAAAGGCGCAACCGAAATCATGCGACGGATGGTTTCTGGCACGCCTATCAGAAACCTCGTCTAACTGTTGGGGGGTATGGTGGTATACCTAGTCGTGTCAGGATCTCTCTGCCAGAGCGTGTTTTGCTTAGACGGTTTCTTTGGGAGATAAGAACTGCCGCCTTTAGCTCGGCGTACGTATTGTGCACGCCGAGCTCATGTAATGTACTGGTTGGCGTATTTACAGGTAGTCCCAAGGCCGCTTTATAAGCACTTCGGATAATGGAGTGGAGCCTGCCCTTCTTGGCTTTTTTTTAGCGTGTGGAAAGGCAGGCCGTATTATCCTGCTCATTACTAGCGCCTGCACCAGTCGTAACGCGTCTTTTTCCTTCATACATTTCGGGTGAAATGTTATCCTTTGGATCATCCTTGCAATTTGCTTTTGTTGTGGTTTTCAGTCTAGTGATGGTGTGGCTTGCTCTATCATTGCTTTGAATCCAGAATCCCAGGATTCTTGCTATGCTAACCTCCCGAATGTTATTCGCTTCCACTTGAATTTCTACGCTCGCATTACTTTTATATCGTTTGTCGTGTATTCGGATCAGTTCTGATTTCTCCGGGGCGCAGTGAAGTCCACTGGCACTGGCAAATTTTTCTACAGCTTTGGCGGCTTCCTGTAGAGTTTCCTCTTTCGCTGCCAAAGTTACTCGCGTGGCCCAAAGAGTAATGTCGTCCGCGTATAAGGTGTACCCCAGTCGCGCGACCTCCTCCAGAGCACGGGCGAGTCTTCGCATTGCAATATTAAATAGCAAGGGGGGAAATGATCACCCCTTGGGTGGTGCCCTTGTTGGGCATCTGAAATGTTTGGGATTTGGCTTGGCCAATGCTTATTGTAGCCTGCCTTCCGGTGAGGAAAGCCTTTATATAGTTGAATGTTCTTTCGCCGCATCCAATTTCTTCAGTTCAGAGAGGATGGCGTTGTGAGACATGTTGTCGAAAGGTCATTTTAAATCTAGTGCTAGGATTAGGTGTTCACTGCCTTTAGGATTTCCCTTGAGCACTTCTTCCTGCAGGAAGAGGAAGGCGTCCTGCGTAGACAGACCGCAACGGTAACCAAGCATTGTGGCAGGGAGGAGGTTATCTTCTTCAATGTAATTTTGTAAGCTTGTTTGCACAACCCGTTCAAAGATAATAGCGATATGGGTCTCAATGCATCTAGAGTAGGCTTTTTCCCGGGTTTGGGTATAGTAATTATATTTGCTTCTTTCCATTCATCGGGTACTATCCCTTTGTTCCAGTAATGTTCATTGAAATGGTTAGTGAGACCTTCTATTATGCTGTCGCTCAGATTCCTCATCATTGAGTTGGTTATCTGCTCTGCTACAGGGGCTGAGTTTCGCTTAGCTGCCTGAGCTGCTGCGAATACTTCATTCGTTGTTATAGGGGCGTCTAATTTCATGTTTGGGGTTCCGGTGTACTGGACTGTACTGCCGGTTGTTTGGGTGTTTCCGATGTACCTATCTTTTAGTGCTCGTATGAGCTCCTCATTAGAGCCCGGAAAGTCATCCGCAATTCTCTGTATTAATCTTTGCATTGTAGACCTAGACTTGTCAGGTACCAGCATGTTCCTGAGGATTGCCCATGTTCTCGCAGTGCTCAGAGTGTCCGCTAAGGAGCTGCAAAACTGGACCCAGCCTTCTGCTGCTAATTTTTGACATATTCATTTGCCTCCTCTGATAGCTTTGCTATTCGGTTTGAGAAGGCGCCGGTTTAGTCGTTGTCTCTTCCACCTTTCCAGTAGGCTCCGCCTACTTTCCCGAAGGTGTAAAAGGTGTCGATCTACTGTCGGCGTTTCGGCCGTTCGCGCTATTCGCTCAGAGTTTTTCTCGTGCGCCTCACGTATCAACTCAGTCCAATCCTTGATACACTCGGGCACATGATCGGGTAGGTCGTGTTTTCGGAACGTTTCCCAGTTCGTCAACACCATTTCTCCTATTACCCTGCGCAGCCGTGGTGTAGGTAAAGAGGTGCTGAGGATATAGTGATCACTGCCGATGTTTTCCTTCATGTTTGTCCATGCGGCGTCCTTGATATTGTGCGTAAAAGTCAGATCGGGATATGTGTCCCTGCTGACGCTATTTCCCAGTCTGGTTGGTGCCGTGGGGAGCGTGATTAAATTTAGGCCTAGTTTGGAGGTCGTTGTCTCGAGACGAACACGCTAGGGTGAGTCTCGTACGTATCCCCAAGCAGTGTTGGGTGCAGTAACAACTCCCAGAGCCACCAGCCGATCCTTGGAGCCCGCAAGCGTGATGGCTTTTGACAGAAGATGCTCAAAATTTTCGCGTTTGTGTTTAGGTGGACTGTATATGTTCCCTATTACTGTTTTTGCCTTTCCTCTTTTTTGCGGTAGGAGGCTGATTATTTGGTGATTAATCTGCATTGACTCGAGATAATCGGCCTTGACCGTAATTGATTTGCTCGCCAGCGCTGCCACTCGCGGGAAGTCTGGATTTCGCAACGCGTAATATCCCTGCAGTTTGACCGGCTTGGGTCCGATCTCCTGCAGGCATATCACGTCTGGTTTGATTGGTGCCGAATTTATGTAATTCTCTAGTGCTGCCGCTCGTTTATGAAACGTGCGACAATTCCACTGCCAGACCTCTAAACAATCGGTGCTTTGGGAATTATTTTTGGCCATGATGTCCAGTCTCGTCCGTGTCGCCGCGGCCGGCCTTATATGGTTGACCACTCGTGGGTGTCGTGCTAAGGCGTTTGTTTATTGCCCTATGCATTTTTGCCACGGAATCATTGACGTATTGTGTCTGCATGTCTAGCTCGTCGCTTACAAACTTCTTTAAGTTTCGCATCTCAGCGGACACTTGGTCTTTGAAATCGGCTAGCATCTGACTAAAGCTCTTAGACAATGATACCATATTAGCCTGCGCCTTTTGCATTTGGCTTAGTAATAGTTGCATTACTTGTTCGCTATCTTTAGGTGAACCTGGGAGGGTGACTGCGTCATTCATACCCGTACTTAAGGTCTTGTCCCCCCAATGCTGCAGGACAGGGTGTCAATTCTGTTACGACTCCGCTAGGTCTATCAGCTGATCTTGTTGTTTCCAAGGCTTGGAGCCTAGATTCAAGTTTCACTGCCATAGCTGACATTGCCTTTTCGAAATCTTTGCGTTCCGCGGCAATTTGATTTCTAAGTTGCTTTTCTCTTCTATGATTTTATGGTAGTCGGGACTATCCGTTATGGGAGCAGTGGGGGATGCACGCTTCGCCCAGCTCACCTTATTTATGTGACACCAGCGCAAAACAAGGAACAAAGGACAAGGAAGAACTACAGACGAGCGCTGAACTTTCAACTGAAGTTTATCTCCGAAACGGGACAGAATATAAAGAAAAAAACGACACGTGAACATAAAAGATTGCAAAGCATAATGTGGAAATATATGAGCGCACAAGGTAAAAGGAAGGAAGAGAACTAGACAGGACAGACGCTCAACTTACAACTGCAGTTTATTAGAAATCTTTGCACGAGAACACCGAAACGCCCATGCGCAACCAACTATCACCAAAAAACGACGTCACCCCCCACAAAACGATACCAAACAAAAGTGCGAATTCCTCTCCTTTAACTAGTTAAAAAAACACACTTCTTTATCACTTAGCGCAACCGACGGCACACTGATGCATGTTCCTGCATTCGCCCTAATCTGCCCTGCTTCTGTGATCTCCCTCGCCCGTCTGTGTTCAGATTTGCTCAGAATACTCGTGCTGCCAAATTGCGGATTGCACCCACAATCCCTGCAGTGCAGAGACAGGTGCGTGCCACCTGAGAGAACATTCAAGGACGACGCATGCTCTCTAAGTCGATCATTTAGACATCGGCCCGTCTGGCCGATGTACACTTTTCCGCAGCTCAACGGAATTTTGTACACAACCTCAGAGGAACACGGTACAAACTGCGTGGCATGTTTTTTTGTGCAAGCGCTCTTTTTCACCTTTCCCTTTCCTCTATTTCCTATCATGGGGCACAGTTTAGCCAGTTTGCAGGGAGCCGTAAGCACAACGTCAACTCCGTGCTTACGGCCAATCCTCATCAGATTGTGCGACACGTTATGTACATAGGGCATGACCACCATTTTAGTTTGCCTTTTGTCCTGCGTGTTGGTGGCACTTCGCCTCTTTAACTTCTTTAACAGTGTACCGCCTACTGCCACAAGCAGACTTTTCCGGGTAACCCGAGCTGAGTAGGCGACTTACCTGATTCCGGAAACTGTGTTCCATTTTATGGGGACCTGATTTGCTCAGTGAGGAACTAAAGCAGGAATTAGCAATCGCCCTTCTTACAAGCTTGCTGTGAGCCGAGTCAAAAGGTAACAGGCCCTTCTTAGACCGCGGAGAAAACTCCCAGCAAATGTGGTCACCTTGATTCATGTATGTCGGTCAAACTGGCCGATGCGTGAACGATCGGCTGCGCGAACACAGCAACAATGTTCGTCAAATGAACAGCGGGCACTTAGCCCTTCTTTGCAGCACTTGTGACACTGGTGAGTGCAAACCCCTTTTGGAGAGGTGCCGAGTGGTGGGGCGATGTGGCTCTCAATTAACGCGGGAAATTATAGAGGCAGCAGAGATCGCGAGACTTGGCGATAATTGCGTGAGTGTCCCATCCATTGCCTTGACGGAAAAAAGAAGTTCGATTTTTGTCCCGTGCGCATGACCGCCGCAAGTGAGGTGGGCTGTTAACACTGTTTATGTTTTTTTTTTTGCAAAAAGTGCTTTGCAATCTTTTATGTTCACGTGTCGTTTTTTTCTTTATATTCTGTCCCGTTTCGGAGATAAACTTCAGTTGAAAGTTCAGCGCTCGTCTGTAGTTCTTCCTTGTCCTTTGTTCCTTGTTTTGCGCTGGTGTCACATAATGAACCACCAACTTGTCCAAAAATGTGCCCTCTTAAGTGTCACCTTATTTGTTGCCTGGCGAGGGTCGGCGTCTCCCTCTTGCACCAGGGCGTCGTCTGCATGCGGCGCCACGCTCTTCTTTTGAGGGTGTATTTTCCAACGTTGTTGACCTTCGTGACGGTGGCGTAGTCCTGAGGCCTTGGTCTCGATTGAGAGCTCGACTGTGGCCTCGACTGTGGCCTTGACTTTGACCTCGACCGTGACTTCGACCGTGACTTCGACCGTGACTTCGACCGTGACTTCGACCCGGATGGGCTCTCGCTCGGGCTTCCCGATGGTGGCGATTCTCGTTCCGAGCTGAACCACTGTGGTTGGCGACGGTGTGGAGGCTGCGTCGCCCTCGTTTTCCTTGGAGTAAGTTTCTTAAGTTTCATTTTGCAGGATCTTTCTCCAGCAGCGTGGCCTTCGCCACAGATCGCGCGCTTCGGAGGGCACTCGTGTTCCGATTGTGGCGTGGCTGTTCCGCATTGGGTGCACACTTTTGCATTTGGAGATGGGCAAACGTCATAGCGGTGTTCCGTTGAGCGACACACCTTGCACACTTGCGTCGTTGGCTTGTATGGGTGACACAATGCCCCTGCTCCCATGAAGTATACGCCTCTAGGCAATGTGCTGCCCGTGAAAGTAATAAGTGCAGTCTTGGAATGATCCGAGCATTCTGGCTCGTTCGATGGTCACTCCTTGAGTTCGGATACGCAAGTTGGCCATCAGTTCGGTTTGTGACGTTCCGGTGGGTATTCCGTGAATCATTCCTCTTAGAACATCTTCAGGGTCCTCCACATAGGCGTTGAGAGGATAGATGTGACCTCTGATAATGAGTCGAGTGACTTCTCGTAGATGCCTTGCAACGTGTTCTTCCGGCGTCGATACAACAATGATGTTCGAGCCAGGGTGTACACGAAGCATCAAATTGCTTCCATCAAATTTCCGCTGACAGGCGTCGATGATCACGACGGAAATTTCCGACCCGAGTAAATCTTTCACTACGAGTCCTTTGTGGGGTCTCATAATAATCTTTATGTCGTCCTTGGGCAAGGGTGGCAGATGCCGGCGTCTCCGACGTTTGCGATGGAAGCCTTGCTTTGCCGTGCCCTCCGGCGCATTTGGATCATCAGATTTGAGTGGAGCAGGCCCTTTGTCGGCTTCCTTCTGCTTTTTTTGCTGGTGCTTCTTCTTCCGACCGCTTAGAATGGTGTGCCAGCCATCCTCCGTCCACGCGCAGTCGCACGAGTGGCCCGTAACAGCCGCCGCGTTGGCAGCGGCTTCGTCGGTCATCACTCGCTGCGCCTGCGACTGGGTTTTCGGTGGTGTCGATTCGGGAGTCGAGTTCGTGTCGTTGAAAGTTATTGTTTCCGATGGCCGAGAGGGCCCAGGGGATTCTCCGTCCCCTTGCATTGGCGCGAAGGGAGGTTTGGGCGTCGTTAAGCATGCCACGGCACAAGCGGTGAGCGGACGCCGTCACCGCCGCAACTTCGCCAGCTCCAACGCCGTCACTGCTCCACTGTTTCAGTCCGCACACTAATAGATGTTCCTTGTTCGGAGAAAAAGCGCTCACCTTCAGTCCCCGTCGATTCCGAAAGTATCCGAAGGTTTTGAGGCAGAGCACCAGAAACGCACCCCACTCGGGCGAGCTTCCCGCGTCGCAAGCCTCCCGCCGATGCTGTCGTCGTCAGCGTTGGCGAGTCTCCTTGTGCTCCTAGTCGTTCGTCTTCTAATTTCTTCGTTAAATTGGTGGAGATCCGAAAAATTTGATGTCTTCGTATCCCTTGCAACTTCACGAAAATGGTGAAGTGCTCTGTAGGTAGGTTTCGGCAGGATTTCAGAATGAAATTATTCAGAAAAAATTGAAGGACACTTTGTACATTCCAAATTGTGTACGGCGAAAGCGTGTGGCCATTCGACTGACTATACCATGTCTTTTTTTTTCTTTTAGACTCTCAGTGGGATAACACACAAACGAATGTGTGCGTGTTTTCTTGTTTAATTTTTTACCGCGAGTCGCACCGAGACGCGAGACTAATCTTCCTCCGTTCGCATGCATTCGTATTTTCTCGCGCTTTGCGCATCGTGCAAACGCCATCCGCGTTTCAGCGCTTAAATTGACGGACCCTTTGTAAATTCCAAAGTGTGTTCCGCGAATGCCTATGTCCATTGAGACGGCGTCGGTCAGAATGATTCCAAACGCTTGGCACAGCGACGCTACGCGAGCAAAGCGCGAGCGCTGTAGAGTCCAACGCGACCGGCGTCCGTTTGCGCACCCCGGCGGCCACCTGGCTCCGTGCCAGGGCTCGGACGGACGGACGGCACGGACAGACAGACGGGCGGATGGACGTACGGACACGGACGGACGGATGGACGGACGGACGGACATAGACGGACGGACACGGACGGACGGACGAATGGACGGACGCCGGACGGACGTGAGCATAAGGCTTTCGCCTTAAAAACGGAGCGCGACGCGAGCCCGTCCTCACCGCTCCGCGTCTCCAGTTTTGGCTAGTATTTAATGTATCCGGCGCTTGTCTTCGAGAGCAGACAAGGCAGCGCAGCGCGCGTCACTGCTTTGTGGGCACACATGTTCAAGCTTCCTACGCAGTGATGTCACGCTCCAACTAGGAGCTCACTCACTTGAATAAGGTGATATGAAATTATTTAGTGAGAATCATATCAATTTTGAAGCGTGTATCACGCTTCCTAACGCATTAAAAAACGTTTGCAGCAAAGAATGCGACGCCACAAATTTGATCCTTTAAATGGATGTGCACTAAAACTGGCACGACGTGACATTTCTGTTTGACGAAAACGAATGACAGTTCGTAACATGATGATCATGACAAGCATTGCATGTACGGCATGACATCTATAAAACGCTCTTGGGGCACTCGTGGCCGTTTATTCACTTTATTTATGTACACGAAAATTGGTATGGCGAAGTATAACTGTATGGCGAACATAAATAGCAGGTTGTAACATGAAAATCATGACGTGCACGCCATGTACAGCCTGACTTACACGCCACACTCATGGTGCGCTCGATGCCAGTAGGGTGGCTTGATAAATATCAAAATTAGTATCCCGTGACGTGACTATATGATGAACATAAACGACAGGCAGTAGCATAAAAATCATGACATGCATGTCATAAACAGCACAACTTACATGCCACGCTCATGGTGCGCTCTTGGCCGTTTCGCGAGTTTGATGTATAACTGAATCGGTATGGCGTGGCATGGCTATGTGGCGAGCATTAATCATGAAATGCATGCTATGTACGTCAGGATTCACATGGCTGTCTTAAAGCGCTCGCGGCCGTTTCGTTCACTGGGTGTAGCGAAAATTGCTATGGCGTGTCATGACTAGAGAGCAGATTTTAGTCAAATGCCTATTTTGTTGATTGCGCTCCTATTGCCCCACTTTGATATATGAGTATGAATTAGAGGCTAAGAAGGGCTTCTATTATAGTATTTATACAGTGCCTACGAATACCCGTTTTCGGCGTTTGTGCCTATATGCATATAAGTGCCTATAAGTGCCCATTTTCAAAATCGCCGCTTGTGTGAACACTATATGGCCTTAATTTTTGCTTTCGAGTGCAGTTTGCGCCAGTTATTTGTTTTACTGGGCAGCACTAACTGTTCAAAACTCTATGAGGTTTCACCTAGACCTCCAGTTTAACCAACTTCCTGCAAACAACCGCTAGCAGCAGTGAAATGGGACAGACCGGCCAGCATGCGCTGCCACGCTAACATGGCTCGAGTGGTTGACGAATGCGAACTCGCGGAGAGCCGTCAGAGAAAGGAGAGTGAAGAGGTAAGGAAGAAATAAGAATGTGTGTTCACGCCGCTGTTGTTTCGTTTGTAATTAAATTTTAAGGCGTTCACTGAGAGGCGAGAAAGAGAGAAACAGGTGACTTGGGGCGGGGGGAATAACAGGTAAGATACCGATGAAAGAACAAGAGTAAGAAGGAGAATCGATGAACAGTACTAGCAAGCTGATCAGTAGGGCCTTCGTGGCCTTGTGCATGCACGAAACCGTGGTCCATTAGGACCCAGGATGTTCTTTTCTGACAGTGGACTTCCATCACGGAGCTTGCCTCCTTGAACACGCCATTGAGCCTGGTAGGATGGCCAGTGGCATAGAAGGTGCTCAATCGTAGCCGCAAAAGTAGCATTCCGCACTGTTGGCCCTTTCAATGAGATAAGAATACGCATTCGTAAATGCCACACCCAATCACACGCGACACAGGAAAGTTTCAACGCGTCGCGAGATCCCGGATAGCAAGCGAAGTAGCAAATGAGGGTCAACATAAGCGCGAGTCGGAGAAACCCTGCGTATTCCACTGCAAAAGCTTAATGTGGCGAGCAAGTAACTAGCTACCGCAGAGCGCCCGTTCTCGAGGGTGGTATGGGCATCGGCAGGTCTTGTTCATGAGCCGATCGTGCAGCTTCGTCGGCTGAAATTGTCCGTATGCGATTCGACCCGGCCAATACGAGGCCGGGTCGAATCACTTCTGGTCTTGAACAGTCTGGCTACAGGCGTGCGCAGGGTTCCCTATTCAGAATGGCGAAATCTCACCGCAGCGTCCCCCCTCCCCCCACCATTAGTACAGTTCGAAAAAACAAGTTTAGAATTCAATGTAAAAACGAAAAAGTCACAGTATCGCCCTGAGGGCGAAACAATGAATGCGATAACAATAAATCAGAATGTTCTACGAAGAACGGCAAGCAGCTCGATACTTGCAGTGCACCGCTTTTCTCAAGCGCAAACGACGCACGAAAAG
Organism: Rhipicephalus appendiculatus; assembly: GCA_030522465.1. Lineage (NCBI taxonomy): Eukaryota > Metazoa > Arthropoda > Arachnida > Ixodida > Ixodidae > Rhipicephalus > Rhipicephalus appendiculatus. The sequence continues at coordinate 1,741,765 of JALIZH010032958.1, forward strand.
AACCCACACAAGACGAGCGCGAACTGACAATTGCCGAAATTGTTACTTATCTGTATTTGAGCAGTGCGTTATATATATATATATATATATATATATATATAGATATATATATATATATATATATATATATATATATATATATATATATATATATATATATATATATATATATATATATATATATATTCTTGAAAACTGTGGCGTGTAAGGTCCCTCCTCCGCGTACGCTGCCGCGCGGTGGCGTTCGACGAGTTGTCTCTCTGGCATCGCACATCTCAATTATACTCCGTTCCATAAGCCGTTCATAAGTTCAGCCAATCATGACAGAGTGCACTACATAATTCTGTTCCTACGCCAATGTCGCTTCCCTGAATCTGACAAGTGGCCCCGCCTGTGTGGAACAATGTGTACTATACTAATTAACATTTTACATTTTGTAACAGGTGGCGCTTGGCACCATCGCGATCTGTTTTGTTTACTTTTGGAGGGCCGACTTCCGTTCCAGAGGAAATGACCCAGCTTTCTTATTTATATTTAGTGTCATCTGTTCCTGTGAGTTTTCGTGACATCAGAGCTTTTTTAATTGTTCACGCCAGGGTATAGAAAAAATACTTACTTTAATCATTCCATCAATCAGTTTAGGTGAATCACCGAGTCAATTAATGAGCGAATCATTGGATGAATGAATCTGAAGCTTTATTTTCCGATATAATAAAGCATGTTTTTTTTATGTTTGCTACACTCACTGCAACAGTTCTGAATGATCTCGTCCTGTACGCACCACGTCATGATTACCATCAACCCGTTAGAAGGGTTGACATCTCATCGTCCTCATCACAACTCGTATTTGGCGTCGCAGCTCCGCAGTAACCGGCGGCGACATTGCACAATGTGCGTCGCTTCTATAAGACAAATGCGTTCCGACAGCGTTCCTTGTACTTGAAGCCAAGCTGCTTCAGCATCCTCTGCATCGTCGGTGTGGACACGGTCGGTAGCATCTCGTCCTCTTCGAAAGGCTGCACCACCTTGGCGATAGTTGGAATTTCCTCTCTCAAAAGAGATGTACACCGCCCATCGAAAGACGCTCATGTCAAAGTCGTCCAGCTTCTTCGTCCGATCACGGCCTTTCGAATAAGGGCGCTTGTTCGGTGGTAGGACTCTGCCCGCGTTCTCCGCCAGGCGCTTTCCACCGATAAAGCGTTCACTCGCTCACCTTGGTAGGTTTTTCCGTCCTCCTGGTGAGTGAATCCACACTTGCACTCTCCCCGCACTCGACGCGAAGCGCTAGCGTTTAAAGCTATCTGCTTCGCCAGCTTGGGAAAATCGCGCACACTCCTTGGATGGCTCACCGGCCGCAGTTTGTGGGACTCGTTGAAAACACACGACCAACTCGGGCGACGCCACGTTGCCGAAAAGCGGCGCATCACTACCTCACAACAAGCCTCCGCTAAGCCGCGTCCATCCGGGTGTTTTCTATTAATTTCACGAATTATTAAAACACTTTGGACGCTTTAAAACATCAATCCTAACCATACTGTCACTTTATGCGTTTGTAGTGTGCAAAATAGTTCTGGATTGCTAAAATAGTTGAGGGACTATTTGCTGTGCTCACACAGCCCTGATTGGACGAGAAAGCTCTAGCTTTGGCTGCACTGCCAACAGCTTTTGAAACGGAGTATAGGTACTGAAATGGGCAGCTTTTTAGTACGCGTCTCAAAGGCCGCTTTCAAACTCAAGCGAAAATCTAGGTGCAGTGCTTCAAAGCGCGCCTTTCAGGCGATCTCGTGGGAGATAATGCACACGCTAAAGCCTGCGTACCTCCAGCGGTAAACGGTGTATATAAGTGGCTTGCCGTTCGTATTCCAAAAAACAGACGGCTCATGGCCAAGTTGTCTAACGCGGTGCGCTGCAGAACGAGGGGTCGCAGGTATGAGCCCTGGATTTCTTTTTCCTTCTGATGGATATTTCATCGTGGCTTTTATTTATATATACATGCATATAAATGTCCTGAACATCATAGCAACGATGACGCCAAAAACCAGCCGAGAGTGTCCGTATACCGTATATACTCGTGTATAAGCCGCACCTTTTTTCATCAAATCTTCCTCGAGTGCGAATTATACACGAATCGGAAGTATAGCTAGATGGATTGATGGATGGATGCTATGAGCGTCCCCTCTATAACGGGGTGGTGACATGTCTGCCACCAGGCACGAAAAAAAATAATAATAAATAGGGAGAAAGACTTCCTTGTTTCACGTTGGCCTAATGCCTTAACTACATTGATTAAATCTATGTTATTATACCAAAAAAAAATATAAGTTCACGGTCCATCTCTCTGCCTCTTAAGGCAGAATGACCTTATTTTTCCCCATTATTTATTTTTGTACTTTATCTCTACTTTTCTGCCACCAATGCTCTAACCGTCTCTTACTTATTTCTATCGCGGACGTGTTCAGCTTTCCATTGTTGTCCCTAAAACCCAAGGCTTCATGTAGACTCGTTCCCACACGTATACCTGGGTGAATATCGCCACATTCAATCAGTACATGTTCCATCGTTTCCTTAGTTCCCCCCACAGCATGCACATTGTTCTTCTTCGTTACTGAATCTCGCTTTATAACTACGCGTTCTAAGGCAGCCCGACCTTGCTTCAAACAGTAAAGCGCTTCCCCTTGAATTATCATAAAACCTTTCCCTCCTTATTTCGTTTTTTCCCTTTCGGCAGTTACTGAGAGCCGGCTTCTTTTCCATCGCTGTCTTCCAATAAGTCCTCTCCGCCTCTCTGACCTTCCGCTTAATGCTCCTTGTTGCCATATCGCCCACACTGCTAGCCGTATATTTACTGGTGAGCCTCCTAGTTCTTTTTCTCCACTGCGTGTCAACGCTTTTTCTATACAAATATTAGCGCACTGCAGCGCCACTGTGACTACTGTGGCTCATAATTTAGAAAACTGGGGAGAAACATGAACTTTTTATTTCACTATTCAATGTCAAATGATACGAATGAAACAAACTCTCCAGCCACATTTTAATCTAAGTTTTTAATACTGAAATTATAAAATTAGATTGAAAAAAAAGCCAGAAGATCCCACGCACTGTGGGAATCGATCTAATGCGAAGCAGCCACGAAGGAGCAAATCATGCTTTACATAATTTGCATGTCATGGTTTACATGTTAGGACCTGTCATGTATGTTCGTTGTGCAGTCATGTCACTCAATACTAAATTTGGTGTATATCAAGCTAACGAAACGGCCGCGAGCGCGCCATGAGCGTGGAATGCAAGTCACGTCGCTCATGATATGTCATGATTTCCATATTACCACTAGTCATTTGTGTTCGTCATACAGTCACGTCCCACAATACCAAATTTGCTGTATATCAAACTAACGAAACGGCCAGCGAGCGCGCCATCAGCGTGGCATGTAAATCATGTTGTTCATGACATGCACGTCATTCTTTGCATGTTACTATCTGTCATTTATGTTTGTCATACAGTCACGTCACTCAATCCCAAATTTGGTGTATATCAAGCTAACGAAACGGCCGCGAGCGCGCCATGAGCGTGGCATGTAAATCATACTTTTCATGACAAGTTAGTCATGATTAGAGGCCGGATTTTTAGGCACTAAAAAATCGCGTTTTAGGCGCCAAAAACAGGCAGGCGAAACACTGTTTTAGGCCCCCCAAAATCGTAAATATAGGCACAATAAATATTTACAAAAACTCAAATTTTCGAAGAAAGACGTGTGCGACCTGTGTCTACGTCAGGAAAGCAAACAAATCTCATAGTTTATGATGGCACAAAGGCGTCAGTGGTTTAACTAGTCTTGCCATTGTCCGTTTTCCGGCACGGTTTCCAGAACACGGTATCTTCTTTTATTGTCCAGCATTGGTGAGTTAAATGTCCGCCGTCGAATAAACATGCTCCTGGGTCTCTTTCTTTTCGGCATGGCTGTGAAGGGCAGCCCAGGAGCCAATAGCCAGACCGCTAAAAGGCAAGAAGGGTCTTTTAGCCTCGTATTGGCTGGGGGTAATCGCGCAGGATCAATTTATCCTCTGTCTGTGAACACCTTAAAGGGCCCCTAACCAGGTTTGAGCATTTCGAGCTGGCAAGTGCAAAGCATTCATTGGGCGCTAACGATCACGTCTGCAAAGACTTGCAATGCTACGCGCCCCGCAAAGAGGTGAAATGTCAGACTAAACGCCGCTTGCCCTTGATCTCACGGGCGCGCGCACCAATATGGAAGAGGTGACGTACAACAAGGAATGGTCCTGCGTTCGTCAGAGTAGTACGTGACTCTGCGAGAATGATTCGAGGCGACATGTGTAATTTGTGCATTCTGATGCTTGAATAGAAGAATGAAAGTTGTAGAAATATTAAAACATACAAACGGAATTTGTGTGCGTTTTTATTTATTTTTTTACTTCGAATTGAGCGCGATGCGAGACTAAGCTACCTCCATTTCATTTGCGTCCGTGTTCTCGACGTTGCCGCGTCGTGCAGGCGCCAGCCCTGACAACGCTTGGAGTGTTTTTGATGCATTGTCTATTACAGCAGTTCCAGCGATGCGACGCGCTGTGTCGTGGTAACGATACATCATCCATGCCAGCCTCTCCTCGCGCAAAGAGGGATCCATCCCACAGAAACAGGCAGTACACTGAACGCCGAAACGATACAACACCGCTTGTGTGCACGACCTGGCTTGGGCATGTCATGTGCACACAGTGTAACCTTGCGTGCGCATGACGTGTTGATGCGTCTGCGTCGTGTGATCTTCCGGCTCCGAGTTCCTCCGATACCGAAGAGGGCCGGGAAGAAATATGGCTTGCGAGTTTCAAGCTCACCTACCAGCATCGTGCTTTGGCGGCTCGTAATGAACCAATTAAAAAGTTCTTGCGGTACAAAGCTCTTCACTGGGCACGCAACAACTTCAAGTGTCTAACTAAAACTTGTTATGTGACCTGGTGAAGCGCCCTATAAGAAGTAAATTACAAACGAAACAAAAGCCAAGTGCACATCTGATTTTTTTAAACTGCTCTCTACATTCTCCTGACGGCACGCCATGCATGGTTTCGCATTCGTTCTCCATCTCCCTGCTGCTGCACAGAGGCACCTCCTGTTTTCTGCCCCCCACCACACCCAGGTCTTCAAGGAGTTGTTACAATCCCTTGGGAAAACTGGACTGGAAAACCGGCTGTAAAAGCCGCCCTCCACGTACTCGGCCACGGGCGCAACTCTCCTCTTTTCTCCTCTCCTCTTGCCACCTTTATTTTTCCTCTCCCCATTGCACTGTATACGCTGGGAGGTGCTCCCAGTTAGGGTTGTAGAAATAACACCTTTTCCTCTCCTCCTCCTCCACCCTGCACCAAACCGCTCGCGCCATGTCAGTGCGCGGCAACGTGCGGTGGTAAACTGGCCGGCGCGTCCATTTCACTGGTTGCTTACCGGAAGTTTGTTGAACTAGGGAACTAGGTTGTGGCATCCCATAGAGTTCCGAAACATCAATTTTGCCCGATGACATGAATTACGGTCTCAAACTGTACTCGAAAGCAAAATTTGAGTTTAAATAGTGCTCAAATGGGCGCTGCTTTTGAATTTAGGCATTTATAGGCACTCATAGACATTTAGGCACAAGCCCCAAAAATAGGCATTTATAGGCAATATAAAAACACTATGAAAGCCCTCCCTAACCCTTAATTCGTGCTCACATATCGAAGTGGCACAATAGGAACGCAATGAACAAAATAGGCATTTGCCTAAAATCCTGTCTCTAGTCATGATTTTCATGATATGACCAGCCATTTATGTTCGTCATACAGTCATGTTGTGCGATACCAAATTTGGTATAAATCGCATTAATGATACGGCCAGGAGAGCACAAAGTCGTAGGCGGATAGATAGATAGATAGATAGATAGATAGATAGATAGATAGATAGATAGATAGATAGATAGATAGATAGATAGATAGATAGATAGATAGATAGATAGATAGATGGATAGATAGATAGATAGATAGATAGATAGATAGATAGATAGATAGATAGATAGATAGATAGATAGATAGATAGATAGATAGATAGATAGATAGATACGCTCAAAGTCGCCGAAGTTCGCTAAGAAATGCTTCGCATTTAAAAGTGGCTGGAGAGTTCGTTTTATTCGTATAATTTTTACCCAGCCACACATATCTCTGTCATATATGTTTACATTTAAATGTCAAATCATTGTCGGACGAGCTAACCTCATCGGCGCGCTCCAGAGCTGATCCTCCTCTGCCACGCGACGTTAGAGTGACGCGGTGCACGCAACACAACAGACTCCTTAAGCAGTCCACACACTCCTCAAGAAAGCACCGGCTGGCCTCCGAGATTGGGGTGGTGTGGCAACCCTGCCGCTGCGCGCAATCTCGGAGGCTATGGTTCTGGTACGTTCTAGTTTTCTTTTTTCTTTTTTTTCCAGATTTTTGCGTCCGAAAATGGATGGTGCGGGCTACACATAGGGGCCGGCTATACATGAGTATATACGGTAATTGTTATCGCAGTACAATGCCTCTGGTCCGGGGGGTAGAAATGGGAGCAGCTCTTGGAATGCAACACCACGGCAGTGGTCATTGGCCGTCATTATCGTCAAAAACCTGCGTGGCCACAACCTGGCACTTCGCACAATGACGGGACAGGTCCGAATAAGTACAGCCCCTTCAGGCGCAACGTCCACATATGTGGACGCGACTTGTTTCTTCCACTTTCTCGGACTAGTGGGAAAGAAAGGGCAAGATACATCGTGCATAGGAATAATTAAACCTTCTGCATAGTCAGTGTGTCTTGACTTGACCCCAATGTGCTGCATACGGCTGCAGCCGATCACTTTTATGAAGGCACTACGATGTTTGACGGATCACTGGGCTTGCCGCGTTCCAGAACCAACTTCTTAAGTATTATTTTTCTTTGCTCAAAATGAACAGAGCCAGAAACAAACTGCGTGTGCATTTTGAGCCTAAGATTACCTTCTTTTCGTGTAAATATCGTACTCGAGTGGTTGAAGAGTGATTAAATATTTAATTATATGCTAATTAAGATTAATTAGCATAGCTCCCAAAAAACAACACATTTCTTCATTTTGTTTCATGGAATGTAATAACGAGTGCCTTAGAATTATGTTGTGCGAAATTTAGACATTTCCAGACAGCGCATCATACTGCGCGCCTGAAGGGGATAGGTTCGGTACACGCCTACGAGCCTGGCTTTGCGAAAAGCAAGAAATTGACTGCATTCTTTTTGTGGGGCTGCGACGTGCAACGAAGGGCATGAATCTCCAGAATTATGGCGGGAAATAACGAACAACGACCAATCGTTGCAACAAAAACAGAAAAGACGTTTCGGCCCCGCCACGAGGGTCTTGTTCACGAAGGATATTTGTGATTCTTCGTGAACAAGGCCCCTGTAGCGGGGCCGAAATGTTTTAGGGGCGAAGCTCCTGAGGGTGTGGGTCTTTCCCTCCTTTGTAGTATGTAGTAGTAGTAGTAGTAGTAAGTCGCCACGTATAGTGGGATGTACCCACTCCACGTGATAAAGATGACGATGACGCCTGATGACCATGAAGAATAAGCGCGTTCCAGTATAGTGGAATGTACCCACTACACTTGATAACGATGACGATGACGCTGATGAGGAAAACAAAATCAGGGGAACCCCCCTCCTTGTGGTCCGTAGAGCTCTCGAACAAAATCATCATCTACCCCATATGTAAATAATAAAACATCGTGTATATACTTTATCAATATGTAAATAATGAAAAATTGTGTCTATACTGTGTGTATAATCACACCACACCCCCGCGTTCGTGTTTCAGATCTTTGTATGATGATCAACTGGGCAAAATTTACGGGGATTGACGGTTTACCAGATTACCTCCGGAGCTTCGCCCACTCATCATCATTCACTTCGTGGATATGGCGTGATTTTTTTTTCTGTTTTTGTTTGAACGATTCGTCGTCGTTCGCTATTTCCCGCCATGGATTTTCCTGACCAGACGGTTTTCCGTCGAACCCTGGACTTCACTGCGGAATTATATTGAATCATTGCTTCGCACCCGCTAGCTACACAGCCTACTGAGGAAGACAGTCTGACTTTCCTCTACATAGTTTGCTCTTTCTCGCGCCGACTGGTGGCGCGACATTTTTTGGAAAGTTCCAGCACAAGAGGCCTACATGTACAAGGATAAATGTTACACCAATTGAAGTTTTACGTATGCAGTAATCTGTAACACAGCCTGTGTCTAACCGAAAATATATCACTGCCTGTCGTCAGAAAGCTGAATGCCACTGTTACTATCTGGTGATAACTGAGAACAGATAGTATTTTTGGTGTCTTTTTTTGCCGTGTTATGCAGATTAACACTAGGAAATCTTTTTTCAAGCTTAACTGCAGATTTTCTATTATATTATTTGTGTATTAGTCTGTAAGACGAGGCATCAACGCTTGCTGTATATCTCGTATTTTTTTTTTTCAGATTCTGATATCAACTGTCCTAACGCGGGACTATGGCCATACGTTTTTACAGTGCTCTATTTTGTCCATTTGAAGCTTTTTTTGTTAAATGCGCTGTTTGCTGTATTCAGGTGAGGGAACTTCAATAGCGTCCAGGTAGCTTGACGCACTGTATGCTGAGGTGCTACGTTTTTGTTGTAGTCTACTGGCACAGCGCGAAGTGTTGACCGTGCTATCACTGACGTAAACTACGTGTAGGAGCAGCAGAAAGTGCGGAGGTCGATAGTTTTTGGGTGATATTAACAACGTGTGATGATGGATAGATGGATGGATGAATAAAGTTGGTCATCCATCCATCCATTAACAACGTGTGAAGAGCTGTGAAACCCTACAAGTTACGCAATCGGTTAAGGTCCCTTCGCTCCTATCGAGGAAAGGCCTTATTTTCTGCCAACACAAGGCTGAAATCCAGCATTGCTGCCCTGGAATCAACGTGTGCCTATGCCCTGTCGCATAGAGGAGCATGGGTCGCGTTGCTACGAGCTTGGTGATGGAAGCGCGGGGTTAGTATAATGTTAAATATATAGCTTGCACTGCTGCTGTTGTAATACTCGCTACATGTGCTTTTAGTAAATGACTTCACATGCTTTTAAAAAAACTCTGTTCAAGATAATGCGAAGAACTTCTGGCAGCGCGTACTCTCAGGTGAATAGCACTGAATTGATGACATTAGGCGCTTTTAGCTGACCGATTCTGCGGTCCGTTCCCGTTCCGCTCAAACGCTCAACGTTACCGGAGCGCCAAACGTCTCTCGGTCAAGACAAGCGCGACGCCATCAGTGCATGAAAGTCGTGAGCACGGTGGTCATGAGTATGTTGAAAAGGAAATTAAAAAAGTTGTACTTATCTTACAGCAAGAAAGTAAATTGTTTTAAAACAGCATGAATTTATTTATTTTGGCGTTATGCTTGTGAGTGCTCGATGCGTGAGCCTTTTCTTAATTTGTTTTTGTCACAGGACTTCGCAAACCTTCGCAAGTAAGTGATTTCATGTGCAATAGCCACAATTTCCACCACCGTCGAGGCAGCACAAACGCGTTTCAAACGCGCGGCGTTGAGGCAGCCCGTTCAGCGCGTTGCCTTGTGGAAAGTCAAGTTAAGGAGCGTTTCTGATGCTGTTAAAACCGAAATTGTGGCTATTGCACATGTAATAACTTACTTGCGAAGGTTTGCGGAGTCCTGTTGTCGGAAGTACCAAAGAAGCAGCTGGAGACGCTTCTCTATTACCCGAAGTGTCAGCTCCCGATGTATCGCTGCAATTACGTTTGGTAAAACGTCATCCCACATGCGCGGATTTTCAAAAGGATTGGCTGCGACGACTTCTCTGAGAAGGCACAAATCGACGTGTATCCTGAAGTGCCGTCGGGGCTTGCGTGTTGGCCGAACAACCGCTACGTTTTCCGAGCAACGCGGTCTCGCAGCACAAGAGGCTGCCATTTTGGTTGTTTCTCCTCGTGTCACGTGACCTCTCGTTCGCTAGAGGCCGCCGGCGGCGACGGTCCGGTCCATAGAGTTAATATAACAGACTCTAGAGGAAAAGCTGGGCCGCTAAAGCTATAACCACGCGAGCGGCGACATCTTGGAACGTTGTCACTGTTGCCATTACTGTAATTTACAGAAGCGCTAAATATGGCTTTTGAAAAGACTGAAATTCTCGCAATAAACATAGTAAAAAAGCGTGTTTACGTATTATAAACGAAAGGAAATTCTTTTATGTTCATATCAACTACTTTCAGGAAAGATACAACAGCCATTTATGCAATTTACTGCACGCGGAGAGGAGCGTTTGAAGGTTTGTTTACTAGATGACGCCACCATCCTTGTATCGTGTCAACAAGTTGCCTGTGGTTGCCGCGCAGCGTGCAGCCGATTGCGTCGGCTTGCTTGCGCGTTGGGTGAGAGGTATACAGTGTCTCCTCGTACGTGTTTTTTGTTGCCACGAGCTAAAAACTCGACTTTATGTGACCGTCTCTTACTGCGATGCAATAGAGAGCCATGAAACAAGAAAAAATGCCAGGGGTTATTGCAGCATGCAGTGGCGAGTGCGAGCGAACGTCGCCCGAAAGCTGAGTAATGTTCCATCATGGCGGCTCCCGCGCGGTTATGGGTTTTAATGCATGGGCCCTATGGGGAGCTTTTCCTCTAGAGTCAGTATATTAACTCTATGGTCCGGTCACACGCTCAGCGCTGACCGTCTGGCGCACGCGCAGTGGCCCCACCACCGGCTGGCTGAGCGGAGCGGGAGGCGAAATACCGTCAGCTAAAAGCGCCTATTAGTGGAGTGATATGTTGGGGCCGGTGATGAAACTTTAGATGCACAGGCGACATTATAGCAAAATAATTTCTCAACGAATGGTCTGCTGTTGAAATTGCAATGGGCCTTTGTTACTTCATTTGATGTATTCGGGTCTCACCCAAAAAAAATTTCAAGCGCCGGAATATGAGGGAAGCTTCGCTATTGTTTCATACCATTCTGTCGAGCTACGCGCAAGATGCGAATTTCATTCGAGAGTTTACGCCAGTACCAGAGATAACGCTAGAAGTTTCGATGATTCATGTATAAAAGACGACGCGTTCCACCGATGATCAGATTACTGACGGCCGGCACAGTGATTGCTGCTGTCAATGTAGAGCGCGCATTGCTTGTTCTCTGAATTTTCATTTCCTGAGCACAAGGTAACCTAAGTAAAGAGTCTCGTCTTAAGAGTCCAAGAGCCGTCTTCTTCGCAGTCTTGACATCTTCATGTTCCGGACTCCCCCACGAAGCCGTGGGGTGTCCGGAACAGGTTGGCCTTCTTCCCAGCCCAAGCAGGGAACAAGGCCAACACGGACCAGCGAGCTAGCCACAGGCAACACGGTCTAACACCCCATTATAGACCTCCACCAGATAAGGCCTGGAAGACCAAGGTCATGACCACGACTTCGGCAGTGATGACAGCCACTGTGTCACCGCCGTGAAAGTCGTACTGCAACAACCCAGGGACCTTCATTCGAGGACCCGGAAAACTGGCTCGAAGCGTAAGACCGCGTGGCTGTTTTCAATGCCTGGACTAGTGAAGAAAAGCTACGGCACGTCTACTTCGCCATGAAAGACACCGCTCAGACATGGTTCGAGAGCCAATTGGGAACCCTGACAACGTGAGACATCTCCGCGTCAGGTTCCTCGCCACATTCACGAGCGGCCGTATGCAAGAAGATAGCCGAGGTACTGCTCGGAACCCACGAACAGTTGCCAAACGAAAACATGGCGCTCTTCACGAAAGAGATGATGATGATGAAATAAACATTTAATATGTCCCGAAAACAGTGTTCCCGAGCTCGGAAGCTCGGGGTCACCCTAGGCTGGGAGGGTCCCTCATTCCAGGAATCCTCTGGCCGTAATCGCCTCCCGGGCCCTGGCGACGAGTCCTCGCTGGTCGTCTAGGTCCCGTGCGACGATCTTGGCCTCCCTCGTCTCGGCTAGGAGGTTGATACGCGCGGTCGTTGCAGGCTCGGTGTTGCCACCTTCGTGGCGCCACGGACACTCTAGTATTACGTGTGCCAGTGTGTCTGGCACGTCGCATATCGGGCAGTTGTATGCGTGAAGCGTAGGGTTGATTCGATGTAGTAGAATGCCGTGCGTGTACGTATTAGTCTGCAGTCTTCGGAATGCGGTGGATTCTTCCTTAGCCCGCTTGGGGTGAGGTGGCGGGTACACCCTGCGGGCTAGGCGATGGTGTTGGAGTATGGTGTTATATTGCCACGCGCTTATTCTGCGAGCGAGAAAGAGGCAGACGAAGACGCGGTAGCCTCGCGCCAGTGCCTTTGTTTTTGGCTGTGCTGTGCCGACCCTTCCGGGACTTGGGCCTTGTAAACGTCGCCTTTGTATTAAACGTGACAATATGTCGGTGGTACGGTCTCCACATCTGCTGTAGCGCTGGCTATCTGCGGGTCGAGCGAGGCGGTGGGGGAGGCCCGGTTGACGTGACCGCGGGCCGCGGCGTGAGCCGCTTCGTTTTCCTCGAGCCCCTCGTGCCCCGGCACCCACACCACGCAGATGTAAGGAAGCGGAGTGTTGCTCTTCCTCAGAATTCTTGGAGCTTCGTCGGAGATTCGGCCTCGCGTGTAATTGCGGACAGCGGATTGGGAGTCTGTGAAGACTACGACCGCGTCCTTAGCAGTCGTAGTGGCAAGGGCGATCGCTGCTTCCTCCGCCGCCTCGGAGCTCCGCACCCGGACGGTGGCAGATGCCAGCTCCATTCCTCCTGCGTTGACCACGCTTATAGCGTAGGCGTTTTTTCCCGCGTATTTAGCCGCGTCGACGTAGGGAGCGTCTGGATCATGCTGGTGTCTTCTGCGGATGGTGTCAACTCGAGCGATTCGTCGTTTCCGATCGGGATGCATATTACGCGGCACTTGGGCGATGCTCAGAGATTCGCGAAGGTATGGCGGTATTCGCAATGCCCACGAACTATAGGTGGCGCGCTGTAGGATTCAAGATCGCGCCCGGAGGAGGGTCAAGCCGTTTGTTAGCATAGGAACAGATAGGACGTGCGGACGTACGGCCCGTGCCACTTTCACCGGATGAAGTCATGAGCTGCACTGAAATGGATATGAGACCGAAATACTTTCCCAAACCATGGAAGCTCGCCACCTAATCATTTGTCAGGGTGTGCAAGGTTATATTTCAACTCCATTAGCGTGCATAAGCGACGCTTTGCGAAGTCTCGTGCGTGCTGCGAAAACTTCATGAACTAGAATTGAAGTATGAAATGAACGGCCACTCCGAGGCAGTATGTACCGAGCCTGCCTGACGGATTTGGCGCAGTAGTAGGCCGCTAGCGAGTAGCGTCATCGCTGCTGCACGGGACCGAATGTTTAATGTGGTGATGGTTTGCAAACATATGCCGTCGTCAGTACCTGCTCATTCAGGAACGCGGAGTTGCTTCTTCAACGGAACACAAGCATTCAGCATCCCATTCAGTAGCGCTTGTGTCACAGCCGTGGTCAGACTCCAGCCGTGCGCAATTCACTGCACTCGGATGTTGCAGGTTCGATCAGCACGATCGAAACATCAATATCGAAAAGAATACGCACGCATGCTTTTCGCAACGACAAATTCTTCGACGTTGCGAAAATTCGTCGAACAACTACGCCGTTCGGAAGGTACCGGTGAAGTACAGGAGAAATTAGCCGAGAGGCGTGAATTGTGGCCGTGACTGCACGTTTCATCGCTCTAACCATTTCGCTTCGCTGGTCGAGCTCGATCGTGTTGGCAGCATGCGGCGCTCTATAATATCCACAATAATTGCACTGCATGCAATGCACAAGTTTTTATTTTGATCTCGCTCAAGGATATTATAGATCATATACAATCAAAGGGACTTAGGAACGTGAAGAAGTTAACAAACGAGGGGACGTGAGCTGCAAGTCGCTCTACGCGAGTTAGCAGCTGATCGTTCATCGTCGCTGTCACTCTCGGTGCTTTCACAGCCTTCTACGTCCAGTGAGAAATCCTCGTCGTCAAGATGATTTCTTTAACATCACTGCTGAAAGCAATCTGCAGCATCACACCGCGTCACCACGTTTGCCTGGGCGCGGAGAACATTTTTGCTCTGAAATCCGTCAGAGAACACCTCACCCGTCAACAAGCAAATTGCTTGCAGTGTGCTGCCACCTATCAACAAATATACAAACACAAGCGGCGCAGCGCTGGCCAATTTGAGACTATGCAGTATAAAAGAGCAAATCGCGAGCCCGCGCGGCTTCCCGCGTACAATGTTATGGGAATCATGCGGTACAAAAGCACTGGCGAATGCTATTTGCAAGTAAAACAAGGTGAGCTCCGCGGAATAGGTCGGACGATAACATTTAACAAACCTATGTGGCCTACAGAAAACCTCGCGAAGCTGATATGAGTACGCTGTGGGCTATCATCGAAAGCTCGAGTTTCCACGTATTTTCGCGAAGACTTCGCGTCTCGCAAGAACGGATCACCTGATATATCGTGTCACGGAGGGCCCGGTTTGTTCACTGATGCAGGAAACATGCAAAGTCATAGTGTTCGTTTCTTGCTAACGCGTTAACACTGAGGCTAGCACAACCGAACAAGGGAGCGATTGCGTATAGCGCTGCCATACTGACCCTCCTCGAGAGGACGATCCTGAATTCCGCTTGGCGGCCCGACAGTCTATGGGCATTGCGAATTTTCACTTTGCGGTCCGCCTCGCATATGTAGCGCTCGCCGTAGCCCGGGCGCTCAAGGACCGATCTGCCTGTCGACGTGAGCTTCAATCGCTCGAGTTGGCTGGTCCGTTGTGCTTCTACCAACTCTTGCCAGGTGTTGTATACACCCATTCTGAGGAGTCTGGTGGTCGACGCCATCGCAGGTAGCCCCATGGCGAGCTTGGTAGCTTTGCGGATGAGCACATTCATCTTGTCGACTTCAGATGTCATGAGAGCAAGGTACGGGGTTCCATAGGTGATTCGGCTAGTTAGAAGAGCTTGAACGATTCTTAGGGTTTAGGCATATATTTTCTTTGATCCATGCACTGCGTTTAGTGCCGATGGGAAGCGCTGTTCTCTGCGACGGAGATCTTACAAAAACACCGCGATTAAGCCGCACGGGATATGGCGGAAACTTATCACATTCACGCTAGGGCGTCCCTGTGCATAAGTTATTCATCGTTTGCCACATCGGCCAAAGAAGTGAAACTACTAGAGGAGAGATAGGTGAAGGTAAAGCCCCTGAAACACCGTAAAGTAGTGACATCTGTGGGGAAAAGCACGCCTCCTCTTTTTTTCTCCCTTCTCCGACCTCTCCGACGCAGACGCCGCGTCGGTATTTGCCAGAAGCGGTCACGCGGGACCACGTGCAGCGTTCGTTTGTTTATAGTCGCTCTCGACTACCAATCTTTTTTCTCGAAGCGCGGACTTAGAGATGGGCAAAGCGGCTCACTTTAGTGAGCGGTTCCGTACGGTTCAGCTCACTTAAGTGAACCGGATCAGTTGAACGGCTCACCGGTTCACTTAAGTCAATGGAGGAAAGGGACATTAGAAGGAAGAGGAGGCAGGAGTCCGTTTCTGGAATTTGGAGCTTGAAAGAAACGGTGCCTGCGCTGGTCGCTTTTTGATACTTTCCGCTTCGCCTATGCACCCCTTTGCAAAAAGTTCTGCAGACGCACTTGAGCGCCACGTGCTTCCGCGAGCCTCTCGGCAAGCCAATCTTTCATACCACCTCTCTCGATCCTCGGGTTCTGAAATCCGGACATGCTCAGTCCACAATTCTTGGATCGTATCTCGAATGTTTCTCTCAACACTCACCCAAATTCCAGCGCTGATGGTCGTTCCCTTGCGTCGGCGGACCCCGATGTTTCTCTTCTGTAGGAAACACTCTTCAAAACTTCCACAGCTCCCACGGCGTCATCACTCGATTGTTCCAGATACACTGACCGCACTTGAACAAAGCTTAGGCATCACCATCGTTCACTCACACCCGCACTCACTGCTTGACACGCCGTCGCTGCTTGCTTAT
Source organism: Rhipicephalus appendiculatus (assembly GCA_030522465.1). Taxonomy (NCBI): domain Eukaryota; kingdom Metazoa; phylum Arthropoda; class Arachnida; order Ixodida; family Ixodidae; genus Rhipicephalus; species Rhipicephalus appendiculatus. The sequence goes on from JALIZH010032958.1 coordinate 1,757,829, forward strand.
ATCCGCTCGCCACTGGATTCGCGACACTACCAGATCTCTCCTCGGCGCGTAGCACAGCCAAAGCTAAGGAAGCAGGGAGATTTTTCTCGGCGATTCCGACAGTCGAGGAGTTATTCGGCGTTGTGTCATCCTTTCCCTCATGATGGTTCTAGACATCGCTCGGAGTTTGATCCGAGAGCGCTTGTTGGCGTAGCCGCGTAGCGACCGCCGTTTAGAGGGGGAGAGAAGACGCGCACGCGGCGCGTTTTGATGCTTCTTTTTTCGTTGCGCGCGATCAGTCGCGCCATGTCACGACCATGTCGCGACATACCGGCGCCTGACTTTCATGCCGCCGTTTGAAACCAGCGACGCGCGCTTCGTTGAGCGCTCGTTCGTGACAAAAATGTCTATAGCTGAACCACTTTTAATCTGTTAATAAAAATGCTGGGACACTTGTCGTATAAAAGCTGGTGTTGTTGGGCTAAAACATTGCCTTTGGACGCATAATGATACTTTTGGTACACAAGCGAAAGTAAAGCACCTTGCAGGGGCTTTATTTACTAGGGTGGACACTTGCTAGGATAGAAGCTTGGAGTAGTTGGTTCGCGTTGCCTCTTGAAAAAAAAAAGTTGCAAAATTTTGAGTCCTTTGAAGACTGGATGCGGGAGCTGGTTGCAAGCAAAATAACTATCCTGAGAGCAGCACTCGCGTGCTTCGATCGTTGTCTTGTGTCCACGAATCAAGCACTTAATTTTATCGTGTGTAACTGTGAGTGGACGCCTTTCTGGAAGACGTCACTTTACCCATTGAAACAAAGACGTCGAAAAGTATCTGTGCGGCCTATTCAAACAGATCAAAACTCAACATAGTATCAGGTCAGGATAATGTATCATGCACCAGGACGAAATTATATGAAATCCTGTTTCAGCACAAGATAGTATTCGTTTTATTGACGTGCTAATAATGCACGCTCAGAAAAGCACTGGACTGGATTATATGGGTGACATTTTCATAAACACCGCGAAATCCCGAGCAAGCGCCACCCTCCCTTCTTCAGGAGATTGCAAATATGCGTCCCCTTCTCCGCTCCCAACATTTTCACTGTTTCATTCATTGTTGTTATTCGCCCGACAAGGGCAAATGAAAACAGTGAAAGCATGCGTATTTTATAAAGCACTGCATTAATAGCACTAATGTGCGTTCTTTATTTTCAGCGTCTCTTCCACTGCCATATTTAATTTTAATCCATGACGGAGCAAGCCCCCCCCCCCCCCCTTCTTTCCGAGTCTTGCCGGGCTACTCTTCGCCGTAGAGCGCGGGGGGGGGGGGGGGGGGAGGGCAGCTTGCTCGGGATTTTACGGTACACTAATGAAAACCATGCCGTAAACTACGTTCATCTGTTCGTCTTCGACGACTTGCACCAGCTCACGATGAACCGCCACGCGCACCACACACAGCGAGCGAGAAGCGAGTCCGACCGCAGCGGCCAACGGAACGCGAAACGGAGCGGTTCAACCAACAACGCCTAGTGGCGTTGGAAGAGAACCGACGCCCAGCGAGCGAAACAGAACCGCCGCTTACTGAGCGAGAGCGAACCGACTCTCAGAGAGCGAGAGAGAACTACCGCTCACTGACCTAGAGAGAGCCGCTGCTCAGCGAGTGAAAGAGAACCAACCGCTCACTGATCGACAGAGAGCCGCCGCTTACTGAGCGAGAGGGAGCTACCGGCTCGGTGAACGAGAGAGAACCACGGTTCACTTGGTTCAGTTGGCTCGGTGAGCCATCTCCCGAAGAACCGCCGCTCACTTTTACTGATCCGCGGATCACTCGTTCTTTTAAAAGAGCCGGTCAAAAGATCCGGCTCGCTCCTGAGCGACCCATCTCTACGCGGACTCGCTGTTTTAGAGCTCATCTGTGTTACGGATACGCACTCGTCCTTCCATGCGCGTTGCTTTTCACCCAAGACTGACGTCGCTGTTGGTTGCCATGGGTGGCTGTTGCGCCTACTGATGCCAGTACAAATCTAGTGATGGCCAAAAGCTCTTCATGATACCGTCCGTTAAGCGCAACGAGCTGCGACAAAAAAATTCCCCATCTCCCGCTAAAGGGAACCATGTGTGGATGCGAAGCAGCGGGGAGATAATTAGCCTGAGCGGGAGGAACGTCACCGCTTTCATTTCACGGCAGTGGTCCGGGCGCTCATCGCGGCGCTGCGCAGGAGAGAGAATGAGGCGCGCGCGCTCCGTCATTTTCATACCGCGGAACTGCTGTGAGGGGGGAGGGGACGTGCATGCGCTGTGGGACGCGTGAGCCGCTGCGTAGAGTAGATGATTCCAAGAGGAGACAGGGGGAGAGGACGCGCATGCGCTGCGGGGATGAGGGACGCCGGAGCCGCTTCGTAGAGTAGATGATTCCTAGAGGGGGAGAGTACGCGCATGCGCCGCTCCGTAGAGTAGATGATTCCTGGAGTAGAGGAAGGGGGGTGAGCGTAGGGGAGGGGAGCGTAGGGGAGAGCACAGGGGAGGGGACGCGCATGCGCTGTGGGACGCTCCGTAGAGTAGACGTTTCCTAGAGGAGAGAAAGGGGGGTGAGCTTAGGAGAGAGAGGGGGGAGGGGACGCGCATGCGCTGTGGTGGTGTGCGACGCGGGAAGGAGGGATGGACTAAGCCCCCTCCAAACCCATGCAAGCAAGATTAAGGAATGGGGTCAACCTGGGCGACAGACACCACCTGCCTAGCCATTGCTAAGCAGCCTCTCTGTGCTCTCGGCCATGACTCTGATGACTGTGTTAGGGTTGACGACCTTCATATTACTACAGAGTTCTGGTTCGCATAATGGGTGCTTCCCTACTTCATGACAGTGGCCGGACACGGGACGCGGGACACGGGAGGGACGGACAGAGCCCCGAGCATAAGATGCTTCGCATCTAACACGTGGTTGCATAGAATCGCAAGTGTGAACATCAGGCCGACATTTTCGACTCGACTTCACGAGGTAACTTGCGACTCTCTGACTATGAGTATGCGTCGAGGTTCGCGTAATTCGACGCCCGCACTAACGCCGTACACATCTCGCAGTTAATTGTGCAGTGCGTCGCCATCTCTCGCTCACATTTCATTAGCGCATCTGCGGGGTCTATTTTTTTGTCAGCAACACATGGTACGTTTTCTGCTTGACGTTATGTGGGGGTTCGCGGTATTGGTTTGTGTGCTTAGTGTGCACGCGGACGGACGATCGAAAATGTGGTTGCGAAACTTCAGATTACGCGCTGCTGTTTTGAGTAAACAGAACTGGAGTTCGAAAACTCACAGTAAGATTTGTACGCTCTGTCGGTTTTTGTTGCATGCTCGTATATTTCGCAGAAGATTGCTTTATGTGGCTCTCTTACGCTGACCGATCTGCCGGGGGACTTCCGATGCGAGGGTAGGTATGCAATGCGTGCACGACCTACGGAGTAGTTGGGTACGTTCATCGTTTAGGTACCTCACGTATACGTGTCATTTCGCGCGACGGTTTACGTGTTATTTCGTGTGAAAGTTTATATCCGCAAATCGAGCTCTCGTGAAGGAATCGCTTACGGCATCAAGCTAGTTCATTCATTCGCTTGCTCGTTCTTTCAGTGATATAGTTCGTATGTCAGATGCATCCACAAGGCGCACTAGCGAACTATGGTTGGTGCGTCCAAACACTTGTAGCGAGAGACGAGACGTGAGAGACGTCGTGAAGGCGGCGTCTCGCCACTCTATTCGGGAAGACCAAGGAGAGCAGCGGTGGCTGCCAGCGTCCAAACCGCCAGGCGCCAGATCTCGTCCTCTAGCTCGCGCCTCGAGCTCTGCATGAGCTGCTGAGAGGCGCGGCGCGGTGACTAAGAAATGATGATGATGTAGGGCGATGATGATGGCGCTACAGATTACTCCCCCCCCCCCCCCCCCGCAGAAATGAACCCGGAATGAAAACAATGAGAGGCGTATATACAAGTGGTCAGGTCGCGAAACGAAAAGGTCCGTGAGCAGTCCAAGTCGTCAGCGTGAGTCTCTGGCGGGCGCCTCTGGGAATGGCGCAGCGGACGAGGGTCACGATGAAGAGATGCTGTTGGGAGCAGCGAACCAGGCCAGCAACGTGAAATTCGGCACCAGTGGGCCGAGAAATTCCTCCAGGCAGCACAACGACACTTGAACACAGATAGGCTGCTGTCGTGCTGGTGGTTACGTAGGCGTACTACGGCCAGGCTTGTAGCTTTGGACGTACATTCGCGTTGCTGGTGGTGGTACCGACGCCGGGGTGGGCGGGTGACACAGGTGGTGTGTCGACGGTGCCGGCAACGGTGGAGGCGGCGGTCGATCACCGGCTGTGGCGGCTGCATCGTCTGCCGTGTAGACGACCGAGGAGCCGCCGGTCTTGCGCTGTAGATCACGGCGCTGGACGTCATTTGATGCGTCGGTGTGTGCAGGTCAGGCGAGCCGATGGAGTGCGACGCGAGATCCGGTGGTGCGTGTGTATTGTCGCAGTTGTCGGGAGCATCGTTGAAGTTGAAACTGTTGAGCACGTCTCCTCTGTTGTGGTCCCAGTGTTCGGTCGATTGCTCGTGAGAACGGATCTTGGGGTCGACAGGAAGCGCACTCGATACGGAAGAGGGACGGGAAGGTGCGTCGAATGCAGTCAAGAAAAAATTTGGGTGGCCAGATCAGGAGAGCATGTACGCGGCCCGGCAGGCTCGTTGTCTGCCTGCGTGGCTAGTTGGGCACACGTGGTCTGCAGTACCTGTGGCGAGCCAGATGAGCGGTCCTCGAGAGTTTCCGTCATCGTTGCAGCATCCCGCACGTTCGGCCGTGGCTGGTGAGGGGCACGAACCTCTGCTGTTGTTGACTTCGAGGTCGATGGTGGTCGCTGTTGGCAAGGGCAAGACGCGCAAAGTGCCGAGGTTGATGAAAAAAACTTCCCCATCTCGCGCTAAAGGGAACCATGTGTGGATGCGAAGCAGCGGGGAGATAATTAGCTTGAGCGGGAGGAACGTCGCCGCTCTCATTTCACGGCAGCGGTCCGGGCGCTCATCGCGGCGCTGCACAGGAGAGAGAATGAAGCGCGCGCGCTCCCTCATTTTCATACCGCGGAACTACCGTGGCGCCCCCCAGCAGGGTATGCAGCTGTCACACCACCTGTCGTGCTCACCGCTCCGTAGAGGATTCCTAGAGGAGAGAAAGGCGGTGAGCGTAGGGGAGGGCACGCGCATGCGCTGTGGGACGCGGGGGGCCGCTCCGTAGAGTAGAGGATTCCTAGAGGAGAGAAAGGGGGGTGAGCGTAAAAGACAGAGGGGGGAGGGGACGCGCATGCGCTGTGGGAAGCGGGAAGGAGGGACGTACTAAGCCCCCCTCCAAACACATGCAAGCAAGATCAAGGGATGGGGTCAACCTGGGCGACAGACACCACCTGCCTAGCCATTGCTAAGCAGCCTCTCTGTGCTCTCGACCATGACTCTGATGACTGTAGTAGTGGTTGACGGCCTTCATATTACTACAGTGTTCTGGTTCGCATAATGGGTGCTTCCCTACTTCATGAAAGTGGCCGGACGCGGGACGCGGGAGGGACGGACAGAGCCCCGAGCATAAGATGCTTCGCATCTAAAACCAGGTTGGTTGATGGAAAGTCGGGTAATGACCGTGTCCGTGGCAGGCTCCAGGGCGCGCGGCGAGGTTGCTGTCATGGAGCCTGACATGTCAGAGGTGTCATGCGCCATGGAGGTCGGAAGACATGCTGGTGGCAGGTACGTATGAGGGACCTTCGTAGGAGGGCTCCAATGGAACGCACCTCTCGGTGGGAAGGTCAATCGACGTGGGGGGCACCCATCGACCCTGTTACCTCGTCGTCGTGGTAGGGCGCAGGAATGGATGCTCCTGTAGCCGGATCCGAGGTAGAAGGAGCCGTGGCCGGGGGGAGGAAGGTCCTGATCAAGTGAGGGCTGCGGGCCGTTCGGTACCGCTCGCCGCGACGTAGGGGAAGCCTGGAAGTCGCGGGTCGCCGGAAGCGGGCGGTAGGTGTGGTCGTAGCACGCGAGCACTGCAGCGCAGAGGTCGTCTATGGCTGCGGGCTGGTGCTCGACGCAGCAGCAAGATGACGCAGCTCTACCGGAAGGGCGTCGAGTGGGATGGCGTGCATCGTCGGCTGTTCCGTGACGCCATTGATCGCGAGAGTGGCGTCGAGCTGATAGAAGAACGCTTGGGGGGTAGGTCGGGTTTAAAAGCTTCACTAGGGGGGCAGAGTCGCGGAAACATGGCAGCGGCCGCTCGTCGAAGGGTGCGTCCTAGAGCACTGCACGGGCCGGCTTTTTCCGGCCCGGGCCCGGCCCGAAAGCGCCATGCTCAGGCTCGCCCGAGCCCGGCCCGGTGTTTTTAAATACGGCCCGTACCCGGCCCGGGCCCGAAAGGTTTGGGCCCGGCCCGACCCGGCCCGGCCCGGCCCATTTCAAAAAATTATTTTTTGAGCATAAACGAGGCGCTGTCCAATCTTCGCTTATAGTGAAGATACCAGCCACGCACAAGATAGTTCCTGGACAGTGTTGTGAGAACTTATGACAATGTCACGATTTTCACTGGTACTGTGTTTACCATCGGTTAATTACGCCCGTAACACTTTTGCGGAAGAATTGCAGGGGGGATATATGAGGAGGCACAGCTGGCTGTCCATGCACGCAGCGCTAACCAAGCAATGTTATTATTGCATTTCAAAGAACGACTACAACATACAGCGCCCACATAAAGTGGAAAAACAGCGGACATTTATAGTCGAGCTTACATTAATTGCTGACAAGCTGGGACTATTGAGTAAATAGAGCAGAACATATCCTGCAAACTTGGTTTATTGCGCAATGCAACGAGAGAGAGAAAAAAAAACGTGCTCTAACTACTCCTGGGAGGGTTCGCCAGGCTGGGTCGCTTGTTCCGACTAAAGGAGGAAGAAAGTACACCTTTCTTGCATAACTTGTCACTCTCCTTAAACTCGACGTGTCCGAAAAGAAATCGTGACGCAGGGGAGTCCAATAGTAAGGTCATATTACGGTTACCTAAAAATCTGTAGCAGGGCCAATTGAATATTTTTCTTAATTTCCTTACATAAAATTAAAACGAATAAATCTATCACTCAATGAAACGAACTTTTATTTCTCCCAAATATATATAAGAGGATGGTGGAGAAAGAGCCGCATAAACTATAGCTTAACAAACCTGAAACGTGCAGCTCGCGAGCAAGTCGCACTTACGAGAACACATACAAATGCCTAGGTGCGTGTGCGTGTAGGCGCGGGATGCCTTCTATAGCGCGGCCTTAGTAGAATATTCTTGATCTTTAACGAAGATACCCCGATTCCCCCCTCAGACACCCGTAGGGTCCCGTATTTTGACTAACTCGATATAACGAAACAAATTTCGAGATCCGTCCCGATTTAACAAACTTTTTTTTTTTCGGAAAATGAGATAGGGAATTGATCATTCTTTGTCTATTTTTAGATAACGCCCCAAAAGTTATTGATTGCGAGCAAATGGCAACATCGCGGAACACCTTTGTCCAATTTAAACTGCGTGGCCATTGCTAACAAAACGCAAGCAAGCCAAGATCACCGACTTCTTTGCTGGGAAATAAATATGTTGTCACCTGTGGCCCTTATTGTTGAGGTAACAGAGAGAGAAGCAACTTTATTGAGAGAAGCCATTTTATTTTAAGCTAACAATTTTTATTGCTTCATACACCCTGGAGGTGGCGGTCGTTTCCTAAGGCCGCTATTTCATTTTTCGCTCCTTTACGCTACGCAAATATGATGCCATGGTAGCTTTCCGGATGCCGCTACGCCATATAATCGAATGTACCGAATTAAGTATCCGCGAAATGCCGTCTTCGGTTTAACGAAGTTTTCGATTTAACGAAATAATTCGCGGCTCCCCTCAAATTCGTTAAATCGAGTTTTAACTGTATTTGTGTGTTGCAACAGAAAAGTCACTACAAAGCGCAAGATTAATATGAAAGCGCGCGTGGTAACGTACGGCACCTTAGCACTGCGTCTTACAAAAGAGGCGCTCGGTAAGACAGCTGGTAAAGAAAGCAAAAATGCAAAAAGAAAGAAAAAAGTGTACGAGGCGCGAGACCAATACCCATTCACAGCAATTCAGGCGGACGTATTAAACCGAAATGATGAAATTAGTGACCTGACGAAACACGACGACGTTCTGTCTACAAACTTAAAATGAGTGTCCTGGACAATTTCCTTTCGCACTGTACATCTGTGATAGTAAAGCTTTGTGACTGTAGTAGAGCGAAGAAAGCTTAAAAACTGCTAACTTACCTCAGAGTCAATTCCAGTTATGTCATCGACTGATGAAGTAGCCCTAGCAACTCATGAGGCTATGAAATCAAGCCCAGTTGAAGAGCTGGTGGTGCCGATGAACAGTGTAATCGACGTCAATAACGCTCGGTGACGCTGAGGTTTTCTTAATATAACGGGCAGTTCATTTACAGAATTGCAGAACTACACTCGGCACCATGACTCTGGTTATCCACTTGGCCCCTTTTCAAATGTCGAGCCAGAGAGAGAGTGAGTTGATATTTCTGCAGGAATCACGTGACTCTCGTGAAGCGTGCGTCGATTGGCTTCCGTGATGAAGACGCTGCCATGTGCGCCGTACTGTACATATCACGCGTTCGGCGTTCGGCGCCGCTGCGGCGCCGTGACTCGCCAACGGAGACGGGCGCCGTGGTGGCGCGGCGCCCGTCTCTGTCTATCCTCGGTCTTTTAAAATTCGGTGCGTTGGTTGCTTGTCTCGTAGTTTTGTGTTCGACCGAACATGCGTATCTTCGTAGTCGCGTTGACCAGTCTACAGAGTCACGAAGGCGGAAGCAGGCGCGGCGGGCATGCGAGCGTAGCTGCATACTCGAAATGTTTCCCATGATACCGATGGGCACATCTTATATGCACTAATCTGGGCAGTGCACCGTTGCTTCACTCTTGCCGAAGTGCTGCTCAGCTATACTATTTCTTTTGATACACGGTACCCAAGTACGTGTTTCACTCAATATAATGGCGGGAACATATATGAGACAATATCCAGAAATTATATGTAACATACCGACGGAGGCAAAATGCGCGACGTCTTGTATTGTGCGATTTCAGTGCACGCTAATGCACTTCAGGTGGTCTAAATTACCCGGAGCCTTCCACTGCAGCGTCTCAGATAGCCTGAATAGGTTCGGGACGCTAAATGCCCAAAAACAACAAAGCCAGACAGCATTACGCGCCATTGCCGACAGTGTATGAGAGTCGGGCCTGATACGGGCCTGACCCAGGCCCGGGCCCGGCCCGGGCCCGAAGCTCATGGGCCCGAGCCCGGCCCGGGCCCGATCTAACAATTACTTACCCGGCCCGACCCGGCCCGCGGGCCGGGCCGGCCCGGGCCCGTGCAGTGCCCTAGTGCGTCCTACGGGTCACCACTGTAGCGAGAGCGAGACGGTGGCTGACGAGGCCGTGCCATGGTCTCAACTTTACTGGGACGCGGGTGATGCGAGAGACCGAAGCGGTTGCGGCTGCCGCGTCCAGCCAGGCCAGGAGCCAGGGCGTACTCATCTCCTCGTGGCTCGCGCATCACGAGCCACGCGGCTGTGTTCTTTTGCACGGTAGCGCAGCGCTACATCGGCTCCCCCCCCCCCCCCGTAGCGCTTTGCGCGATCACCGCCAGCGTCTAAACCGCCAGGCGCGAGATCTCGGTCTCTAGCTCGCGCCTCGAGCTCTGCAAGAGCTGCGCGAGAGGCGCGAGAGGCGCGGTGCGGTGACTAAGAAATGATGATGACGTAGGGCGATGATGATGGCCCTACACACTTACCGAAACAACCACAGCTGTTCGAATGTATCAACTATAGATGATGCACGCCTTCTGGCGCAATTAGGAGCGAAGCTCCTTATGCCGTGGGTCATGCGTCCCTTGTTTGTAGTACGAAGTAGCCACCTGCGTGATGACGATGACGCTGCCATCACGGCACACCACATGGAATGTGGTGTGCCGTGATCACGATGACGATCGCGATGCCATAAAATACATGGCATCGCGAGGGGCGAAGCTCCTTATGCTTCGGCCGGCAGACAACAGCCAACTCAGAACTGGCACGGACCGGGGGAATCCGACTGTCTAATTAAAACAAAGCATTGCGAGGGCCGTTTATCGGTGCTGGCGCAATGTTATTTCTGTCCAGTGCTCTGAATGTCAAAGTGAAGAAATTCAGAAAAGCGCGGGTAAACGGCGGGAGTAAGTATGACTCTCGGCACGCCACATGGAATGTGGTGTGCCGTGATGACGATGACGATCGCGATGCCATACAACACATGGCATCGCGAGGGGCGAAGCTCCTTATGCCGTGCGTCGTGCGTCCTTGTAGTTTGTAGTACGCAGTAGCCACCAGCGTGATGACGATGACGTTGCCATGCAACACATGGCATCGCGATATGGTCTCACATGCAACCAACCACCATCACGTCTTTGATGATGTACCTCAGGAGCTTCGCCCACTCATCATCATTCACTCCGTGGATATGCTGTGATTTTTCAGAGGAAAGCCTTAGATGCCTCATCAAAGGCTAAAACTGACCATCGGCGACATCGCCGTCTCGCGTTGACAGCGTCCACGCGAGCTATTGCGTCCACTGACAGTCAATGTAAATGCTCTCTGCACATACTGTATACCCTATGCGGCACTACACAGAGATGTCATGGGCGAACGTTACACTCGTTTAGATAATTTTATTAGGAGGAGTTAGACTGCTGGCGCGAATAGTCTCAGCGTGCTGCCTGGCCAGCAAGCGCTCTCTCCGCGAAAGGGCGTCTGCTACCAAGGAGCAAGGAAGGTGGCGGCGCGTTCGAAAAGAGAGTGCGAAGCAGAGGAGCTACTTTAAGCTAGCTACTTTAAGAAGTTTCAGGGGCCTTACGTGAAAGGGAGGTGTGGGAGGGTGGTGTGTGCGTGTATTCATCGTCTCTTTTTGGTTTTGCTTTGTCCATGGTGCGTATGGGGCGGGTGTTCGGTCTGGTTTATGAATATATTTTCTTAGGTCCATGCGCTGCGCTGAGTGCCGATGCGACGCGTTGTTCTCTGCGACGGAGATGTTACAAAAACACGATCGCACCGCACGGGAAGTGGCGGAAACTTATCACATTAACGCTAAAGGCGTCACTATGCATAAGTCATCCATGTTTCGCCACATAGCACAAAGAAGTAAAACTACTCGAGGAGAGCAGGTGAAGAGGGAGGGGGTGTGCGTTTATTCATCTTCTGGTTTTTGTTTTTCCTTTGTGAATGGTGCGCATGCGCGGATGTTGGGTCTGCTTTAGGCACATAATTTGTTTGCTTCATGCGATGCACTGAACGCCGATGCGAAGCGCTGTTCCCTGCGACGGAGACCTTACACAAACACCGCCATCGCACCGCACGGGAAGTTGCGGAAACTTATCACGTTCACGCTAAGGCGTCACTATGCATAAGTCATCCATGTTTCGCCACATAGGACAAAAAAGTAAAACTACTCGAGGAGAAGTAGGTGAAGGGGAAGGGGCGTGCGCATATCCATCTTCTGGTTTTCGCGTTTGCTCTGTCAAATACCCAACATCCGCATGCGCCGATGTTGTGTATTTTTAGGCATATATTTTGTTGGCTCTATGCGATGCACTGAGCGCCGATGCGAAGCGCTGTTCCCTGCGACTGAGAGCTTACACAAACTCCGCCATCGCACCGCATGGGAAGTGGCGGAAACATCACATTCACGCTAAGGCGTGAATGTGATGTTGCTATAATAACATAGATTTAATCAATGTAGATAAGGCATTAGGCCAACATAAAAAGAAAGTTTTTTTTTCGAGCCTGGTGGCAGACATGTCACCGCCCCGTTACAAAGGGGACGCTCATAGCATACATCCATCCATCCATGTTTCGCCACATCGGACAAAGAAGTAAAAACAACTCCAGCAGAGGTAGGTGAAGGGGAAGGGGCGTGCGCATACTCATATTCTGGTTTTCGTGTTTCCTCTGTCAATGGTACGCATGCGCGGAGTTGGGGTCTTTTTTAGGCATATATTTTGTTGGCTCCATGCGATGCACTGACCGCCGATGTGAAGCGCTGTTCCCTGCGACTGAGAGCTTACACAAACACCGCCATCGCACCGCACGGGAAGTGGAGGAAACTTATCACATTCACGCTAAGGCGTCACTACGCATAAGTCATCTATGTTTCGTCACATCGGACTAAGAAGTATAAACTACTCCTGAAGAGGTAGGTGAAGGGGAAGGGGCGTGCGCATACTCGTCTTCTGGTTTTCGTGTTTCCTCTGTAAATGGTGCGTGTAGCGTCATCATCGCCCTTCATCATCATCATAATTTACTAGCCACCGCGCCGCGCCTCTCGCGCAGGTCATGTGTAGCTCGAGGCGCGAGAGAGAACGAGTTCACGCGCCTGGCTGTTCGGACGCAGGCAGCCGCCGCCGCTCCGCTTCGGCAGTTTCCGAAAAAAGCGGCGAGAGTTCGGCACGGCCATGTCGGCCGCCTGCGCGACGTCTTCTCACCTCTTCGTCTCTCTCGCTATATTGGTCACCCGAAGAACACGTCCTTCGACGAGCTGCCGGCTGCCATGCTTCCACGAGTTTGCCCGCCAGTGCCACCGTTCCACCCGACCTTACCACAGGCATGGTTTACGCAGCTGGACGTCGTTCTCGCAGTGAATGGCGTCACGTCACAGCCGCTAATGCACGCGGTCTTGCTCGACGCGCTACCGGTCGAGCTTCGCCATCTCGCGGCCGCATCTTCCTCCAGCCCGCAGCCCTACCGACCACCTTTGGGCTGCGGTACTCGCCTGCTACGGCCACGTATACCGCCCGCTTCCGTGGACCCGCGACTGCCAGTTTCAGGGTTCCCCTGTTTCGCAGCGCGCGGTACCAACCAGCCCACAGCCCTTTATTTACCACGACCTTACTCCTCCGACTACGTCACCTGCAACCTCAGGTCCGGCCACCAGCGCAGCGATTCCTGCGCCCGACCACCCGCCCGACGAGGTTCAGGACGTTGCTGCTGCCAGCGACCTGTCCGCCGCGAGGTGCGTTTCGTCGACGCCCTCGGCCGACCGTGGAACAGGCATCCCCAACAACCACACGCCTTCCCTGATCTCCACGGCCCTCGACACCTCGGAGCCGTCAGACTCCACGACGGCTACGTTGCCGCACGCCATGGAGTCTGACGATGTCATCGTCTCACCCGCTATACGCCACCCGACACCCGAGACATCGCCCTCCACAATGTCTGACGATCACGACCTTCCATCGCCCTTGACAATCTGTGCGTCCTGCCAGCAGCGACTGCCATCTTCCTTGACGTCTCCCGCAGCTGAAGTTCCTGCCGGTGACATGCTACAGCTGAACTTCCATGATGCTGCGTCAATGACCGTGACGACTGAGGACTGCGTGGCAGCTTCGTCAATGGCCGAACAGCCCGCGTCTTTGATGCCAACCGCGCAGGCGGACAGCCACCAGGCTGCCTCGACGAGCACAGGCGCGCCGTCCAACCCTCCGGCAGAGCCCACGCCTTCTGGGTTCTTCGACAACTATCGTCCGGAGTCCTTGGCGCGACGCATTGACCGACCACTTGCGTTGCACCTACCGACTCGCAGTGCCCGTTTTGCGGTTCTTCGAGCACGCCGTTTCCGCATCTGTCGACTCGACCACCCGTGCGAGCACGCCAGATGCAATAAAACGCCGAAGTCGGTGTTCCATCGACAGCGGCGTCCACACCAGCACGACCAACCCACCGCTCCTTGTCGAAAGCCATGTCGCCACCATGTACGCAATCAGAGACCCCATCGCAGCCGTCACTCGTTAATGGTCAGTCGTCATGACTCCGCTGCGATACATCGCACCGTTTCGGCCCCATTGCCCCCCACAGGCTCTTCGGAGCCTTGCAACAACTCCACCTGTGGGCACCTTTGCCAGCCGCGACCGTTCACAACACAGGGTGTGCACTGGAGCGATCCCGCCAGGTCATCATGGGTCCCGCTTGTCTACCGCAGGACCCTGGTGTCTTCTTCGACCCCTGCACTTCTCCCAGTGCCGCCCACCGGAAAGATAATAGACTCCGTGCCTCCCCACACGGACGACTTGGACTTCTCACGGACCCTTTCGCCTTGCGTTAACAGTTCTGTACACACGACCTCATAATATTCATTTCGGGTTCATTTCTTCGGGGGGGGGGGGGGGGGGGGAGTATTCTGTAGTGTCATCATCATCATCATTTATTAGCCACCGCGCCGCGCCTCTCGCGCAGCTCATGTGTGGCTCGAGGCGCGAGAGAGCGAGTTCACGCGCCTGGCTGTTCGGACGCAGGCAGCCGCCGCCGCTCCGCTTCGGCCGTGTCCGAAAAAGGTGGCGAGAGTTCGGCACGGCCACGTCGGCCGCCTTCACGACGTCTTCTCGCGCCTTCGTCTCTCGCTACAGTGCGCATGCGCGGATCTTGGGTCTTTTTTAGGCATATATTTTCTTGGCTCCATGTGACGCACTGAGCGCCGATGCGAAGCGCTGTTCCCTGCGACGGAGAGCTTACACCAACACCGCCATCGCACCGCACGGGTGCCGTGTAGAAGGGCGATGTTCTCAACGAAGAACTTGGCTACCTCGGCAGCACTGCCTTTAGGCAGGGCCTTTGTTTCGGCATAGCGGGTGAGGTAGTCGGTAGCCACGACAATCCATTTATTTCCGCAAGTTGATGTTGGGAGCGGCCCCGGGAGGTCCATCCCGATCTGCTGGAACGGTCGTCGAGAAGGCTCGATCGGTTGAAAGAAGCCGGCAGATTGTGGGCGGTGTCTTCAGTCGCTGACAGTCACTGCACGTCCTTACGTAGCGAGCGACGTCGGCAGCAAGGCGCCGGCCAGTAATACTTTTCCTGTACTCTGGCGAGTGTGCGGGAAAGTCGGAGGTGTCCAGCCGTCGGGTCGTCGTGTAGAGCCTGCAGGACTTCAGGTCGCAATGCTGAAGGCACTACGAGAAGGTAGCTGTCTCGAAGTGGCGAGAAATTCTTCTTTATGAGAACGCTGTTTCGCAAGAAAAACGACGCGAGTCCTCGCTTGAATGCCTTTGGAACAATGGCGGTCTTGCTTTCGAGGTACTCCACAAGGCCCCTGAGTTCCGGTTCGGCTCGATGTCGTTCGGCGAAGTCGTCGGCACTTATGCTTCCCAAGAGGAAGTCATCCTACTGGTCATCCTGCGGCGGCATGTCGACGGGGGCGCGAGACAAGCATTCCGCGTCAGTGTGTTTTGGTCCAGACTTGTAAACGACGGTAACGTCGAATTCTTGAAGTCTCAGGCTCCATCTTGCGAGACGACCTAAAGGGTCTTTCAGGTTAGCTACCCAACACAAGGCGTGGTGGTCGCTCACATCTTTGAAGGGCCTGCCGTAGAGGTAGGGGCGAAACTTTGACGTTGCCCAGATGATGACAAGGCACCCCTTTTCTGTTGTGGAATATTTGGCTTCTGCCTTGGATATCGACGGGCTAGCATAACTGATAACCCTTTCCACGCTGGCAGTTCTCTGGACAAGAACGGCGCCGAGTCCTACGCTGCTGGCGTTGGTGTGGATTTCCGTGTCGGCGTGTTCGTCGAAATGCGCAAGTATTGGAGGCGTCTGCAGGGCGTCGTTTCAATTCTTGAAATGCTTCGACTTGCACCACTCCCCACTTGAATTCCCAGCCGTTTTTCGTGAGCTGAGTTAGTGGCTCGGCGATGTGTGAAAATTCCTTGACGAAGCGTCTGTAATAGGCGCACAAGCCGAGAAATCGGCGTACTGCCTTCTTGTCGGTAGGCCGCCTGAAGGCAGCGATGGCAGCTGTTTTCCGTGGGTCGGGGCGAACATCAGACTTGCTGATGACGCGATCCATGAACAGAAGTTCCTCGTATGCAAAGCGGCACTTTTCTGGCTTCAGGGTGAGTCCGGAGGCCTTGATTGCTTGAAGTACAGCTTCAAGGCACCGGAGATGTTCGTCGAAGTTCGAAGAAAACACAACGACGTCGTCCAAGTACACAAGGCAGGTCTGCCACTTCAAGCCGGCCAGTACAGTTTCCATAACACGTTGGAACGTCGCAGGTGCCGAGCAAAGACCGAAGGGCATGACCTTGAACTCGAAGAGGCCGTCTGGTGTGATAAAGGCAGTCTTATCTCGGTCTCTCTCATCGACCTCGATTTGCCAATAGGCGATCTTGAGGTCCATCGACGAAAAGTACTTGGCGCTGTGGAGTCGATCCTGGTCATCATGTATGCGTGGGAGAGGATACACGTCCTTCTTTGTGATTTTTTTCAGGCCACGATAATTGATGCAGCAGCCTTGGGTTCCGTCCTTCTTCTTCACTAAGACCACGGGTGACGCCCACGGACTCTTGGACGGCTGAATGATGTCGTCGCGTAGCATTTCGTTGACCAGATTCTTAACGGCCTCATGTTCACGTGTCGAAACTCGATACGGGCTTTGGCGGATTGGTCGGGCGCTTTCTTCTGTTATAATACGATATTTAGCGACTGGAGTCTGTCGAATCCTTGACGACGACGAGAAGCAGTCCCTGAATTGCAGGTGCAGGGCTTCGATCCGGTCTTGCTTGTTCTTCGGAAGGCTCAGAATCACGTCTAAAACTGGTTGGGGGGCCTCGATTCGTCGAAGCAGGTTCCGTGGCGTCGCTGAGGGTAAAAGCGTTGCTGGCGTCCACGAATTCATTCATGAAGGCGACCGTCGTACCAATGTTGAGGTGCCTGTATTCGTGGCTGAAGTTTGTAAGCATTTCTTTAGCTTTGCCGTCATGCAGCTCGGCGATGCCTCTTGCGACGCAAATCTGACGGTTAAGAAGCAGGTGCTGGTCGCCCTCGATGACGCCTTGCAAGTCTATCGGTGACTGCTGGCAACCTGCACGTTCGCGACTGGTAGCCAGCGTTTCACGGTGCGGTTTTCATAACCGTTTTCGTGATTATACTCTCGCTATCTTGTCCTTGTGCATTGTGTAACATCAAGGCAACTCCTGGCACCTCGTCGAGTGGTCAGCAATCCGACAGGATGCCCTGGGGGTAGCCCCGGGCCAACGAAGACTCCGAGGTGGGACTTAGGCCTAACCGCCGGCAGCAGTGGCGGACGGAACCGAGGTCAACAAGGTGCGTTCTTCTCGCGTCCGGCAGTGATTCGTCACTTGTGCGCGACAGCAATGTCAATGAAATGTGACGCAGCTTCAGTACTGACCGAAACGCAGGGCTGTGCTGAGGCAACGACTGGTGATATGGACACTAGTACACCGACGCATAAAGAACCGAGTGCCTCTGGCTCTGGCAAACGCCGAATAGACGCTTCATCTCCCGCATCTACTGCGTCGGTGGCCCCTCCGGCGTCTAAACGCAGTTGTGTTGCTCCTAACGACGACTTCTCCGCGTTCCGTGCTTCTGGGCCTGTTTACAAAGTGGCCATTAAGCCCTTAGCTTGCTTCGATGTGGCATCGTTCTGAAACCGTGCACTTCAGCGTGCATTGAATTCCTGCCTCAAGACAAGCAACTTTCAAGGGTTTGCCATCCACAAATCCACGAACACTGTATCGGTCTGGGTGCGCTCCCTCCAGGATGTGGATCGACTACGTACTCTGCAGGCTGTGGCCACGTCTGAAGAAACAACAGTACCTGTGCAAGCCTACCTGACGTCGGGTACCGACTTTCGCCGCTATGTTGTCACCGGCGTGAATATGGGTGAAAGCCCAGAGGAGTTGGTGAGGTGTCTAACTTGTGCCTCGCACCAAGTGGTGAGTGCTCGTTACATGGGAAAAGGTCGAACGTGTCTCGTCACTCTGAGGGGTCCTCCAACTTCCCCCCGAGCGCATTGTTTACTTTGGATGCTTACTGCAGTTTCGTCCCTACCGGCCATCAGTAGTTCATTGCTACAGCTGTTTCCGTACTGGACATATGCGCTCCTCGTGTCCGTATGGAGTTGATTCTAACATGGCAGCGGGAGATGCTCCTGCATATAAGTGTGGCTTGTGTAAATCAAACGACGATGAAATAAGAGACAAGGCTTGCGCCACCAAGCAACAAGCCACGAAAGCTAAGCGGAAGGCACGCCGCAAAAACTTCAAGACAGCAAACCCAGGTGCTACTAGTGCAGTGCTCACAAAAAATCGCTTTGCACCACTAGAAGAAGAAGAAGATAATGATGATCATGACAATCAGAAGCTTTTCTTACGCCGCCTAATCCCCTGACATACTGCGAGGCAGTACAACAGAAACGTCCCAAAAACAAACAAGTGGCCACGCCGTCTTTGAACGAGGAAATTGACTCAGATCCTGCCTTAGCGGAGCTGGATAAACGCTTGGCATCGCTGCAAGAAGAAGTCCGTCGACTGACGCAGCGTCGTGCCGCAATACGTCAACGCATCACCAAATCACCCGAACACCGCCTGAACACACAAGCGTGTGTGCCGGAGAGTCCATGCCACCAGTCTCAGTCTGTGCCTGTCTCACCTGGTGCCTTGTCGGCAACGGAACTTCTGCAGTTTGTAGCCAAACAACTGCAAAACATATCAGTAGTGTTAGCAGCTAATCTTCCAAAATGACTTCCCAGGTGGTCAACCAGTCTCTCCCTGGCGTTCTACAATGGAATTGCCGCGGATTGAAAACAAAGATTGGCGAGCTTCATCAGCGCATACGCATGAACAAACTGTCTGTATGGGCGTTGCTTCTACAAGAGACCAATTCATTACCACGCCTCTACGGTTTTAACGCATATGCTGACCCCTCTATCGTAGACAAGCGCTGCGGCGCTCCAGACTGTACCCCTGGAAAAGTGGCTGTGTATGTCACCAACAAACTTCCTCAGCCACCCATCCCCCTGACACATTGGTGCAATCGGTGGCAGGAAGTGGTTGCCGTGTTGGTTCGACTCCATTGCACTGACATGATTCTGGTGTCCTGTTATGTGCGACCATACAGTGGACAGAACTCGCACATTAATCTCGGGCGGTTGTGACATCTGCGGCGGACGTACTCTGGTCGACCAATATTAGTGGCGGGGGACTTTAATGCGCCGCATATGGCATGGGGTTACCCCACTACGAGCACAAGGGGTCAAATGGTGATGGAAGCATTCGTGGACGCACAGTTCGAGCTGCTAAATTCACCAATTTATGGCTTGCATGAAGCTAGAGTAGAGACAACACAAGACCTTAGAACGGAAAGTAAAAGACGAAGTATTTAATGAAAAACTATGGCATCAACGTAACCGGCATTGAAAGGTGCCACAGGCTTGGAAGAAAAAGCGAAAATAGAACCCGTCCAGTGATCCTTAAATTTCTTGACTACCGAGAAAAGAGCGTCCTACTTAAAGCATCGCATAAATTAAAAGGTAGTGAATTGTCACTATCTGAAGACTTTTCTAGGCGTGTACGGGACACTCGGAGGCTTTTATGGGAGAGTGCTCAGAAGGAAAGGCAAAAAAACATGAAAGTAAGGCTGGTTTATGATTGATTAAGCATTGACGGGACTTTGTATTTGGTTGGGACGCTGAAAAAAAATCCCGTTATAAGCTACAGAAATCAGGTCCTCGAAACTGACGGTCTGAACCCAAGCGTAGTCCTTTGGGAATACTTAATGTGAATTGTAGGAGCGTGTTAAACAAGCGTACAGAGTTAGAGGGAATTCTTTTGTCGTATAACCCAGATATCATTATCTTGACAGAAACATGGTTAAGTGACGAAATATATGATAGCGAGTTCATCCCACACGGGTATGGCGCATTCAGAAAGGACAGGGGTAGCAGGGGTGGCGGTGTAGCCATCCTATTCAAGGAGAGTATTAAGCTGGTAAAAATGCCTGATTTAGTAAGATGTTGAATGCATTTTTTGTAAGGCCTACCATGAAAATGTTAGATATATTATAGTTGCTCTGTACAGACCTCCTAGTTCTGGTGTTGACGTTTTGGATTCTTTAAAGCTATACATGAGCGAGCATATGAAGCCGAGTGACCGTATTATTCTTTCGGAAGACTTTTAACTTGCCAAACGTTGACTGGACAACGATGTCGCTCAAAAGTGATAACGACAGTTTAGGAGAGGCCATGCTTGACATTGCCTTTTCTTTTAATTTATCACAATTAGTTGATACATATACCAGAATACAGGGCGATTCCGAATCAATTATGGATCTTTTCTTTGTAAGTGGGACGTTAAGTAGTCAATCAGCGTGCGATGTATTTCGCGGTATATCGGATCACGAGGCTGTTTTATTAACAATAAATAAAATGAACTGGAAAGACAATTGTAACTCTGTCCGTTTCCGCAACTTCTCCAGAGCTGATGATGTTTCCATTATAGATACGCTTTCGTTTTACTTAGATTCCTTTTCGGAAAACGTTGTAGATGTTCCAAGAGTTGTGGGATCGCTTTAAGTGTATTGTTAATGACTGCATGGAAAAATATGTACCAGCTATTGTTAAGAAAAGAAAAAAGAATCCCTGGCTTACTCGGGAGACGTTGAGATTGAAAAGGCAGCTAAAGAGGTTAAAAAATAAAATGAAAAAAAAACAAGGCAGTGTTTCACCAAATGCACGACAGAAATTTCTCTCTCTTTCATCCAAACTTCGCATCCAACTATGTACTGATAACCAACGTTACTATGGAGAACCATTGCCTAAATTCATCACAGCGTCTCCAGAGAAATTTTGGCGGGAGGTGTCACCGAAACATTATCAATGTGATGTATTTGAAGTTGATGGTATTCACTTGGATGATGAAGAAAAAATTGCTAACTCATTTATTGAGCATTTCCACTATGTTTTTACTTGTGATGATGGTGTGTTACCTGCTTTAGAGAACTCTTTACCCCCTATTTCTGATGTGTTAATAAGTGAGCAGGGTATCTTACGCATGCTTTTAAAACTTGATGAAAAGAAAAGGTTCGGGCCCTGACGATATACCCAACGCTTTCCTAAAAAGGTATGCCGAATGGGTTTCAAAATACTTGCACATTGTGTTTTTACGTTCCTTAGAAGAAGGCCAACTCCCGAATGACTGGAGAACAGCCCGAGTGATACCACTCCTTAAAAGCGGTGCCAAACAGTGTATAAAGAACTACCGACCTATATCTTTAACGTCTAGCAGCTGCAAAATATTAGACCACATTATACATAAACATATCGTGGAATTTTTAGATGCAAATAACATCTTGACAGAATGCCAGCATGGATTTCGGAAAGGGGTACTCAACTTGTACACAGCTAGTTGCTACCAATTCATGATTTTTCCGTATCAGTAAATAATGTTAAACAAATTGATGCAATTTTTATGGATTTCTCGAAAGCTTTCGACAAAGTATCACACAGTAAATTATTATTTAAATTACATTGTCTGCTTAGAAATTCTCGTCTGGTTAATTGGATTTCAGCCTACCTGAACAATCGCCACCAATTTGTTGCATTTAAAGGCCATCAATCTAACCACCTACCAGTGCAATCGGGTGTCCCGCAGGGGTCGGTCCTGGGGCCACTCCTCTTTCTCATATACATAAACGACATAGTAAAAGATATTTCTGTCAAAATAAAATTGTACGCGGACGACTGTGTCCTTTATACAGAGGTTAATGACCAATCGGATCAGGCACTGTTAAACAATAATTTTCAGCGTGTTGCTTCATGGTGTAAACGGTGGCAGATGTGTATAAACTTCGACAAGACAGTTTTCATGCGGATAACTCGAAAGAAAATGCCCTTAAAGTTTACATATAATTTCAACAGTGTGAGTTTGTCTGAGGTGTCTGAATACAAATATCTTGGGCTATGGATATCGAACGATCTAAGGTGGAAGTAAACATATTCGTTACGCTACAGCTAATGCTTACAGGAAATTATACTTTTTAAGGAGAACGCTAACTTTGGCTACCCCTGCTGTAAGAAAATTAGCATATAATTCCATTGTCCTACCAGTCTTAGACTATGCTGTTGTAATATGGGATCCCTATACAAAAGGTAATATTCTGAAACTAGAAAATGTCCAAAAAAGAGCCATACAGTTCATCTATAACGATTTCCGACGCAGCTCAGTACGTGAACAGCAAGCTCGCGCTAACCTAACGCTCTTAGCTGAAAGAAACCGCTCGTCACGTTTAAAATTTTTATATCAGTTAATTAAGGGGCACTATAACGTCAACATTAGCGAATGGATTTCGTTCTCTTCCGGTTATGCAACGCGCCAAAGGCATCAACTAACAATCACTCCTTTCCGTTCTCATAATGACTGTTTCAAGTATTCTTTTTTTCCGCGGACAGTCACAGATTGGAATAACCTTAGCAGCAACATCATGCAGGCAGTTTCTTTCTCAGCATTTTCATCGTTTCTTGATAGGCTGAAACATAGTTATTTTTTATAGTTACTATCTGTATTACATCTCCGTTGCCTGTTGCTTTGTTTCATTTGCACCTACGGTAAATGCTTTGCTAAATAATTGAACATGAATTTGTTGTCTTTAGTGTATGTGTGTTTTCTTTTTTTTATTATTATTATTGTAATCATCTGTCTGTACTTATATTTTGAGTGCCACTACGATGTATTTTCGTTCATGCATTGTAGCCCACCCTGCTAAAACTCCTGAAAAGGGGTTGCAGTACCAAATAAATAAATAAAATAAATAAATAAGACTCACCAACTCGACGCCGCTATCATGCGGGTGTTCCTGCTTACTCTCCCGACCTCACTTGGTGGCTCTGCCATGCATCACTCAGGTGGAAACACGAACCAGATTGTTGGGGTAGTGACCATTACCCCATACACGTAGGAGTGCACACGGATAGCCCACAAGGTTCGCGCCGTAAGTGCCATGTCACGAACTGGGATCTATTCCGCTTTAAGCTAAATGAGTGGATATCGGCAACTGCGGCGGCCGCCCGTGAAGATCCATTAGACGTCATTCGAACTATAGTGTCCAAAGCTACCGTGAGTTCTTGGGTCGACGAGTGCCGCCCCACACCTGATCTACAACTGCTACGCTTGTGGGCAGAGCGACGTCGTACAGAAAAAGCTCTTTCTCGCTCCCCAGATTCTTTTGTGGATTGGTACAACCTCAACCGACTGACTGCAGTGGCTCGCAGACATGAAAAGCGTCTTTCCAGAAGCAACTGGATGCAATGGTGTGCGTCGCTTGGCCCTTCCTTTACAACTCATTCGATTTGGCGTACCTTTCGGGCGATGGAGCGAGGTGCACGAGTACCTGATTCGGTATCGACAGCGTGTCTGGAGTCTGGGAAAGATCCTGCTCTATTTGCACCGGAGGTTGCGAGGTCCTTGTACCCAAACTTCAACAGTGCCCCAACCGCATTCCCACGGCCCTTCTTCATTCCGAAACAGGCGGGAGCAGTCCCACGCCCCGAAGATCTCGAAGGTATGGAGTCATCATTTACTATGGCCGAGCTGTTGGCGGCGATTGACAAGGCTAAACCTCGGACAGCTCCAGGCATTGATGGGATACCATATGAAGTGTACAAAAACATGGAAGGGCCGGCACTTATGTGGCTTCTGGATACCATTAATAGTGTCTGGATATCGGGAGAAGTCCCAGCGTCATGGAAACATGCGGTTGTTGTAGCCATCCCAAAACAAGGCCAACCCAATGGCATTCTCGGGAACCTGCGACCAATTGCGCTCACTATAAACTCCTGGAGCGAATGGTGGCTACGCGCCTTGCGCGTAGCCACCATTGGCTGGAACACTTCAAGTGGTATCACCCCGCCCAGATCGTTGGAACCGAGGATGGCCTAGAGTACTTCTCCTCCGCGATGCTTATAGGTGGCCGCTCACACCGCGTACGAACTTTGATTGCAATGGACATACATCGAGCCTATGACAACGTCAGCCACGAAGCAATCCTTGAGGTTCTTCAATGGATTCGCTTGCCTGGTCGTGTCCGAGCATTCATCAGTTCCTTTCTTGGAGAGCGCTCCTTTTCTGTCCGCATCTTCGGTAACAGCTACGGCCACTTCAACACGCGACGTGGTGTTCCACAGGGGTCTGTTCTTGCACCAATTTTATTCAACGTTGCACTACTACCGATGGCGTGGAAGCTATCAAGCATTCCCGACTTAAAATTTCTGATGTATGCTGATGATGTGACTGTGTGGTAGACTCACTCTTCTTTGGACCATCAAGTGCCGGCACTGCAGGCAGCGCTCGATGCAACATTTTCCTGGTGCTCTTCAGTGGGACTCACACTCTCACAAGAAAAGACTACCTACATGAGCATTGCCAATAGGTGGGGCCGCCGCAAGCTTGACCGAACCCCTGTTCGACTTACGCTTGATGGTCGTGTTCTCACGGAGGCGTCTACAATCCGCATCCTTGGTGTAGACTTCTCTGCATCTGGATCGGCCTCCCTATGGCTGCGGTCTGCACGCAGAGCCGCCTCCAGCATGCTGCATCTTTTTCGTCGCATCGCTCAGCGAAGTGGAGGAGCGCGAACTCGTATCGCACGGCAACTGGTATGCTCGGTATTCCAGCCTCGATTAGTGTACCAAGCACAGTTCCAGCACTTCACGAAAGCAGAATGGGCGCGATTGGAAACTGAATCGTGAAGCCATGCGTGTGATCACAGGCCTTCCAAGGTTCACTCAGATTCCGACACTCCAGGCAGAAGCACAGCTCAATACGCTAGACGAGCTCATTCACCAAAGACGCAAGGCAAGGATGATAAAGCACAGCAGTGTTCCTGCGGCTGCTGCCTTAGCGCATTACATGGACCCTAAAGCCCCTTCGCTTGAAGAACCTACGTTGTCAGTGCCACCATGGGATCATTGCCAAGTGACCACCAACAAGCCTCTGGGATGTATCCGTCAAGAGGTGAACGAAAACACTATCTCTAGGTGCACCCCGTTCCGCCCTTTATTTTCGGCATCTCAGACACTTGAACTACGAGCACATGTGGACGCCGGGTTGACATCGTCTATACTGCATACTTACTTAGTGTGCCCGTCTCACCCACATGTCAACCAGACCTGCTCTTATGCGTTAGACATCCCCATTATTTCCGTCCTAGCAGAGTTAGTTGCTCTCTGTGATGGTCTTGCCGCACTTCAACCGCTCGTCGAGATGCACCATCCATCAAGCCTGATCCTTTACACGGACTCGACGCAATTTGTTCGCGTACTTCGTCGCGTTGACCGTTCTGTGGGTGTAGCAGAGCAATTTCACTGTTGCGCCGCAGCTTATCCGTGCTCAGTTCGAGTGTGTTGGATTCACCGATCTAGTGTTCGGGGTCATGCCGCTTGCCATCCTGTAACCGTCATGTACCCCTTACCTCTGCTCCTGCTGCCACCTTCTGACACTGTGGACATTCACAAAGAAAATTTTCGGCGCACCACGCGAGCTCTCATACCTCCGCGTGGTCATGACCTCCCGAGTGGACTTACTCGTCAAGAGGAGGTATCGCTCCGAAGGGTTCGCGCGGGTGCAGCTGTGACGCCTTCAATCCGCGTGAAGTGGGGCTACACCGACACAACTTCAGGCTGCCAATTTTGTCCTGCGCCTGTGCGGGAAGCAGACCTGAACCACCTCCTATGGACATGCCCTGGGCTTCAAGCGGCTCGTCGACGCCATCTGCGGCGTGCGGGACTTCAGCACACCAGGCCGCCTGACTTGCAGCGATGGATTTACGGTCCGAACCATAGGTCCCTCCTGGACTTCATGGAGGAAACGCAGCTACACAGTTTTGTATGATATGTATTGATGCCGTTGGGCAAACTCACGCAATAAAAAAAGTCTATCGGTTCTTCGCTGCAGACCGAAATGAGAACGCTGGATAAAGGGGGGAACGGTGACGTGCTCATCTATCAAATTTAAAGCATGGGTCGCTGGCGTCGTGTGGGGCGGCATTGCGTTTTCTGCGGTTAGGGTTATTGACTCAGACCTGAGGTCGATCACGGCGCCATGTTGACTTAGGAAGTCCATCCCGAGTATCACATCCCTGGAGCAATGCTGTGGGATTAGAAAACTGGCGGGATAAGTCTGATTATTGATGGTGACTCTTGCTGTGCAAACACCGGCCGGCGTTATTAGATGACCGCCAGCGGTCCGGATTTCAGGGCCTTGCCAAGCAGTCTTCACTTTTTTCAGCTTGGTCGCGAAAGGCCCACTGACTACGGAATAGTCGGCTCCAGTGTCGACGAGAGCGGTGACGTTGTGCCGTCGAATATTACGTCGAGGTCGCTGATTCGTCATCGTGCGTTGCGGTTGGATCGCGGCGTCGGGTCATGGCTGCGTCGATTTCTTTCGCTGCTTCCTTGTTGCATCATCACGTCTTCGTCAGTCCGCGACGTCCCGCCGGCAGGGCTTCGTCTGCTTCGCCTAGTGTTCTGCAGGTTTCGTCGTGTTGTCGTGGTTGGCAGCCGCGAAGGATCTTCGGCATTTCGTCGTACAGCAACCGCACCTCCATCTGTTGCTGCCCTTAGCTTCTCGGATACGGGCTAGGCGACCGGCCCCGGTTTCGGCCAGTGTACTGCCCGCGGTGCGGTGACATGTAGCGGCCGGGCGACTGCGAGCGGGAAGGTCGTCGGGGTGTCTACTGAGCTCCTGCGAGATAGTCGGCGATGTCGCGCGGTCTTTCACCCCGCTGTGGACGCGGCGCGTCGATGGCGAAACCACGCAGTCCCATCTGGCGGAATTGGCAGTGGCGGTAGGTGTGGCGAGCTTCTCCGCAGTGGTAGCAGAGTGGGCGGTGGTCAGGGTCGCGCCAAACGTCGGTCTTCCTCGGAGCGTAGTGCTGGCCGGCGGATAGACGGTATGGCGTCGGTGGTGGTGGCGGCGGTGTCTGGCGGCAGAAATGTGGCGGTGCGACCTCTTGACGTGGGCGTGAAGCGTCGGGCTGCAGCTGCGTAGCTCATGGCTTGCGGCTGGGGCCGTGGCGGTTCAGAGGTGCCCATCGACTGCTGGATTTCCTCTCGAACGATGTCTGCGATGGAGTCCACTTGCGGCTGTGGTGAGGGTAATGGCTTCCGCAGTTCCTCCCGCACGTCGCTCGGATCGTTTCACGCAAGTCGTCGAGAGCATAAACAGCTGGGCTGTCTTGACTGGTCGGGCGATTGTACTGGCGGGTTCGCATTTCCAGCGTCTTCTCGATCGCTGTTGCTTCCGACAGGAATTCCTGGACGGTCGTCAGTGGGTTCCGCATCAGCACAGCGAATAGTTCTTGCTTGACCCCTCGCATGAGCAAACGGACATTCTTCTCCTCGGGCATGTCGGGGTCAGCGTGCCGGAACAGCCGCGTCATTTCTTCGACGAAGATGGTCACTTTCTCATTTGGTAGTTGCACCCGTGTCTCCAACGAAGAAGTGGCCCTTTCCCCTCGGGCGGTGCTCGTGAACGTGCGCAGGAATGCGCCGCGGAAGAGATCCCAGGTTTGAAGTGCAGACTCCCGGTTCTCAAACCAGGTTCTTGCCGCGTTTTCCAAGTAGAAGTAGACGCGACGTAGCTTCTCTTCGGAGTCCCCGTGGTTGAGGCTGGCCATTCAGTCGTACGTCTCCAAGCCACGTCTCCGGGTCTTCAAAAGATGATCCACAGAAAGTAGGTGGCTCCCTTGGCTGGTGCATCACGACCGTTCCGGGAGTTGGTGCAGTGGCTGTCATAGTTGTCGCAGTAGTGGTCGTGGCCTTGGACTTTCGAGTCTTATCCGGTGAGGGCCCGAACTCCGGAGGTAGCCCTTGTTCGCCTGCGGCTAGCTCTCTGATCGAGGTTGGCGTCGATGTCTCCTTCACGACAGGGGCTGGGTTCACGGCTTGACGGGGGCGTCCGTAACATGAACGCACAGCCCCTCCACCAGATGTCACGTGGTCGTGACGTCGACGAAGGCAACAGTCGGCGTGTCAAAGAAGAAACTGTTTATTTCGCCGAACCTCTTGCCGTGAAAAGAAAAGTTAGATTACAGCTATACACACTGGCACAGATAGCGGCGAACGGAGCGTCTGCCGTCGATAAACTGATCATCGTTGGAGCGCGCCGGCTTTTATACAGCACGCGTCGAACATTCTAGCCCTATCACTGGTCGTCGCGCAAGCTCTGGAATAATCTTGAGTGATCGCGTGCTGTGCGCATTGTTAAGAAAACGATCTACTACAAACGTGAAGCTTCTCGAACACTGATGCGCGATCTGCGCCGAGCATTGGCCGCAGTCTTTGTGGGTTTAAACAGATCACAACAAAATAACACGCGTGGCACTATTACTCAGAAGCGCACACCATGCCCTTTCTCTCCTTAATAGACGACGCTTTGAAGCCGCCCATATCGAGTACCAGTGGTTAGTGCGTGCTTGTTGTTATCCTTGCGCGGGATTCACGATACGCCGTGTCCAGGTATAGGTTAAAAATTTCAGCTACCACAACGGTTAAATCATGATCATGGGCTGTAGTCGTCACGATGGAGATGTGCCACTACGCGTCAACGTGGGTGTGTCCACGTCAAACGATGCTATAGCTGCCAAACACCAATACACATTCTACAAGCTCTCATTTATCACTAAACAGTAAGCACCACTTCTGTGAGTACAGTTTCACTTCAGTGTTATACCGCTTCCTATGACGGAGGGATCAGCAATGTTTTTTTATTCGGTTCCCCACGCAGAGTTGTTTTTAGTTGTTAAAACCATATTGAGCAGAATGGTGTTCTTGCCTTTGAGAGCGCCACTGGCATTTCCCTTGACAACTTTATGACGTTGCTCGAGTTTTATCTGTGCTCGACGTTCGTGTGTCATGATAATCAGTTTTATATTCAGAGAAAAGGGATCTGCATAGGTTCATGCGTGGCGCCTGTCCTATGTAACATATTTTTAGCGCATTTCGACAGAGAAGTGGCTTAGGTTATTGACGATGCGAAGGTGAAGAGTTTCAGGTATGCAGATGACTTTTTAGTTATTTTTAAAGCTAACCGTTCTTTGACAACCACTAAGTCAGTGGATGAGGTTTTAGCTCTTTTTAGACAACATGCCAAGGGACTTGTTTTCACGCATAAGCTTCCGGTTGGCGGCGTGTTGCAATTTTCGGACCTGAGTCTCACTTTCTCGGAAACGCACATATGTTGGGCGTGTTTCCGTGTTCACGCAAGGCACTTCTACCTTTTGATGCTTCGCATTCCAAACTTGTCAAGAGGGCCGTTGCTTTCATGTGCCTGGAAGGAGCACTGGTAAAATCTTGTCCGCATAAGATGCAGGAAAGTTTCAATAATCAGGTCACGTGGCTGTGTTCAGCTGGCTACCCTGGTTCTGTCGTCGTTGCAGTTTCAGAAACCCCCCCTTCAAAAACTGAAGGGATCGAGAAGAAACAGGCAACCGATGGAAAAAAGGCCCATGGTTATGCCATATATGCACAAGGTTGCTCACAGCCTTGAGAACGTGGCTAACAGGTACAGGTACCTTCGGTGTTCTCGGCGCCCCGCAAGTTGGCTAGCCTGTGCCCACGAATTTCTACTGCACCGAAGCCCTCCCCGTGTGGGAACAGGCACGGAAGGCCGTATGTCACCTGTTCGGTTGGCGTGGTGTACGAGATCCCGCTTAGTTGCTGTAGGGTTTATACCGGCCAAACAGGCCGGTGCATAAACGACAGAATTAGGGAGCATGAACTTTCCGTGAAAAATAAACTTTCGGCACATTTGCCTGTGCATTGTGGTTCCTGCAAGTGTGAGCCTGGGTTTTCCAGTGTATCCGTTCTTCGAAAGAGTAATGATACCTTAGCTTGTGAAATCATGGAAGTATACTGCATTAAAAAGGAGAGAGATGTGTGTCAGTGACGCATCTGTTGCTCTGCGTGGTGGTTGATTCACTTTCTTCGAATCTTTTTTCGTTTAGTCGCTTTTTGTCATTTTTTTTGTCAATCTTATCGCGTGTTTTCTGACGAGCATATAACGCGATATGCGCGCGCATGGTTGCTACGGATATATATGTCGCTGATGTTCTGAGAATAAAGCTAGTTGCGATTGACGCCCTTTCTGTTCTGTCCTCAATTTTCTTCCTTGACGATACGCGTCTTTTTGTATTTCAGTAAGCATGTACCAGCTAGCCCAACAAAAAGCTTTAGTCTTTGTTCATTGCACTTTGTTTCAGTAACACATTGGCAGACGTGGATCCGGTGTCTGACATGATATGGAAATTTCAGCGCTATGAACTTGTTGTGGACTTTGCAATGCGGCGGTGCCTGCCTCCACCTCTGAACGCAATCACCTGTGTGTGGCTCCTACTCACCGGTATCTTCAGTCTGCGCACCATTCTATTCAAGAAAAAACGCGTACGTCAATGTTAATAAGAACGTAGCATATTACTAGGAAGCTCCGCAATTTTCTGTTGGTGTGTTATCAGGCTTCCTATGTGTGCTGTGGCAAAAAAAGAAGTCGTGAAGGGTCAACTTGTCGGCTAGTTGGTTGAACAAATCTGATGGGTAACAGCGCGAAAGACCAGGACAGTAAAGGCACAAAAACGACGACACCTAGCGCTTTAACCGCGCCTAACAAGCTGGCCAGGCTCTGTAATAAAGTTAACAACCACACCTTGGACGGGCTTTCAATGCGGAAAGAGTCATAAGACACAGCTTGTTTCATGTGTTGCGAATGTAGTGTACAGTATACCATTGACATGTGGGAAAGATTATGAGGGCCAGAACGGGCGGTGTTTGAATGAACGGCTTTGCGAACACCAGTACAATGTTACGAGAGCCATCAGCGGCCATACTGGAATTCACTGCAAAGAGTGCGGGTGCAGGCCTGAATTCAGTAGATGTGACGTATTAGCCATTAACCCGAACCAACTAACACGTGAGATAATCGAGGCCCACAAGATTGCTATGTTAAGAGACAGATGTGTGAGCGCCGCTTCTATTTTATTATCGGACAAGGTAATTGCGTACCTTTCTGCTGCTAAATCAAGATCGACATTGTGGTCATGCGCTGAAAGGTTCTTGCATCGATTTTTTTCGTGTATTTTCTTCTTTCCTGTTTCCTGATCATATAGACGAGGGCTGATACGTACATTGTATTTATTTACGTACTTTGCCGCAATAAACTTCAGTTGTCAGCAGCGCTACGTGTCGTCGTTTGTGTGCCCTTACTGTCCTGGTCTTTCGCGCTGTTACCCATAAGAAGAAAGAAGTACCTGCTAATAACATTTCACATCCCACAAATCGTTTAGTTAATGGGAATAGATTCTAACTGATTGCACGAACGCAATGCGCGATGGTGTTTTATAAGTGTATAAATTGTGTAAATCTGACTTCACGTCTCTTCAGGCAGGACGAATGAAGAAACTTGAGAGATGTCGCTGCAAAAATCTTCTCATGGACCAATAGACGACGTATCAGCGACCTTTCCTACTTGTTATGGTCGCGAAACTGTCGCCTCGTCCGCCGTGGTGGTGTAGTAGTTAGGGTGCTCAGTTGCTGACCCGAAGGTCGCAGGTTCGATCGCGGCCGCAGCGGTCGCATTTCAATGGAGGCGAAGTGGTAGAGGCCCGTGCACTGTGCGATGTCGGTGCACTTTAAAGAACACCACATTGTCAAAATTTCCGGCGCCCTCAACTACGGCGTCCCTCATAATCATATCCTGGTTTTGGGACGTAAAACTCCAGATATTATTATGATTATATTAAACTGTCACCTCAGTTTCATATGGGATCAGGAGCCGCCGCTAGGGGCGCAGCTGTGCATGAGAAGGCATGCGAACGATGCTGCGCTAAGTAGCTGTGGTTGTGCGCGCGACAGCCTCGGTGTTCTAGCTTTCTAAACTCCATCGACGGTAGCTTTACTTTCACTTAGCAACTTTTAACACCGCAAAAGGGAGAGATGGGCTAGTTGGTTTGGGTTTGTTTTGAAACAGTGCAAAAGACGAAGGACACAGAAAGACTTGGCAACAGGAGCGCTGACTGACAACTGCGCTGACACGAGCGCTGACTGATAGCGTTCGCTATCTGCAAAAATGGCGACACATGAGTTCGCGCACCGACGATTGCGTTACTTGATTGCGAACTTGATTGAATGCTTTGTTGGGCGCTTTGGTTCACTGTGAAAGCGACTTGAGCGCAAAAAAAGACGAGACACAAGCAGACGACTACACGAGCGCTCACTACAAACTGGTTTTATTCAGAAAAAAACATGAGACCATAAACCTCTGTACACCACAGGCGCGCCTGCGAACACATGACGTGAGATAGATGACAAAGGCTTACCATAAACTGTGCTCAATCAACTGCAACTCACTCGCCCGCGAGCATACCGACGTTTGGCTAACACAATCTGTGCCTTTCTTTTTACAGCGAAAGCTGTTATGAGATCACAACAAGGGCCGTTTTTGCGCCGTAGTTGTCCGCCGCCGCCGCCGCCGCCAGTATCCGTAACCACTATCGCTCGAAATAACAAAATATCTAAACAAATAAAAAACACCTAGGACAGAATGGGAATCGAACCCGGACCCTCTGCGTGGTAGCCCAGTGCTCTACCACTGAGCTACGCCGGTGCTTGAAACTGCGTTGCAAACGGACCCTACACTGTAAGCAAAAACTATCCGAGATTGGGGTTTTTGCGGCTCATGACCTCTGAAAACTCCCTCGCGTTTAAAATTACTACCTCATGTTGGAGTAAAAGGCGGTACATGACATAGTTTTACCACCACCTCTCAGGGACGTAGTAAAAGGATGTCACAATCCAGGTTCACTACGTGGGTAGTTTTCTGTCACGTGATTTTTAACCGCCGTGTGAGAGTTTATTATCACGTGACTGGAAGCTGCAGCTGCTTCGGCGGCTTCCCCCCCCCCCTTCCCCACCGAGTGATGCTCTCAGTTCCAGTGAAGGTATGCGAACCCCGCAAATGCTTTTTTTTTTTTTTTCGAAGATTGGTATGGCATTGTCGCGCTTCGTGGTTGACCCCCAGTGCATGCACTTTCACTGGAACTGGGTGCTGCTGAAGCAAAACGAGCGAGGAAAGAATTCTGTGAACGAAAGGGCGTGCTCGAAGAAAAAAAAGACCTGCTGGAAAGCCGTCTTGCAGATTTTCGCAAATCATTGGCGTATGTTGTTTAGTGGCCCTGGAGACTGGCCAGTGTCAGAAGCTCGCGCTGTATGTGTCTCGTTGCGCTGATGGCAAACTCAACTGGATCTCACGTGTTTCTTCTGTCATCGAGCGGCCGTGCGCGTACGAGCGCGAGCCTCCGAACCTGGACGTCGCGGATACTTCGCTTCCGTGCTGAATCGCGAAGAGCTACGAAGAACACTGCCAGCGGTAACAAAATCAAGCTGGTGCGATCGTCCGTAGTTGTTTCCTGGAAAGTGACCGGTTACAACTTCGAAGCGATAGGAAAAACGCTTCGCTACGTCGTCGGCACCGAGCCGGCCAGAGGCCAGTGTGAGTGCGTCGACGGAGCAGGTGTAACAAGCGGCGCATAGATTTTGTTTCACAGAAAGCAATGTCTGCTGTAGTGAAGTACAGTCGGAATTGTGCGCTGCATGCGCCAACCGTTGTCAAACATCTCGATCGAAGGTGGGCACCGATACAAGGCATACGGAACCAGCGTATGGCCGCCGGTGAGCACGGAGAAAACCCGGACGGTGAGCCGTCTCGTTCGTTGTGAGTACATCGCTCCGTAAGACGCCGCGAATAGCGGAGACGTATTTTTCATTGCTGTCTTAAAATAACGACGATGAAAATTGCACAGGATGTCCATTCTGTGATCGCCAGCTGTGTTTCATCGCATAGCCGTGCTCCTCGACAAGGCCTAGCGACGCCGTTGGTCTGAAGCCGGTACAGGCGTGGCACCGCTCTTCGCCGGCGTTCCTGAATATGTGCTGCTACTGTGTTTGTGTACTGCCGCTCAATGAAAATTATTGAGCTGCCATGGTTTGTGTGAGCTTAGGTATATTTTGTGGAGTTGTGCGTGAGCACTGCTAACGCGTGTGGGCCAACAGGCTGGAGTGCCAGCTAATAATTGGATAATCAAAAAGGTAGGATCGGGAGGGTTTATGCTAAGAGGTCGGTGTGAGTCATGGTGACTTGCAACCCACCTTAAGTTTACGCGTGCGCTATGAAACTTTATTGTTCAACGATGCCAGAAAAGTAGCTCTCCCACCGGCACTATATGGCAGGTCAAAATGCGGTGCCTATATATACCGGGTGGTCGAAGTACGGTTGAGTAACGCGAGCGGTCCGTTCAGGTGATGTTTTATTCTGCATTGGTTGTGTGTGTGTGTGTGTGTGTTTGTGTATATGTTAATTTCTGTATATGTCATCAGTTCCGCGTCATTTGATGTTTAATAAATGCGTTGGCTCATGGTCCGATCACAGCCGTATCTTTTTATTTTTTTTTTGTACCACTAGATATAACTCTCAGAAATCACCCTAAAAACCTTGTAACGGCAGTAAAAAGTTACTCCAACTATACTCGCTGAAAACCTCGGCGGGGTAAATAATTACTACCGTTTCAACGCTCAAAAACTCGACTAGCGTGAGAGTAAATTTTTACCTCGACTGGTACGTAGTAAAAAAAAACCAGAAAAGGTAGTGCGCTAGAGGACAAGCAGTTTACTCCCGTTCTTGGTTTTTTTCTGGTTATTTTTGTTTAGTGTGTATGCAGGCTTGATGTCAGGTAAGAAATCGCGTTAACATGTGTAGTAAAGCGTTTTAGATCGGTAAAGTAATAACCAGGCGTCAAGCAATGCGAATTGCGTAACGAGTGTGTCGTTCAACGCTCCAACCCATTACACAAGCCTGAGGCATAATTCTTAATCGTGGTCAACCACAGCATCAACAAAGTGGATGTAATGCGTTACAAGTATGCAGCGGGTACCACGTTTTTCTGAAGATTGAGGAATAATGGTACAGTGGACGCTTCCCACTACACAAAAGTTATGTTGATTTATGGCATAGTGGGTACCAAGTGTTCTTGTAGTAGTTGCCCCAAGAGTGTTTAAAAAACTCTAGAAAAGCCCCTCTTCCAGCTTTCGCGGTGACTGTGCTGCACGTTCCGCGCAGGCCTGGCGTCTTTTTATGTAAAAAGCCTCCAAAAGGTCGCATGTCATGGTATCTCTGCTACGGCCCAGTACCTTCAGTTCAGATAACAGAGGCACACATTCCCACTCCCCGCAGTGCGCCGGAAGATGCGCGCGCCAATCATTTGTGAGCGACAGCTCATGCTCACGTGCCCGGTCGTTGACATACCGGCTCGTTTGTTCGATATAGGACTTCCCGTAGCTCAGTGGCAACTCATAGACGACTGCCTCGGCACAGTCCATGTAGGGCAGGGTGTGCTTTTTTTGCACAAGACGCTTTCTTTTTTACCTAGGCCAGCTATGCGCGCGTACACCTTCGACAGCTTGTTCGGCGCTGATATGACGATAGGCACATTATGCCTAGCCACCACTTTGTTGACGTAGTGCATCACATTGTGGGTGTACGGCAGTACCTCGGGCCTTATGGCGCTCTTCTGTCTTTGCTTGTTCCTGCCCTTTGCTTGAATTTTCTGGAGAAGCGACTCCACAGTGGCCACCAGGATGGTTTCCGAATACCCCGAAGACCGCAGCCGTTCCACTTAATGGCCGAAACTGGTAAAGGCTGCGTGTTCGCAAGACTTTTGGAGCGCAAATTCTAAAATGATTGAGGCTATTGCTCGCTTTACAGTCTTAGATTCGGACGAATTCAATGGCAGCAAAGGTTTGCGGGAGCGTGGGCTATAGGCCCAGCAAACATGGCAATGCCACAAACTAAGCTTTACATCCCAAAGATTCAGGTGCCCTTCAGAGGGAAGCGCATGAGTAAACGTCAAGCCATGCCCCAGCCGATGGAAAGTGTCTAACACCTCGCGCGCAACACTAAAATCACTAAAATCCTAAATCTTAAGAACAACTAAAAAGCCATCGACGTATCTGCACACCTTAAGCACTTTATCCTGATTAAAAGCACGCTCTAAGCTTCTATCGACAGCCGTCAAAAAGATATCGCACAGTATTGGTGCCACGCATGAACCGATGCACGTACCTCGTCTTTGTACATAGTTTTCCGTCAAAGGAAACAACAGTAGCACGTAAGTAAAATTCCAACACAGACATCAGGTGTTCAACGATAATGCCTGCTCTGTTCTGAAACAATACGTCCCCATTGTTTTCAATGCACTCCCTTATGGCAAGAAACATTGTTTTTATGTAGAATAGAATAGAAAAGGTCTTCCTCATCAACCGAGAAGAAAAAACCCACCGAATCATTGTCACGTACAAATTCAATCACATCAAACGATTTTTTTGCAGCAAAAGGGCCATCAATAGGCAAACTACATAAACACTTCAGAGGCTACTGGCTAAGGTACAACTGCCAGGATTCCTTCTCGCTGACAATGGATCTAAAGGGTATCCCGCCTTTGTGGGTCTTCGCGGTAAAAAATATAGACAGATATTTACCTTTGCATGCAGCAATGTTCCTTGCCAGTCTGCTCAGTTCAAATCGGTTCCACCTTTCCACGGCTGCAGGTTTTGTCTTTCCTAAGCAGGTTTTCACCGAAACGAAGTTCTTTGATAAGGCTATGGCTGCTTTCTCTTTGAAACACTCAGACGAGAGGACAACGAAATTTCCTTCCTTCTCAGCCTGAAGGAGACACATGCTGTTTTCTCTGACCTAGTCGGGCTGTGGGCACCTTGGTTCGCTGGACAGGTTTGTTAAGGTAACAGTCGAAATACTGTAGACTCCCTCCAGTCGGCACCGTTCATTTCGCTCTTTGTCAGTCTTGTTGGCACCTCCTCTTTTCATAGCGACAACTTCATGCGCAGGAACGTTTGGTTCAATGGAATACCTTGGTCCCATCTTCAAAACGCCCATAAACTCAGGGGGGGACATCAACATCCTCAATGATTCCCATTGAATTTCTTGCCTCTTCTGTTGACATTTCGCCAAGTGAGCCAATGTGTTTCGCCAAAGGAACAAAGTGATCGTCGCTGCCTGTTGCCGCCAAGAACGCTAAACGTTAGGTCCTACCATTTCTTCAGCGATTTGCTTCGCGTCGCCTGCTGCAACAAGTCCGGAGTGTGTATTGGCTCTAGAGTGGCACCTGTTTTGAGCGATATTTATCTGTGTAATGTTTATCGGCTTGTAGAATATGAAGTGCGTGATCTGGTGGTAAGAATTTTTCGCTACGTTGATGACTTTCTTATTCTTTTTCGGAAACACTGTGGCCCTTTTCACCACATAAATCACAAGAAGTTATTTAAGGAAAAGGCGTTTGGTCTGAATTTCAGCTGTGAATTACCGAATAATAATTGTTTGCAGTTTTTGGACCTTCGTTTAATTTTGCAATGTGATCACGTTTGCTAGTGTTTCTCCCCGCGTTCTAAGAAATCACTGTTTGGTTACTCATCCCGTCATTCTAATGTTGTTAAGAATGCAATTCCTACTAATTCTTTACGGTCTACCCTTAAGAAGTCCTGCACACACAAGTGTCGGGATTGCTTTCAGCAGCAAGTTGATCGACTAAAAAGCGCTGGGTTCCCTGAGCATGTTCTTGAGTCAGCGTCGGATAGACTAATCAAGAAGTGTACATCCCACCTGGTTGTAAATGTTGAACCAGGGCATAAGCCGAGGAAATATGCTGTCATGCCTTACGGGCACCGGCTGTCTCATCGGTTTAAGAAGACAACCAAAAGTTTCGACGTCGGTGTTCTCTTCTCTTCGAACCAAAAAGTTCGTAAAGCTTTGCCTCGATGGAAAAGAGGGCAAGAGGAATAGTGGGGCAGATTGCATGGTGAAGCATCCCAGTCCCGCCGTTTCCTGCTCCGTTTGGTGTGGTTTATAGGATTCCCCTCTCCTGCGGAAAGGTGTATATAGGCCAGTCTGGTAAATGCATCAACGAAAGACTCCGCCAGCATAATAATGCCATAAAAGAAACGCCGACGTCACACCTTTCGACACATTGTAGGGCATGTGCGTGTAAACCATTTTTCGACAACACTGTCATTTTGCTGAAACATAGAGATAGAAGAGCACGGGAACTTGCAGAAGCGTATTTTATTAAAGACATGGGTGATGATTGTATATCTGAACCGTCTGGATGGATGGATTGTGAAGTACGTAAGCTCAACGAATTCTTTGATGTCACTTGACTTTCTGCGCATGCTTATGTTGGTTTTCGAGCAGGTGTGTAAACGGACGGACGGATGGATGGACGGACGGATGGATGGATGGATGTGATGTAATGGATGGATGGATGGATGGATGCATGGATGGATGGATGGATGGATGGGTGGATGTGATGGATGTGATGGATGGATAGATGGAAGGATAGATGGATGGATGGATGGACGGACGGACGGACGGAAATGCTCCAAGTGCCTGCAATTCGCTACAAAATGTAAAATTTATATAGCCAGCACTGCAACCACAATTAACGTTTCACCAACATTACGCCCGCACAGGGTCTTTTTTCCAAAGCAGGTTTGAAACCTGGCGTGGCTCTGTGGTAGAATACTTGATTGTCACGCAGAATGCTTGGGTTCGATTCCTGCTGGACGCATCATATTTATTCTTTGCGTTCGTCGGGTCAACGCTGCCTATGTCAGTTTTTCTTAACGATCTCGCATTACAGAATCAGAATTTTCATAATCAGAATTTATTGATAAAATACAGGAATATTACATGTGTTTAGTATACATAAGGAGGTCCCAAAGTGATAGACTGTATCGGGACCTCCTGTTAAAGGCACATTGTTTACAGCACATTGTTTGTAGCAACAGTAGCATTGTTCGCAAGCATGAAATAGACTAAACGCTATTGCAGTAGAACAGTAAAGAAATATATACAATGAAAACAAAATATGCATTATGAAACCAAGTGTAGCTATGAAAAGTTGTGAGCACGTTTGCCGTAGAACTGAACAAAAAATACAAAATACAATTATAATACACATAATATGCAAATTGAAACAAAATGCAGCTATAAAGAGAACAGTATTAGGAAGTCTGTGTAACGTGTGGTTTTAGTTCTGACTTAAATTGGTGTAAGTGTCTTGAATTTTTTTATAGATGCTGGTAATGAATTCCATAGTGATATCGATGAAAATTCAGCAGTTTGTTTACCATAGTTAGTGCGTACTTAGGACAAAAGAACGTTTTTGTTATGGGCGAATCTAGTATTACTATGAGCAATGAGATCAGTAGATGAGAAGCAGATTGGAGGTAATGCCATGGTTTTGTATTTAGAGAATATGATTCCTACGTTATATTTGAGGGTTTCTGAAATGATTAGGATATTGTTTTCATGGTGTATGCATTTACCGTTTGAAAATCATGAACTTTTTGTAATGATTCTTATGGATTGGTTCTGTAATACTTGAAGGGATGCCAAATAAGTGTTCTAGTTGTTACCCCAGCACATTATCCCGTAATTAATATGAGAGTGAATGAATGAGTAATACAGTGAAAGTACTGTGGCACGTGTAAAGTAGGGACGAGTTTTCATTACAGCGCGAATGCCATATCCTATTTTCTTTTTGATGTGAGAAATATGATCTCTGTACTTTAAGTTAGAGTCAAGAGAAATTCCAAGAAAAGATGAGCAAGGACTGGGAGAAATGGAATGCGAGCCAAAAGTTAAAGAAGGAAAGGATGCTGAGTATTTTTGATGTGACGAGAATATAACAAATTTAGTATTTGTTGCGTTAATAGTCAACAAGTTAGCACTGCACCAACTTCAAACATTTTCCAGGTCAGCGCTTAGCTTGTTAACAAGATGGGAAATGTTTTTATCAGATGAAAATATGGTTGTGTCATCAGCGTACAGAATAGAATTTCAAGTGGACAGACAGTTCGGGAGATCATTAAAATGGATCAAAAATAGGAGTTGTCCCAGAATGAATCCTTGAGGGACACCCATGTTAGTGGTTCGTTCTCTAGAATATACATTAGAAATACACATCTTGAACGCGGTTATTTAGGCAACTTTTCAGTAGCGGTAGGGTAGGGCCACACACAACGATTGCATCAAGTTTACTAAAGAGAATACTATGATTTAAACAGTCGAATGCTTTGTTTAGATTGATGAATACTGATCCTGCAAATAAACCTTCATCAATAATTTTTTTAGTTGGTCGGTTAGATGAATGATCACCAGATCTGTTGAAAAAATATTTACGAAAGCCGAACTGACAAGGAGAGAGAAAATTATATTTAGCAAGGTATTTCGATAGGCGAACTTCGATTAACTTTTCGAGAACTTTACCAAAAAGAAAGGCAAAATGCAAATGGGCCGGTAATTCCATACCACGGTGTTGTCACCTTTTTTTAAGTACTGGAATAACTTTACCACGTTTAAGCTCATTAGGAAACACCCCAGTCTTGAATATGAAGTTTCTTAATAAAACACAAAATATCGGAAGTTAGGTGCGAAATTATTTTGACATTAGCAGGTAGGACATCATCAATTCCTGCGCCGGTAGATTTGAGGTGTTGTATGACATCATGTATTTCTTCAGGAGTTGTGGGAAAGAGGAAAAAAGAGTGAGGGAGACGACTGAGTTGTGTGATATGTGAGGGAGAGGGTGAGCCAATGCTGAAAAAGTAGGAACCGAAAGCGTCAGCTATGAGATTAGGCGAGCTATATTCAATATTGTCGAACACAATTCTGGATACCTGGTATCGGGAATTCCTGTTTAGAAAGGAGTTCACAATGTCCCATTTTAATTTAGCATTATTACCTGCTTGCGAGATTTTTTCTTCGAGAAATGAATGGTTTGCCACTTTTAACTCGCGGTTTACAGCTTTACGGAGCTTTTTGTAACGGGCAATTAATGCTCGTAAAATTTTCTCTCTGCTTGAGGTGCAATCGACGGCACGCGTGACGGAAATGGCTGGCTCGTTCAAGCCGCGTTGATCCCCAACGCTCGCACGCTAGCGCGTAGAACATACAACGTAGTAACTAACGGCTGACTTTTGGTTTTTTTTTTTGTACAGGTTATCGCGCTCTCTTAAAGCTGCTAATAACTTTTGAGACATGCATGGATTATGGGAGAACACCAAAGTTTTTTTTTTACATTTCTTTTTAGAAGTGAATTTTCGATTTTGTGATACGATCAAAGACAAAAATTTAGAAAACGCTTTCTGAGGATCATTATAAGATTTAATCTCAAACCACTCTAAATTTGCTACCAATGTCTGCCAATGTCTGTTCTAACTGTTCCTAGGTAGCTATAAACATTCAAGCGCCTGTGGTGCGTACCCACACACCGCGGCCCGTGGTATATGGGTATGTGACACATGTGTCTAGAGGAAAAGGTTTGACAATGTACGCGTCGGGATTTTCATGTTATTCATGTCAAGACCAGCCAGAAATATTCGTCAAACAATCTTACCCTTATGTTATGTGACACCAGCTGAAAACAAGGAACAAAGGACAAGGAAGAACTACAGACGAGCGCTGAACTTTCAACTGAAGTTTATCTCCGAAACGGTGACAGAATATAAAGAAAAAAACCACACGTGAACATGAAAGATTGCAAAGCACTTTTTGCAAAAAAACATAAACAGTGTTAACAGCCCACCTCACTTGCGGCGGTCATGCGCACGGGACAAATATCGAACTTCTTTTTCCGTCAAGGCAATGGACGGGACACTCACGCAATTAACGCCAAGTCTCGCGATCTCTGCTGCCTCTATAATTTCCCGCGTTAATTGACAGCCACATCGCCCCACCACTCGGCACCTCTCCAAAAGGGGTTTGTACTCACCAGTGCAAACCCACTCATTGCAAAAAGTGCTTTGCAATCTTTCATGTTCACGTGTGGTTTTTTTCTTTATATTCTGTCACCGTTTCGGAGATAAACTTCAGTTGAAAGTTCAGCGCCCGTCTGTAGTTCTTCCTTGTCATTTGTTTATTGTTTTGCGCTGGTGTCACATAATGAACCACCAACTTGCCCAAAAAATGTGCCCTCTTAAATCTTACCCTCCCATACTAATTTTGGCCTACCCAAAGTTGAGGCGATCACGAGAGTACCCAGACGTAGGCGGATGGATAGACAGACAGACAGACAGACAGACAGACAGACAGACAGACAGACAGACAGACAGACAGACAGATAGATAGATAGATAGATAGATAGATAGATAGATAGATAGATAGATAGATAGATAGATAGATAGATAGATAGATAGATAGATAGATTGAAACGGTCAAAGTGCCTGCAGTTCGCTAAGAAATGCTTCGCATTTCATAACGATCCTGGACCTTCAGCAACGTACGCTTTGTGTCAGAGGGCCCTGTGCTATCATGCAATGCTTGTAGGATGGCAGGACGCAATTTAGACGGAGTTATCACTGCATGTGTTCTCGATGACGATTGACAGTATAAAATGTCATCTGGCTTGGTGAACGCGGCTGGGTCCTCTTCGTTGGCCAGGCTTGAAGGAACTGCAGTGCACTCATGATCTTGTTGCATGGTAGCCAGTGACTCAGGTGACTACGTGACGTACTGCCTGAGAGTGTACCAGCTGCTAACGCGGGGCGATGGATTATTAGGGTTAATGTGCACGAGCATCATGTCGGAGGCGAGGGAGTCTGACACGAAAGGGGTGCAACTTGAGGGCAACATTTGTGCTGCTAACACTTGCCATGGTGGCTGCTCTGGCAAAGGAATACGTTGCAGGCAGTCCTTGTAACTGGCCCTGGCTTGAGGAAAATAGACTAGCCTCGTTGGAATCACAGCATTTGCGATTCTTAGGGCTGGTTTCTGGTTTGCAGTAATGGTGATGTTTGCGTCTGCATGTTGCAACTGCGTTGGCTTTGCGGGCTCAAAGATAAAACATGCCATTGTTGCCGAGAACCAATCCTCTCCAAGAATGAGGGAAAATGCATTTTCTTCTATAACAGCGGCTTCAACAACTCCTGTGGATGGGCCAATGGATATCTTTAAAAATGCAGCACTTACAGGAAGTACTGTGCTTCCTCCTAACACAGCAAGAGGGGGGCTCGGTCCATGGGATAATCCTGTTTGCAGGCACACAGGCTTTAGAGATTAGTGTGACCTTGGATCCAGAGTCAGGAAATACTTTGCACTCGCCTACT
Source organism: Rhipicephalus appendiculatus (assembly GCA_030522465.1). NCBI lineage: Eukaryota > Metazoa > Arthropoda > Arachnida > Ixodida > Ixodidae > Rhipicephalus > Rhipicephalus appendiculatus. The sequence continues at coordinate 1,800,910 of JALIZH010032958.1, forward strand.
CCACTGAGAGTTGCGTTGAAGAAGGGGCATGGCCGCTGTAAGCCGTGAAGCTTGACAGGTGCACTGTGCAATGCTGGAGGCTGCTGTGTCTTGGGCGTAGTTGGAGGTGCTGACGATGGTAAGCGGCTGGTGCGTGTAGGGCACTTGGATGCCAGATGCCCCAAGGCATGACACTGGTAGCAGACAGCTTCAGACAGGTCTTGGCCGCTACGAAAAGCTGAAGCGCCATACTGTGCCGAAAGAGCTGCATAAGTAGCTTCTTATGGATCGGCGGCCAGCTATGCATTGCGCGTTCTTAGTGCGGCCCCTCGGGAGTACTTTGGTGTGAATGGTTCTGAGCGAGGCTGCTGACGCTGTGCAGGCTTAGCGGCACGACAGGGTTGCGATGACGACTTCACAGAACAAGCAAATGGCAACGGGTTTACTTTGGCGTTCAGATGTTGTCACTCTGGTCGAGGCTAGTGCAGGTGGAAATAAAATCAGCAACCGTGGGTGGCTGGTTGGCTGCTATGGCGGCGAGGATGTTGTTCGCGTACCGTATACCATCTGACAGATAATGAATTTCCTTGCCCATCAAGGCATTATCTGTCAGATGGTTGTATGCGCAATGTGCCTGGTTAGCAGTGATGACTCTGATAGTTTGTTCTTTTTTAATGATGAAGGTGATAGTCTGTTCTTTTTGTCATTGTTTTTATCATTTTTTATCGTTGTTCCTTCTTTCTGTAGTTTAGGACTGCGGAAATATATATTCCGCGCTTTTGACGAACAAACATTGTTGTAAGTCAGCGCTGTTGTTTTTGTCCCCCTTTTTCTTGTGATCCGTCTTTTGCCCTGTTTTGTTTCCGAGATTATTATGTTTTACATTCTGACCATATCCTTCTGCAGGATCGTCATCAGCAAGTGAAAGCCGTGAGCACGATGAAAGGACAAAAGCTCTCGGAAAGAGACTACCACTATTGGAAGCAGAAGGCTCTCGAATACAGCAATAACGCTGATTCTGCGAACGAGAATACCTTGGACAAGAACTATGAAAAGTACGTAGAGCGCAAGTTCAATCTTAGATAGCAAGCTGCGTCCGCTCGTTCTATGAACAGCAACGACCGTTCTATGAACAGCTGAGTCTGGCTGCACGAGTGGCCTAGCCTGCATCACGGTGACAGCGCTTAAGTCTTAAGTCAAGTCATTCTTTATTTCACATTTGTTCCCCTTACAAAGAAAATAGAAAAATGCTTGGACAGAAACAAAAAGCTACAACAAAGTAGGCTGACGAGGTTCCCGCCCATGTCTTGGCATAGAGGGCCATAGCGAGCAAAGCATGTGATTAAACAATCAACATAGTGCATACACTTGAGCAAGGCATATAAAATGTAATGGTACACATGTACATAAAGCATATTTCACTAAAAGAACGAGGTTCATGAAGGTATTTTACATACATAGAAAGGTGTACATGATGGAAAGCATAATTTACATATTCAACTTAAATACAATCACAAACATAGTCGATTTCAATAAATATCGCACTAACATCAACGAAAAATGTTAACATAAATAATGGTACCATATATGATACAAATAGAACGCGATAAACTACATGACAATTTATTAAATCTGACATTTGAAATATTGCAAGGGTGAAACTGAGCGTAATCAATTAGAGTGCCGAACATGAAATCTCTTGAGCTCTTTTCTACTAATAGTATACACATCAATTCATTGACAATGTAACTGCTTTAAGTAAACGGGCATGCAGTGTTCGACTCTGTTTAATCCATGGTTGGCGCGTGAAAAATGCACTAGCTATTGGTATCTGTTTCTAGTATTATATTGGCTTTTATGAGGTTTTCTTTGATTATCTTGAGAACTGTGCCTATATTTCACAACAGTATTAAACCGATGAGTGCCTTGCAGGGGAAGCACGTTCAGTGTGGCAAACAGCTCGGCCGTGTGGGCGCCATAGGATGCGTTGGCGACATATATGGCCTTCTTTTGTTTTTTGATGTGTTTTCCCGTACAATGTTACAGTAATTGAGATGTGGGATAAACATTGAAACATAAAGTAACACCTTAACCTTGGATGGAAGTACCTTCCGAAATTTACATAACACACCACAAGCTTTTGCCAAACATTTCGTCACACGATCGACGTGTGTGTTCATGTGCTGATTAAAAATCACACCCAATTCTTTTGCTTGCTGCACAAGTTCTATCCTTTCGGATCCCAATTCTAGACAGAGCTTACTATTTACTAAGTTTTGCACAAGTGTAAACAACAGAGCTTTAGTTTTAGTGGTAATAATTGCTAAGCAGTTTGTGTTAGTCTATTTTAATGATGCTTGCAATTCAGTATTCACCAAGTGAGTTAATTCGTGAACGTTCGTACACTGAAAAAAGAGAGTGGTGTCATCTGCGTACATAACGCATTCGGCACGCTCATTCAACCTGGTTATATCGTTTACGTAAATATTAAACAGTAATGGTCCCAGGATGCTACTCTGTGGAACTCCAAATGTTATTTCTAGCAAAGTTGAACGGTTTTCATTACGCGCAACACAATGGTTTCTATTTTTTAAGTATGAGTGTAAAAGCTCAAGTGAAACACCACGGAATTCATAACGCTCTAGCTTAACAGCTACTACGTTATAATCTATCCAATCGAATGCCTTCGAGAAATCTATATATATATATATATATATATATATATATATATATATATATATATATATATATATATATGTCAAGGGTCAGAAGTTTATTTTCAAAGCCGTTAAGAATTAGTACTTTCTGAGTTAGTAATGCTAGTTCGGTAGACATTCCACGGCAAAAACCAAACTGCTGCGGAGATAGGAAGGAGTTTTTTTCACAAAAAGATGAAACTCATTTGCATATAATTTTTTCTAAACCTTTGGAGATGACAGGTAGTATAGGTATTGGTCTGTAATTTCAAAAGTTCTTTCTATCACCTGATGTAAATATCATGGTCACTCTTGCACGTCGCATTTATTCAGAGAAAATACCTGAGCACAGAGAAATGTTAAAGAGCAGCGAAAGTACTAGCGACAAGGTGTCAAGAATATACATAATGGGCCTAATTTCTATTTCATTAATAGCATGGGCCCTGCTGTTTTTAGGGATGCGAAAGTTGAGTATATTTCTTCGCGAGCTGTTGGTGCCAGAAAAGCCGTTTCCGAGTTGGGAGGATCTAAGAACGCTTTGAATGCATCACAGTTTGCACTAAATTTGGATGAGACAAGTGTCGCGAAATACGTATTCAATTTGTGCGCTAAGTTTTTGTGCTTTATTTATTTATTATCGATTCCAGCTCATCATTTGGAAGAGATCCGTTGTTTAAGAGCTTATTAATCTCTCGCGAGACTGAACTGCTCTTTCCATGTCTTTAATTGAATAGGTTTTCGAGGTATTTTTAGTTCAGCGCACATATTGTGTCGCGTGGTTTCTGAACTTTTGAAGTTAGAAAGATGGCCTTGGTTCCTTGTTTTTACAAATTTGGCAAACAAAGTATGCGTTTTCCAAACCAATTTATAGCAGTCATTTGTCATCCAAGGTCTTCGTAGTTTTCTCGAACATTTCGCCTGTTCGAGCTTAACCCATTAAGGCCCACGGAAGAACTACTGGTCCGATTTTATTGATATTTTGCACAGTTAATTAACCACACTAGACAACAACACGTGCAAAATTTTCATAGAGTTACGTGTATTCCTTCAGGAGTTATGATACTGTACTATAAAAAGTACGCTGGGCCTTCGAGATAGCAATCGGCAAGGTGACTTGATGCAAGAATGGCGAGTGCGCTGGGCCCTTGCCAAACGAATAACAAAGTTATCTTGGTCCATACAACTTAGTCGAGGACTAGTGCTTCATGAAAAGCGTAACGTCACGCTTTTGGCGACATCATTTTGGTGTATTGTGGCAGAATTCAACTGTTTTGTCAGCTTCTTGTGAAAATGTCCGTATGGATAGAGGGTAATAGCAAGCACAGTGGTAGCTGGAGATCTTTGATGCTTTTGTTGGGTACAACAAGGCGCAGTCAGTGTTTTGCTATTATGCGACTAAAGGACAATAGTCAACGCGTAGAGGGTCTGTTAAAGCCTCCAGGGTGGTAGCAGACACTTTATGCGTTGTCTGCGGCTATTTTGATCAACTGGGTAAATCGGGGCTGGTACCACTTTTTCTCTGGGATGAACATTTTCTAGTCATTCGCAGCTTGATCGTAGAGCTCAACACCCCTCATGGCATTGTTACTGTGGATGAAGGAGGACAGTCGCACTACGTTTTTTTTTGTTTTCAGTGAATGGCCACCACGATAGAGAGCATAGTGACTCATCTGTGTAGTCTTTCGTCAGCATAGCAACTATGCTGTGTCTTTGCCATTTTCGAAACAAAGCTGCTTTCCTGAGTCAAAACAGAAGTTATCTTACCCACGTTCCTTTCGTTCCATGTTTTTTTTATCGTTAGCAGAGAGCAACCATTCATACGGTCGTCATTCCCCTCCTCCTCCTAAGTTCCCATGTTAGGGTCAGAATCGACAATTAAAACATGAAGATGCTCTCCTATATTCACAGCGACATCTTTCGCAACCTCATGAGTCTGAGGTAACCGAAAAACACGGCATTCATAACAAAAAAAGCGATTTCAATCTATGATGCAACGCACAACAAGAGTTACATGTATGCTCCCACGAAGTCCCAGTGTACTAAATAAAGTACAGCAACATTTGATTACTCCCCACAGCAAAACTATGCACTCTATAGGCTTCTCGCGCTACGCAAACATTGCATTGCTCTTGCTGAAGCAGAAGCAGTCCGTTTTTTCAACATATAAAATATAAAACTTCAAATTAATTTAAAAAAAGTAGTACTGACCACGTTCACTTAACAGGCTCTCATTTTCCTAAAGTTTGACGACTCATAAAACATAAAAAATATACCCGAGTCAATATTCCAAATTAGGATGATCTTGCTGCAACCTTTGGCATCGAAAATTTTAATGAGCAAGATCAGAATACTCATTTTTGTATTTTCTATTCCCGAAAAAGTAAGTGTACTTTTTAAAGTACAGTGGGCCCTAATGGGTTAAGGTAGTTAGGTAGGCCAACTTAAGTAAACCCATAAAAATATTGCACGCTTGCTCAGCGCTCGTTCATTGGTACACTGGGTTTCAATTTATGTTTGCTATTTCACGTCGAAATGAATCGAAAGTGTTTGCGTTTACATCTCGTAGAGTGTATCTCTCAGTTTTTCGTGGTCTATTTTTAAAAATTGAATTGTGTTTATAAAGGATATAAATAAGAAGATGGTCACTGATTCCTGATAAAACCGTGCCATAACCCACGCAGTCATCACCATTGTTTCTAATGATCAAGTGTAAGGCTTTCACAGTAAAGGCAGACACAGTAAAGGCAGAAATGAATGCAAAGCAAACGTGATATTTTCAACCTGCGAATATGTGGAAGTAAGCGTCCGCTTTGCTCGCTGCCCCCACTGCCTAATAGCTGCGACGATGGGTGCATTGTCCTTTTCAGCTCAGCAGGGCATACGTGGTTTCTTCTGGGTGGTCCAAATCGCTTGTCAGTGCAGCCACGTCAGTTGAGCTGCCGATGACTGTTGCAAGTGACGGGCACCTAAGGCATGCCCGCGACGAGGAAAGCAATTGTATTTTTGTGTCTTTTTTTTCTTTATTTGCGTGTGGGTGACACTGAAACATTCGTCAGCCTTAGCAGAATGTTTCTGCCGTACTTGAAAAGAAACATCCGGTGCTGCAACCACATCGCCAGCATACCGTGTGTTGTGCATTCAAGATTCCTGGACCTGCGCTCGTTGAGACGCTGTCCGCTGCATTGGTGCGGAATTGTCTGCTCGATTTATAGTGTCCACGAATAGCGGTTATTTCATTCAAAGGTCCGAATCAAATAGGGCATTATTCCCTTGCGCATTCCAATTTTTTTTTATAATAAATGCTGCCAATGTTAGATTGCGATTGTACTACTTAGAATTATATCAATTCTACAGCCGTCGGTCTTCTGTTCATGCAAGTTGAAGTGGTGCGAACCTTTGGATAGAAGATGAAGAAGCACGAGAGCCGGGGCAGAAAAGAAGAGAGGGATGAAGTTGAAAAACAAACAAACAAACAAATGGACGTCAGTTCCATACTGGAGCTTTAATGCTGTTCCGTTCTTTCAAGTAGGAACACTACATTATTTTGGCGCAGCCGGCAATCGAAGCCAACATTTGGGTGACGTTCTTCCTTGACGAGACCTCCGCGGAGAAGATCATCTTTTCGAAGTACGAAGTTAAAGATGAAGCAGCGGTGGGACTACCTCGTGAGCTCAACTCGGAAGAACTCGTGAACCTGGTTGTGGAAAAGGCAGCCGTGGACACTACTGAACTACGACGGAAAGGTTCGGTGAAAGTGAACTTGCGTCTGGAAACCTTCAACGATCTAGTTCTTGAACCGATGCGTCGGAAAGGCTGAGGATCGCGGTCTTCGTCGGAAGAGGTGAGCCTAGCTTTGAAAGCTCTTCAGGTGCAACAGGAACGGATTGTTCAACAGAACCAAATAGTGACATCGCTTATAAGCTCTCTAAATGCTGAGAAACCGGTAACTAAGTTTGTAGAACCCGATGCCTTCAACGGTGTGTCTTCAGGTCCAGAAAGTTGGCTTGAGTTCTACGAATATGCCGCTGGAAAAAACAAATGGCTCTCTGATGAGGATAAAATTACCAGCATGCGCGGTTACTTGAGAGGCGTCGCGCGAAAGTGGTTTGAGGTGCGCATTATGGAAGACCGGGACGACTCTTGGAGCCAGTGGAAGCAAAAATTTTTGACTACATTCCGAAGAAATCCAGTACAAAAATGGAACACTGCGCTCTATTTCAAAGGCGAGCAAAGCTCCCTCGTCGAGTATTTCTTTGAGAAACGCCGTCTTTTAAAGCTGGCTGAGCCTATGCTTCCTTCTTCGGCCGTAGTAGCCCTAATAATGCATGGATTACACACTGAAGTGCTGAAGCAAGTGCAAATACATTCACCCAGAACTCTAGATGGGCTCCTGGAGTGTCTTCAGAATATAAAATCTGCTTCTGAAAAAAGCATAACCACCTACTCAAACAGCTTTTTCAATCGGAGTAAAGCAGACTGGTAAAGCCGCGATCAGCGAGAACCGAGCCACCTTGCAAGTAGCACAGCTAACTTGGCTTGGCGCGTTCCAAGAGGTCGAGTGAATGACATCGACACTGACGCTCAGGAGAATTCGACGACAAAAAACTAGTCAACAAGGGTGATCAGTCCCACCCGATGACTCCAAGTGAGACTGTTTATTTAAATTGCTCTAGCCTACTTCACATTCCCGTCAAAGTAGGAAACAAACATATGATGGTTCTGGTAGACAGCGGTGCTTCTGTGTCTATAATAAACGACTCTTTTTCGTTTGTCCTTGTTTTTTGGCGCTTTGAAGTTGTTACAAAAAAAAAAGCTGGTAGATGCAAGTCACTTGCGCAGTGGACGAGTCTTACGGGTACAAGGCTACGATGGAAAAGTGACGTTGCATGATCAGTGGTCATCTCTAAACGTCGAATTCCAGGGTCATAAAATAGAGAGTGAAGTGTTGGCGATAGAGGGTGTGACGTACGACTTCTTTCTGTCAAGACCAGATATAAAGAAACTAAACATCAACGTATACTGGGACGATGTGGTTCTAGTCGAAGGAGTGTTAAGGATCGAGACAAATGAGAGTAGACAAGATAACCTACGAGTTGTCAAGTGCGCGGAGGATATCGTAACGGCCTACCCTGAGCTGGTGTGCATAGGAAGCTATCCTCAGGCGATGAAGTCTCACCAGGTTCCTTTCGAACTTGCTGACAAGACCGTCATCCGAAAATCACCTTACAATGTGCCAAGAGAGCGAAAGATGTGGCTAAAGAAGGAGCTGCAGGAGATGCTAGATGCCAATATCATACGACCATCGGTATCACCTTTCTCTTCTCCCATAACGATCGCACCCAAGCCATTCCTTGGTGTTTTTTGCAATGTGTACATAGACGACATTATAGTCTTCTCCAAAACAGAGGCTGAGCATCAGGACCATCTGTCTCAGGTGTTAAATGCCTTGAGCTTGGCACATCTCAAGGTTAATTTTAAGAAAAGTGCATTCTTTCAACGGAAAGTTGTCTTTCTTGGAAGAGTCTTTGATGGGAACACCAAAAGCACGAAGCAAGTCCCTGTCGAGAAGATCTCGCAGTTGAAGAAACCATATGACGTCCACTCCTCGCGTGTGTTCTTGGGATTGGCAGGACATTTTCGATCTTTCATAAAGGACTTTGCTGTCAAAACTAGATGCCTCACGCGCTTAACGCAGAAAGAAGCTCCCTTTGAATGGAATGATGAATGTGAGAGAGCCTACCGTGACTTGGTGCGCAGAATTTCTGCTGACCCTGTTATGCGCATACCAGGCTTCACTTTACCGTTTGAATTGAACACGGACGCCTCACATTAGGGGACCGGTGCAGTGCTGTATCAAAAATGTATTGAAGCATCCGGCCGAGAAAAGCGACACGTAGTAGGTTACTACAGTTACACCTTCAAAGCATCTGAAATTAACTACACTACTACTTAAAAAGAAGCACTGGCTGTTCTGAAGGCCGTTAAGTACTTCCGTACGTATCTGGGAGGTACGAAGTTCACTTTGTTCACTGATCACAAGGCCCTCACTCATCTCTTGAATATGACCCAAACTAAATGACGTGTCGCCAGATGTGTGAATTACTTGCAGCAATTTGACTTTACCATCTCGCACCGACCAGGACCACTTTTAACCGATGCAGATGCCCTGTCAAGGGTGATGGTACAAAACAACGCCGAACAGTCCGAAGAAATCAATGAAGTGAAGCTTTGGGAAGGCTCCGAACAACTGGTTTTTACTGAAGGTCGGTATCAAGTCCCACCAACACTTGTCGCCAGAGTGCTTTATTTGTACCACGATAGCCCAGAATCTGGAGGACACGACGGATTTTGTCGCACCTACAACAAGTTGGTCAAGAGATTTACGTGGCCTCACATGAAGAACGACGTCAGTCAGTACGTTCGTTCATTTCACGTGTGTCAAGTACACAAAGTCAAGTATAAACAGCCTACGGGCACCATGATACTACCTTGCCACTCAAACGTGCCTTTTGAAGTAGTAGACCTGGATTTCGCCGAACTAAATAAGAAACGGGAAGGAGTCATAAAAACGCAAGCTTTTCTTCTGGCCATAGATAAATGCACAAGGATGGTCGCGGCACGAGCAGGAAAAGAAGATGCAAATAGCGTTATAACCCTCCTTGATAGAGACGTGTTTAGGATTACGCGGACAATCGTATGTGATAACGGCGCCGAGTTCAAGAGTGAAAAGCTAGCAAGATGGGCACAAGATCGCAATATATCAATCAAGTTTTGTGCGCCATGTCCTCCCGCGGCGAAATGCCTTGCAGAACGTGCCATACGGGACGTGAAACAGTACATCAAGATGTACGGTAGTTTTCCTGGTGGATGGAAATGCTCTCTAGAAGCAGCCGTAAAGCATCACAATCGATCCTACACAAGTGGCTTGGGGTGCAATCCACAGTACGCTTCTTCAGGAGAAACCCCTATTCTGCAGGCAGACCGTGAGTTGGGACTCTTGGAAAATCTCAAGATCGTCGAGGGGAGGCAACAAATATCACAGGTGGAGAGGTACCGAAAACGAATGAAGAAGAATTTTGACAAGAGACATCGGTCAGACATGCAAGACATTCAAGTCACCGATCTCGTGCTAGTGAGGAAAGTAATAAAAGATACCAGTGCCAAATTTCATGGTCCTTACTCTGTGACAAAGACAGCCACCCAGAACGGAATTTTGAAGACTGTCTGCTACACTGGTGAACGTGCATCAGTTGAATGTGCTTCAATTGGAAATGTCTTCAAGTATTACCCCAGGAGTGGTAATTCAAGGAAACCGGGAAGAGTGAAGCGGTACGAACCTTTGAATAGAAGATGAAGAAGCACGAGAGGGCCGGGGCAGAAAAGAAGAGACGGATGAAGTTAAAAAACAAAACAAACAAACAAATGGATGCCAGTTCCATACTGAAGCTTTAATGCTGTTCCGTTCTTTCAAGTAGGAACACTACACAAGTAACGGACCAAATTTGGCCTACTTGGCTAATTACTATCCAGTGATAACGATATAATCAATCGGGTACATAATAGCGCAAACTTGGAAAAACACAGATTCGAGAAAAGAAGAAGGAGGGAGCAGAAAGGTCGGGCGCTAACTTCAACTGTTTATTCGAAAGAACAAGCCACTAGATTACAACTCTCTGCGCATGCGTGCATCAAAATCGGTAAAACACTGGTCACACTCGCGTATCAAGAAGCTGCAGCTCATTTTGGTAAAGGGAAACAGACGTATCACTGATGCAACCCGTGCCTCTCTTCTTAATGTGAAACGCCTCCAATAGCTCTCGCGCTTAGCGCCCGACCTTTCTGCTCCCTCCTACTTCTTTTCTCGAATCTGTGTTTTTCCAAGTTTGCGCTATTATGTACCCGATTGATGTTAACCAACTCGCCCAACAAGTCTTACTCGATATAATCAATTGAGAAGAACGGAGAAAAAATATACAAATGAAGAGGCATCCACCATAATAGCTTAAAGGCCATCGTGTAGCGTTACGAGACTCTAGGGCACGGGATCGATGCCAGCTTTGCCCGGCCGCATGCAGATGAGGGCGAAATGCAAGAAAGGCCGTGCGCTTAGAATTCTGTCTGCATTAGTGACACCGGGTGCTCAAAATCATCTCGACTTGCCTCACTGTGGCGTCCTTCATAATCATACTGTGGTTCTATTATGTACGATACGCCGCAATTTTCAACACAGAGACACACAGTACTTGCTTCTATGTATCTGCCTCATTTAACCACTGTTAGGCGATGACCTACAGACAGTCAGCTTAAGTTCAAGGCCTTAAAGAAAAATAAATAGGACTTGACAATTCACCGGTCGCCAACTGATTGCTTATTTCACGCATAGTGATCTATCGAAGATGAGGGCTTGATAATATTATGCCATGATTTTTTGGAATGCTGCACTGTGGAGCGCTCTATTAAGTTACATATAGACTCACTGTCGAGCTTTGACACACAAGAGCTGAATAAGGCATGTACGTATGGTACTTGTAAGCTTCATCTGATTTCGATGTCCCAACTGGTTTGCTAGAATGCTTGCTTGACAATGTTGAAACTGCAAGCATAATTCAACGAATGTCACATGAAGGTCATATTGTCCCAATTTTCGCAGGCTCACGCTGATATTGGAGGACATCGACTATCAGCGTGCCCTGCTCGATCAACTTCACGGACAGGTTCAGGAGGTTCAGCGGAAAATCTCCTTGTCTGTCATCCACCTCGAAACGCTGAAACAAGTTTCCCTAAGAGCAGGTAAAGTGAAAGAACAGCACTAAGAAGACGGGACAAGGAGGACACGGGACCACGGCCGTGGTCTCGTGTCCTTTCTTGTCCCGTCTTTTTAGCGCTGCTTTTTCACTCGTAATCATGAACCACCCAGCCAAAATGCGTACCTTACTGCAGGTAAAGCCATCGACGCTGCATGTACACGTTTGCTTTCGGTGTCCGACATTATATGTGATACAGGGAATTCTACGCCGTATAGTCATATGCCACTACGTCACGGATACTCTTTAACTAGTGGAATAGAGAATAGCGAAGGAGAATCCCAGAAAAGGCTTTATCTTTTAGGATGTCCAGCGTGGTTATGAATATGTGGAAACACTCGTTTCTTTCTACCCTCTTTGTTGGTTGTGCGAAACCATTACACTCAGGAAAACAGTTTTACATTGTTTCCCAATGAACGCCAACTCCATGCATTCATCCACTCCCACTGAATTTTCTTGCTGCCAACAACGCAACTGACCGAGCCTAGTTTTATTGAGAAGAGAGACATTGCTGCTGAACAACGAAAAGTTCGTGTCTGAGCTTCTGAATTTATTTTGAAGTGATAACTTCAGCGCAAACCAAGACGAACCACAAGCAATAGAAGATATTAGTACTGGCGCTTACTAACTGCTTTATTCGTCTCGCCACAACACATGTAAATGCCACAACGACCTTGCGTGCGTACGCGTAGCAAGACGTATTGCATACGTAAAACGTATTTTTAACGTAGATGCACACGCATGAATTCATATTCCGAGGCGTACAAAGATATAAATGTATCACTGACACAATTAGCTCCATTTTTCCTGATGTGGTATGCTTCCAAAGCAAGCTGTTGCTTCTGCCCAGAATCAACGTCCCGCGAAATCGCGGAGCACAGCTGTAGCGGGAGTTCAGAGGAGAAACAAAATATGCTCCTTTGTCAGTATTGATATTTACTTTCTGCGCACGTTCCCTGTGCCGCTCATATACGCAGCTCCCAGTTTGCCCGGTGAGGGCCTTGCTACAAGGCAGGTATGGCATATACCACACAGGTGCTGCAAGGGATATAGCAGACACTGGGCTTGATTCGGCACCCACGATTGCTACCACCGCATGTGCGGGAGCACAGCTTAGAAAACTTGTTGGACGTAGCAAATATCCAAGGGCACAAACTCCGAAGAGAACAACGGTTTACCTTTCGTGAGGGAATAAGTCGACATGGGGCAGGCAGTGAGCGCAGATCCAAACACCGACGATGAAATAACAAGAATAAGAATAGGGCAGAGCACATTCGGCAAGCATCGTCAGACCATGAATGCCACAAGGATAGCACAGCGCAGTGTGTCGTCCTCTTTCTTGTCCGTGTGTTCTCGCGCTAGTAGTATACTGTCATGAATGCCAGTGTAAACGTGGCTGCAACAAGCACATGACTGGGAGAAACGGAAAACAACAGTGGAGGACTCTGCCCTGAAGGGGGCTCAGGCGGGACATTCATGATGACTACTATTTTGGATATTGTTGCAAGTCTCACAATTACTGCAATCTCTCAAGCATAAGTCCGCAGCTTTCTTCATTGGGGCAGCCTTCCCGCGTCCCACACCACCACAGCGCATGCGCGTCCCCCCCTTTCTCTCTCTCCACTCCTACGCTCACCCCCTTTCTCTCCTCTAGGAATCCTCAACTCTACGAAGAGGCGCCCACGTCCCGCATCCCCACAGCGCATGCGCGTCCCCTCTCCTCTTTCTCTTCTCCTACGCTCACACACTTTCTCTCCTCTCGGAATCCTCTACTCTGCGGAGCGGTGCCCGCGTCCCACACCCCCCACAGCGCATGCGCGCCGCTCCCCCCTCTCTCTCTCTTCTCCAATGCTCACCCCCCTTTCTCTCCTCTAGAAATCTTCTACTCTACGGAGCGGCCCCCCGCGTCCCACACCCCCCACAGCGCATGCGCGTCCCCTCTACGCTATCTCTCCTCTCGTACGATCACCCCCCTGTCTCTCGTCTAGGAATCCTCAACCTACGGAGCAGGGTGTGGGTACGGGCTAGTTGGTATTCCATTTCGTAGATTAATTACAGCGCATCAGCAGACTCGGGACAACGAGAGTAACGAAGACGAGTTACTCTCGTTGTCCCGTGTCTGCTGTTGCGCTGTAATTAATCTACGGAGCGGCTCCCGCGTCCCACACCCCCCACAGCGCATGCGCGTCCCCTCCCCCCTCTCTCTCCTCTCCTACGGTTCCCCCCCGTTCTCTCATCTAGGATTCATCTAGGGAGCGGCGCGCACGACAGCTGGTGCGACAGCTGCATACTCCGCTGGGGGGCGCCACGGTAGTTCCGCTCTATGAAAATGACGGAGCGCGCGTGCCTCATTGTCTCTCCTGAGCAGCGCCGCGATGAGCGCCCGGCCCGCTGCCGCGAACCGAGAGCGGCGACGTTTCTCCCGCTCCAGCTAACCATCACCCCGCTGCTTCGCATCCACACATGGTTCCCTTTAGCGGGAGATGGGGAAGTTTTAGGAGCTTGCTCGGCAAGTTTCTTAAGCTCACGCCTTGTCCGGTGGCGGCGGCGATGGCGGCGGCGTGTACACGCCGCTAAAGGCACCGGCTTTCCGGTGATTTCAAGAATGCTCACTAGATGGCGACGCTGCTCAAGGCGACGCACACCACTCTTAGCATGTGCGCTTCCTTGCTCTTCGCCGGGAGCTCACGCAGTGAACACTCGTCGTTACCGCTCGGCCGCATGAACACGTATGTATAATGTATATAGTTCATGCATCATAAAACAATCATCTTTAAAAGGAAACGAGTGCCCGAGCTCATCGAAGGACGCCATTCTTGTACTTTGCAAAATAACATCTCTTGTGTATATATATATAGTATATAGTCCATCAAAATGTATATAGTGCATCCAAATGTCAATTAATAAACATTGTGTATGTAACGTATATATAACAACGTTGTTACGTCTGTATATGATGGTACGAGATGTGTACGGAGGATTCGCGGGTTACCCGATCATCTCCGAGCAAGCTCCTCTATCATCATTCACGTTGTGGATATGGCGGTGAATTTTTTTGTTCATTTACACTCTCAGTGGGATGGCGCACAAACGGAATGTGTGCGTGTTTTCCTTTTTGAATTTATAGCGCGAATCGCAGCGAGACGCGAGACTAATCTGCCTCCGTTCGCATGCGGTCGTATTTTCTCGCACTTTGCGCATCGTGCAGACGCCATCCGCGTTCCAGCGCTTAAATTGAGGGACACTGTAAATTCCGAAGTGTGTTCCGCGAACGCCTGTGTCCATTAAGACGGGGTCGGTCAGAATGGAACGCGATGCGCGCGTCTCCCTCCTTGCATGATTGGAAACGCCGGGCACAGCGACGCTATGCAAGCAAAGCACGAGCGCTGTAGAGTCCGACGCTGTAGGCACCGTGGCAGGGCTCGGACGGAGGGAAGCACAGACGGACGGATGGACGGACGGACGTGAGCATGAGACATTAAAGGCTTTCGCCTTAAAAGGTGCGGCCCGTTGCGTTCCCCGAAAGCGGCGTGAATCGCGTAGTCGCGACGACTCCCGCTTTGGCGCCACAAGACGGGTCGCACCACGGTTGATTAGAGAAAACAAGAGTATCCTTTTGTTGTGGGTTTCTTAAGGAGCCATGAACTTTTGGAAAATATCATTGGCAATGAGGTCGTGAACACTCCTCTACATGTATTATTTTATTCTGAAACAAAGATATTTCATTAAATCTTTTGGACATTCAACGACATTCAGTGTCGCACGGAAATCCGTTGTAGCAGACGTTGACATCCTTTCTTGTGGTTCAATAATTCTACGAAACGCAGTGACTTCACGGCATGTTCATATATGGCAGGATACAGCGTGTAGCGCACGCTACAACCCTCGTTTTTGTCTCTTTTTTGTTGCAAATTCGCGTGGCTGTACGGCAACCAGTGTCAACGCTGATGGAACTGCCGAAACAACGTTCACGCTTGTGCCCGTGTGTTGCAGAGGGACGCAACAGGGCGCACATGTTTTTCTAATTGCGTTAGCAATTATATGGACAGTCTCGACGGGTTTTTGCCGTCACCGTCGCCATCAGTCGCGTATAAAGTCCAAATTGATAAGATCACCCAGCGCATCGTACGTTCTACCCGCGGGTAATAGCGCGCCAGCGGGAGCGACGAACGCGGCTGAAGCGGAGATCAAACGAGCCGGCCCCTCTCCGTCGCTCCGAGGCGCATTCGATAAGATCCCCCCCGCATGTTAGACCAGCCGTCGAATGCTCAAGCCGAGAGGAAACGCCCCCCACGTCTTTCGCGAGCGTGCAAAGACGCGACGGGGGGGAGGGGGGGGGGGTCATCGAGCGATTTTTGATTTTACGGGCGCGGTCGTCGCTGGCGCGCTCGTTATCTCGCTATCTCCGAAATACTCTTTTGCGTGCTGCGCTCTCAACGCGAAGAGAATGTGTGAAGAGTCCTTGGAGCGGCCGTATTCTCTTAAACCAGCGTTTTGTAGAGTTGCTTGAGACCGGATCTATAAGAGTTAGCTGCCAGCCTCACTTCGTATGACATTACAGTTTGTTGCTATCGCATTCATTGCTTCACCCTTAGCGGTGAAACTGTGACTTTTTTTTATCGAGCGACCGTGGCTGTACATTGAGCAGAGCTTGCACAATGCGTATCGTCATTTCATTTTCATTTTATTACCTTAAAGACCCCTCTAGGAGGTGTTACATATGTTACATAAGGGGTGGATGTAAAGAAAGTATACAAAAATGGTAGCCACGTATGTTAATTGCGAGACAGGTAATGTGTTACACTTTGCAAAAATGAAGCCGGGCAGGTAATGGCGGCAGTGTTGTGGGAAAGGTCGTTCCATTCAGATGATGCCCGTGGAAAGGAGGCAGAAAATGTCTTGGTGTGGCTGCGCGGACGGATGACTTGTAAGGCATGACCGATGCGATGAGATATGCGGGCTGGAGGGGTGATAAAGTCCGGGCGGTCACGTGAGCTGTAATAGAACTTATGGAACAGAGCTCGGGTGGCAATGCGACGACGAAGTGCAAGAGTTAAAAGAGATGATTCTTCTTTCAATGATGACACACTGACATGGTATGAATATGATGAATTAATAAACGTACCACGCGGTTCTGCAGTGCCTCAAGTGAATTTGTTAGATAAGCCTGAGGCGGGCTCCAAATGGCAGCGGCATACTCGAGCTTTGGCCTGATAATGGATTTGTAGGCTAGAAGTTTCAGGTGTTGGGGAGCGTGACGTAAATGACGTTTTAGAAATCCAAGTGATTTGTTAGCACCCGCAATGATGTTAGTGACATGCGCACCCCACGTTAGATCATATGACAATGTAACACCTAGGTACTTATAGGATTCGACTCTGTCCAAGTCAACGTACCGACTGTGTGAAAAAAAGTTAAAGGGTTTTGACGACGTGAGGAAGATAGTGATTTGCATTTAGTTGGGTTAAGGGTCATGAGCCACTCGTCACACCATGCTTGAATAGAGTTAAGATCATGTTGAAGTGCTTGCTGCTCAGACGTATTAGTAATAATACGATAAATGATGTAATCATCGGCGAACATCCGAATGTGACATGAAACACGTAAAGGTAAGTCGTTAATGTATATTAGGAACAGTAGAGGGCCTAGCATCGAATCTTGGGGAACACCGGATGTTAGTGGAAAAGGGTTAGAAACACACTCATTAACAAAAACTGATTGTGAGCGGTCCCTCAGAAAGGCTGCAATCCAATTAAGAACACTAGGGTTAATGTTTAAGCTAGAAAATTTAAAAAGAAGGATCTGATGAGACACTATATCAAACGCTTCCGGGTAACCTAAAAAGACGGCATCAGTTTGCTGGTTACAGTCTAAGTTTAAGTGTAAGTCATGAAGGAAGTTAGCTAGCTGAGTTTCACAAGAGAGACCTTTGCGAAAACCATGCTGTGAAGGATTTAAAAAATCAGTTAAGCTTAGGAAGGTCATGATTTGTGAATAAATGACATGTTCGATGATTTCACATGGTATACTTGTTAACGAGATTAGACGATAATTTAATGGTGACTGCTTACTGCCAGATTTATGGATGGCAACGACCTTTCCCACTTTCCAGTCATCGGGCAAGTGACTTGTTGAAAGACAATAATACGGATAAGCGGGCTAGTTGGCTTAGCTGCATACTGTAACTTTAGCGCACACACATGAGGACACACAAGAAAGGAACTTCATGGTTTAAAAAGCAGCGCAAAAAGACATTGAAGGGCACACCCACATCACATTTGTCTTCTCATTGTCGCTCATGTGGCTGTAAACCTTTGTTTGATCGTACGCATGTCATCTTCAGGCACATGGATCAAAGATCACGTGAAATCATCGAAGCTTTCCACATCAAGAAAAATCATGATACTTGCATTTCAGCCCCATCTATCTATCTTCATGATTGTGAAATCAGCCTACTTGAAAACACGTGACAATTTCTGCAGCTTAGAGGGTGCGCACGCAGCAAAACTGCTTGTATTTATTCGCTTTCTTTTAATAAAGACGACAGTTGCTAGTGCAGCGCTTGTCCTGTGTCCTCCTTCATCTTGTGTACCGTCTTTTTGCGCTGCTTTTTAAACCATGAAGTTCAACCAACTCGCCCAGTTTTGTACGCTGTTGAAGAAAGCAACACACGGACCAGCGCAGACTATCAACTGATTTTTTATTCACTAAGAGACCACAATATATGCTCTTTTTCCGCACCTCATGATCACTGCGCATGAGCAATTTGGCATCGTACCATCATTCACATAAACTAATAAAACCTTTACCGTAGACGGTGTGATCTCACATCTTGTTCTTGTTCAACAATTCAATTTCTTTATCATTCAGTAATGCCGAAGGGTGACTGACGCACATGTCTTTAAGTCTAGATATATGCCACGCTTCTACTATTTCTCTTGTCTTCTGCTTGGGGTTAACATGCAGAACATCAGTTTTATCAAACAAAGGGCTACACGGCCTAGAAGAACACCGCGCGTAATGCATTGCTAGACGTGTATCTGGCTTTCCCTGCAAATTGTTCAAATGCTCCTTTAATGTAACGTTCAGGCATCTGCCAGTTTGACCGACATAACAGTGGCCACATCTGAAAGGAATCTTATAAACTACATTTCTTTTGCATTCGACTATCCGGTGATCTTCACGTTTGGAACATCTATTACTGATATTCTTAGGCCTTTCTTCGTACAGATTATTAACAGCAGAACACACACCCCTACTTTGTTTTTTGCCTAGAATACTACTTTGACGCCATACTCAGCTGCCACCTTCTTAAGTTTATGAGAGAGACCATGCACGTAGGGGGATTACCGAAATCCTCTTTGAATCTTGGCTCCTTTCCTCCATCTCCTCAGATTTCAATTTCTTTAATAACCTTTCGCTTGCCGTTAGGAGAACCGTGTTAGGGTATCCAGCCTTTTCCAGCTTTAACTTCTGCTCTAGGAAAGATTCTCTTAATCTGTGCTTGCATGATTTTGTCAAAGCTGAGTGAAAACACCCCATTGCGATCCCGTTTTTTATTAACCTTGAATGGCGGAAGCATAATGTAACAAGGGCTTTTCTGTTCTTGGGGAATACTCCCAGCACATATGGTCTTTTTCAAAAATAAGCTTTCAGTCTAGGAACTGTAAGCAGTTATTATTGGTCTGTTCAACCCCTACGTGCATGGCCTAATGCCCTACGTGCATGGTCTCTCTCATAAAGTTAAGAAGGTGGCAGCTGAGTATGACGTCAAAGTAGTATTTTGGCAAAAAACAAAGTAGGGGGGTGTGTGTTCTGCTGTAAATAATCTGTACGAAGAAAGACCTAAGAATATCAGTGATAGACGTTCCAAACGTGAAGATCACCGGATAGTCGAATGCAAAAGAAATGTAGTTTATAAGATTCCTTTCAGTTGTGGCCACTGTTACGTCGGTCAAACTGGCAGATGCTTAAACGTTAGATTAAAAGAGCATTTGAACAATTTGAAGGGAAACCCAGATACTCAACTAGCAATGCATTGAGCGCGGTGTTCTTCTAGGCCGTGTAGCCCTTTGTTTGATAAAACTGATGTTCTGTATGTTAACCCATTAGGGACCACTGTACTTTAAAAAGTACCCTTCCTTTTTCGGGCGTAGGAAATACAAAACAGAATATTCTGATCTCGCTCATTACAATTTCTGATGCCAAGGGTTGCAGCAAGAAAATACTAATATGGAATATGGACTCGGTTATGTTTTTTCTGTTTTATGAGCCGTCAAACTTTAGGAAAATGAGAGCCTGTTAGACGCACGTGGTCAGTACCACTTTTTCTAAATTAATTTCAAGTTTTACATTTTATATGTTGAAAAAACGGACTGCTTCTGTTTCAGCAAGAGCAATTCAATCCCTGCAAAGCGCGAGAAGCCTACAGAGTGCATACTTTTGCTGTGAGGAGTAATCAAATGTTGCTGTACTTTATTTAGTACACTGGGACTTCGTGGGAGCATACATGTAACTCTTCTTGTGCGTTGCATCATAGATTCAACAGGCTTTTCTTTGGTATGAATGCCGTTTTTTCGGTTATCTAAGACTCATGAGGCTGCGAAAGATGTCGCTGTGAATATACGAGAGCCTCTTGATGTTTTAATTGGCGATTCTGACCCTAACTTGGGAACTTAGGAGGAGGAGGGGAATGACGACGGTATGAATGGATGCTCTCTGCTAACGATAAAAAACATTGAACGAAAGGAACGTGGGTAAGATAACTTCTCTTTTGACTCAGGAAAGCAGCTTCGTTTGAAAAATGGCAAAGACAACAGCATAATTGCTATGCTGACGAAAGACTACACAGTTGAGTCACTATGCTCTGTATCGTGGTGGCCCTTCACTGAAAAGAAAAAAAAAGCAGTGCCACTGTCCTCCTTCTTCATCCGCAGTAGCAATGCCATGAGGGGGGTTTGAGCTTTACGATCAAGCTGCGAATGACTAGATAATTTTCATCCCTGAGAAAAAGTGGTACCAGTCCCTTTTTACCCAGATGATCGAAATAGCCGAAGACAACGCATAAAGGGTCTGCTACCACATTGGAGGTTATAGCAGACCCTCTAGGCGTTGGCTATTGTCCTTCAATCGCATAACAGCAAAACACTGACTGCGCCTTGTTGTACCCAAGAAAAGTATCAAAGCTCTCCAGGTTCCACTGTGCTTGCTATTACCCTCTATCCATACGGACATTTTTCACAAGAAGCCGGCAAAACAGTTGAATTCTGCCAAAATACATCGAAAAGGTGTGGCGAAAACTGTGACGTTACGCTTTCCCTAAAGCACTGGTCCTTGATTAAGTTGCGTGGGCCAAGATAACTTCGTTATTTGTTCGGCAAGGGCCCAGCGTATTCGCCATTCTTGCATCCACTCACCTCACCGATTGCTATCTCGAAGGCCCAGCGTACTTTTTATAGTACAGTATCATAACTCCTGAACAAATACACGTAAGGCTATGAAAATTTGCACGTGTGGTTATCTCTTGTGGAGAATTAAATAAGCAAAATTTCAATAAAATCAGACCAGTAGTTCTTTCGTGGTCCTTAATGGGTTAACCCCAATCAGAAGACAAGAGAAATAGTAAAAGCGTGGCACATATCTAGACTTAAAGACATGTGCGTCAGTCACCCTTCGGTATTACTGAATGACAAAGAAATTGAATTGTTGAACAAGATGTGAGATCACACCGTCTACGGTAAAGGTTTTATTAGTTTATGTGAATGATGGTACGATGCCAAATTGCTCATGCGCAGTGGTCATGAGGTGCGGAAAAAGAGTATATATTGTGGTTTCTTAGTGAATAAAAAATCATTTGATAGTCTGCGCTGGTCCCGTGTGTTTCTTTCTTGTGTGTCCTCGTGTGTGTGCGCTAAAGTTACAGTTTGTTGAAAGGGACTGAGAAAACAAGACACAAGAAAGCAGCCGATATGTTCTTAGTATTAAGTAAAAACTTCGAATTAAATTTGTCAAAACCAGCTGATGATGTTAACTTGAGACGTTCTATGCAATTCTATGCTTTCTCAATTCTTGATACCCTTATCGGGAGACGTAGAGCTAAATCCAGGACCCATGAATGCGGCAGAGCGTGAGCAAATAACGAACATCGAGAGGATCCTATTAGAAATGAAAACGGGCCAGGAAACTGTGCTTGCAATTTAACAGAAATTACAACCAAACAAAGTGAACTGGAATCTAAAATAACGAATTTAATAGAGAAGACAAGTCGTGTGCAAAGTCGTATTACTCGTGTGGAAAAAATTGAAGACAAATTGTTGGCTAAGATGGATGACTTAGAGAATAGAACCCGTAGACAGAACCTGTTATTTTTTGGCGTGCCTGATAAGTAAAAAAAAATGAGACTTGGGAAACGTCAGAAAATGTAGTTAGGGGAGTATGCAAGGATGTGATGAAACTTGATATATTATACTTGATGATATAGCTGTTAGCATATCTAGCGATCCTCTGTGCCCCGAATGCAAGCAACCTGTGTTGAATTCAGATGACTGTGTAACCTGTACAACGTGCAATACCAAGTACCACATGAACAGTTGCGCTCGCTGGGATATCGGAACACGCCCTTCGGTCAAAAAAAGAATTACACAGAAAAACATGGAAGTGTTCGAAATGTAGAGGATCGAAGAACCGCAATGAAGGCGCGACGCTAGAACCTTCCCCCGCACCGAATCTGCAAGATATGTGCTTAATGCTGCTCACAATCAACCAAAAGCTAGATGTCTTGATGCCCCTAAAAGAGACAGCTGACGGTATTCAGACCTCGGTACAGTTCATGTCAGACCAGATGCGCGACTTGTTCAAACGCGTAGAAGGAAACGAGCGTGACATTAAAGAAATGAGAACTAGGATTGGAAACCTGGAGATGAAGCATCGGGATACTGAAGCACTTGAACAGGAAATTGATGAGTTGGAATGGCGAAACCGACGGGCAAATCTAGAAATTCATGGTATAAAACAAACAGAAAGTGAGAACCTTCTGGACAAAATGAATGCCATTGCTGCAAAAATTGCTTTGCCACCACTCACTGAGAGCGACGTAGTCGTAGTGCACAGGCTACCGTCAGCACGAGATAAGATTCCTGCTATCATCTGTAGATTTGCAAAACAGAGCACAAGAGACCTTTGGTGGTCAAATAGAAAGAATTTCAAACAAGTAGATAAAGAAGTTCATGTTTTCGAAAACTTCACTAAAAGGAAACGAGCGTTGCTGAAGGAAGCTAAAGAATGGGCCAAGGCGCACAACTTCAAATATGTATGGCACAATAACGGCAAAATTCTCCTGAGAAAATCTGACGGATCTCCAGTAAAGGCTGTGGTTCACGGGACTGAGCTTCGGCTTTTAAACTGAATCCCTACGGTATTTTGTTCTTATTCACGGTGACACTGTTCAAAATGCATCCTGCTTTCGAAAGCACGTGCCCATATGTACTACCAACCAACTTCAAAAATTATCTTGGTTCAGACTTTCGAAAATCTTTCAAGTGTATACACTTAAAAGCTCAATCAATCCGCAACAAGGAAGTACAATTACGCGTATTTTTGCAAAATATAGATATGATGCCAGATATTGTAATGATAACTGAAACTTGGAGCACTAATGAAACTGATGTTTGTCGGCTGCCTGGTTACCAAACGTACTTTCTTAATCGGGCCACTGGCCGGGGTGGCGGCGTTTGTATGCTAGTCTATAAAAAATATCTGTCCGAATTAATACCCGAACACACTGTTTCCACGGATGACTATGAAATGTTGGCTGTTTGCTTAGAAAGTTGTCTTTATATTGTATGTTATCGCCCTCCAAATGGTTGCATTGAAAAATTTTGTGATGTGTTTGACTCGTTGAGACATTTTGCTCAAGACCATCAGTTAAACCTTATCTTCGATGGAGATGTAAATATAAACATGCTTAATACTGATCCCTCTGTAAAAAAGTTTGATTTCCTGTTGAAAGCAAACGGGTTGTGTAGCGTCATAAAAAGACCAACACGTGTTACTGCTCATATGTCGACCTTGCTAGACCTCTTCCTAACAAATACAAACAATGGGACCACCTACCAATTTTTCTTTGCTTAACAAAAGTGCATAGAAAACGAAAAAGTCCCTCTCATGTCGTGCAGTCGATAACCGAACAAAATATTCTAGTTTTGAGAAACGCACTTCAAAAAAATCAATTGGAGTAACGTATACAAGGAAAACGACCCAAACAGAGCCTATGAATGTTTTTTGGAAACATTCCTTTCAACCTATAACACATGTTTTCCTGCGAAACAAATAAAACATAAACAACGTACTCGAAAACCATACATTACGCATGACCTCTTAACTAAAATAAACGACAAAAACAAGCTATATCATAATTTCATTAAAACCAAAAATCTAAATGACCTAAAGGTTTTTAAAACCTTCCGAAATCGTTTCAATAAAGACATTCAAAATGCCAGACGGTATTATTATGATAAGCAATTTGCTTCTACTAATGGACGTGTGGATATCATGGGGAACAAGCTAAACCATCTAATTACACATAAAGACGGTCCTGAGCTTAACTCCATAAAAATTTACGGTGTAGAAGTATCGGAGCAAGCTTTAGCTAATAAATTTAATGAGCACTTTGTTAACCTTTTTAGTGTTCTAAGAACGTGTAACGACCTTAGTGGTATCAAGCCAGTAGAAGAGACCATATTTCTTGACCCAGTGAATGATAATGAGGTTCCGCATATTTTTCAACACCTTAATAATACTAACTGACGAGATATTGATGGTCTTCAACTAAAGCCTATAAAGTCCGTTTTCGACATTATTCTGCCCTGTTTAACATACATCTTCAATTTGTGCATCGCTAAAGCTGTTTTCCCCTCTAGAATGCAAATTGCTCGCGTTTCTGTCATTTTTAAGAAAGGCGAAAAAAAACTATTTTGGCAACTGCAGGCTTATATCTGTACTTCCAGTTTTTTCTAAACTCTTTGAAAAGATGATTTATCTCCGGTGAAGCAAATTTGAGAGTAAACATTTTATCCTGACGAATGCTCAGTACGGTTTCCGCAAACATCTTTCAACAGAATCTGCGCTCTTAGAACAAAAAGAATACATCTTGAAAAAACTTCAAGAAAATAAAATAATAATTGGTATTTTCGTAGATTTCACAAAAGCATTTGACCTTCTTGATCACAGTCTATTAATTAAAAAACTCCGCTGTTATGGTTTTCATGGGCACGCAGAAAATTTACTTAAATCCTACCTAAACAATCGGAGACAAGCAGTCAACATTAACGGTTTCACATCAGAGATGCAGAAAGTAAAATGCGGAGTCGCTCAAGGAAGCATATTAGGCCCTTTTCTTTTTAACATTTTCATTAATGACATAGTGCAGACTTCATCTGCGAAATTCATAATATAGGCCGACGACACGAGCATGTTCTTTTCCGGCAATGATTTAGATATCATAATGCACACTGCAAATCACGCATTAGAGAAACTATATGAATGGAGTGAAAGAAACGGCTTACGTGTCAATGTTGCGAAAACGAAAGTTGTTATATTTACAGCAAGGAGTAAAAATATCCAACCAAATAAACAAATTACCTTCAACTTCACCCCGTTAGAAATTGTTCCTACATTTAGAAGTTTGGGTGTATTAAATGCGAAGCATTTTTAAATGCGAAGCATTTCTTAGCGAACTTCGGCGAGTTTGAGCGTATCTATCTATCTATCTATCTATCTATCTATCTATCTATCTATCTATCTATCTATCTATCTATCTATCTATCTAGCCGCCTACGACTTTGTGCTCTCCTGGCCGTATCGTTAATGGAATTTATACCAAATTTGGTATGGCATAACATGACCGTATGACGAACATAAATGGCTGGTCATATCATGAAAATCATGACTAACTTGCCATGAAAAGTATGATTTACATGCCACGCTCATGGCGCGCTCGCGGCCGTTTCGTTAGCTTGATATACACCAAACTTGGTATTGAGTGACGTGACTGCATGACGAACATAAATGACAAGTGGTAATATGGAAATCATGACTTGTCATGTGCGACATGACTTGCATGCCACGCTCATGGCGTGCTCGCGGCCGTTTCGTTAGCTTGATATACACCAAATTTGGTATTGAGTGACATGACTGTATGACGAACATAAATGACAAGTGGTAATATGAAAATCATGACTTGTCATGTGCGACATGACTTGCATGCCACGCTCATAGAGCGCTCGCGACCGTTTCGTTTGCTTGATATACACCAAATTTGGTATTGAGTGACATGACTGTATGACGAACATAAATGACAACTTGTAATACGGAAATCATGACTTGTCATGTGCGACATGACTTGCATGCAACGCTCATGGCATGCTCGCGGCCGTTTCGTTAGCTTGATATACACCATATTTGGCATTGAGTGACATGACTGTGTGACGAACATAAATGACAAGTGGTAATATGGAAATCATGACTTGTCATGTGCGACATGACTTGCATGCCACGCTCATGGAGCGCTCGCGGCCGTTTCGTTAGCTTGATATACACCAAATTTGGTATTGAGTGACATGACTGTATGACGAACATAAATGACAAGTGGTAGTATGGAAATCATGACATGTCATGAGCGACATGACTTGCATTCCACGCTCATGGCGCGCTCGCAGCCGTTTCGTTAGCTTGATATACACCATATTTGGTATTGAGTGACATGACTGTATAATGAACTTAAGTGGCAGGTGGTACCATGAAAATCTTGGCATGCATGCCATCTACAACGCCATTTACATGCCACGCTCACGGTGCGCTTGCGTCCAGTCAGCTAGCTGGATATACACCAAAATTGGTATTGCTCGACGTGACTGTATGACGAACATATATGATAGGTCCTAACATGTAAAACATGACATGCAAATTATGTAAAGCATGATCTGCTCCTTCCTGGCTGCTTCGCATTACATCGATTCCGACAGTGCGTGGGATCTGCCGGCTTTTTTTTTAATGAATCAATGTCCTGGAATGACCACGTTAGCCACGTCATCTCCAAACTATCTCAAATAATTGGTGTCGTTTTCCGCTATCAGACCGTTCTTCCCTAAAGCACCATGATATTGCTATATCATTCGCTTTTCCAGTCTCGGCTTAACTACTGCCATCTTATCTGGGGTAAGTCATCTAAAGAAAACCTTAATAAATTACATATTTTGCAAAAAGAGATAATTAGGATTGTTGCTAATGTTCCTAGATTACAACATACCAAGGAGCTTTTTTACAAATATAAAATACTTCCGGTCGAAAAATTATACGAATATCGTTTATCTGTAGCCTACAAGAGCGAAATAACCCTGAACACATCCTTTTTGCGACAAGTTTCTAATTTATCAAAACGCGAACGCACCCACACAACTCGGCAAACTGATGAATGGCTTGTTCCAACTTATAAAAAACAATATGGTTGGCAATTGTTACAAAATGAATTCCCGGGACTTTTAAATAATTTACGCAGAAAGAACATCGTTTTAGAACACACCACAAAAAAAAGCTATTTTTGAACACTTTCTTTCCCAACATGCCTAATTTACTACATTAATACACTGTTTTCTTGTTTGAATAAAACATTAACCTAATGTGGTTACGTTATACTTTGTAACATGTTGACCATGAACTCTAATTATATTGTACCTGATGTTTTATTTTACTGTCTTTCATTTTGTATCCGTGACATAAATCGCGGAGTTGCACTGTAACGCTCTTGGTCTACTTCGTACTGATGCATTTCTATTGTTTAGCTCTGTATTACTATGTATTACTGCTTTCTGTGATGTGTGATGTTTTTTATGCCTTTTTTCATGCGGCTGCGATACCACCAAGGTGTTTGTCTGTTGTAGGTGTGCACGGCGTTGTCAAGCTATCGAGAGATAGCTTTTACCGCGGGCTCCTCGGCTATCATGTTTTGTTTTGATGGCGAAATAAACCAATTCAATATCCATTGAACGGGCTCACCGCATAGGGGCTTTTAAAGAAACGAAGAACAGGCCCATCGTAGCATGCTTTTCCTAGTGGAAGGCTAGAGAAACCGTCTTTGAAAATGCTTTCAAACTGAAGTGTACTTCGTACAGTATTTCATAGGGTTTTAGCTAGGCCGTGCAAGAAAAAAGGCGGCAGCTGTGGAACTATGCGAAAGATAAAAGAGAATGCAAAGGAAATCGTGTACGTCTGAGTTATGATAAACTGATTATCAATGGGCAAACAGTTGTCTGGGATAGTGACAGGCAGGTGCCAGTCCCACTAAGGGCACAGGCGCAAAGGGTTAGAGGCAAATGACCTACACTAAATTCTGTTTCCCTCAATGATAACAAAGAGGGTTGTTCACTGCCTGAACGGCTTTCTATTCTGCTAGTAAATTGTCGCAGTATAAAAAACAAAGTCGATAGTTTTATGTCCTTGGTAGCAACCATTAAGCCTCAAATTGTAATGGGCACTGAGTCATGGCTGGATGACTCTGTGTGTAACGTGGAAATCTTTCCGCCAGGATTTACTGTCTATCGGAAAGATAGACATGGGCATGGTGGGGGGAGTGTTTCTTTCAATATCAAGTACATTGCCAAGCAATGAACTTTTTTTTAAACAACTCTGAATCTGTCTGGTGCCTCGTCAATTTACCCAAGGGAAACCATGTCGTGTTCGGGACATTCTATCGCCCACCGGGCAGAAGTGAATCATTCGGTTTGTTGTCTGATGTGCTTTCTCTTATGCCTAACAGCGTATTTCTTGGGGAAGATTTTAACTTGCCGAATTTTAGTTGGAGTGCTTGACGTGGGGCCGGTGATGGCTCACGTATGTACTCAGAGGTTGAAGAACTGATCGGGTTGTATGGTTTACAGCAGTACGTGCTGGAACCTACACGAGATAATTCAATTTTAGACTTGGTGCTTTGCAATGAACCAAACTTAGTGTCAGGGATTACTGTTTGCCCAGGTATTAGCGACCACAGGGCCGTTGTCACAGAGCTTGGCGTACAGCTTGTACCGACATCACAAACTCCACGAAGAAAAGTGTTCAGCTACGACAGAGGAGATTACGCTGCTATTAGAACTGAACTAGAAGATTTCTTTCCTACTTTTCAGCATATGTCAAAAGCACAGTTTCCCTTGGTTCTATGGTCAACATTCCGCGACAAAATACTCAGATTGGTCGAAAGTTATGTTCCATGTAGGCACTTGCGTAAAAAGAAAACACATAAACCTTGGTTTAACGCAGAAATTCGTAAACTTATTAGGAAAGCTAGACGCGCGTATAAAATATTTTCCGCTAACTCTAGTTTGGTAAACCATAAGTGCTTAGAGGAAATAATTTATTAAAAGCAACAATTAAAACGGCAAAAGGCTTTTTTTGTTAAATTAGGCAATGACCTAAAAGAAAACCCGAAGTCATTCTGGAAATATGTAAAGCAGAACCGAAAAGAAGACATATCTATACCAGCTTTAACCGTCGAAGGCAAAACCGTGACGTCAGACTACCAGAGGGCGGAATGCTTTAATCAATATTTTCAATCAGTCTTTTCGCACGAGTCTGCCGAGCAGACATTGCTTCTAAACAATACCACTCAGAGCAATATGATGCCAGACATAGAAATTGATGTTAGTGGCGTCGATTCATTATTACGCCGCTTAGACGTAACAAAAGCCATTGGTCCTGATGGACTATCCCCAGTAGTCCTCAAAGAGTGTCACGAAATCATTGCTCCGTATTTAAGTATTATCTATAAACTCTCCCTTGAAACTGGTCTTATCCCCCCAAGATTGGAAGACTGCAAACGTTACACCCGTTTTCAAATCTGGAGATAAAAAACTCAGAAAAAATTACAGGCCCGATCTCATTAACGTCGATATGTTGCAGAATATTTGAACACATTTTACACACCAACATATTTGAATTCCTTGATTCAGGCGCCTTCTTTACTCCCTCCCAGCACGGTTTCCGAAAAGGTTATTCCTGTAACACCCAACTAATAGAATTACAGCATTTCGTATCTAAAGCCATTTATAACAATAGTCGGGTAGACGCGGTTTTTTATAGACTTCCAAAAAGCATTCGACACTGTGTCCCATAAGCTCTTGGATGTAAGGCTTGCTGCATTAAACATAAATAAAAACGTTCAAACATGGATAAGAAATTACTTAAATGGTAGAACCCAGTCCGTCATCTTAAATAATGTCAAATCTTCGTCAATAGCAGTGACTTCGGGCGTTGCCCAAGGGAGCGTTTTAGGGCCCTTATTGTTCCTAATCTACATAAACAACATAGTTGAAAACATTATATCCCACATAAAATTATTTGCTGACGACTGGGTCGACTGAAAATGATATACACACATTGCAAACCGACCTCGATCACATAGCGAACTGGTGTAAAAAATGGAACATGAATTTAAATATTAAAAAGTGTTGCAGCGTGAGTTTCTCAAGGAAAATATCCAAATCACAACATCAATATAACATGTACGGCACCCTTATCAGCACACACTGCCATTGTAAGTATCTCGGCGTTCATTTTACCAAATCGTTTACATGGAATAAACACATCGACCCGGCCATAGCAAAAGCTAGCAGGATGCTTTACTTTATTCGCAGGAATTTCAAACAGGTGACGCGCGAAATCAAGGAAACTTTATACTTTTTGCAAGTCAGGTCTATACTTGATTATGCATGCGTAGTTAGGGATCCCCACCTAGACTATCTTATAAACAGAATAGAAAAGCTTCAGAACCAAGCGGCAAGGTTTGTTTTAAATAATTATAGCCCCTACGCCAGCGTTTCCCAAATGAAGGCCACTTTGGGATGGGATCTGCTCTGTGTACGTAGACGGAAACTATGGCTTAAACTGTTGCACCAGATATATAACTCTAACACAGGAATCAATCGTCATAGCTACCTTGTTGAACCACACTACACATCCACTCGCTGTGATAACAGCAAAAAGATTTCTACTTTTAAATGTAAATCCAATACTTTTTTTCTACTCCTTGTTTCCTAAAACAATAAGAGAGTGGAACAGTTTAGCAGACGACTTAGGAAATACAACAAATAATGATTTATTTTTTTCTATGTTGTGAAATTGTTCTTGCATTAACCAATGTATGTACTACGCGTATTGAAAAATGTACTTGTTGATCTATACTTTTGTTAATGACCGACATCTTGACCGCACAAAAAAGTCGAGGACGGAGGGAGATACGACGACACGGGCGGTAAACTTTCAACTCGTTTATTTATGGAAAGACGTAGCAATATATATCGAGTTATGACATGCGCAGACACAGTTGCATCCGCTCATCAGCCTAGCGGGGCAACCACTTATCGAAGAAACGCATTTCTGATTGAAATAATCTAATAGATGTATTACTGACACAGGCATCACTTTTCTTTCCAATAAAATAGGCTTCTAATAGCTCTCGAGCCGTTTGATCTTGGCTTCTGCCCAGAATCTTTATCCCGTGAAACCGTGGTTCACACGCACAATCTTTACAGTGCGCTGGCAGGTGCGCCAAATCGTCTTTTCTTAACTTTGTTCATGTTCCCTGGCTCGATCATTCAGGCACCGCCCCGTCTGCCCTACGTAGGACTTGCCGCACGTCAGGGGGGATTTCGTACACTACTCCTGTAGAGCATTTAGCGTACGGCTTTGCATGGTTTTTTCCACAGCCGGGCCTTCTTTTAGGTTCTCTGGAGGTACGGGGGCAGAGCCGCGCCAGCTTGAAAGGCGCCGAAAAAACAAGGGGGACACCATACCTGCCTGCTACCTTCCTTAGGTTGTGGCTAACCTTATGTATATAAGGCACCACTTCAGGTCTTACGGAAAAAGTGGTCGTCCTCATCCTTGCCTCACTCCTCGAACCTTTCACCTTCTGCAGGAGAGTTTCCACCACTGGCGTCACTATCGAGTCAGGGAACCCAGCCGTCTTGAGACGGGAAATCTGATTGTCAAATGCATCCTGCATTTTGTGAACGCACGACTTCCTGAGAGCCGACTCTAAACAGAGCAACGCAACTCCCCTTTTTACAATCTTTGACTGGGAAGAGTCATACGGCACCAAACCCTTCTGTGCCCGAGGACAATACTGCCAGCAGGCATGCCCATTGCCAAAAGAAATACTTAAGTCCAGAAAACGCAGGGTATTCTCAAGTGGAAGCTCATGAGTAAAAGAAAGACCTTTGCCAAGACGTTTAAACATATCCAGAATGGCATCACAGGTAGTCAATGTTCCTTGCCCATTAAAAACAATTAAAAAATCATCCATATATCTAAAAACTTTTAAAATGTTTAAACACGCATTGTTTCTAAATGCCTCCTCAAGCGCCTTGTCAATAGAGCCTAAAAATATATTACACAGTAGCGGCGCAATACACGACCCAATGCAGATGCCACGCTTCTGCAAAAAAAAGCTGTTCGTCAAAGCTGATAAAAGTGCTATTAAGATAGGTCTCTAAAAGCGTTAAAAAATGTTCCACCGAGATACCAACTGCGTTCTGGAAAGGAATCGAGCCATTTTCGTCAATGCACACCCTAACCGCCCTAAACAGATCGCTATGTGGGATGGAATAATTGAACATGAACAAAAGTTTAAAAAAGACGATTTGGCGCACCTGCCAGCGCACTGTAAAGATTGTGCGTGTGAACCACGGTTTCACGGGATAAAGATTCTGGGCAGAAGCCAAGATCAAACGGCTCGAGAGCTATTAGAAGCCTATTTTATTAGAAAGAAAAGTGATGCCTGTGTCAGTGATACATCTATTAGATTATTTCAATCAGAAATGTGTTTCTTCGATAAGTGGTTGCCCCGCTAGGCTGATGAGCGGATGCAACTGTGTCTGCGCATGTCATAACTCGATATATATTGCTACGTCTTTCCATAAATAAACGAGTTGAAAGTTTACCGCCCGTGTCGTCGTATCTCCCTCCGTCCTTGTCTTTTTTGTGCGGTCAAGATGTCGATCAGTAAGCACCAACTAGGCCAAATACAAGTTCTTCTAAAGCATATATCTCGTACAGTAGGCCCTTCTTTCTGTGTTTCTTCGAATTCCGTGTCCTTCAATGAAGATTCGCTCATCAGTTACATCGTGGCAACTACCTGCTGGGCAAGATTCATCGGCTTCTGCATTAAGCGAGGCCTGATCCCTTTGGAAGTGAGTGCACTGTTTGGGTGTCTTGTTCCGTCCTGGGGTCACATAAAGCGCATGTGCAAAATTCTACGCGCTGAGTTGTGGCGGCAAGTTAGACTATTCAACGATTGGCTTCGCATCTTATGCTTCGCCAGAGACAGGGAGTGGTGCGCCGAAAGGAACCTAAAGTCCGCTAGACGTGTCTCACATCAGTTGACTGAGTACTACTGGAACAACTTGGTTGGTCATTTTCTTAGAGCATCGAAAGGTTCTACGACCGGTCGGGAACAAGCAAGAAAGCCTCTCGTTTTGGGCGACGTAGACATCCCAGAAGACATGCCCGCCTTGCTTGGGAAAGGTCCGAAGTTCAGCGTCGAGACGCTGGTTCCTCCCCATGAACTGGCTGCCTTGAATAGACGCGTGGCGAAGAAGGCCCCGCAGGAAGACCATGACAGGTGCCTCCTAGAAGGTGTTGACTGTCTTACTAAGAGTGTTTCCAGACCGTCTTCTAATCGTACTGTATCCGCTATACATAGGACTTTGAACTTTTGTAAAGATAATAATCTTGTTATTTTGGAAGCAGACAAGGAAGGGGGGGTTTGTAGTCCTTCCGAAGGGGTTGTTTGGCTCAAAGGCCTCTGAGGCCTTGGGGAAGAATTTTAGACCTATAAAAAGCTCTGAAGCTAGGGTAAAGACCAAGGTTATAAATATGTGCAAGTCTTTTAACCTAGATAGACTAGCCAGAGACATCAGTAGCACCTCGAGCAAGGCGCTAAGTGTTTTCTTCACGGCGAAGACACATAAGCCCAATATTCCGTTCAGAACAATCGTTAGCGAGCGTGGAACCTGGCAGCTACATGTTAGTCGCTTCATTCTTAAGAGTTTGAAGAATGTTGTTATTACCGATCCCTTTTTGACTAGAAGCTCGGACGAAGTTGTTGCCTTTTTTATGAATAACCTGGCCATAGGGCCAGCTTTTTCCGTAGATGTAGAAGATCTTTTTTATTCCATCCCACATAGCGATCTGTTTAGGGCGGTTAGGGTGTGCATTGACGAAAATGGCTCGATTCCTTTCCAGAACGCAGTTGGTATCTCGGTGGAACATTTTTTAACGCTTTTAGAGACCTATATTAATAGCACTTTTATCAGCTTTGACGAACAGCTTTTTTTTTTTGCAGAAGCGTGGCATCTGCATTGGGTCGTGTATTGCGCCGCTACTGTGTAATATATTTTTAGGCTCTATTGACAAGGCGCTTGAGGAGGCATTTAGAAACAATGCGTGTTTAAACATTTTAAAAGTTTTTAGATATATGGATGATTTTTTAATTGTTTTTAATGGGCAAGGAACATTGACTACCTGTGATGCCATTCTGGATATGTTTAAACGTCTTGGCAAAGGTCTTTCTTTTACTCATGAGCTTCCACTTGAGAATATCCTGCGTTTTCTGGACTTAAGTATTTCTTTTGGCAATGGGCATGCCTGCTGGCAGTATTGTCCTCGGGCACAGAAGGGTTTGGTGCCGTATGACTCTTCCCAGTCAAAGATTGTAAAAAGGGGAGTTGCGTTGCTCTGTTTAGAGTCGGCTCTCAGGAAGTCGTGCGTTCACAAAATGCAGGATGCATTTGACAATCAGATTTCCCGTCTCAAGACGGCTGGGTTCCCTGACTCGATAGTGACGCCAGTGGTGGAAACTCTCCTGCAGAAGGTGAAAGGTTCGAGGAGTGAGGCAAGGATGAGGACGACCACTTTTTCCGTAAGACCTGAAGTGGTGCCTTATATACATAAGGTTAGCCACAACCTAAGGAAGGTAGCAGGCAGGTATGGTGTCCCCCCTTGTTTTTTCGGCGCCTTTCAAGCTGGCGCGGCTCTGCCCCCGTACCTCCAGAGAACCTAAAAGAAGGCCCGGCTGTGGAAAAAACCATGCAAAGCCGTACGCTAAATGCTCTACAGGAGTAGTGTACGAAATCCCCCCTGACGTGCGGCAAGTCCTACGTAGGGCAGACGGGGCGGTGCCTGAATGATCGAGCCAGGGAACATGAACAAAAGTTAAAAAAAGACGATTTGGCGCACCTGCCAGCGCACTGTAAAGATTGTGCGTGTGAACCACGGTTTCACGGGATACAGATTCTGGGCAGAAGCCAAGATCAAACGGCTCGAGAGCTATTAGAAGCCTATTTTATTAGAAAGAAAAGTGATGCCTGTGTCAGTGATACATCTATTAGATTATTTCAATCAGAAATGTGTTTCTTCGATAAGTGGTTGCCCCGCTAGGCTGATGAGCGGATGCAACTGTGTCTGCGCATGTCATAACTCGATATATATTGCTACGTCTTTCCATAAATAAACGAGTTGAAAGTTTACCGCCCGTGTCGTCGTATCTCCCTCCGTCCTCGTCTTTTTTGTGCGGTCAAGATGTCGATCAGTAAGCACCAGTGGCGTAAATCATGGGGGGGGGGGGGGCAGGGGGGGTCCTGATCCCCCCTGTGTTCAGGCTGGGGGGGGACACCCCATGCAAGGGTCCCCCCCTCGAGATTTATCATCCAAATGTCATATTCGAATTTCTTGACAGTCAAGGACAACGCACTCTCCATAAAACAAACTCTGAAATCTGAAGCACTTTCATTGAACAGAAACTAAGTACTTCTAGCCGGTACACACGATGGGGAATACATTTATGCGTTAGCACAAAAAGTAGTACAATTTTTATTGCATAATTTAACCCGAATGACGCAGCTGCAAAAATACTAGCGCCTGCTTACGAGTTGCTATTATAAACTAACTTGCTCATGTGATGTCCCTTACAATCGGATACTCAGTGCTATTTTTTCTGACCAGGCGCCGATGCTCATGCTTGATTTGTAGTTGTTATTATTATTATTATTATTATTATTATTATTATTATTATTATTATTATTATGTGTTAATGCATAATTTTAATTTTATATGATTAAAAATAAAGCATATTGATAAAAACAAAATGGCCGCCATTGCAAGATATGTGTCCCCCCCCCGTGGTCTTTATGGATTTACGCCACTGGTAAGCACTAACTAGGCCAGACACAAGTTCTTCTAAAGCATATACTTTTGTTACTTTTCTTAATGTTACAGTGATTTTTGTATATGTATGTATTTATCTCTGCTACGCGTTCCTTTGTACTGGTTATGTTCCCCCCCCCCCACCTACGTAATGCCTATATGGCGATGTAGGTAATCTGTAAATAAATAAAAATAAATATGTTATGCAATCAATGGAAAATACAATGTCAGGCATCGGTAGTTCACCGGTAATACACTGAGATCTTAGTAGAATTGGAGGTATGGCAAGACCATTAGTAAATACACTTGCGAAGGCGGTGTTAAATACATCTGCACATTCTGCATTACTTATAACATCATTCCTTTCATTAGCTAGTGTTATCGTGTGTTTTTGTTCTGGGTTAATGATATGCCAAAATTGTTTTGGATTTTTTGCTAGCATACAAGGAAGGTCATTGTGAAAAAACTTGTATTTAGCGTTCTGTATTGCCATGAGGTACTCGGTTTCCGCTGAGTAGTACTTATCCCACAGAGATGGGTTGTTGCTCTGTTTAACAGCTCGGAAGTATCTTTTTTTTTTGTTATTTTCTTGCCGCTTCCGTGATTTGTTGAACCATGGTTTGTTTTTATTAGCGTGGAATCTACATACCCGAATATACTTATCAATTAGCTCTAGTACTTTGCTCTTGAAAAGCATCCAGTTTTCTTGCACTGAATGATTACTAAATTGCGTCTCAAATACCGGGAAAAAGCGGGTTAGCTCACTGTTGATAGCTTCATAATTGGCCTTATCATAAAGTCGAATTGTTTTCTTGTAAGTTTCACATACTAGCGGGGCATTAAAGGTTGCATGAACGACCTTGTGGTCGCTTATTTCTCTTAAGTGTGTTATGGATGTCATACAGTCGGGGTTGTTGGTTAATATCAAATGTAGAATGTTTGACGAGCTCTGTGCGACACGCGTTGGTTCAGTTATCAACTGAGAGAGGTTAAAGTTCAGAAACACATCAACAAAAGTTAGTTGCTTCTGGGCTACTGCTTAAAGTTGTGTAGTTATGCCAGTCAATGTGAGGTTAATTCAAATCCCCGAACAGAATGATGTCAGCTTTTGTAGGCACTCTTGTGAGGGCGTTTAGAATGCTGTTCAGTTTGCACGGGAAATCGGGGTTACCTTGGGGCGGCCTATAGCAAACGCCTAAAAGTATGGTTCGCGGTACCGCGCGGGAGGTGACCCATAACATTTCAATGCCCGAATCGATGTGGAATGCTGAAGATGATAGTTGCTGATTTACCGACACAAGGACCCCACCCCCCCCGTCCATCTTTGCTATCTTTGCGATAAATATTAAAGTTGGGCAGGTCGGCCAGAACTTCAGCGTCACTGATCTTGCTATGCAGCCATGTTTCAGTTAATATGAGTACATTGCTGGTAGATGACAAGACAACGTTTGACACAATTTGACGCATCGGCAAGAAGCTGCGAATATTTGTAAATATTGCCACGCGCTATTCTTATTTTCACTTTTGTTGTATTCAGTTTTCGCCCACAAAGACCGTCAGCAAAGCTCAGCTCAAACCGCGCCTTATTGTTCTGGAACCTTCGCGATTATTGTAGATCGTTTTGTTAAGATTGCGCGCAAGACGCGACCACTCGAGATTATTCCAGAGCTTGCGCGATGACCAGTGATAAGGCTAGAATGTTCGACGCGTGATGCATAAAAGCCGGCGCGCTCCAACGATGTTCAGTTTTGATCGACGGCCGACGCTCTGTTCGCCGCTATCAGTGCCAGCGTGTATTGCTGTAATCTTACTTTCCGTTTACCGGCCACAAGTTCGGCCTAATAAACACTTTCATCTTAAACACGTCGCCTGCTGCCTTCGTCGACGTCACACCCACGTGACATCTGGTGGAGGTGCTTCCCGGTCCATGTACCGAACGCCCCCTTCCAGCCGTGAGCCAAGCCCACAACGCCAAGGGGACACCGACGTCAACACTGAGCAGCGAGCCAGCCGCAGGCAGCAAGGTCTCCCACCAGAATACGGACCCCTACCCGACAAGATCCTGGCCCCAGCGACGAAGACAACAAGCACGATAACGGCCGCAGTGCCTCCCGCGGCAATCGTGATGCAGCCACCCAGAGAGCCGCCGACGTTTCACGGATCTCAAAGTGAAGACCCCGAAACCTGGCTTGAGACATTCGAAAGGGTCTCCACATTCAACAATTGGGATGCCGACGACAAGCTGCGCCACGTGTACTTTTACTTGGACGACGCAGCTAGGACCTGGTTCGAGAATCGGGAGTCCACTCTTCGAACCTGGGACACCTTTCGCGGCGCTTTT
This sequence comes from Rhipicephalus appendiculatus, assembly GCA_030522465.1. NCBI lineage: Eukaryota > Metazoa > Arthropoda > Arachnida > Ixodida > Ixodidae > Rhipicephalus > Rhipicephalus appendiculatus. Next base: position 1,838,976 of record JALIZH010032958.1, read on the forward strand.
TTGGAAACGTTCACGAGTGTCGTCCGAAAGGAAAGGGCTGCAACAATTGCTGGAGACACGGGTGCAACTTCCTAACGAAGGCGTCACCATTTTCGCGGAGGAAATGACCCGACTCTTCCGCCACGCTGACCCAACCATGTCCGAAGAAAAGAAGGTTCGCTTCTTCATGCGTGGGGTTAAGCAAGACCTGTTTGCCGGCCTTGTACGCAACCCACCAAAGACAGTCACGGAATTTCTCTCGGAGGCTACGACGATCGAGAAGGCGCTGGAGATGCGTACTAGCCAGTACAACCGCCGCATTCCCTCGACGACCTACGGGGAGGTTCAAGCACTGCATCCCGATGAACTGCGCGACACCATCCGAGCAATCGTTCGGGAGGAGCTGCGCAAATTGTTGCCAACTTCGCAGCCTCACGAGCAGCCGATCGCCGACGTCGTGCGCCAGGAAATCCGGCAAGTTCTGGGCGCACCTGAACCAGTGCAGCGCGAGCCACTAGCGGTGAGCTACGCTGCTGCAGCTCGGCGTAACGCTCCCCCCGTCGCGCCCACATGAAGACTTCGCACCGCCGCAGTTCCGCCGCCAGACACCGCCCCCACCACCACCGGCGCCATACCGGCCACCTGCCAGCCAGCGCTACCCTCCGAGGAAGACCGATGTTTGGCGCGCCCCTGACCACCGCCCCCTATGCTACCACTGCGGTGAAGCCGGGCACACGTACCGCCGCTGCCAGTACCGGGAGATGGGACTGCGTGGTTTCGCCGTAAACGCGCCGCGTCCGCAGCCGGGCGAACGACCTCGTGACATCGCCGACTACCTCACAGGAGCGCAGTGGACACCCCGACGACCTTTCCGTTCGCCGTCGCCAGGCCGCTACACCTCACCGCATCGCAGGCAGTACACCAGTCCGGCTCAGGGCCGATCTCCGAGCCCTTACCCGGAAAACTAAGGGCAGCAACCGATGGAGGTGCGGTTGCTGTACGTCGAACTACCGAAGATCCTCCGCCGACGCCGACGATGACGCCGCGACGAAACCTGCTGACCACGACGCGAAGCAGACAGAGCCCTGCCGACGAAACCTCGCGGACCGAGCTAGATCTGACGACGCAGCATGATGGAAGCAGCGCAACAAATCGACGCAGCCGTGACCCGACGCCGCGAGCTAACCGCAACGCAAGACGACGGACTAGCGACCTTGACGTTCTCATCGACGTTCACAACGTCACCGCTCTCGTCGACACTGGTGCCGACTATTCCGTCGTCAGTGGGCCATTCGCCGCCAAGCTGAAGAAAGTAAAGACCGCTTGGAGTGGACCCGAAATCCGGACAGCTGGAGGCCACCTGATAACGCCAATTGGAGTCTGCACGGCGAGAGTCACCATCAATAACCGGACTTATCCTGCGAGCTTTGTTATCCTACAACACTGCTCAAGGGATGTGATACTTGGAATGGACTTCCTAAGTGACCACGGTGCCGTCATCGACCTAAGGTCTGAGTCGATAACACTAACTTCAGAAAGAGCGCTGCATACCCAGACGACGCCGGGGAACCATGCATTGAACGTGATAGACGAGCACGTCACCGTTCCGCCTCTCTCCAGCGTCATAATTTCCGTCGGCACCGAAAAACCCACAGACTTCGAAGGCGTCATCGTGGGCGATCAGCACCTGCTTGTAAACCGTCAGATTTGCGTCGCAAGAGGCATCGCCGAGTTGCGTGAAGGGAAAGCAACAGTGATGCTCACGAACTTCAGCAACGAATACAAGCATGTGAGCAAAGGCACGACGGTCGCCTACATCGAAGAAAATGAGGAAGCCAGCGACGCCCTCGCCCTCGCCGAGTTTACCGAACATGCTACGACGAACCAAGCTCACCAACTAACTTTCGACGTCAATCCGAGCCTTCCGACGCATAAACAAGAACAGCTCAAAACCCTGCTCCTGCAATACAAGGACTGCTTTTCGTCATCGTCAAGAGTTCGACAGACCCCAGTCGCACAACACCGCATCATAACAGACGAAAGCCCCAGGCCACTACGTCAGAGCCCGTACAGAGTTCCAACGCGGGAACGCGAGGCCATAAAGAACCAAGTCGACGAAATGCTACGCGACGACATCATCCAGCCTTCAAAGAGTCCGTGGGCGTCACCCGTGGTGTTAGTGAAGAAAAAGGACGGAACCCTACGCTTCTGCGTCGATTATCGCCGCCTGAACAAAATAACGAAGAAGGACGTGTACCCTCTACCACGGATCGACGATACCCTGGATCGACTCCACAACGCCAGGCACTTTTCGTCGATGGACCTCAAGACCGGCTATTGGCAAATTGAAGTCGACGAGAGAGACCGAGAGAAGACCGCGTTTATAACACCAGACGGTCTCTTCGAGTTCAAAGTCATGCCCTTCGGTCTTTGCTCGGCGCCTGCGACATTCCAACGGGTTATGGATACAGTGCTGGCAGGATTGAAGTGGCAGACTTGCCTGGTGTACCTGGACGACGTCATTGTGTTCGCTTCAAACTTCGACGAACACCTCCGCCGACTTGACGCAGTACTTCAAGCAATAAAGGCCTCCGGACTCACCCTGAAGCCAGAAAAGTGCCGCTTCGCATACGAGGAACTCCTGTTCTTGGGTCACGTCATCAGCAAGTCTGGAGTTCGCCCCGACCCACGGAAAACAGCTGCCATCGCTGCCTTCCCGCCGCCCTACCGACAAGAAGGCCGTACGCCGATTTCTCGGCTTGTGCGCCTATTATAGACGCTTCGTCAAGGAATTTTCACGCATCGCCGAGCCACTAACTCAGCTCACGAAAAACGACGTGGAATTCAAGTGGGAAGCGGCGCAAGTCGAAGCATTTCAAGAATTGAAACGACGCCTGCAGACGCCTCCAATACTTGCGCATTTCGACGAACACGCCGACACGGAAATCCACACCGACGCAAGCAGCGTAGGACTCGGCGCCGTACTTGTCCAGAGAACTGCCGGCGTGGAAAGGGTTATCAGTTATGCTAGCCGGTCGCTATCCAAGGCAGAAGCCAACTATTCCACAACAGAAAAGGAGTGCCTTGCCATCATCTGGGCAACGTCAAAGTTTCGCCCCTACCTCTACGGCAGGCCCTTCAAAGTTGTGAGCGACCACCACGCCTTGTGTTGGCTAGCTAACCTGAAGTACCCTTCAGGTCGTCTCGCAAGATGGAGTCTGAGACTTCAAGAATTCGACGTCACCGTCGTTTACAAGTCCGGACGAAAACACTCTGACGCCGACTGCTTGTCTCGCGCCCCCCGTCGACCCGCCGCCGCAGGACGACCAGGAGGATGACTTCTTCTTGGGAACCATAACTACCGACGACTTCGCCAAGCGACAGCGAGCCGATCCGGAACTCAGGGGCCTTGTGGAGTATCTCGAAGGCAAGACCGCCATTGTTCCAAAGGCATTCAAGCGAGGACTCGCGTCGTTTTTCTTGCGAAACGGCGTTCTCATAAAGAAGAATTTCTCGCCACTTCGAGCCGACTACCTTCTCGTGGTGCCTGCAGCAATGCGACCAGAAGTCCTCCAGGCACTACACGACGACCCGACGGCTGGACACCTCGGACTTTCCCGCACGCTCGCAAGAGTACAGGAAAAGTACTTCTGGCCGCGCCTTGCCACCGACGTCGCCCGCTACGTAAGGACGTGCCGAGACTGTCAGCGACGGAAGACACCGCCCACAAGACCAGCAGGCTTCCTTCAGCCGATCGAGCCTCCTCGGCGACCGTTCCAGCAGATCGGGATGGACCTCCTGGGGCCGTTCCCAACGTCGACTTGCGGAAATAAATGGATCGTCGTGGCCACCGACTACCTCACCCGCTACGCCGAAACAAAAGCCCTGCCCAAAGGCAGTGCCGCCGAGGTAGCCAAGTTCTTCGTTGAGAACATCGTCCTTCGGCACGGCGCCCCTAGAGGTTCTCATCACCGACAGAGGTACGGCGTTTACGGCTGACCTAACCCAGGCGATCTTGGGATACAGCCACACAAGCCACCGCCGGACCACCGCGTACCACCCACAGACCAACGGCCTGACCGAGCGTCTAAATAAGACCATCGCCGACATGCTGGCCATGTACGTCGACGTCGAACACAAGACGTGGGACGCCATCCTTCCGTACGTGACCTTCGCATACAACACGGCCGTGCAGGAGACGACACAGATGGCGCCATACAAGTTGGTCTACGGTAGGAACCCGGTAACGACGCTCGACGCCATGCTGCCCAACGTCGCCGACGAAGAAAACCTCGACGTCACCGTCTACCTTCAGCGCACTGAAGAAGCCCGACAACTCGCCCGCCTGCGCATCAAGAATCAGCAGACGACCGACAGCCGCCGTTACAATCTTCGACGACGCTTCGTGGAATACCAGGCCGGCGACCGCGTTTGGGTGTGGACACCGATACGCCGACGTGGACTTAGTGAAAAACTTCTTCGGCGATACTTCGGGCCGTACAAGGTGCTTCGACGTCTCGGTGCTCTGGACTACGAGGTCGTCCCGGACGGAATAACGAACTCTAAACGGCGCTGTGCGCGACCTGAAGTCGTCCATGTCGTGCGCCTCAAACCGTATTACGCGCGTTAGCAAACATGAGGACTGCACTTATTGCTTAATTATTGTACTTTCTTTCTTTATTGTTGTGATTTATTATTGCATGCATTTTCCCCCGTGTTCTGTTTTAAGCATCGGGACGATGCCTTTTCAGAGGGGGGCATTGCCACGCGCTATTCTTATTTTCACTTTTGTTGTATTCAGTTTTCGCCCACAAAGACCGTCAGCAAAGCTCAGCTCAAACCGCGCCTTATTGTTCTGGAACCTTCGCGATTATTGTAGATCGTTTTGTTAAGATTGCGCGCAAGACGCGACCACTCGACATTATTCCAGAGCTTGCGCGATGACCAGTGATAAGTTTGACTGAAGTATGTAAAGGTGCAAGATTTTCTGTCTCTTCCGGTCCGCAAGAGACAGAAAATATACAGAGTCATGCCTTATTCACAAGTTCAATACACTCCAGCCAGCAGGTATAAACGTTTCTAAGGGGGTCTTGAATCCATTCGATATGGTTCACACACAAAGAAAACGAGTGAGAGTTAAGCCCTCCTTCTAGGAATTTCGAACCTAATTGTGTTAAGTGGCGCTTCTTCTGACACCTGGGATTCAGCAATGTGTCTAAAACCCCTGCCCCCCACCCCGCTTTCTTTTCGTTTTATTCACGGAACACCTATTTCCTCTTCGCTCAAACAATTCGTCTCGGCAAACCCCCCCCCCCCCCCACACACACACATATTCCCGCACCCTCGTATCAACAGTCACCCTCTCCCCCTCCTTTGTTAGGATGGAGGAGAGGGTACGGAGCACATACACGCTAGCGCTAAGGAAATCAGTTCTATCTATCCACTGTCATCCCATCCCCCCTATCCCGCAGGCGCTGCGCCGTGCTCCCGACCGGGCTGCAGAAATTAGGCGCCTTTTCCTTCTTCGAACCAGAACCACCACCAAATCAGTTCTAGCCTTGAAGAAGACAAGTCCACTTGTCGAAACGTGGGCTCGAGCACACAAGCCATGTTTACAGATTTTTTCATCGCAAGCTTCCATCTTCCCCTTCCCAACGTCTGTTCTTGCCGTTCTTCGGTAGATATAAACTGTTAAACACCAGTGGCGCATACTCGCATTCCGCGGTATGCGGGTATGTGCCACACGTGTCTGGAGGAAAGGGTTTGACGTCGTACGCGACGGAATTTTCACATTATTCATTTCATGACCAGACAGTCATAATTGTGAAACCCTCTTACCCTTCCATACTAATTTTGGTCTACCCCAAGTTATGGAGGTGATCACGAGAGCACCCAGACGTAGGCGGCCAGATAGATAGATAGGTAGATAGATACCTAGATAGAAACGATAAAAGTGTCTGTAGTACGCAAACAAATGCTTCGAATTTAAAAAAGAAACATTTTGACTCAAGGTAAACGTACTGAAACCGTACACTGCTGCAAAAGTTTTTACGCGGACGTATGACAATCACGAGCAGCTGCACTACTAAACGTCTTGCAGCGATCTTAAAGAACTGAATGATTGCTTTGATAAGTGCATTCATCTGAGCGTTCTATTTTCTTTTTCGGTTTTATTTTATTATATTTTCATCGAGTATACAAAGCAACGCAGCGATACTGACCTTGCGTATTATATTGCGTGTTACATAGTTACAGAACGCATTCTGCCATCGGGCTGCACAAATCGCAAAAATGCATGCATCGTGCCCATAGAAAGCATTGGAGGACAGCTGCAAAGTGAGATAACTAGAAAATTGGATATTGAAGGGCTGCCGCACTCACCCGAGTGACTATTGGCCTCGAGGGCCACCACTGGAAACGCCGGCGCCACCGTCGGCGTGACGTGCTTGGCAGGATCACGCGGTCTCGCCGGCCGCGTCGGCTGCTTGCAGAGCACTGCCGCGTGCTTTGTAAATGAGTTTCAAGCTCCACCTGCGCTGCGGTCGGTACGAATACGGAGGTTTTCTCGCATTTTGAACCCAACTTAACCCATTGTAACAGGAGTGGCTGCCTCCGAAAGCGATGAACATGCTGCTCTTACTGCTCGGTGCCGTAGTGCCGGACGTACGCACGAAGTCCGGTATAAGCCTGCACCGGTGCCCGTGGGACAAGAAACTGCGTGAAGAGTGGGTTGTGGTGCTAAAGATCGGCAAGCAGCGATCGGCTACGAGTCATGTGTACAACAAGCACTTCCGCGACGACGATTTTCGCTACTGCGTCGGGGCTGCAATGTTGAATAGCAGAAAGTGCTCACTGCGACGATCGTCCGCGCGCGCTTCCCGTCGGCTAATGGTGCTTATCTACCGCAGTATGCAAAAGGCGCTGCCTTTTCCATACTGCGGGCTGCAGTATGGAAATATGGGCTGCAGATACTTGAGGGATTGTTTAGAAACGTTGGATTTAAAAACTCGCAAGGTTCCTTGCGCATTCCCCTAAGATGACCGGAAGGCGAAAACCACATTCTTCTCCTTCTTGTCAGTCAATGTATTGATTTTCCCCGCCCCGCTCCAAAAAACGTTGTGCACCTAACGAGGTTTTGCACTGCCTCCGTGATCGGCCCACCGATCACGGAGGCTGTGCAAAGCGACCATGTCGTGTGAACACGTCACCATGTGATATCACGTTATGTGGTGTCATGGCGACGTCATGACGTCTTCACAAATTTGGGCAATCTGTGACGTCATGATGACGACATATGGTGACGTCATCACGTGATGGTTAATTTATTTTGCATTACTCGTGCCGACGCTGACGAGGCGGGATGCCGACAGTCAATCTTCGCTTTTTATGAGGCATCGAAGGCTTTCGCCTTCATAACCTATACGCGACGTTTGCCGGTGGATGTACATAGCGAGCGAGTCAAATGCTGCCGCTGGTGTGTGCTGCATTTATGTTGGCAAATAACAATCTTTCTGTCAATCGTAAATTCTCATGACGCAAACGCTACGTGCTAAAAAGTCCAAATTTACTTGTGCCACTCTCAAACTCAAGTTGCACCTATCCAACCCCATGCATTTTTTTTTGGAGGCTTATTTATTTATGTGGAAAAGATGCTGCGCTGTTGGCGTTAGACTCGACATACTTCCCTAATGGCTGGGCAGCTCGCCAAATAATGCTGGGCATTAAAATTTTGCATTTCACTCTTTCGAGTTGTTACCCTGCTTTGCAGCTGCAGGTTGCTGCCAATAACTTCTCTTTCTTTCACCGCTATTTCAAGTTCAGGTCGGTCCTTGTTCACATCGACGTTTGCAGTACAAGTGCGACGAACGTTACTGTATTTTCATTCGTTTCCTCGGCGTTGTATACTACTACATGGCCTCGTAGGCCACTTATCCTTCCATCAGCAACCTCGAAGTGGTGAAGCTTTGGTCTATGAATATGTTGATGGCAGAGAGCGGCAAGTTCAGTGAAATGCAAATGGAACGATAATTAAGGCAACATATTAAAGAAGACATCGCATTTTCTCAGGTTTTGTGTGGCCACCAAACTAAACGAACACACTGAAATAACAGGAGTAGCGGCAATTGCTTCCTTAGAAGACCGATCTATATGCAGTGCGAGGCAACATGTCAAATGACATTGAAACATACATTAATTTTGATTGACAAAAAAGAAAAAAAAAACAACGTTGAATCGTCGGGACGGGACGACATAATGTGCCATAGGCGCGCCGACGTCGTAGTTGTAACAAAAAAAAAATTGGAACTGCTCTGATAGCGTCCGCGCAACAATGGTTTTTGTGTACTCACAAATTCTCATGTTTTACGGCCTGAAGTTCACGGCCCGGCGCTAAAACACCCTCGTAGCGACAGCGAAACCATCATTCCAAACTTATACATGCAGCAGACGCTCATACATGCAAAAGCTCCGTCGGTCGCCGCGAACCCGTGCGATCACTGGCTTGAGGCTTCTTTCTGTTATGCTCCATTTAGGTATACAGGTGTCTACTCTAACAAAATATTTCCCATAGTTTGCACTCAGCGACTGACAACATTACACACAAGAAGCTGGTTCAGCGGTCTCCATCGCGGTGACCGCGTGAAGTGGGCGCTCCGTTTTCTGCAAAGAGACAGCGACGGTAAACTATGTTGTGCTTTCCTTTCGTCAAAAATTATTATTTTAACAGTAAAGAACATATTTCGTTTCGAAAGTACGCACAGAAATGTCCTGAAGCGCTTCCGCGAGGTGTTTTCTAGAGCGCCGACAGTAAATCTTATGGGGAGCGTGCGGCGGAATCCTGCCTAGCACGCAATCGATAGAGGGCGACTCCGTAACTCCTCGAGGCCAATACAAATACACGCAGATAATGTAAAGCAGGGTGACGCATGTTTTCCGCACATTGCGCCTGCATTCAAAGATAGTACGCAGATTGTTGTAGCTGTGTAAGCAGCGTTTTTTGTTTGTGTCCTCTTTCTGTGTCCCGTCAGTTTGCGCTGCCAATATTTCAATATGAATCTATACCAACTAGCCCGCCTTACAACCCTTAAGCAGCGTGTTGCAGAAATTGGCTGCGTCAAAGATGTAAGCAATTCACAATATCTGTGGTCCAATTCGTTTGCATCACGATCGAGGGTTCATTTTCCTTTGAAGGGGCTCAACCAGGCAGAAGGCGAGAACAAAGTAAAGGAATTTAGCCCAGGCATAAACAGAAAGAACACCCCCTAGTGTAATTGATCATAATGCGATGCTAATTAAATTTGGTTGAAGCTTATGAAAATAATTGCTGTCTCAATTTATATACAAATTTGAGAGCATATACTGGCTCCGCGATGGCGCGACCTCAAATGTAATGCATGTTCAGCATTTAATAAACGGCAAAGAACAAATGGACAAGGCTACTCGCACTATCAAGGTACAATTTGACCTTGTACGGGACAATACAATTTATGAAAGCTTATCGCGAGATAATGTTAGAAAACTTTCGAAAACATCTAATGTCCCCGCTTGAAGAACCTTTCTTTTTTACTCCGTAATTGTGTAGATAAATATTATGAAGACGAAGATCATTTTGCGCTCACCAAACATGTAAACAGTGGCTCATTCAAGATAACACTTAATCGAAGAGTGGTTGCATTATGGAGGGTGAGTTATGTCTGGTTTTTCGGAAAAACAGCGTTAGCATGGGGCATAGAAAGAAGCGACACGGCCGGCGCTGTTTTTCCGAAGTTGAGTGCGTACTAAGCCCGCATTAGCGCTCTGTTTCAGTTTATTTCTGGTTGTCTGGCCTGTTAACTGCCGAAAGGTTCGAATTAAAGCCGTTATTCTCCAGTGCGGTAAAAATGCAGCGTTAATCCATAAAGTTGTTTAGCACGTTGATAAAGCTCTTTCAGCGGTGAGAATGTAGCAACGACCGACGCGATTGCATGCGCTTCGGCAGAGGGGAAGGCGTAAAAGGGGCACTTGCCTCCCCCCCCCCCAAGCCACACGAGCCAACAGGGTGTGCACGGGGACTTCCCCCCTCCCCCAGCCGCGATGCAGCAAGGGTATTATACCCCCCCCCTCACCCCGAAGAAAACATCCTGCTGACGTCGATGCGCGAGTGCATAACCGGCGCACCGAGCAAGCTGGCAGCGCCTCCTACTACAGCGCCACCGCTGCGGGATCGTGATGTGGCGCCAGCTTAGAGCGGCCGGTTTTCACACCACCCTAGCGCCACGTGGCATGAAAGCGCCCGTCGCGCTGGCGCAAGCCGCGCGGCGGGCGCAACCACAAAAAAATTGAAGGACACTTTGTACGAGTACATTCCAAAGTGTGTTCGGCGCAAGCGTGCGGCCATTCCACTGGCTATGCCATGTGTTTTTTCTTTTACACTCTCACCCCCTTATTCACAAACGCTCCTCGACTCGAATTTCGTCCTTCACTTGACAGAGTTGAGCACTGCGCCACTGCTCGACTGAAAATGACGCCGCGCTTCTCAAGAATCGCCGCAGATTATTGCTGATATGCAATTACTTTCTCTGCCTAGAGATGGCGCTCCCATCGAACTTTCTCAAGTCAAGGTGAAGCGTTGAGTGGAGGGACGTTCTAGAATACGGGGGTCTGTAGGATAACACACAAACCGAATGTGTGGGTGTTTTCTTTTTTAATTTTTTACCGCAAATCGCAGCGAGACTAATCTTCCTCTGTTCGCATGCGTTAGCATTTTCTCGCGTTTTGCGCATCGTGCAAACGCCATCCGCGTTCCAGTGCTTAAATTGACGGGCCCTTTGTCAATTCGAAAGTGTATTCCGTGGACGCCTGTGTCCATTGAGACGGCGTCGGTCAAAATGATTGCAAACGCTGGGCACAGCGACGCTGCGCAAGCAAAGCGCGAGCGCTGTAGAGTCCGACGCGACCGGCGTCCGATTGCGCACCTCGGCGGCCACCTGGCTCCGTGCGAGAGCTCGGATGGACGGAGAGATGGACGGACGGACGCCGGACGGACTTGAGCATGAGAAAAAGAAACGGGAGAGCCGCAGCTTGCGCCTGGCATTGACTGGCGCCGGCGCGGCGGCGTCAGGTGGCGTGGCTCGCTCAGCTGGCTGAGCGGTGTCAGCCATGTGTGCGTGTTTTGTGCTGGCCGCTGGACATGAACAGCTCTTTGCTACGGCAATGGTTTTGAGCCGGCCTCGAGTGAGCCTGCGGCTGCGACTACCAAGCAAGATGATGCGCACGCTGCGTGCTCGGCATAGTCGGGAACGCGGACGGTAAGTAATGCTTCTATTTTTTGTTTACTCGTCCGTATCGTTGCTCGGGCGCTTGTAGGTGTCCTTCTGCACTGTGTGTCGCGAGAAAAGTACACTAAGAAGCAAAAAGAAAGATAAGTGCATTAGGCGTTCGTAGCAACGGTGTGAGATGCCTGATGCCCGTTTGAAGACTACTGCGAGGGCAGTACTTACATGCTTCGTACGACCAGTTAATCGATGCGCGTGTTCGTTTTGTTAACGATATTTTGTGCGATATGATTGCTTGCGATAAAGCACGAATGCAGCGAAGCTGCTTTCGGGAAATACTCAAGTACTCAAGTGAAAGGCTTCGCTTATCGCGCCGTCGTTTGGTTACATGTGCACTAAGCCAATGTTTGTTTTCATTTTACTCTGTTCTCATACTTGATTTGTTTTTGTTTATCCTCAATGTTGACTTGTGCTGATCTTAACGTGTGACATTAACGTGTGCCCCCCGTTTTCCAGCGGTTACAGCAGATACAGAAGTGAACTGTCTTGGACGTGTTTGTTCCGCCGCCGTGCAGCTGTGAAAATTCATCGAGGCACACAATATGAGTAAGTGGGAAGACATTTTGATGACAATTTTCCATTGCACACTGTTTCCATCTCCAAGACAAAAAAAAGAAAAGCTAACTTAAATAACATAGTTTCCTACATTCGTGCTTGTTTTTGGTCGATGTGATTATTGAATTTAGTACAGCGTGAGAAAGCGGCAGACTACGGCAGACAAGCCACCAGACGGCTCTGTCGCAAATTGGCTAAGCATGTGCTGTCGTATAAACCTACTCCCTTCTGTAGCGTGCTTTCTTTGAGCTCCTTAATTATCATAATACCTGGCAAGCAGATTCAAGGTCACTGAACTGATGTGCATTTGCTGGAACAGTGGCTCGGGAGTGAGTTTTAAACTGCGAATCTTTTTTTCTGGGCCTCATCGACAAACGCGAAAAAAGGTCGGTTGTAGTGCGAAGGTTATCACTAGAGACCGGATTATAGGCAAATGCCTATTTTGTTCCTTGCGTTCCTATCGTGCCACATTGATATATGAGCACGAATTAGGGGTTAAGAAGGGCTTTTATAGTGTTTTTATAGTGCCTATAAATGCCTATTTTTGGCGATCGTGCCTAAACGCCTAGAGGTGCCTATAAATGCCTATTTTCCAAATGGGTGCCTATATGAACACTATTTAACCCCGAATTTCACTTCCGAGTGCAGTTTGAGACCGTTATTCATGTTACCAGGCAACATTTACCTTTAGGAATACTAGGGGATTCAAACTAGCCTTCTAGTTCAACCAATTTCCGGAAAACAACCGAGCAGCCGTAAAATGGGACGCGCCGGCCATCTTACGCCAACGCGCTGAGGTGTCGCGAGCGGCTAGAGGAGGAGAGGTTCAGGAGAGGAAAATACCCTAAATAGGAGCAAGTCAACGTCTACTATGGAATGGGGAGAGGGAAATAAACATGGGAAGAGGAGATGAGAAGAAGGGGAGAGTGGCGTCCATGGTCGAGAACGCGGCGGTTGGCTTCTAGAGCCGTTTGTCCATTCCAGTGTCCTCAAGGAAGGGAGCCTCGTTGAAGACATGGGTGTGGCAGTGGGCAAGAATTAGGAGGTCCCTCTGTGCAGCCGCGGGAAGGGGACGGACGAATGCGAAACCATGGAGTGCTGTCAGGAGAAAGGAGAGTGTAGATCAAAAGTACGGAAAATGTGATGTGCACGCGGGTTGGGTTTTGTTTGTTGTTGCGTGCCCAATGAAGAGCGTTGGACCACTAAAATTTTTCAAGTTGGTTCATTACGAGCCGCGAAACCATTATGCGAGGAGGCGTCATGCGCACACAAGGTCACGTGCGCATGACGTGCCTGAGCCAGGTCGTGCACGCGAGCGGTGTTGTGTCGTTTCCGCGTTCTCTGTAGTGTACTGCCTATTTCTTTGGGATGGATCTTTCAGTGCGCGCACGTTTGGAGAGGCTGGCACGGATCACGTATCCTTACCGCGACACACCGTGTCGCACAGCTGGAACTGCTGTTAGGGACAATGCAGCAAAATCGCGCCAAGCGTTGTTAGGGCTGGTGCCGAAGCGACGCGGGAACGGCGAAAACACGAACGCATACGAAATGGAGGCAGATTAGTCTCACATCTCGCTGCGATTCGAAGTAAGAAATAAAAAATAAAAATGCAAACACATTCCGCTTTTGTGTTATTATTTCTCTCAACTTTCATTCATCTACTTAAGCAACATATTACAGAAATTACACATGTCGCTTCGAATAATTCTCGCAGTGTCACGTGCTACGGCGAGCGATGTCAGAGCACCAATTTCTACGTAGAGGAACGACGTTAGAGCTCAGACGCAAGAGCATCCCTCGTTGTACGTCAACCCCCTCCATCTTGGGTCGCGCGCCTGTAGGAAGGGCAAGCGGTGTTCATTTTGAATTTTCACATTTTTCCGCGGCGCGTAACGCCCAGTTAATGCAAAACACTTGTTAATTCAAAATGCTCAGACCTGATGAGGGCCCTTCGTCGACAGAGTAGCAATTAACCCTACGCGATCAGACCCAGCCACGAGGCATCACTCCCTTGTGGTTTTTTAGCGGTCTAACTACCTGTTTCTCTGCATGCCGAAAATAAAGAGATCCACGACTGTGTCAATTCCACGGTGGACACTTTACTCACCATGATAGAGAATAAAAGGAGAGACTGTGTTCTACGAACCGTGCGGCAAAAAGGACAATTGCGTGGCTATGCTGAACTGTTGGCGCCTTTGTGTCATCGTGAACAATAACATTTCTTGCTTTTCTTTCGTAAATACAGGTCGCGTACGTCTTTGTTTTAAATATTTTGAATTTATGTAAAAATGTATTTTGCCTATATTTACGATTTTGGAAGCCTAAAACTGTGTTTTGCCTGCCTATTTTTGGCGCCTAAAACGTGCTTTTTAAGTGCCTAAAAATCCGGCCTCTAGTTATCACTGTTTGAGCAGTTGACAACACTACTAGTACTGAACTTCATGTGTGCACATTGAAGACTTAAATTTACTGTAAAGCCAAAGTTTGGATGAAGGAGCGAAGGAAGAAAGAAATAGATTTCCAGTATAAAACAGCGCTAAAAGACGGGACGAAGAAAGGACACAAACCACGGCGCTGACTAACAACCAAATGTGTTTTATTCAACCAGTCCGCATATATATGCTCCACCACAATCGCAAGAACAGAAAGAAATCGATGATCAGCCTGCGCAGAGGCAACAAAAATACTCAATTGGACAGAAATGTTATCTCCTTCGGGAGGAGGGAAATCGACGGTAGGCTAACACATGCCTCGCCGCCGTTATAAATGTGATAAGCTTCAGAGATGAGGCGCGCGCGTTCATCATAGTACTTTGACAGAAAAATTGAATCTTTAAAAGATGGCTCACAACCGCAATCATTACACTGAAGAGACAGTTGACTATCTCTAGCTTGTTTTCGGACCTTATTCGCGTGCTCGCGCATGCGGTCATTAGCGCACCGGCCCGTTTGACCAACATAGTAACGCCCGCAAGAAAGTGGAATCTTATACACCACAGCATCGCAACATTCAACAAACTTTTGCCGGTGCTTCTTACTACACCTTTCCGTCTTGGTCTCTCGATTTACTTGCTGACACAAGCTACCAAGTTTATTTCTAGCAGAAAACAACAACCTGACGCCTGCCCTGCTGACCACTTTCTTAAGATTATGTGCCACCTTGTGCACATAAGGTATGACCGCTATTGATTGCTGCGGGTGTGTCGCCGATTGAACAGCTGTTGAGCCCTTGTTCTTAAAGCCAGATACGAGGCCTTCTGCGATGCTGGTCAGAAGCGTTACTGGGAAACCTGCAAGCTTCAGACGTGCTACTTGACAAGAAAAACTCGCTTCAACCTGGTGGTCACAGGACCTCTCAAGCGCCGCCTTCATGCACGCCCTTGCAATGCCGCGCTTCACTATCTTCGAGTGCGCAGAAGAAAAAGGAAGAAGGCTCTTTTGTGACCTAGGCGCATACCCCCCAACAGACATGGTTGTTTGAGAACGAGAGTTTCCAAGTCCAAGAAGCGAAGCCTATTGCCTGAGGGATGCTCAGTGGTCAATTCAAGTGGACTTAATTCCGTGAGGAATACGTCGAAAATTCCAGCAGCAGGCTGTACGTCACGAGAGTTGGTGCTATAAAAAATTAAAAAGTCGTCCACGTATCTCATCACTTTTATCGTGCTAGTCTGTCTGAGCTTGCTGTCGAGATTACGGTCATAGCTGGCTAGTAAAATATCGCTGAGAACAGGGGCGATGCATGAGCCTATGCAGACTCCTTTCCGCTGAATAAAAAGCTTATCGTCCAAACTGATGAAGGTGGATTGCATATAAAACTTTAAAAAACTCTAAAAACTTGTCGACAGAGGTTTGTGTCCTTTCTTCGTCCCGTCTTTTAGCGCTGTTTTATACTGGAAATCATGAACCAACCAGCCCATATGCGTACCCTATTGCAAAGAAATAGATGTCAAGAAAGGCAGGTTATTCAGTTGTTAGACTGAGAGATACACTAGGCAACGGAAGATGGTAAGAGGAATAGAACCCAATAAGAAAGAAATATTACAAATGAAAAAGAAATTGAAACGAAGGGAGAGTGCGTCACCACTCGTAGTCTGTTTATAACGTCAATTTTTCATATGAAGCGCGACGGCGCTTTTTATGCTAACATAAAAATCAGCACACCTCAAAGTAGGAATAGCAATGAGAAAAAGTAATAGCTGGGAAAGCTGTTGTCCTGTAAGTGCTTAATCTACATTGGCCAGTTTGGGTATTGTGTGCGGAATAATGATGAATAATTGAAGTCCTTGGTCCTGAGGAGCCACAGGGCAATAAATATAACTCTTAAGTAAGTCAGACATTAAACTGAAGTAAGGCAGACATTGAACTGAATTTATACCAGTCATATGATTTGAGTTCTGATGTACCTCACAGCTAATCAGCTCAGCATGATTACTGAGTCGCTTACATGCTTGACTTTGCAGATGGTGCTCAAGATGGCCCGTACATCGCTGCGGAGCTATCAGCACCAGCGGCTCTCTAAGAAGCGATGCAGCTCGTCTGGATGCTTCACAAAATATCGGTTGGTACCAGTTCTTGTAGGGTTAGAATATGCCATGAAATGCTACGCATTGCCTAATTATGCAATAAAACAAATCATTGTAATCGAGGAAGTCACTGACACTATTGAAAACCTTTAGAATGCCACTAATTAGAGCACATTTCCATGACAGGTCTTACCTCAGCCGCATCGATACAATAGACATAATGTGCACCTGCACCCTATCACACCTACAAGACTATTGATTTAACAGTCAAGTGCCTCTAGAACAGACACCTCTGTCATGAAATGAACTGTACTATGAAGCATAGCTGGTATATGCAAAACAGTGGAAAATGAATGACAAGAAAGCCGTCTTAAAGTTCATTTTAAAGTTAATGCACTGCATGTATGCTCTGATTTATATCTTGAAATCTTATGGTTAAACGTGCCGGGTGTTGAACCGGCTAGTGCCAAGCAAGTAAATGTACTTAACAGGACAAACAGTAAATAGGTTGGGCTGCATGCATCTCGTGATGTGTGTTACCTTTCTTAGGTACATTTATACATTCATGTAGACTTAAATAGTCATGTTGATTGCACATCCACTGAGTGCTGGGAAAGGAATATTCAAGGTAACATCAAGTAGCAATCAGCATAAAAATTTGTCAGAACATGCTTATTTCATAACTGGCAGATGCAGGGTGGCACGTGGCTTACAGGCAGGTTTTAAGTACACCTTCATAGGTTTAGCCAGGAAGAAGTGAAGAACTAACAGGAAGAGTTAAATTCTGCTATGGTATTCGCACAGTTCTAACTTAAATGCACAGTAACGAACCAAAACTCTCCACTGTGGTATGCCTCATGTGTTAACATATCCGTTTTGTCACATCTAACCCCAGGTTTACTTAAGTTATTTGGCAAAACTTGCAGTAAGTTTTGAGGTGTATGCATTATTTTTCTTAAAGGACTTTTCATTAAACAATCATAAACAGCACACACCATACTTTGCTCTTTTGCCTAGATTTAAGACTTGCTAAAAAACATGAACTAGAAAACCTGCACTGTTGTTTTCTCTGCCATATTTTTCACATATTACAAGAATAAGTACGCTTTGCAGACTAGACTAAGTGCAAAACTCAGCATGCAATACTCGAGAAGCAACACCTCCGTTTTTCATTTTAATTGTGTTTTTGAAAAATGTTTGTGGTAAAAGAAGTCGAGCCAGTGTTCAGTAAAACATTCAATCTGATGAATGCTGAAAGCCCAATGAACTTCTTTTTTTTGATATCCTTTTCAGGAAGACACTTCTGGCGTTGCGGTGAGAATTATTGGCCCACCTGTTTTTCTACAAGGTTTATGGTAGGAACACTTTCCTGTGCCTTACGGCACACTTTAGTTACGATATCATGCATCTCCCTGCCTTTGGGAAAGTCCCAGTGTTACCGTTTTGATTCCAATAAAAGACTACAAACAACATTTCTTTTATCAGTTGTCGAGTTATGACATTTGTCATGCATTAAAAAAAAGTACTTGTTCATGTAAAATCGATTCCTGACACACTGGCCTATCAATGTTCATGTTCTACAAAACAAGTTGAACAGATGATTTTTGGAAAACATTGCACAAAAGGAATAAACGAAGGTAGTGAGACAGAAACTGATCAACATTGATTGAAAATTGGGGGTTGAACTTTTATTAATGGTTGTGTAATTACTTAGTGAAGTTGAACATCGAGTACAGGTGTGCAAGGCAGCAGGAGAGCATATGCCACCGACCTTTTTCACAGATATGATTATCTGCTACAGTTCTCATAGTCTAACATTGTATTTGGAACGTTGAACCACGATCAAGCCAACCTGTGTACTGCTGTGGCAATGCACCAGTTATAAGATATCCTCGTTTTCTAAAGAACAGCTGTTTTATTGAGGCATGCAGCAACAATATTTTCAAGTTCGTTCTGCACTATCTCTTGACCCCAACTACACGCGGACGTTCACGAAAGAGATGTGCAAAAGCATCAGCTCTCTCTTTGGAGGGAGACCTGTCCGTGGCTAATTTGTGTACGTCATACTTGATCTTGGAGCACGTTTCGGCATTCACTTGAACAGAGGTGTGATGCTGAATAGACGAGGTAAGAGTCGCTAGTTCCTATTTGTAAGATCGGTTAAAGACCGAAGATGAGTAAAAATCACTGTATAGCGAGAAATAGTGTGCATAAGTGGCAATTGCTGAAATAGATCGTCGAACTGCTAAAAAGGCGCTGCTGCCCCAACATGTGGCTCGCGATGGTTCACGCGCACAAAATGCAAATGCTAGTGCAGGCACGTTAAAATAGCCATTCAAACGTTAACGTACCAAAGCATGTTAACGTTGCACGAACAGCTTAGAACGGGTTGCTGTCCCTGACACGCGTGTACGTACATCGCGGCATAAAAAAGCGAAATAACCGGCGCACGCACAAGGGAAAAAACGTACGAGGGTTTCGAGATCTAAAGATATCCTCGTCACGCTGGTATCCGCGAAGTTTCGGTGAGCGAAACAACCGCTGTTCACGGAGAAGCACTTTAACAACACACGGACACCCGTTAATCGTTCTTGCCGGCACGGCGCATTACGAACCGAAGTCGCAGCCGGAGGTGCTTACCGCGGTTGTCTAGAGTTCATGAAGCCCCGCAAACTATTTGCTGACCTAATGCACGCTCAAAGACATGCATATGGCACAAAAACAGAAGTTCAACGTTGCGCCGACTATTTTCAAACCTTATGGTAGATATATAACCCCGCGAAAAAACGAGCACTCATGCGGTGGCGCTGTGGGGCAATGGGCAAGGTATTTGCTTTCAGTGCACGCGGTTCCGAGTTCGATTCCAGTGCTGTGTGTAATATGCATGCTATTGTCGCAGATGTGAATGATTGTGAGACTGTTCATCTTCTAAGTACCCGTAGTGATAATTACTACTGCCAAACTGGCGACACAATGGTTGACAGCGTCAAAAGATATTTTTTTCCCGCAACCGCATCAGGGCCGCCTACAGACAGGCCGCCTACGCCCAGGGCCGTCGCGTGTAACCGCAGGCCGTACCTAGCCAAGAAAAATTTGACTAAAATCCGGCTTAAGCGTCACCACGGCTATTCTGAAGGCCACTTAGAAAAGTCAGTTTCGCCACTAGCCCGAACCAATGAATGCGATAGCAAGAAATTAGAATGTCACACAAAGAACGACAAGCAGCGCGATACTTGCAGCGCGCCGCAGCAGCACAAAGGACGCTCTAAAAGGACGCATAGGTATACACAGGACAAGCGTGAACTAACAACTGGTATAGTTGTTACGTGTTTATATTTGAGCAACTCGCTGCGAGTGTCCACAATGCAGAAGCCGACGCTGTAGTTGTTGTTGCCTCTGACATGGCTTATAGCCACTCAGGGGGGATTGGCCAAGAATTGATTATATGGATACTGTTCGACATTTCGACCCCGTTTGATATTTCTTTTTCTTTTAACCCTTTGTGCGGCAGTGGGACACATACGTCCCACTTTTAAGTCTACAAAAAAAATTTCTCCCACATCACCCGTTGCAATTAGCGCAACATTAAGTCACTCATATCTTACCTAAGTCTTCGTAATCTCGAAAAAAATTCTTTTACCACGCTTTCGAAGGGCGGATGTAGTGTTACAATAGCGTTGAATTTCGGTCATTTTTTTATGATCGCTTCTGAATTTTCCCCTTCTTGAGATACATAGAACCTACCAATCAAAATGCCCGATAATTTTCTCCTTTTCTGGTTTTTGAGAGAGGCAACCTTAGCTTCCAGTCGTCACGTGTTTTTGTAAATTTGCGAAATAGCTTGACCGATAAATGCATCGGAACAATCCCCTGCAAAATGATCCCGCTAATCCCGCAGCGCCATTGCAGATATTTATGCGCGGAAATGCTTTTCTTGATATCATATACCTCTTGAAATGTAGGCCCATGTTCAGGGATAACATCTGTACTCGACAATTTCGACAGAAAAAGCAAGGACAGCAAAATGGACAAAAAACGTGTTTGGTGCATGCGGTGAAGTAAGCTTTACAGGAACATACCACAGCGCTTTGAACGCTCAAGAGACGCAAGTACAGGCGGCGTTCTCCTGCTGAAAGGAGGTCCGCACGACTTTTCTCTTCACAACTTTAGAAGTGGGACTCTGTGCCACTTGCTTCGGCCGTTTCATCCCAAAATTCCCGTTGATGCAATCGCGAGATGGTGCCTTCATGAGGCAGTGGGACATATATGTCCCACTTTTTTTCAGTAAACTACTGGCTTGATTTTGATGAAATTTGTTTCATACTATTTCTATCTAGTTTATATCAATAAAGCACACCCAATTTTTATGTCACCATGTCAAAAATATAGGACGACCTACAAAGGGTTAAACTGCCGCACGTGGAATGACCCCTCTGCGTCTCCTGCCACGCGGTGGCGTCTGACGCCAAATGTGCCCGGTGTTCTTTTCTTTTTTCCTTCTATGTCATGAGTGGTACAGAAGGGTAAACTGGCTTGTAGCATAGCGCAGAAACACACAGGGACAAAGAATAAGACTGGACGAACACAAGCGCTAACTTTCAACAACGAAAATTTTATTTTCAGATCGGTCATATATATACACACAAAATTACGTGACATGATGACAACTTTCTGCTTTACAAATCATACACTTGAAAAAGCCTTCAATCTTATTCGCCAAACCGGCACACAACAGTTGACACATTGCACGCAAAAAAACTTCAGGGCATGTGTAAATACTCAATTTCATTGGCGGATAATGACAATGACGGCTTACTGATACAGTGGTCGCCAGGAGAAAGGATGTGATCTGTTTCTACTGTCAACCTTACAGATTCAGATTTACTTCTAGCAAGAATGACAGTGGCTTCTAGTAGTGGATGGCATGCACACGTTTTGGAGTGAAACGCTAAAAAACCGTCACCTGACACACTTTTCACTTTGTTTCTGTGTTCCCTCAGCCGGTGGTTTATGCATCTTCCCGTCTGACCTATGTAACAGTTTCCGCACGAGAGGGGGGACGCGATAAACAACGCCAACAGGGCATGCGACAAACTGATCCTTGTGTTTATTATAACAGACCGACCTCGTAGTCAATACTGGGTTAGCATTTCTGCACAGGGTGTTCAACTTGTTTGGAGCTCAAAAGACAACCCTTACGTTTTCCCGGCCTCCTATCTTTTTCAAGCTGTGAGATAACTGGTGGATATACGGTATTACAGCGGTTCTTTTGTGCTCACGGTCGCTAACTTCCCCGTGTGTCGGCGCGGATCTGTTCGAGCGTTCCTGCTTCAGCAACTTTTCCGCTACGGATACCAACACATGCTTAGGATAACCCGGCGTCCTCAAGACGTGTTACTTGCTGAAGGAAACTTGCCTTCATTTGGGGAGGGCACGATTTTATTAGGGCTTTTTTAAGGCACAGGTTAGCTATGCCCCTCTCAACCAGCTTGGAATGAGCCGAATGATATTGGAGAAGAGGTCTCCTGGCGACCACTGTATCAGTAAGCCGTCATTTTCATTATCCGCCAAAGAAATTGAGTATTTACACATGCCCTGAAGTTTTAAATGCGAAGCATTTCTTAGCGAACTTCGGCGAGTTTGAACGTATCTATCAAGCTATCTATCTATCTATCTAGCCGCCTACGACTTTGTGCTCTCCCGGCCATATCGTTAATGGGATTTATACCAAATTTGGTATGACATAACATGACTCTATGACGAACGTAAATGGCTGGTCATATCATGAAAATCATGACTAACTTGTCATGAAAAGTATGATTTACATGCCACGCTCATAGTGCGCTCGCGGCCGTTTCGTTAGATTGATATACACCAAATTTGGGATTGAGTGACGTGACTGCATGACGAACATAAATGACAGGTGGTAATATGCAAATCATGATTTGTCATGTGCGACATGACTTGCATGCCACGCTCTTGGCGCGCTCGCGGCCGTTTCGTTAGCTTGATATACACCAAACTTGGTATTAAGTGACGTGCCTGAATGACGAACATAAATGACCAGTGGTAATATGAAAATCATGACTTGTCATGTGCGACATGACTTGCATGCCACGCTCTTGGCGCGCTCGCGGCCGTTTCGTTAGCTTGATATACACCAAACTTGGTATTAAGTGACGTGCCTGAATGACGAACATAAATGACCAGTGGTAATATGAAAATCATGACTTGTCATGTGCGACATGACTTGCATGCCACGCTCATGGCGCGCTCGCGGCCGTTTCATTAGCTTGATATACACCAAACTTGGTATTGAGTGACGTGCCTGAATGACGAACATAAATGACCAGTGGTAATATGAAAATGATGACTTGTCATGTGCGACATGACTTGCATGCCTCGCTCATGGCGCGCTCGCGGCCGTTTCGTTAGCTTGATATACACCAAACTTGGTATTGAGAGACATGACTGTATGACGAACATATATGAGAAGTGGTAATATGAAAATCATGACTTGTCATGTGCGACATGACTTGCATGCCACGCTCATGGCGCGCTCGCGGCCGTTTCGTTAGCTTGATATACACCAAACTTGGTATTGAGTGACATGACTGTATGACGAACATATATGAGAAGTGGTAATATGGACAATCATGACATGTCATGACCGACATGACTTGCATTCCACGCTCATGGCGCGCTCGCGGCCATTTCGTTAGCTTGATATACACCAAATTTGGTATTGAGTGACATGATTGTATGACGAACATAAATGACAAGTGGTAATATGGAAATCATGACATGTCATGTGCGACATGACTTGCATGCCACGCTCATGGCGTGCTCGCGGCCGTTTCTTTAGCTTCAGATACGCCAAATTTCGTATTGAGTGACAAGACTGTATGACGAACATATATGAGAAGTGGTAATATGGAAATCATGACATGTCATGAGCGACATGACTTGCATTCCACGCTCATGGCGCGCTCGCGGCCGTTTCGTTAGTTTTGATATACACCAAACTTGGTGTTGAGTGACGTGACTGTATGACGAACATAAATGACAAGTGGTAATATGGAAATCATGACATGTCATGTGCGACATGACTTGCATGCCACGCTCATGGCGTGCTCGCGGCCGTTTCTTTAGCTTCAGATACGCCAAATTTCGTATTGAGTGACAAGACTGTATGACGAACATATATGAGAAGTGGTAATATGGAAATCATGACATGTCATGAGCGACATGACTTGCATTCCACGCTCATGGCGCGCTCGCGGCCGTTTCGTTAGTTTGATATACACCAAACTTGGTGTTGAGTGACGTGACTGTATGACGAACATAAATGACAAGTGGTAATATGGAAATCATGACATGTCATGAGCGACATGACTTGCATTCCACGCTCATGGCGCGGTCGCGGCCGTGTCGTTAGCTTGATATACACCAAATTTCGTATTGAGTGACATGACTGTATAACGAACATAAGTGGCAGGTGGTAACATGAAAATCTTGGCATGCGTGTCATCTACAACGCCATTTACATGCCACGCTCATGGTGCGCCTACGTCCAGTTCGCCAGCTTGATATACACCAAAATTGGTATTGCGCGACGTGACTGTATGACGAACATAAATGACACGTCCTAACATGTAAATGACATGCAAATTATATAAAACAGGATTTGCTCCTTCCTGGCTGCTTCGCATTACGTCGATTCCCACAGTGCGTGGGATCTGCCGGCTTTTTTTTTGCTTGCAATGTGTCAACCGTTGTGCGCCGGTTTGGCGAATAAGAGTGAAGGCTTTTTCAAGTGTATGATTTCTAAAACGGAAAGTTGTCATCATGTCACGTGATATTGCGTGTTTATATGACCCATCCTGAAAATAAAATTTTCGTTGTTGAAAGTTAGCGCTTGTGTTCGTCCAGTCTTATTCTTTGTCCCTGTGTGTTTCTGCGCTATGCTACAAGCCAGTTTACGATGAACCAACAAGCCCATATTGGTACCCTTGGGTACAGAAGGGGGGCCACTTTTTCGTGAGCGTCTCAAGGACAGTTTTCAATTTGAGAGAAACTGTAAAAGCCTTGCGCGATAGAAAAGACGATTAAGCTGTTCCGAGATCTGCGTACCGCGAGCGGCAAATGGTGCAAATGAATAGCTCGCCGTTATATCACCGGCACAATCATGGCGCGTGGCTGTGTTGGCTAGCGCAGCAGGCTGCGGAGCGAGGCGTCGTTGGTTCGAATCCCCGATCAGGTGCTTTGGAATTTTTTTTCTGCTAATTTATTTTTCTTTGTACCTTTTTTTATATATTGTTACGATGGGGTGTGTTTATTGAAGGATGGATAGCGAAGGGTAGCCGCGCCGACACCGAGTCGCTTCCAAGCCAGACCACTTCGTTCTCCTCTTCTTAGCCCCAACGTAACAGTTTTGGTGGAGGTGCGGGGTACGATTACGGCGACTCCGACGAACGACGACTCACTGACCGCTGAGGCGCATTACATGGAGCTTCGCCGAAGTCGACGAATCGCTGGCCTGCCACCTGCGATGGCTTCCGACGGCAACAACGATAACCTGCAACCTTCTTCCAGTCTTCCAGGCTCGCAACCTTCCAACCTGCTTCCAGGCTCGCGCATGCGGTCAATAGCGCACCGGCCCGTTTGACCAACATAGTAACGCCCGCAGGAAAGTGGAATCTTATACACCACAGCATCGCAACATTCAACAAACTTTTGCCGGTGCTTCTTACTACACCTTTCCGTCTTGGTCTCTCGATTTACTTGCTGGCACAAGCTACCAAGTTTATTTCTAGCAGAAAACAACAACCTGACGCCTGCACTGCTGACCACTTTCATACCTTATGTGCACAAGGTGGCACATAATCTTAAGTGGTCAGCAGGGCAGGCGTCAGGTTGTTGTTTTCTGCTAGAAATAAACTTCGTAGCTTGTGTCAGCAGGTAAATGGAGAGACGAAGACGGAAAGGTGTAGTAAGAAGCACCGGCAAGTTTGTTGAATGTTGCGATGCTCTGGTGTATAAGATTCCACTTTCTTGCGGGCGTTACTAAGTTGGTCAAACGGGCCGGTGCGCTAATGACCGCATGCGTGAGCACGCGAATAAGGTCCGAAAACAAGCTAGAGATAGTCAGCTGTCTCTTCATTGTAATGATTGTGGTTGTGAGCCATCTTTGAAAGATTCAATTTTTCTGTCAAAGTACTATGATGAACGCGCACGCCTCATCTCTGAAGCTTATCACATTTATAACGGCGGCGAGGCATGTGTTTGCCTACCGTCGATTTCCCTCCTTCCGAAGGAGATAACATTTCTGTCCAACTGAGTATTTTTGTTGCCTCTTCGCAGGCTGATCATCGATTTCTTTTTCTTGCGATTGTGGTGGAGCATATATATGCGGACTGGTAGAATAAAAACATATTTGGTTGTTAGTCAGCGCCGTGGTTTGTGTCCTTTCTTCGTCCTGTCTTTTAGCGCTGTTTTATACTGGAAATCATGAACCAACCAGCCCAAATGCGTACCCCATTGCTGGTTATGCTGCTCCAAAGTGAGATTTTAGCTGCTCCAAAATGGCTTTGGTCAATCACATCACTGTGCATGCCGACGCTTCCCAACAGGCACCGCCTCTCGCGGCCGCCGCTTGCCCCGGACCTGTTCGCCTGCGAGATCCCCCCGATATTTGCGGGCGCGGAAGATCAGGACGTCGAGGACTGGCTGTCGTCCTACGAAAAAGTCAGTGGACCCAACAGGCGGGATGACGCTGCTAAGTTGAGCACCGTGAACTTTTACCTTGCTTATGTAGGCGAAGCTATGGTATCCGAACCACGAATCCGAGTTTGAGAACTGGTCCGCTTTCAAGCAGGCAATATCCGCCGTTTTCGGTCGCCCTGCCGTGCGGAAGTTGCGCGCCGAACAACGGCTGCGTGCACGGGCCCAATAACCAGTGGAAACTATCACCGCCTATTCGCCTCGAGATCTTTGAGTGGCGCCCTCTCGCGTGTGACGTCAGGGAGATGACTCGGATGCAGCTCTTCGCGCGCGCACTCGCTACGTGAAGGCTGCACGACGCTGCCGGCCTATCTATCGTGCTCGAGTTATTGAAATATTGGTGGGCAAGTTCACAAAGCAATTTGTACTGAACGTTCAAGCAAAATGCCCATCGAAATCGAGCGGAGTTGCCGTCAGGAGCACGTTCTGTGTCGATTGCTCCTGGTGTCGTCTGCTAGCCATCCATGTGTACATCTGCTTCTATGGTGAATTTTTCTTTTCGCGACTGTTCTATGGCCGTGGAGCACTCAAAGTGACTTTCCTGCCCGTATTCGATCACTGACTTCAGCGTTCGGGCTTCAGCTTCCATGTCTGCTGTAGAGCGCAATAAATGTATACCGCGTGCTGCGCGTGTTCGGTTGCCAAGCCTGCTCCTTCGGCTCAATTCCTATGTTCGGAGAATGACAAACGACGTGTGATGTCATTCAAATAAATTAAATGGCGTTACCGGAAACAACGTTTGATTAAATCCACATTTTTAGCAGCTGCTGTGTAAGCACGTCGTAAGTACTTTAAATTGAAACACGAAATAAACAGGGTGAGTCTAAAGGGGATGCACGACGGGGATATCAAATATTGGTAGGTTGTCCGGAGTGATTTTCTTTTTTTTTTGGCAACATATTTTAATCCTTACGCTAATAAATCGACGTTTGTTCACTCGTTCACGGTGAACAAACGAAAATATGCTGAACAGAATTTGTGTAATCATACCAATGTTGATAAATACAAAGCTTTCGCATCGAAAGTCGTAAGAAGATGTATTTGCAATAAAATACTGTAAATATGTCTCAACGGTCGACTCCTGATAGGTCTTGGTGCGATCAGTGTACTAAAAAGACTCGAGTTCCTTATGCATTTGCCTAAATTGACTCGAAGGCGAAAGCCATCTTTTTCTTGAGTCGATGTATTGTTCCTTCACCGCCCCCCCTCCGAATGCTTTCTGGACGTAACGTGGATTTGCACTGAAGCTTTCTACACGTCACCTGGTTGTGCATCGCCTCCGAGATCGGCCCACCAATCACGGAGGCAATGCAAAGCGACGTTGTCATGTGATCACGTAATCATGTGACGTGACGTTATGACGTCACAAATTTTGGCGGTCTGGGATGTCACGATGACGTCATCATGTGATGAACTTTCGCATCGCACGTGTTGACGCTGGCGACGGGGGACGCCGACGGTCAATTTTCGCATTTGATGAGGAACCTAAGGCTTTTACCTTAAAATATTCAATTTGTTACAGCACGGTAAAGAATAGCAATAATCAGCCACAGGTGCCAAAAGAATGGTGGGAAAGATCTCTCTTTCTCTCCTCCTTCCTGGACAAATTCGCCGATTTTTCCTACTGTTTACCAAGCTGTACTATCGGTGTCAAATGAAACGCGAACACTGCAGCGGATCGCGTTGCCCAAGTATTAGAAATATAGTGCGCGCCTTCCTGTCATCACCATTGACAGGCTCGCACAGTCGATTAGGCAGCACAGCGCGATCGAAAACATGAATGTGGCTCATGAGCGTATCTATCTCTAACCATAAGGGTCGAACTGTACCACGCGCACCACTACTGGCGTTTCATTCCGAGCGATCTTATTTGCATCCAGCTCGCCCAATCTGTGCTAGTGGTCCACGGCAACCCGCTGGTCGATGAAGTTATCGATTTTATTTTGTCGGCTGTCGTGTCTGCACAAGCCCACATGAGTACAATTGGGAGTGGAGCGTGAATTTTCGTTCAACTCAAGTCTCTTTACACAACGCTGACTTTTGCGAATAACCCGCGAAATTGATCGCGCTTCAATTTCAAAGCAGCGTAGACTCTCTTGAACTCACTTGGCGGGGGGCATTCGCGCTTTCACGTAAGCTATTTCAACGCCATCCAGCCCAGTGAGTGACGCTAAGAACTCGGGGACATGAACCTGACCGCGATGGCTGTGGGTATACAGAAGATTTGTTAAATGTTACCGTTTCTTAAAACTCCTGTAATGCTAGCAGTCATCTCAAGAAATATCATAAGAAGAAAATGCAGCTAGTAGTCGAGGAACGCCGTGCGACGCGAGCGAACTATAACGAAAATGCTGCTGTTTTAGCCAGAGCGTAGCAGACGACAAAAGACGAATCCCCGCCCTTGCGTCACCGGAGCGCCGTTCGCAGCGCCGCCATCGGTCGCACACGAGGCGAATCGATCTCTGCAGGCGCGTCGATGCCTCAATGAGTAAAAGTGCCAAGATTCAGCACATTATGAAGGGTGTCGACGATGAGGTTTTTCAAATGATCCTTGCGAAGTCTCCTGGCACGGTGTCCGAAGTGGTAACTCTGTGCAAGAGCTACGATGAACTGCGAAGGCAACGAGCGCTCACCCGACGTTCCTCTCAGTCTAACCAACCACTCGCTGCGCTGGACGTCATGCCTGACCACTCGCACAAATGAAAGACTTCGTGCGTGAGGAGGTGGCGCGTCAGCTTTCCCTCCTGCCGGTTGCTCAGCGCCAAGAGTTCCCACAACAGCAGCAGCAACTGCGTCAACCGACCCCGTTGGCTCCCGTGCTCCGAAACGTCATTCAAGAACAGATTTCGGAGGCCCTGCCGGTGCCCATTCTGCAGCACCCTGTCGCTGCAACTCTTGCTTATGCTGATGCAGTAAAGTGGCAACATCTACAACAGCAGCCCCCACCGTTCCATGAAGTGTCGCATGCCGTCAGCCCGACTCCCTCGTCTTTCACATGGGGTACCCCCATCGCTGCAAATCCCTGGCGAACGCGCGATAACCGGCCGATCTGTTTTGCATGCGGCGGCCCTGGCCACGTTGCTCGATACTGCCGATGTCGCGTGCTGGGATACACAGACGCCCGTCCTCCGAACAACTACATGGATCGTCCCCGCTCTTCCTTTGAAGGCTCGGGCCCGCAATGTGCTCACGCCGGTGTCTTCAAGACCTACGAGCGTCTACGGAAGAGGTACTACTGGCGCGGAATGTTTGCCTTCGTCCGCCGGTTCATTCGCGGCTGCCACGAATGTCAGCGGCGAAAAAAACCACCACATCTTGCAGCAGGTTCATTGCAGTCACTTCCGTGCCCAGACCGCCCATTCGACCGCGTTGGAATTGACCTCTACGGACCATTGCCATTGACAACGGCAGGCAACCGATTGGCTATCGTTGCGGTGGACCATCTTACACGGTACGCCGAAACCGCTGCTCTTCCCACGGCGACAGCACAGGACGTCGCATCTTTCATCCTGAATTGTTTTGTGCTTCGTCACGGTCCTCCTCGCGAACTCCTCAGTGATCGCGGGCGTGTATTTCTTTCCGATGTAATCCAAGCACTTCTCTACCAGTGCAGTATTGTACACCGGACGAGTACAGCCTACCACCCTCAGACAAATGGTTTGACTGAGCGGTTTAATCGGACTCTGGGCAACATGATTGCGACGCATGTTGCATCTGATCGAACAAACTGGGACCTCGTTCTTCCATTTGCCACATACGCGTATAACACCGCTACGCTAGTCACAACCGGGTTTTCCCCATTTTTTCTTCTGTATGTTCGCCAGCCATCGCACACTATCGACACTTTGCTGCCACACGCGCCAGATCCCCCCTGAATGCACGCCCGTCTCGGAAGCCGCCCGCTACTCAGAGGAGTTCCGCGAACTAGCCAAGCAGCTTACTAAGGCTGACCAACAGCGCCAGAAGGAGGCTCGGCAGAAGGAGACCACGCTCCTGCCGCAACGTTCACTCCTGGAGCACTTGTATGGCTGTATGCGCCGCCCTACGCTCCTGGTTTGTCTCCCAAACTAGTCTCAAATTATCATGGTCCCTACCGCGTCGTCGAGCGTACTTCACCAGTGAACTACGCCGTTCAACCTCTTACGCCGCCGAGCGACCGTCGTCGGCGTGGACGTGACATTGTTCACATACACTGCCTCAAGCTGTATTTCGACCCGCTTGTTCCCACCTGTTAGATCGCCAGGATGGCTTCATTTTTCTCGACGGGGGGCAATTATAATGAAGAAAGGAGGACATAGAAATCATGGGCTCAACAATCATCATCACGAGGAAAGAGGCACGAGATCGGCGTTCGAACACCAGCATCTTGCTCCGTCTGCGTACTTTTTCGAGTTACCACCCGCTTGTTCGGCTTGCCCAATAAACTTTCTTACACTTTTATAATATCTCCTACACTTTCCTTGGCATCAATGTCTGTTAGTTCTCATTAATATTCTGTTTAACAAAGCAAACGAGCCCTTAAACTTACACTTCTGTCCTCACATGATGCACGACTGCCTCAACTCGCAGGCTTCAAAACTGAGGAAGTCTGGCTTTGCAGAATGAAGGTTCTCTTCTGCTACTAAAAAACTGGTACGAGGCGCCAAGAAGGGTGAAACGAAGGCGGAACAAGGGTGTCAGCGAGAGCAGCGTAGGAACATGGCTGTCCACCCCTACGTACATGACTAAACCCATTGCATAAAAGGTCACCTCTCGCTACAATGTTGATCTACTAATTTCTGCCCCAAATAGGCTCGGCAAGCTTTGTGCGATTACTGACCGGCGTATCGCTAGCAGGTCTCAGAAACAGGAAAGTGCCTGCCAAGTCAGGCAGGTGAATAAGTACATTCCTTGCTGCACGTCTGTGGTAGACTCGATCCCACTGTCATGTGGCCGTGTGTATTGCCACACGCGTTTCTTATTTTCACTTTTGCTGTACTCGGTTTTTGCCCACAAAGACTGTGAGCAATGCTCAGCGCAAACGGCGCCTCATTCTTTGAGAAGCTTCTCGATTATTGTAGATCATTTTGTTAAGATTGCGCGTGAGACGCGAACACTCGAGCTCATTCCAGAGCTTGCGCGACGACCAGTGATAAGGCTAAAATGTCTGACGCGTGATGTATAAAAGCCGGCGCGTTCCAACGATGATCAGATTATCGACGACCGACGCCCTGTGCGCAGATGTCAGTGTACAGCGTGCATTGCTTGCTGTAATTTGGGTTTCCGTATCGCAACCACAAGTTCGGCCAAATAAAGAGTTTCACCTTCAAGAAGCCTACTGCTGCCTCCATCCACGTCACGGCCACGTGAGATCTGTTGGAAGTGCTGGGTATCCGGTGGCTCGTGGGTTCGAATCCGCGACCTCCCGAAGCCGAATCGGAACTCAACCACGTCCACGGCTGCCGGCTTCTGAACCGTCAGATTTGCGTCGCAAGAAGCATCGCCGAGCTGCATGATGGCAAAGCTAAAGTGATGCTCACACACTTCAGCCACGAATACAGGCACCTCAATATTCGTACGAAGGTGACCTACATGGATGATTTTGTGGACGCCAGCAATACTTTCGTCCTCATCGAGGCTACCGAAGCTGCTTCGGCGAATCGAAGTCCCCAACCACATTTCGACGTCAATCCGAGCCTTCCCACGCATAAGCAAGACCAGCTCGAAGCCCTGCTCCTGCGATTCAAGGAATTCTTCTCATCGTCATCAAGAATCAGACAGACCCCAGTCGCAAAACATCGCATCATAATAGAGGAAAATGCGAGACCACTCCGCCAGAGCTCGTGCCGAGTTTCGACGCGAGAACGCGAGGCCGTAAAGCGACAAGTCGACAAAATGCTACGCGACGACATCATCAAGCCTTCCAAGAGTCCTTAGGCGTCACCCGTGGCGTTAGTGAAGAAGGACGGAACCCTGCGTTTCTGCGTCGATTATCGCTGCCTGAACAAAATCATGAAGAAGGACCTGTATCCTCTCCCGCGTATATACGACGCCCAGGATCGACTCCACAGCGCGAAGTACTTTTCGTCGATGGACATCAAGACCGGCTATTGGCAAATAGAGGTCGACGAGAGAGACCGAGAGAAGACTGCCTTTATAACACTAGACCGCCTCTTCGAGTTCAGGGTCATGCCCTTCGGTCTTTGTCCGGCACCTGCGACGTTCCAACGTGTTATGGATACCATACTGGCAGGCTATAAGTAGCAGACTTGCTTTGTGTACTTGGACGACGTCGTTGTGTTTTCTTCGAACTTCGACGAACATCTCCGGCGCCTTGAAGCTGTACTTCAAGCAATCAAGACCTCCGGACTCACCCTGAAGCCACAAAAGTGCCGCTTCGCGTACGAGGAACTTCTGTTCTTGGCTCACGTCATCAGCAAGTCTGATGTTCGCCCCGACCCACGGAAAACAGCTGCCATCGCTGCCTTCAGGCGGCCCACCGACAAGAAGGCAGTACGCCGATTTCTCGGCTTGTGCGCCTATTACAGACGCTTCGTCAAGGAATTTTCACGCATCGCCGAGCCACTAACTCAGCTCTCGAAGAACGACGTGAAATTCAAGTGGGGAGCGGCGCAAGTCGAAGCATTTCAAGAATTGAAACGACGCCTGCAGACGCCTCCAATACTTGCGCATTTCGACGAACACGCCGATACGGAAGTCCACACCGACGCAGGCAGCGTAGGACTCGGCGTCATTCTTGTCCAGAGAGCTGATGGAGTGGGAAGAGTTATCAGTTATGCTAGCCGGTCGCTATCCAAGGCAGAAGCCAACCACTCCACAACAGAAAAAAGAGTGCCTTGCCATCATGTGGGAAAAGTCAGTTTCGCCCCCTACCTCTATGCCGGGCCCTTCAATGTTGTGAGCGACCACCACGCGTTGTCTTGGCCAGCTAACTTGACGGACCCTTCAGGTCGTCTCTCACGATGGAGTATGACATTCGATGTTACCATCGTTTACAAGACCGGACGAAGGCACTCTGATGCCGACTGCTTGTCTCGTGCCCCCCGTGGACCCGCCGCCACAGGACGACCAGGAGGATGACTGCTTCTTGGGAACCATAAGCGCCGACAACTTCGCTAAATGACAGCGAGACGACCCGGAACTCAGGGGCCTTATTGAACACGTCGAGGGCAGGACCGCCGTTGTTCCGAAGGCATTCAAGCGAGGACTGGCATCGTTTTTCTTGCAAGACGGCGTCCTCATGAAGAGTAACTTCTCACCACTTCGAGCCAAGTACCTTCTCGTGGTGCCTTCAGCACTGCGACGGAAAATCCTTGAGGCCCTACACGACGACACAACGGCTGGACACCTCGGTCTTTCCCTCACGCTCGCAAGAATGCAGGAAAAGTACTACTGGCCACGCCTTGCCGCCAACGTCGCTCACTACGTAAAGACATGTCGAGACTGTCGGCGACGCAAGACACCCCCCACAAGGCTTTATTCAGCCGATCGAACCACCTCGGCGACCGTTCCAGCAGATCCGGGATGGACCTACTGGGGCCGTTCTCACTGTCGACTTGCGGAAGTAAACGTATCGTCGTAGCTACCGGCTGCCTCACCCGCTACGCCGAAACAAGAGCCCTGTCCAAAGGCAGTGCCGCCAAGGTTGATTGATTGATTGATTGCTTTATTTGCTTCGTCACAGTACAGTGTAACAGGAGGCGGAGGAAAAAGCCGTAATGACGGCTTGAGGGATCCTCCGCCTCCTTTGTGAACAATGGCAGCAGCTGAAGGGCATGACAATATCATACACTTTTTTTAAATGCGAATGCATTTCATAGTCGGGCTATGTCAGGCGTCCGGCGTTGGCGTTGTGCGGCGTTGGCGTTGTCCGCGGAGGAGGAGGAGGAGGACAGGTTGAGGAGGTGTGCGCGCCGGCAGGTGTTAGATGTGAAGCATCTTATGGCGAAGCTTAATCCGGTGGTGGTGGTGTGCGTCGTGACCACCCTTACTGCGCATGCGCAAACCCTTTCAAAAAAAATAAAAATAAAAAACCTCCTCTTTCCCTCTCTCTCCTCTAGGCATCCCTCCCCGCGGCAACCACACCCTCACTGCGCATGCGCCTCCCCTCCTCTCTCCCCTGCTACGCTCCCCCCCTCTCTCCTCTAGGCATCCCTGCCTGCGCCGTCCACACTCCCATTGCGCATGCGCGTCCCACCTCTCTTCTCCTCTCCTACGCTCCCCCCCTCTCTTCTCTAGGCATCTCTGCCCGCAGCGTCCACACTCCCACTGCGCATGCGCGCCCCCCCCTCTCTCTCTCTCCTCTCCTACGCTCCCCCCCTCTCCCTCTCTCGCCTCGCGACGCCGACACAGGCAGCGTCTGCTAGCGAGTTTCTTGGTTGAAAAAACCGACTGCTCGCGCTGCACAACCGTTCACTGGCCACCCCGTATATATGGCAATGAATCTTGACCTCCAAGGTGGTGCCGGTGGGAGATTTCTCCTGTGCGTTGTTGAACAATAAAAATTCGCAGCGTGCGGGTGAACTAAAAGCGGACTGCGGCGGAGCTCGGCGGAGCTATACATGAAAAAAAATTTAAAAAATAAATAAAAACAATTAAAAAAAACAAGAAAAAGCAAAAAAAAAGGGCGCTGCGCCTTGCTCCCGACCGGGCTGCAGAAATCAGGCGCCTTTTCCTTCTTCGAACCACAACCACCATATATAAATGGAGTGAAGCGCGCGCGAAATGCATTCGCATTTCCTCACGATTCCCTTCGGGGAGGTGGGCGCATTTTTTTTTAAACTGTCACATTGTTTTGCGTAAAGATCATGTCATAAAGGAAAACTGAAAACGTGGTTTATACATAGCTTATACAACAAAGAAACCTGCTGCAATCTTCTGCACCTAAATAAATTGCTACATAGTTTATACAACAAAAAGAGCCGCTAATTCTGCGACACTTAAATGAGACACATCTATACCTTTGCTAATGTAATTATTTAGAATTCGCGGAAGAGTACATCGAAGCATCTGAAAACCATAATTAGTGCGAAAGTAAGGAACGTTCCACATTTCTGTATTTCTTGTGTCGTACGCCTTTTTTTTCAAGCAAAGATTCGCCATCTCCGTAAACGAAGAGTTTCAGCGTTTGCAGCTAGGACGGTACTCTCGTAGTAGTCTGTATTGATATAGGTCATTCAATTTGATTATCTTATATTTTAGGGGCGAAGCTCCTCTTAGTCTAACCTTGTCCCGCATCAGGCGTAACCGGCAGTATCTCGTGATATTGATGACGATGACGCTGATGACCATGAAGAATAAGCGCGTTCCAGACCACCTCTAGTTCCCATCGTGTGCACCGAGGAAGCAGAGCGTCCCGCAGGCGGTGTGGCCATCTATGTCAAGCAGAACACTGTAGTACAATAAGGCCGTCCACTACCACTACAGTCACCAGAGTCATGGCCGAGAGCATAGAGGGGCAGCTTAGCAATGGCTAGGCAGGTGGTGTCTGTCGCCCAGGTTGGCTCCATTCCTTGATCTTGCTTGGATGTGCTTGCAGGAGCTTAGTCCTTCCTGCGTCCTACACCCCTCCAGAGCATGCGCGTCCCCTCCACCTCTCTCTCCTCTCCAACGCTCACCCCCTTTCTCTCCTCTAGCAATCCTCTACTGTACGGAGCGGCGCCCGCGTCCTACACCTCTCCAGAGCATGCGTGTCCCCTCCCCCCTCTTTCTCCTCTCCAACGCTCACCCCCTTTCTCTCCTCTAGGAATCCTCTACTGTACGGAGCGGCGCGCGCGTCCCCTCCCTCTCCTCTCCTACGCTCACCCCCTTTCTCTCCTCCAGGAATCCCCTACTCTATGGAGCGGCGTCCGCGTTCCACATCCCCACAGCAGATGTGCGTCCTCTCCTCCTCTACGCTCACCCCCTCTCTCCCCTCTAGGAATCCTCCACTGAGCCATATAAGAACCCCTATCCCTCCAGTTCACCGACCATGAAGCCGTTATAATGAAGGGGGGACCGGAAGCCCCGTCTAGCTACCATGTACGAATAAATAAAATTTTTTGTATATATACACACAGTGTTTGTCACGTCTTTGATGATGTACTGGACGAAAATTCACGGAAGATTCACGGTTTACCGATGAACCTCCAGAGCTTCGCCCACTCATCATCATTCACTCCGTGGATATGCTGTGATTTTTTTTTAAACAGTGGGTCGCTAGGTGCTAGAACTATAGCGCTGTGTATCAGCCTCACTATTTTCTTCTGTATTCTCAGTAATTTTGTTATGTTTGTTTCTGCAGTTGTTCCCCAAACCAAATAGCAATAGATAAGATAATTTCATGGTTTAAAAAGCAGCGCAAAAAGACGGTACACAAGATGAAGGAGGACACAGGACAAGCGCTGAACTAGCAACTGTCGTCTTTATTAAAAGAAAGCGAATAAATACAAGCAGTTTTGCTGCGTGCGCACCCTCTAAGCTGCAGAAATTGTCACGTGTTTGCAGTATGCTCGAACTTGGTCCAAAATTTTATTTCGAGCCCCAGCTGACGGTGCTCGATAAGCTGGCTCTGTCTCGCAGCATCTCTCATCGAGTTCCCGACCCGGAGCGCCCTTCCTGCCAAAAGACACTTGTGGCCGCCTTGAGCCAGCATCCAGGTAGGCCGCGGTCGTCTGGCCGGTTAAAACCTCTGGTGGACTATCTCGTGCAGAACAATCTTAGGCTTTTACAGTCGGACAAGGAAGGTTCCTTTGTTGTGCTGTCCGACATGATGTTTTCTGAAAAAGCCGCTTTTGCTATTAATAAAAACTTCAAGCCGGTTTCAATCAAATCTGCTCGTGTTAAAAAAGAGGCTCTAACCCTCATGCATGAAATAGGTCTTGAGCGTCTCGCCCCGTCGATTGAAAAAGCAAAAGAGGACACACTCAGCATTTTCTTTAGCGCAAAAACGCATAAAGTCGACATTCCTTTCCGCTCCATTGTCACTGAGCGCCATTCCTGGCAAGACGTTGTTTCCGGTTACCTACAAAAGCATCTTTCCTCTCTACGTATAGAAGATCCCTTCATCATACCTAGTTCTAGCCATCTTACTGAGTACCTGTCCTCCCAAAACCCTGGCTCTTGTTCAGTTGCTAGTTTTGATGTAGAAGACCTTTTTTTTATTATTATTCTATGCCTCACGACAAGCTTATGGCTTCAGTGAAACAATGTATAGCCGAAGACAACGACGAACTTGCGTTTAGAAACAAGTGTGGTACAACGACAGAGGCCTTCCTAGAACTGCTCAGTTTCTATTTAAACGCGACTTTTGTTATGTGGGAGGGTGTGGCGTATGTTCAAAAATCCGGTATATGCATTGGTTCAAAAGTGGCGCCTGTACTTAGTAATATTTTTTTGTCTGTTGTTGATCGCGCGATAGAAAAAGGAGGTGCAAGGTCTAGTTATTAAGATATTTCGCTACGTCGATGACTTTTTAATCTTCCTGCCGAGTGACGCTTGTACTTCCCTATTGCATGACGTACAGAGTATATTCAAAGACAATGCCTTTGGGCTGCTGTTCACGACTGAATTGCCCGTCAATGGTGCTATTAGATTTTTAGATCTGTGTCTGTATACTGAACCCGACCATCTGTGCTGGTGTTTCTCGCCACGTGCAAAAAAATCACTCTTGAGCTATTCATCAGGACACTCTAAGATAGTGAAGAATGGCATTGCCTTCAATTCGCTAAAATCTGCCCTTATCAAGTCTTGTCACCGTAAGGTCGAGGCCAGCTTTCAGGAACAGTTGGCTCGGTTAAAAAATGCGGGCTTCCCAAGTTCAACCTTATCATGTATTTCCCTCAGGTTGCTAAAATCTTTGAAGCTATCTGCAACACGGTCTGGGCAACGCACAAGCTCCACTGAAAAGCCTAAGAATTTCGCTGTTATTCCATATGTTCATGGACTGTCACACAGGCTCAAAAAGATTGCAAAAAGCTTTGACTTAAATGTTGTGTTCTCCGCTCGCGGTAAGCTTGGGAGAGCATGCGCCGCTGTAGATAGAACGATGGCAGGTTCAGCAAAAAAGAATGTGTGCTCCGTTAAGCATCGCACTCGATTTGTAACGTGCGTGTGTGGTGTTGTTTACAATATCCCATTAACATGTGGAAAAGTCTATATAGGACAGACTGGCGCCTGCCTTAACGAGAGGCTCCGCCAACACAGCAACACATTGAAGGGCACACCCACATCACATTTGTCTTCTCATTGTCGCTCATGTGGCTGTAAACCTTTGTTTGATCGTACGCATGTCATCTTCAGGCACATGGATCAAAGATCACGTGAAATCATCGAAGCTTTCCACATCAAGAAAAATCATGATACTTGCATTTCCGCCCCATCTATCTATCTTCATGATTGTGAAATCAGCCTACTTGAAAACACGTGACAATTTCTGCAGCTTAGAGGGTGCGCACGCAGCAAAACTGCTTGTATTTATTCGCTTTCTTTTAATAAAGACGACAGTTGCTAGTTCAGCGCTTGTCCTGTGTCCTCCTTCATCTTGTGTACCGTCTTTTTGCGCTGCTTTTTAAACCATGAAGTTCAACCAACTCGCCCAGTTTTGTACGCTGTTGCAGATAAGATAAGAACTGAACAGCGATTTGTATATCAATAACTTCACCGAGTTGGGGATGAGGTACCGGATACGGCTGAATATTCCAGTTATCCGGCTTAACTTTATTTGAATGTTATTGACGTGCTCATCCCATTGCAAAGAACTGGAGAAATGTACCCCAAGTACTTTCACTGACTTCACTATTTCTATATCTGAGCCTCTAAATACAATGTTATTAGATGCGAAGCATCTTATGCTCGGGGCTATGTCCGTCCCTTCCGCGTCCGTCCCGCGTCCCGTGTCCCGCGTCCCGCGTCCGGCCACTTTCATGAAGTAGGGAAGCACCCACTATGCAAACCAGAACACTGTAGTACAATATAAGGCCGTCAACCACCACTACAGTCACCAGAGTCATGGCCGAGAGCACAGAGATGCTGCTTAGCAATGGCTAGGCAGGTTGTGTGTGTCGCCCAGGTTGACTCCATTCCTCGATCTTGCATGCATGTGTTTGGGAGGGGGCGTAGTCCGTCCCTCCTTCCCGCGTCCCATACCACCACAGAGCATGTGCGTCTCCTCCCCCCTCTCTCTCTCATCTCCTACGCTCAACTCCTTTCTCTCCTCTAGGAATACTCTACTCTACGGAGCGGCGCCAGCGTCCTACACCCCCCACAGCGCATGCGCGTCCTCTCCCCCCCTCTCTCCTACGCTCACCCCCCTTTCTCTACTCTAGGAATCCTCTACTCTACGGAGCGGCTCCCACAGCGCATACGCGTCCCCCCCTCTCTCTCTTCTCCTACGGTTCTCTCCTCTAGGAATCCTCTACGGAGCGGCGCGTGACAGGTGGTTCGACAGCTGCATACTCCGCTGGGGGGCAGCACGGTAGTTCCACGGTATAAAAATGACGGAGCGCGCCTCATTCTCTCTCCTGTGCAGCGCCGCGATGAGCGCCCGGGCCGCTGCCGCGAAACCACAGCGGCGACGTTTCTCCCGCTCAAGCTAACCATCTCCTCGCTGCTTCGCATCCACACATGGTTCCCTTTAGCGGGAGATGGGGAAGTTTTTTTCCACAGTTACTTGTTCACATTTCGAATGAAATATACGGCTTTCTTTTAGTTGCATTTATTTTTGACGTATTGTTACTTGTCCAGTTGTCTAACTTCTGTAAAACGTCATTTGCTTTATTAGAAAGAAAAAAATGCCCCCACCTCCCCGAAGGGGAATCGTGAGGAAATGCGAATGCATTTCGCGCGCGCTTCACTCCATTTATTGGTTCGAAGAAGGAAAAGGCGCCTAATTTCTGCAGCCCGGTCGGGAGCACGACGCAGCGCCTGTTTTTTTTTTTGCTTTTTTTGTTTTTTTTTTTCTTTTTTAAAATTTTTTTTTCATATATAGCTCCGTCGAGCTCCCGCGATGCGAGCGCCCTCACGCGTCAGAGCGCGCTCCTCCTCTCCACTCACTCTCCGCTACTCGCCCCACCTGCTCCGGTTGCTAGGGGCGAGGATAAGCGCGCGCGCCCGCAGCTGTTGCTATGGGAGAGGGAGTGAGAGCGGAGAGATAACACCTGCCGCGTACAACGCCAACGCCGCACGACGCCTGACATAGCCCGACTATGAAATGCATTCGCATTTAAAAACTTCCCCATCTCCCGCTAAAGGGAACCATGTGTGGATGCGAAGCAGCCGGGAGCTTGAGCGCGAGGAACGTCGACGCTCTCGTTTCACGGCAACGGTCCGGGCGCTCATCGCGGCGCTGCACAGGAGAGAGGATGAGGCGCGCGCGCTCCGTCATTTTCATAACGCGGAACCGCCGGGGCGCCCCCAGCGGAGTATGCAGCTGTCGCACCACCTGTCGTGCGCGCCGCTCCGTAGAGGATTCCTAGAAGAGGGAGGACCGTAGGAGAGGAGAGAGAGGGGGAGGGGACGTGCATACGCTCTGGGGGTGTGAAACGCGGGACCCGCTCCGTAGAGTAGAGGATTCCTAGACGAGAGGGCGGGAGAGGACGCGCATGCGCTGTGGGGAACTGGGACGCAGGCGCTGCTGCGTAGAGTAGATGATTCCCAGAGTAGAGAAAGGGGGGTGAGCTTAGGAGAGGATAGGGGGAGGGGACGCGCATGCGCTGTGGGGACCGTTCCGTAGAGTAGAGGATTCCTAGAGTAGAGAAAGGGGGTGAACGTAGGAGAGGAGAGACGGGGGGGGGAGGGGACGCGCATTTGCTGTGGTGGTGTGAGACGAGGGAAGGAGGGACGGACCAAGCCCCCCTCCAAACACATGCAAGCAAGATCAAGAAATGGGGTCAACCTGGGCGACAGACACCACCTGCCTAGCCATTGCTAAGCAGCCTCTCTGTGCTCTCGGCCATGACTCTGATGACTTTAGTAGTGGTTGACGGCCTTCATATTACTACAGTGTTCTGGTTCGCATAATGGGTGCTTCCCTAATTCATGAAAGTGGCCGGACGCGGGACGCGGGAGGGACGGACAAAGCCCTGAGCTTAATATGCTTCGCATCTAATAACATCTGGTAGCCAAGTTCTTCGTTGAGAACATTCTCCTTCGACATGGAGCCGCAGAGGTACTGATCACTGACAGATGTACGGCGTTTACAGCTGACCTAACTCAGGCGATCTTGGGATACAGCCAGACAAGCCACCGCCCAGTGGCGTAGCCAAGGGGGGGGGGGGTTGGGGGGGGGTTCAAACCCCTCCCCCGAAATTTTTCAGTTTTGCTTGCGTATATATGCACGCTCACATACAAACACACGCACGAACATACATAAAGTATGGTTGAACCCCCCCCCCCCCCCCCCCCAAAAAAAAAAATTTCTGGCTACGCTACTGCCACCGCCGCACCACCGCGTACCAACCACAGACCAATGGTCTGACCGAACGTCTAAATAAGACTCTCGCCGACATGCTGGCAGCGTACGTCGACGTCGAACTCAACACGTGCGACGCTATTCTTCCGTGCGTGACCTTCGCATACAACACGGCCGCGCAGGAGACGACACAGATGACGCCATACAAGTTGGTCTACGGAAGCAACGACGCTCGACGCCATGCTGCCCAACCTCGCCGACGAGCAAACCTCGACGTCACCGCTGATGTAGTCGGGGGTCTGCCCATAGGACCGGAGCCAGCCAAGTCGCAGGGAGAAGTCGAGCAGAGTAGCCGGAGCTGACAACAGGAACGTTTATTTACAGTATTGACATGGTAGCGTGTTTTACATGATGCAGGAAGATGATGATTCGAGCGCCTCGGCGCTCGCGTTTTAAGGCCTTAGCCTTCCCAAGATTCCCTGCACGGGAAACAATAAAGTCCACGATAGTCCAATCAAGATGTCGTCTTGATCTCCGCCTTAAAAATGGGAAAGTCAAACGCCGCCTCCTTCCCAAACCTGGAAAGAGGGAAGAGGCACGGCCAGTTCGTCCGGCGGCGCGGGAGAGGGGTACACGGGACACAATACGGCCTCGCACTGCACTGCACAATGACCTGGCCGAGGTGATGCACATTCCTGTAAACCAGCTGTGTAATCAGGTGCAGCGATGACTCCTCGGCAGCGGCTGTGACGCAGGTGTCTCTCAGGCGGCTGCCACGAAGGCACTCTCGGAGTGTGGGAAACGTGTCTCCCAAGTTCTCGGCTGATTGTTCGGTGTCGCGTAGCACGATGAACAAAGCAAGCAGCCTCGCCTGCAAACAGCCCCTCCTAGGCCAAAGTCGGTCGGGTGAGTCGAAAGGGGTTTGACGAGGTGCGCCGACGGCCCTGAAGCATTCAAAGCAGGATTGCCGTGTTGTCACTGCTACGGGTGCTCTTCGGGGAACGCTGACCCCGGGAATAAAGCAGGGCACACTGGCGAAATAGTCCCGATCGTCCAAGTGGAGCCAAGCCAAAAAGTCCGATCATAACAGCCCGTCCGCCGCCCCAGGAGGTCTCGAAGGGGATGCAGCAACAAAGCACTCCGTAGAGACCGTAGACTTGCTCCTTTGAATTCGCTGACACGTAGGTTGATCCTTGGACCTGAGCAACGGTCTGGAAGCGCCGGAAACGAACCAAGCAAAACCAGAGGCACAACAAACAGAGAGCACTCAACTGACCTTGAGAAATGCCAGGCTACATTTTCCGGTAAAAACTCCCTCGAAAATTACAATTTCCCTTTCACTCGTGAAAGTCACGGATCAGTTGACAAAGTCATAAGAAACACAGACACTCTTGTAAGTACGAAGAAAATGAAAAGCCTAACGTTTTGTATCATTTCCAGAGAAAGCCATGTACATCTTTCAAGGCACGCAGGTGCTACGGGCGTCAGAAGAACGAAATGGAGTGATTAATACAAAACGCTAAATACATGTTATTAAAACAAAACGCTCAATGTCTGTTACGTACACAGAATGCAAATAAAAGGTGTCTAAAGCTACACTGGTGTTAAAACGGAAAAGGCACGGCTGGGACAAACAGAGTTTCTGCTATCGTGCCCAAGATCGTGGTCCAAATACACCTCAGCTTTTTCGACATGGCAAATTTTGCCCCTCAGAAATTAGCCGGCGGCACGCGATTGCCCCGGAACATCCCTGAGATAGCTCAAACATTCCTTCCAGCTGAAGGAAAAGGCAACAATGCCTACTAGATAGGGAGGAACGATGCGTGCTTTAAGCCGAATGTAAGTACAAGGTCTGGCCCTGGGTCCTCGTGAGGCACCGAACGCAAGGAAAACAAAGTAGCCGGCAAACAGGCCTTCCAGTCTGTCACGCTGACAGCACCTAGCCCTTCTGAATGATGAAATGGACTCCCGTTTTTCCTTGAGCCTCATTAGAGGGGTTCCCAGTGACTTCAATACTTCGTGACGAGCGCATTCGTCGCGGCTATCAACTTGTGAATCCGCCTGAATCGCGCCTCGCTTCATCTCAGGAGCGGACTCACCGGCCGTCGGACGCATCAGAACTTTTGCTGAATGGTCACCAAAACAAAGGCCCTTCAAAAGCATATCCCAGTGATTCGAAATCGGGTAGGAATAATGCTTAGGCAGGTTTTGTGACCCGGCAGCATCAGTCACGGACAGTCCGAACGGCCCCTTCGTTTCCACGCGGGCTACCGGAAAACGCATTCCGTCCTCTCCATCTATCGTTTCCGTCTCACTACGCGCGCGTTGGTAGTGTCTTTCAACTCGTGTATCAGCATTCAACACTGCATGAATCGCGCCGCGCTTCATATTGTCACGTGGTCGTGACGTCGACGAAGGCAGCAGGCGACGTGTCCAAGAAGAAACTGTTTCTTAGGCCTGAACTTGAGGCCGGTAAACGGAAAGTAAGATTACAGCAATACACGCTGGCACTGATAGCGGCGAACAGAGCGTCGGCCGTCGATCAACTGACGAGCGGTGAAGCGCGCCGGCATTTATAAGCGTGGCATCGAATATTCCAGCCTTATCGCTGGTTGTCGCGCAAGCTCTGGAATAAGCTCGAGTGTTCGCGCTTCGCGCGCAATCTTAACAAAATGATCTATAACAATCGCGAAGCTTCTCGAACAAAGAGGCGCGGTTTGCGATGAGCGTTGCTCACAGTCTTTGTGGGCGAAAACCGAATACAGCAACTGTGAAAATTAGAAACGCGCGTGGCAATACCCCCCTTCGAAAAAGCATCGTCCCGATGCTTAAAAAAGAACATGGGGGGGGAAAAATGCATGCAACAATAAATAATAACAAT
Organism: Rhipicephalus appendiculatus; assembly: GCA_030522465.1. Lineage (NCBI taxonomy): Eukaryota > Metazoa > Arthropoda > Arachnida > Ixodida > Ixodidae > Rhipicephalus > Rhipicephalus appendiculatus. Next base: position 1,883,396 of record JALIZH010032958.1, read on the forward strand.
AAGGCAAGAAAGTACAATAATAAAACAATGAGTGCAGTCCTCAGGTTCGCTAACGCGCGTAATACGGTTTGAGGCGCACGACATGGACGACTTCGGGTCGCGCACGGCGCCGTTGAGAGTTCGTAATGCCGTCCGGGACAACCTCGTAGTCCAGAGCGCCTAGACGTCGGAGCACTTTGTACGGCCCGAAGTATCGCGGAAGAAGTTTTTCACAGAGTCCACGTCGGCGTATCGGCGTCCACACCCAAACGCGGTCGCCGGGCTGGTATTCCACGAAGCGTCGCCGAAGATTGTAGCGGCGGCTGTCGGTCGTCTGCTGATTCTTGATCCCCAGGCGGGCGAGCTGTCGTGCTTCTTCGGCGCGCTGTAGGTAGGCGGTCACGTCGATGTTTTCCTCGTTGGTCTCGTTTGGTAACATGGCGTCGAGCGTCGTTGCCGGGCTCCGTCCGTAGACCAACTTGTATGGCGTCATCTGCATCGTTTCTTGTACGGCCGTGTTGTATGCGAAGGTCGCGTACGGAAGGATGGCGTCCCACGTCTTGTGTTCGACGTCGACGTACATGGCAAGCATGTCGGCGATGGTCTTATTTAGACGCTCGGTCAGGCCGTTGGTCTGTGGGTGGTACGCGGTGGTCCGGCGGTGACTTGTGTGGCTGCATCCCAAGATCGCCTGGGTTAGGTCAGCCGTAAACGCCGTGCCTCTGTCGGTGATGAGAACCTCCGGGGCGCCGTGTCGAAGGACGATATTCTCAACGAAGAACTTGGCTACCTCGGCGGCACTGCCTTTGGGCAGGGCTTTTGTTTCGGCGTAGCGGGTGAGGTAGTCGGTGGCTACGACGATCCATTTGTTTCCGCAAGTCGACGTTGGGAACGGCCCCAGGAGGTCCATCCCGATCTGCTGGAACGGTCGCCGAGGGGGGCTCGATCCGCTGAAGGAAGCCTGCTGGTCTTGTTGGCGGTGTCTTCCGTCGCTGGCAGTCTCGGCACGTCCTTACGTAACGGGCGACGTCGGCGGCAAGGCGCGGCCAGTAGTACTTTTCCTGTACTCTTGCGATCGTGCGGGAAACACCGAGATGTCCAGCTGTCAGGTCGTCGTGTAGGGCCTGGAGGACTTCTGGTCTCATTGCTGATGGAACCACGAGAAGGTGTTTGGCTCGAAGGGGCGAGAAGTTCTTCTTTAGGAGGACTCCGTTTCGCGGGAAGAACGACGCCAGTCCTCTCTTGAATACCTTCGGAACAGTGGCGCTCTTGCCCTCGAGCTATTCGATAAGGCTCCTGAGTTCCGGGTGCGTTCGCTGTCGCTCGGCGAAGTCGTCGGCACTTATGGTTCCCAGGAAGCCATCATCATCCTGGTCGTCCAGCGGCGGTGGGTCGACGGGGGGCACGAGACAGGCAGTCGGCGTCAGAGTGTTTTCTTCCGGACTTGTAAACGACGGTGATGTCGAATTCTTGAAGTCTCAGGCTCCATCGTGCGAAGCGACCAGAAGGGTCTTTCAAGCTAGCTAGCCAACACAAGGCGTGGTGGTCGCTCACAACTTTGAAGGGCCTGCCGTAAAGGTAGGGGCGAAACTTTGATGTAGCCCAGATGATGGCAAGGCACTTCTTTTCTGTTGTGGAGTAGTTGGCCTCTGCCTTTGATAGCGACCGGCTAGCATAACTGATAACCCTTTCCAATCCGTCAGTCCTCTGCACAAGGACGGCGCCGAGTCCTACGCTGCTTGCGTCGGTGTGCACTTCTGTTTCGGCGTGTTCGTCGAAATGCGCGAGTAACGGAGGCGTTTGCAGGCGTCGTTTTAGTGTTTGAAATGCTTCCTCCTGCGGCGTTTCCCACTTGAACTCGACGTCGGTCCTGGTGAGGTTAGTGAGAGGCTCGGCGATGCGGGAGAAGTTTTTAACGAACCGCCTGTAATAAGCACACAAGCCGAGAAATCGACGCACGGCCTTCTTGTCGGTGGGTGGCGGGAAAGCAGTGATGGCGGTTGTCTTTTGCGGGTCGGGGCGTACTCCGGATTTTCTTATCACGTGTCCCAAGAACAAAAGTTCTTCGTACGCGAAGCGGCACTTCTCTGGCTTGAGGGTGAGTCCGGAGGTCTTGATTGCTTGAAGTACTGCTTCAAGGCGCCGGAGATGTTCGTCGAAGTTTGATGAAAACACAACGACGTCGTCCAAGTACATAAGGCAGGTCTGGCACTTCAAGCCGGCCAGTAAGGTATCCATAACGCGTTGGAAGGTCGCGGGGGCCGAGCAAAGACCAAAAGTCATGACCTTAAAGCTCGAACAGGCCGTCTGGTGTTATAAAGGCAGTCTTTTCTCGGTCTCTCTCGTCGACTTCGAATTTGCCAGTAGCCCGTCTTCAGGTCCATCGACGAAAAGTACTTCGCGTTGTGGAGTCGATCCAGGGCGTCGTCTATCCGTGGAAGGGGGTACACGTCCTTCTTCGTGATCTTGTTCAGGCGGCGATAGTCGACGCAGAAACGTAGCGTCCCGTCCTTCTTCTTCACCAACACCACAGGAGACGCCCAGGGACTCTCGGATGGCTGGATTATGTCGTCGCGTAGCATTTCGTCGGCTTGCTTCTTTACGGCTTCGCGTTCTCGCGTCGAAATTCGATAGGGGCTCTGACGGACTGGTCGGGCACTTTCTTCAGTTATGTTGCGATGTTTGGCGACTGGGGTCTGTCGAATTCTTGACGACGATGAGAAGCAGTCCTTGAATTGCAGGAGCATATTTTTGAGCTGGTCTTGCTTCTGCTTTGGGAGGCTGGGGTTGACGTCGAAATCTGTTTCGGGACCTCGCTTCGTCGAACAATGTTCGGCAGTATCGGAGAGGGCGAAAGCATTGCTGGTGTCCACGAATTTCTCGATGTAGGTGACCGTCGTACCAATGGTAGACGAAGAATGAAAACAGCGCTAAACACGGGACGAGAAGAGGACACATACACGGCGCTGAACTAACAACCAATGTTTTATTGCAAAATAGATGCAATATATAGGACACAGGTGACTGCGCAGAACCAAGAACATGAGCCATAGTGCACATACATGTGATAAGGCCAACCGGTGAACCTAATCAGGAATCTATCATAATCAAGAACCAGTCATATCAGTGGACCCCAGATATCTAATTTCACAGGCATGAAGCGAAATTGAGGGTACGCTGACACAGGAAACATCGTGCTGATCGATGTGAAAGGCTTCGCTAATCTCGCGTACGCGCTGCTCCTTATAGCGCCCCATGACCACACACTTATCAAGAATTGGCTGACAACCACAATTTCTACAGTGATCAGCCAGGTGGCTGGGGACAGAGCCTTTCAGAGAGTAAGCGTGCTCCCTCAACCGATCATTAATGCATCGGCCTGTTTGGCCGATGTAACAGCGCCCACAAGTGAACAGTATCTTATATACGACCGCTGATACACAATCAACATATCGCGTAGCATGTTTCTTAGTGCATGCTTGTTTCTTAGGTCCATCACTGTTAACCCTACGGCACAGCCCGGCCAGCTTGCCGCGTGCGCAGAAAATAACTCTAACACCTATTTTGCCTGCAACTTTCTTAAGCCTGTGTGAAACCTCATGTACGTATGGAATAACGGCCGTGCTAGAGTGAGGCGTGTTACGTTGGCTATCGCTTTGTCGGTTATTGGGCACCCTTAGCGACTTTAGGAGAGTCTCGGCAATGGACGTTAGCAAGGGCATAGGGAAGCCTGCTTGTTGAAGACGGTGCACTTGGTGCATAAAACTGCTATCGACCTGGTGGTAACAAGAGCGAGTCAAAGCTGCCTTTAGACAGGAATGAGCAATGCTTCGCTTGACCAATTTGGAATGTGCGGACGTGAAAGGAAGGAGGCTTTTCTTTGACCGTGGCTCGTACCGCCAACAGACATGGTCAGACAGAAAATGTATCTCAAGGTCTAGGAATCGTAGCTTGTCGTCATACGTAAATTCAGTTGTTAATTCCAGTCGCTCCATTTCATGCCGAAATACGTCAAAAATTTCACCAGTGGTTCGTCGAGGGTTATTTTGATCAATTTGGTAAACAACTAAAAAATCGTCAACGTAGCGGAACACCTTAACTGTGCTTGTCTGGAGAAGCTTAGCCGTGAGACTTCTGTCATATCGTGCGAGTAAAAGGTCGCTAAGAACAGGAGCTAAGCATGAGCCAATGCACACTCCTTCACGCTGGGTGTAAAAGGTGTCCTTATGAAGTATAAAGGTCGATTGTAGGTAAAAGCGCAGTAGTTCCAAAAACCTGTCGACATGAATTCCGCACGCATTCTGAAATTTTGTGCACCCATAACGCTCAATGCACTGGCTAACTTCATCGCACACGAGGTCATGAGGCAAGGAATAAAATAAGTCCTTGACATCAACTGAGAAGGCGCTTACTCGTTTTGGGCACTCGGTCCGGAGGTAATCACTATTATCACTATTCGTGGCTGAAGTTTGTCAGCAGTACACTTGCTTTGCCGGCGCGTAACTCGGCGATGCCTCTTGCGACGCAAATCTGACGGTTCACAAGCAGGTGCTGATCACCCTCGACGACGCCTTCAAGGTTAGCGGGTATTTCGGTGCCGACGGAAATAACGACGCTGGAGAGAGGCGGAACGGTGACCTGCTCTTCGATTACATTCAAGGCATGATTCTCCGATGTCGTGTGGGGCGGCAACGCTTTTTCTGAAGTCAGTGTTATCGACTCGAACCTCAGGTCGATGACGGCGCCATGGTCGCTCAGGAAGTCCATTCCAAGTATCACATCCCTGGAGCAGTGTTGTAGGGTTAGAAAGCTCGCAGGATAAGTCCGGTTATTGATGGTGACTCTCGCCGTGCACACTCCAATTGGCGTTATCAGGTGGCCTCCAGCTGTCCGGATTTCGGGTCCACTCCACACGGTTATTACTTTCTTCAGCTTGGCGGCGAATGGCCCACTGACGACGGAATAGTCGGCTCCACTGTCGACGAGAGCGGTGACGTTGTGGCCGTCGAATATTACGTCCAGGTCGCTGGTTCGTCGTCGTGCGTTGCGGTTGAGTCGCGGCGTCGGATCACGGCTGCGCCGAAATGTTGTGGTGCTTCCAAGCTGCGTCGTCAGGTTTTCTTCGGTCCGCGAGGTTTCGTCGGCAGGGCTTCGTCTGCTTCGCATCGCGTTGCGCAGGTCTCGTCGCGTTGTCGTCGTCGGCGGCCGCGGAGGATCTTCGGCATTTCGTCGTACAGCAACCGCACCTCCATCGGTTGCTGCCCTTAGTTTCCCGGATACGGGCTCGGAGAGCGGCCCCGAGTAGGGGCGGCGTACTGCCTGCGGTGCGGTGAGATGTAGCGCCCTGGCGAAGGCGATCGGGAAACCTCGGGCCGTCCACTGCACACCTGCGAGGTAGTCGGCGATGTCGCGTGGTCGTTCACCCCGCTGTGGACGCGGAGCGTCGATGGCGAAACCACGCAGTCAGTCCCATCTGGCGGTACTGGCAAGGGCTGTAGGTGTGGCCAGCTTCTCCGCAGTGGTCGCACAGTGGACGGTGGTCAGGGGCGCACCAAACGTCGATCTTCCTCGGAGCGGAGCGCTGGCTGGTGGGTGGACGGTATGGCGTCGGTGGTGGTGGCGGTGGTGTCTGGTGGCGGAACTGCGGTGGTGCGATGTCTTCACGTGGGCGCAGCGGGGGGAGCGTTACGACGCGCTGCGGCAGCGTAGCTCATCGCTTGTGGCTCACGTTGCGCTGGTTCAGGTGTTCCAAGAACTTGCCGGATTTCGTGGCGCACGACGTCGGTGATCGGCTCCACCTGAGGCTGCGAAGTTGGCAAGAATTTGCGCAGCTCCTCCCGAACGATTGATCTGATGCTGTTCGCGCAGGTCGTCGGGATGCAGCGCTTGAACCTCTCCGTAGGTCTTCGAGGGAATGCGGTGGTTGTACTGGCTATTACGCATCTCCAGCGCCTTCTCGATCGTCGTGGCCTCCGTGACAAATTCCGTGACCGTCTTCGGTGGGTTGCGTACAAGGCCGGCAAACAGGTCTTGCTTAACCCCCCCGCATCAAGAAGCGAACTTTTAAATGCGAAGCATTTCTTAGCGAACTTCGGCGAGTTTGAGCGTATCTATCTCTCTCTATCTATCTATCTATCTATCTATCTATCTATCTATCTATCTATCTATCTATCTATCTATCTATCTATCTATCTATCTATCAAGCTATCTATCTAGCCGCCTACGACTTTGTGCTCTCCCGGCCGTATCGTTAATAGGATTTATACCAAATTTGGTATGACATAACATGACTTTATGACGAACGTAAATGGCTGGTCATATCATGAAAATCATGACCAACTTGTCATGAAAAGTATGATTTACATGCCACGCTCATTGCGCGCTCGCGGCCGTTTCGTTAGCTTGATATACACCAAATTTGGGATTGAGTGACGTGACTGTATGACGAACATAAATGACAGGTGGTAATATGCAAATAATGACGTGCATGTCATGAACAATATGATTTAGGTATATACCACGCTCATGGCACGCTCGCGGCCGTTTTGTTAGCTTGATATACACCAAACTTGGTATTGAGTGACGTGACTGTATGACGAACATATATGAGAAGTGGTAATATGGAAATCATGACATATCATGAGCGACATGACTTGCATTCCACGCTCATGGCGCGCTCGCGGCCGTTTCGTTAGCTTGATATACACCAAATTTGGTATTGAGTGACATGATTGTATGACGAACATAAATGACAAGTGGTAATATGGAAATCATGACATGTCATGAGCGACATGACTTGCATGCCACGCTCATGGCGCGCTCGCGGCGGTTTCGTTAGCTTGATATGCGCCAAACTTGGTGTTGAGTGACGTGACTGTATGACGAACATAAATTACAAGTGGTAATATGGAAATCATGACATGTCATGAGCGACATGACTTGCATTCCACGCTCATGGCGCGCTCGCGGCCGTTTCGTTAGCTTTATATACACCAAATTCGGGATTGAGTGACGTGACTGTATGACGAACATAATTGACAAGTGGTAATATGGAAATCATGACATGTCATGAGCGACATGACTTGCATTCCACGCTCATGGCGCGCTCGCGGCTATTTCGTTAGCTTGATATACACCAAATTTGGTATTGAGTGATATGACTGTATAGCGAACATAAGTGGCAGGTGGAAACATGAAAATCTTGGCATGCGTGTCATCTACAACGCCATTTACATGCCACGCTCATGGTGCGCTTGCGTCCAGTTCGCTAGCTTGATATACACCAAAATTGGTATTGCGCGACGTGACTGTATGACGAACATAAATGACACGTCCTAACATGTGAAACATGACATGCAAATTATATAAAACAAGATTTGCTCCTTCCTGGCTGCTTCGCATTACGTCGATTCCCACAGTGCGTGGGATCTGCCGGCTTTTCTTTTCCTCGGACATGGCGGGGTCAGCGTGGCGGAAGAGTCGGGTCATTTCCTCCGCGAAAATGGTGACGCTTTCATTCGGAAGTTGCACCCGTGTCTCCAGCAAGGTTGCAGCCCTCTCCTTTCGGACGACACTCGTGAACGTTTCTAAAAAAGTGCCGCAAAAGATGTCCCAGGTTCGAAGAGTGGACTCCCGATTCTCGAACCAGGTCCGAGCTGCGTCGTCCAGGTAAAAGTACACGTGGCGCAGCTTGTCGTCGGCGTCCCAATTGTTGAATGTGGAGACCCTTTCGAATGTCTCAAGCCACGTTTCCGGGTCTTCACTTCGAGATCCATGAAACGTCGGCGGCTCTCTGGGTGGCTGCATCACGATTGCCGCGGGGGGCACTGCGGCCGTCATCGTGCTTGTTGTTTTCGTCGCCGTGGCCCGGATCTTGTCGGGTAGGGGTCCGTATTCTGCTGGGAGACCTTGCTGCCGGCGGCTGGCTCGCTGCTCAGTGTTGACGTCGGTGTCCCCTTGGCGGTGTTGGCTTGGCTCACGGCTGGATGGGGGGCGTTCGGTACATGGACCGGGAAGCACCTCCACCAGATGTCACGTGGTCGTGACGTCGACGAAGGCAGCAGGCGACGTGTCCAAGAAGAAACTGTTTATTAGGCCGAACTTGTGGCCGGTAAACGGAAAGTAAGATTACAGCAATACACGCTGGCACTGATAGCGGCGAACAGAGCGTCGGCCGTCGATCAACTGACGAGCGGTGAAGCGCGCCGGCATTTATAAGCGTGGCATCGAATATTCCAGCCTTATCGCTGGTTGTCGCGCAAGCTCTGGAATAAGCGCGAGTGTTCGCGCTTCGCGCGCAATCTTAACAAAATGATCTATAACAATCGCGAAGCTTCTCGAACAAAGAGGCGCGGTTTGCGATGGGCGTTGCTCACAGTCTTTGTGGGCGAAAACCGAATACAGCAACTGTGAAAATTAGAAACGCGCGTGGCAATATCATGAGCGGATTCACCAGCCGTCGGACGCATCAGAGCTTTCGCCTAATGGTCACCAAAACAAAGGCCCTTCTTACTCAAAAGCATATCCAAGTCATTCGAAGGAAGATAGGGATCATGCTTGGGCAGGTTTTGTGACACGGCAGCCTCAGTCACGTGCAGTCCGAACGGCCCCTCACTCTCCACGCGGGCTACAGGCAAGCGCACACTGTTCTCATCAACCATCGTTTCTTTCTCGCCACCCGCGCCTTGGTCGTGGCTTTCAGCCTGTGGATCAGCAGCTTTTAACTCTCGCTGAATCGCGCTGTACTTCTCAAGAGCGGACTTACATACTGTCGGACGCGTTACACCTTCAACAGAATTGTCACCAAAACAAAGGCCCTTTTTCCTCAAAAGCATATCCGAGCGATTTGAAAAAAGATAGGGATAATGCTTGGGCAGGTTCTGTGACACGACGGCCTCCGTCACGAGCAGTCCGAAAGGTCCCTCAATCTCGACGCGGGCTACCGGCAAGCACACACTGTTTTCCTCAATTACTTGCCGTACCCACGCGCACTCACCAGTGAAATTTTCAGGTTTCACGTAGGAGGGATGTACAATGTCCATGGTTGCGGCCGAGTCCCGCAGTACCTGACATGGCTCTCCGTTTACTGTTAACTCGTACAGGCAGGGCTTTAATAGCTCTAAACTGTCATCGCTGCTGTCCGAAAAAGAAAAGACAGCTCTGGGCTTTCGACAGCCAATTGAGCGGTGACTAGGCTCTTTGCAACGGTAACAAACGATCGGCGTTTTGACCTCAAACGCCTTCTCTCTCTTTTTCTCGTTTTGCAAGCCGCTCGCTGCGGTGTCGGTCTCGGCAGCTGCACCTTTCGGTGGTTCTCCCTTCACGGTTTCGGTATCCCTACTTTTAAAGGATTGCCTCCTGTCATCTCGGCGAAATTGAGAGGAAGGCTTGCTGCGCGCTCTTTCGGACTCGCGACGTGTCGCGAACTCATCCGCTAACTCTGCAGCGCGTTCCAAGTCCCCCCGCGCCAACTCTGTCCTGAACCCACAGGCGCATTTCGGGGCTTAGCGAACTGCAGAACTGCTCCAGGCAGATAACCTCAACTACCCTGTCGTGCTTTCCAAATGCGTCTTCTCCCTTCAGCCACTGAATTAAGTCAGCATTGAGCTTGTAGCTGAATTCCTGAAACGATTCATTTGATTTCTTAGCTGCCTCACGAAACCGGCGGCGGAAGGCGTCGGTAGAAAGCCGGTATTTCTTTAACAAGGCCGTTTTGACTTTTTCATAGTCAGCGGCATCCTCTTTCTTTAGCCTAGCGATTATTGCTGCAGCTTCGCAAGGGAGAACACTCAGAAGCCTCTGCGGCCAACTCTCACGTAGGAATTCGTGGCTTTCGCAGAGTCTTTCAAAATTCACGAGAAACAACCCCATGTCGTCATCGACCTTATAGGGCTCCATGAGATCTTTCATCTTCTTTTCGGCTACAGCTCTCCCATTACTCGCGTTATTTGTTCCCTGTGACTCTTGCAAAGCCAAACGCCTCGCTTCATTTTTCCTGTCTTCCTCAGCCCATTTTTGGTTCTTTACAGCTTCTTCCCAGCTCTCCTCAATTTCGTCATCTTCCGCACCGCACTCCTGAATAGCCCTAATCAGCTGCGGCTTTCTCTCACCTCTCCCCACCTCAATTCCCAGCTCTTCACAAAGTAGAAAGAGGTCTGGTCTCTTTAGCTTCGTTACCAACTCCATGGTTTTCACGAGTGAGGACTTTCTTACACGCCGTGACGTTAGGAAGCGAACGAGCGAAGCCTACGCGCACGGTAAAATTACTGCCGGTTTAGAATAGGATAGCTAAAACCTGGTGAATAGCTGTGACGTAACGTAGCGGTACAACGAAGCCTATACGCACACAAGTTTGAACCAGTTTTAGAAAAAACACAAAGGCTAAAACCTGGCAAATCTCAATGAAAGTCAAGCACTCACCATCGTTGAGGCCCGAGTCAAGCATGGGACATCCCGTCGCTGCCAACCAGTTCATGTAGTCGGGGGTCTGCCCATAGGACCGGAGCCAGCCAAGTCGCAGGGAGAAGTCGAGCAGAGTAGCCGGAGCTGACAACAGGAACGTTTATTTACAGTATTTACATGGTAGCGTGTTTGTACATGATGCAGGAAGATGATGATTCGAGCGCCTCGGCGCTCGCGTTTTAAGGCCTTAGCCTTCCCAAGATTCCCTGCACGGGAAACAATAAAGTCCACGATAGTCCAATCAAGATGTCGTCTTGATCTCCGCCTCAAAAATGGGAAGGTCAAACGCCGCCTCCTTCCCAAACCTGGAAAGAGGGAAGAGGCACGCCCAGTTCGCCCGGCGGCGCGGGAGAGTGAACACGGGACACAATACGGCCTCGCACTGCACTGCACAATGACCTGGCCGAGGTGATGCACATTCCTGTAAACCAGCCGTGTAATCAGGTGCAGCGATGACTCCTCGGCAGCGGCTGCGACGCAGGTGCCTCTCAGGCGGCTGCCACGAAGGCACTCTCGGAGTGCGGGAAACGTGTCTCCCAAGTTCTCGGCTGATTGTTCGGTGTGTCGCGTAGCACGATGAACAAAGCAAGCAGCCTCGCCTGCAAACAGCCCCTCCTAGGCCAAAGTCGGTCGGGTGAGTCGAAAGGGGTTTGACGAGGTGCGCCGACGGCCCTGAAGGATTCAAAGCAGGATTGCCGTGTTGTCACTGCTACGGGTGCTCTTCGGGGAACGCTGACCCCGGGAATAAAGCAGGGCAGACTGGCGAAATAGTCCCGATCGTACAAGTGGAGCCAAGCCAAAAAGTCCGATCATAACACCGCCTACCTACAGCGCGCCGAAGAAGCCCGACAACTCACTCGTCTTCGCATCCAGTGCCAGCAAAAGACCGACAGCCTGCGCTACAACCTTCGACGTCGCCATGTGGAATACCAGCCCGGCGACCGTGTGTGGGTCTGGACACCAATACAACGACGTGGACTCTGTGAAAAACTTCTTCGGCGATACTTGGGGCCATACAAAGTGCTTCGACGTCTAGGCGCTCAAGACTACGACGTTGTTCCGGGCGGCATTACGAACTCCCAACGGGGCCGCGCGCGACTTGAAGTCGTCCATGTCGTGCGCCTCAAGCCGTATTACGCGCGTTAGCGAACCAGAGGACTATACTTATTGCTTTATTAGATGCGAAGCATCTTATGCTCGGGGCTCTGTCCGTCCCTCCCGCGTCCCGCGTCCGGCCACTTTCATGAAGTAGGGAAGCACCCATTATGCGAACCGGAACACTGTAGTAATATGAAAGCCGTCGACCACTATCACAGTCATCAGAGTCATGGCCGAGAGCACAGAGAGGCTGCTTAGCATTGGCTAGGCAGATGGTGTCTATGGCCCAGGTTGACCCCATTACTTGATCTTGCTTGCATGTGTTTGGAGGGGGGCTTAGTCCGTCCCTCCTTCCCGCGTCCCACACCACCACAGCGCATGCGCGTCCCCTCCCCCCTCTCTCTCCTCTAGGAATCCTCTACTCTACGGAGCGTCCCACACCCCCTACAGCGCATGCGCGTCCCCTCACCTATCCTCTCCTACTCTCACCCCCTTTCTTCACTCTACGTATCATCTACATAACGGAGTGGCGCCCGCGTCCCACAGCGCATGCGCGTCCTCTCCCCCCTCTCTCCTGTAGGAATCCTCTACTCTACGGAGCGGCTCCCGCGTCCCACACCCCCCACAGCGCATGCACGTCCCCTCGCCCTCTCTCCTCTCTCACGGTTCCCCCCCCGTCCTCTCCTCTAGGAATCATGTACGGAGCGGCGAGCACGACAGGTGGTGTGACAGCTGCATACTCCGCTGGGGGGCGCCACGGTAGTTCCGCGGTATGAAAATGACGGAGCGCGCGCGCCTCATTCTCTCTCCTGTGCAGCGCCGCAATGAGCGCCAGGACCACTGCCGTGAAATGAGAGCGGCGACGTTCCTCCCGCTCAAGCTAATTATCTCCCCGCTGCTTCACATCCACACTTGGTTCCCTTTAGCGGGAGTTGGGGAATTTTATTGTACATTCTTGCTTTCTTGTTTTTATTTATTGTTGCATGCACTTTTGTACCCGTGCTCTGTTTTAGCGTCGGGACGATGCTTTTTCAGAGGGGGGGATTGCCACGCGCGTTTCTTATTTTCGCTTTTGCTGTACTCGGTTTTCGCCCACAAAGATTGTGAGCAATGCTCAGCGCAAACCGCGCCTCATTGTTGGAGAAGCTTCTCGATTATTGTAGACCATTTTGTTAAGCTTGCGCGCAAGACGCGAACACTCGGGCTTATTCCAGAGCTTGCGCGATGACCAGTGATAAGGGTAGAATGTTCGGCGCCTGATGTATAAAAACCGGCGCGTTCCAACGATGATCAGATTATCGACGACCGACTCCCGGTGCGCAGATATCAGTGTACAGCATGCATTGCTTGCTGTAATTTGGGTTTCCGTTTCGCGGCCACAAGTTCGGCCAAATGAAGAGGAGTTTCACCTTCAAGAAGCCTACTGCTGTCTCCGTCCACGTCACGACCACGTGACAGTATATTGGGCAGACGGGGCGTTGCGTTAATGTGCGCCTGCGTGAGCACAATTCTTTCAAAGGCCATGCTAGCTCGCACTTGTCTATTCGCCTCGACATCTTTGAGTGGCGCACTCTCGCGTGTGACGTCAGGGAGTGGACTCGGATGCAGCTCTTCGCGCGTCCGCTCGCTACGTGAAGGCTGCTCGACGCTGCCGGCCTGCTTGTCGTGCTCGATTTATTGAAACATTAGTGGACAAGTTCATAACGCAATTTGTAATGACTGTTCAAGCAAAATGACCAGCGAAGTCGAGCGGAGTTGCCGTCAGGAGCACGTTCTGTGTCGATTGCTCCTAGTGTCGTCTGCTAGCCATCAATGTGTACATCTGCTTGCATAGCGACGACTTCTTTTCGCGACTGTTCTATGGCCGCGGCGCACTCAAAATGACTTTTCCGCCCGTTTTCGATCACTGTCGTCAGGGTTCGGGCTTCGGCTTTCATGTCTGGGTTAAGCGCAATAAATGTATACTGCGTGCTACGCGTGTTCGGTTGCCAAGCCTGCTCCTTCGGTTCAGATCCTCTGTTCGGAGTTTGAAGCGCATGACAAACGACGTGTGATGTGATTCAAATAAATTTGATGGTGTTACCGGCCACAACGTTTGATTAAATCCAAATTTTTAGCAGCTGCTGTCTCAGCGCGTTGTAAGTGCTATAAATTTAAAAAAGAAATTAACAGGGTGAGTCAAAAGGGGATGCAAGACGGTGATATGAAATATTGGTAGGTTGTCCGGCGTTTTCTTTTTTTGCAACATATTTTAATCCTGACGTTAATAAATCGGCGTTTGTTCACTCGTTCACGGTAGTCTGAAAGTAAGCTGAACAGAATTAGTGTAATCATACTAACGTAGATAAATACAAAGCTTTCGCATCGAAAGTCGTAAAAATATGTATTTGCAATAAAATACTGTTAGGGCTTGGTGCGATCATTGTACTGAAAAACTGGGGTTCCTTATGCATTTGCCTAAGTTGACTCGAAGGAGAAAGCCATCTTTTTCTTGAGTCGATGTATTGTTCCTTCGCCGCCCCCCCTCCGAATGCTTTCTGGACGTAACGTGGTTTTGCACTGCCTAAGGGACCGGGGGCATTGCAAGTTTCTACACACCAGCTGGTTTTGCATTGCCTCCCTGATCGGCCCACCAATCACGGAGGCGATGCAAAGCGACGATGTCACGTGATTACGTCATCATTTGACGTGACGTTTTGACGTCACAAATTTTTGTGGTCTGCGATGTGATGATGACGTCAACGTCATCATGTGATGAACTTACGCATCACTCGTGTTGACGCTGGCGACGCGGGACGCCGACGGTCAATTTTCGCGTTTGAGGAGGAATCTAAGGCTTTCACCTTAAAATATTCAATCTTGTTACAGCATGGCAATGAATAGCAAACGTGGTGGCTTGGGCGAGTTGGTAAGACATAATTCACTTAACCCATTAAGGACCAAGAAAGAACTACTGCTCCGATTTTGTTGACATTTTGCATATTTAATGAACCACAACAGATAACCACACGTGCAAATTTTCACAGAGTTACGTGTGTTTCTTCAGGAGTTATGATACTGTACTATAAAAAGTACGCTGGGCCTTCGAGATAGCAACGGGCAAGGTGACTTGATGCAAGAATGGCGAGTACGCTGGGCCCTTGCGAAACGAATAACGAAGTTATCTTGGCCCATGCAACTTATTCAAGGACCAGTGCTTTAGGGAAAGCGTAACGTCACGCTTTTCGCCACACCATTTCGATGTATTTTGGCAGAATTCAGCTGTTTTGCCGGCTTCTTGTGAAAATGTCCATATGGATAGAGGGTAATAGCAAGCACAGTGGAATCTGGAGAGCTTTGATACTTCTCTTGGGTTAAACAAGGAGCAATCAGTGTCTTGCTGTTATGCGACTAAAGGACAATAGTCTGCTAAAACCTACAATGTGGTAGCAGACCCTTTATGCGTTGTCAGCGGCTATTTCGATCATCTGGGTAAATAGGGGCTGGTACCACTTTTTCTCAGGGATGAAAATTCTCTAGTCATTCGCAGCTTGCTCATAAAGCTCAAACTCCCTCAATGCATTGTTACTGCGGATGAAGAAGGAGGACAGTGGCACTACGTTTTTTTTTTCTTTTCAGTGAATGGCCGCACCGATACAGAGCATAGTGACTCAACTGTGTAGTCTTTCGTCAGAATAGCAATTATGCTGTTGTCTTTGCCATTTTCGAAACAAAGCTGCTTTCCTGAGTCAAAACAGAAGTTATCTTGCTCACGTTCCTTTCGTTTCATGTTTTTTTATCGTTAGCAGAGAGCATCCATTCGTACCGTCGTCATTCCCCTCATCCTCCTAAGTTCTCATGTTAGGGTCAGAATCGCCAATTAAAACATCAAGAGGCTCTCGTATATTCACAGCGACATCTTTCGCAGCCTCATGAGTCTGAGATTACCGAAAAACGGCATTCATAACAAAAAAGCCTGTTGAATCTATGATGCAACGCCCAACAAGAGTTACATGTATGCTCCCACGAAGTCCCAGTGTACTAAATAAAGTACAGCAACATTTGATTACTCCTCACAGGAAAACTATGCACTCTATAGGCTTCTCGCGCTTTGCAGGGATTGAATTGCTCTTCCTAAAGCAGAAGCAGTCTGTTTTTTCAACATATAAAATGTAAAACTTCGAATTAATTTAGAAAAAGTAGTACTGACCACGTGCGTTTAACAGGCTCTCATTTTCCTAAAGTTTGACGACTCATAAAACAGAAAAAACATAACCGAGTCAATGTTCCAAATTAGGATTATCTTGCTGCAACCTTTGGCATCAGAAATTGAAATGAGCAAGATCAGAATATTCAGTTTTGTATTTTCTATGACCGAAAAAGGAAGTGTACTTTTTAAAGTACAGTGGGCCCTAATGGGTTAAAAACAGCGCTAAAGACGTAGGACAAGTAAAAGAAGGACACAGACGGCGGCGCTGACTTTCAACTAGATTTATTTGCCAGAACCGCGCAATATATACTTGTGCAGTACCTGACAAAAAATAGGAGCGAAAAATGATAAAAACAGTAAAAACCTATGAATACATAATCATCGTGTTGGCGCGCCATGAACATCACGTGTACCCGCGTTCTGAAGAAAATCAATTTCTTAGCAGCTTTTTTTTTTGTCAGGTACTGCACAAGTATATATTGCGCGGTTCTGGCAAATAAATCTAGTTGAAAGTCAGCGCCGCCGTCTGTGTCCTTCTTTTACTTGTCCTCCGTCTTTAGCGCTGTTTTTAAGTGAATTATGTCTTACCAACTCGCCCAAGCCACCACGTTAGCTACTTTTATTTCTAGTACATTGGGCTCTTTTAATTGTTTCACTGTTCAGCCATGTGTCATCGTCGCCATGTACGTCTTCGCCGTGTGCAATGCACGAAGGTTCTCCTTTCTTGTCCGGTACAAACAACTTCCCCCCCGACATCCTGCTGCTCTTCGGCGGTTTCAGGCCTTCGCAAGGGCATGGACTCAGACTTCTCAAGGTTCTCAGTTCTGAGTGGCACCGACAAGCTCGTTTTTATAAGCAGTGCCTGTTTCTTTCGCTCCAAGGGACTACGAACTACAGTGGGGGGCAAGAAGTGGCTCCAACATCGTGACCTGGCTAATGCGGCGGCGGAATTTCGTTGGCGGCAGATGCTGACAGAACTTCGAGCCTCGCTGCCAAAAAAGCCTTCCCCCAGCAAGGACGGACTTCATTCCTTGGTCAATGTGTCGCTGCCTGAGAACATTCGCAGTGTGCTCAGCCGTGGCCCCAAGTATGCTGTAGAGCCAAGAAAGTCAAGGGCGGAACTTCTGGGCCTTGTCCGCAGCATTTCAAGAAAGGCATCTGCTGACTGTGCCGAGAGCTGTGTTTCCGAGGGTTTGGACATTCTTTGTAACCATAGAGCAGGCTTAAGCAGGGTTCCTGTCAAGCAAGTAAAACCCTTCTTGAAGGATTGTCTTTGGTAGCAGCAGATAAGGAGGGAGGTTTTGTTATTATTCCCAATGAACTGTATAAGAACAAAGCGAGTGAAGCTATTTTGTCTGTTTTTGAGCCCCAAGTTAATGTGTCGCTTCCGAAAGTTAAAACCGAGGCAAAAAGTCTTTGTAAAAGGCTGAATCTTGATGGTTTGGTAAAAAAGATTGATGGCGGGAAAAATCTTAGCATGGAAATTTTCTTTAACGCGAAAACACACAAGGTTAACTGTCCTTTCCGTGTAATAGTTTCGGAGGCTAACTCGTGGCAGAAACCATTAGCACAATTTCTTCAGGGTAAACTGAAGTTATTAAATATTGACGATCCGTTCCTAGCTAAGAGTTCCGATGATGTAATTTCCGTGCTCAAAGATAACACATTTTCCGGCTACCAGGCATGCTCAATAGATATTAAAGATTTGTATTACTCTTTGCCACACAATGGGCTTCTAGTTTGCATTCGCGAGTGCATTGACAGCTTGGGCGTTGTGACTTATCAGAATGCGGTAGGCATATCTGTTGAAGGTTTCATGGAACTGCTTGATAAGTACCTTAGGTCGACATTTGCAGCGTGGAATGATAATATTTTTTTGCAACGTCAAGGGGTATGCATTGGGTCATCCCTTGCACCCATTTTAAGTGATTTATTTTTAGCCAGCCTTGATCGTGCCATTCAGAAACGCTTAGAATGCACTAATGTTAAGAAAGCATTCCGCTATGTTGACGATTTCCTCGTGTTGTTTCAAGCTGAAGCCTCGTCGGTTGCTGCCTCTTTGACTAGTATTTTAGAAATTTTTGAAAAGGGCCTCTCTCCGCTTGGTTTGACCCATGAAGTTTCGGACAGAGGAACTATCAGGTTCCTAGATTTGATGCTAACGCTAAGCCCTACCCACGTGTGTTGGGCATATAAACCGCGCGCAAATAAGCCAATCCTTCCTTTCGGATCGGCACACTCAAAAGTGGTGAAGCGCGCTATTGCGAAGACTTGCTACACACACGCACTGCGAAAGTCTTGCCACCACATGATTCGGAGCAGCTTTAGTCAGCAAACTGAACGCCTCACTGAGGCTGGTTTCCCGATGTATGTTTTGACCGCCGTTGCTGAGTGTCTGCTCAGAGAAGTCAGAATGAGCCAAGAGACGAGTGCTCGCACCCGTGCAAAGGAAAAGGGACGTGACAAACGAAACTTTGTCGTTATTCCCTACATCCACGGTGTCACGCACAACCTCAAAAAAGTGGCCAGCAGGTGCGAAGTAGACTTGGTTTTTTCAGCCCCAGAAAAGCTGGCTAGGATGTGCAGGGCCGTGAATCCTGGTTCTAGGGAAGAGCGAGCTTGCCAGACCAGGCATCGGAACAAGTTCGTTCCTTGCGTTGAAGGGGTAGTATACTCTCTACCCCTGTCCTGCGGCAAGAGGTACATAGGCCGAACAGGCCGGTGTTTAAATGAGTGGCTGAAAGAGCACTCCTACAATGTCTCTACAACGGTGTCGGGCCACCTCGGCATTCATTGCCGAGACTGCGGCCGTTCTCCTGACTTTCAGCATTGTGCTGTGGTTAAGCGTCATCGGGACCAGACAATACGCGAAATCTATGAGGCTGCGGAAATGGCTAGGCTAGGCAGCGTGTGCGTTAGCAGGCCTTCGATTGCGTTATCACAGAAAGAAATTGATTTTCTTCAGAACGCGGGTACACGTGATGTTCATGGCGCGCCAACACGATGATTATGTATTCATAGGTTTTTACTGTTTTTATCATTTTTCGCTCCTATTTTTTGTCAGGTACTGCACAAGTATATATTGCGCGGTTCTGGCAAATAAATCTAGTTGAAAGTCAGCACCGCCGTCTGTGTCCTTCTTTTACTTCTCCTCCGTCTTTGGCGCTGTTTTTAAGTGAATAATGAATAGCAATAACCAGCCAAAGGGGTCAAAAGAATGGTGGGAAAGAGCTTTCTCCTCTTCCTGGATACATTCGCTGATTTTTCCTACTGTTTACCAAGCTGTACTATCGGTGTGAAATGAAACACGAACAGCGGATCGCGTTGCCCAAGCATTAGAAACTGTATAGTGCACGCCGTACTGTCATCACCATTGACAGGCCCGCACAGTCGATTAGGCAGCATTGCGCGATCGAAAGCATGAATATGGCTCACGAGCGGCAAACCGCATGAATATGGCTCAATTTTTGCGCCCGTCCTGTCCACTCCCCTTCGTCCGTGTTCTTTCGCGCAACCTTACAATATGTGTTAAACCGCATGAGTGTATCTATCTTTAATCATGAGGGTCGAATTGTACCTCGCGCACCACTGCTGGCGTTTTATTCGGAGCGATCTTATTTGCATCGAGCTCGCCCAATCTATGCTAGTTGTCCGCAATAACCCGCTGGTCTATGAAGTTATCGATTTCATTTTGTGGACCAACGTTGTGCGTACACAAGTTCACATGACTACAATTGGGATTGGAGTGTGAATTTTTGTTCAACTCAAGTCTGTTTACACAACGCTGATTTTTGCGAAGAAGCCGTAAAATTGATCGCGCTTTGATTCCAAAGCAGCGTAGACACGTTTTAACTCCCTTAGCGGGTGCGTTGGCGCTTTCCAGTAAGCTATTTCAACATCATCCAGCCCAGTGAGTGACGCAACTAACTCGGGGGCATGAACCTGACCGTGATGGCTGTGGGTATACAGAGGATATGTTAAATGTTAACGTTTCTTAGCATCCTGTAATGCTCAGCCATCTCAAGAAATATGATTAGAAGAAAATTCAGCTTGCAGTCGATGAACGCCGTGCGACGCGTACGAACTATTACGAAAATGCTGCTGTTTTAGCCAGAGCGCAGCAGACGACAAAAGCCCAATCCCCGCCCTTGCGTCACCGGAGCGCCGTTCGCAGCGCCGCCATCGGTGGCACACGAGGCGAACACACTGTCGCGATGGTGGTTGTGTTCCACTGTTTGGTAACACTACCATTTTGTATCGTCACAGGGGGGCAATCGCAGCGGGAAATTGTGGAAGCCGCCGACATCAGTGCTCTGTCCGACGCATGCGTCGCTCAGCCCTCGATTGCCTCGCTCGCCAAAGAGCTCCACTATGTCTGCTTACGCAGATAGCTTTTAAATGCGAAGCATTTCTTAGCGAACTTCGGTGACTTTGAGCGTATCTATCTATCTATCTATCTATCTATCTATCTATCTATCTATCTATCTATCTATCTATCTATCTATCTATCTATATATATATCTATCTATCTATCTATCTATCTATCTATCTATCTATCTATCAAGCTATCTATCTAGCCGCCTACGACTTTGTGCTCACCTGGCCGTATCGTTAATGGTATTTCTACCAAATTTGGTATGGCATAACATGACCGTATGACGAACACAAATAGCTGGTCATATCATGAAAATCATGACTAACTTGTCATGAAAAGTATGATTTACATGCCACGCTCATGGCGCGTTTGCGGCCGTCTCGTTAGCTTGATATACACCAAATTTAGGATTGACTGACGTGGCTGTATAACGAACATAAATGACAGGTGGTAATATGCAAATAATGACGTGCATGTCATCAACAACATGATTTGATTTACATGCCACGCTCATGGCGCGCTCACGGCCGTTTCGTTAGCTTGATATACACCAAATTTGGTATTGAGTGACATGACTGTATGACGAACATAAATGGCACGTGGTAACATGAAAATCATGACATGTCACGAGCGACATGACTTCCATTCCACGCTCATGGCGCTCTCGCGGCCATTTCGTTAGCTTGATATACACTAAACTTGGTATTGAGTGACGCGACTGTATGACGAACATAAATGACAAGTGGTAATATGGAAATCATGACATATCATGAGCGACATGACTTGCATTCCACGCTCATGGCGCGCTCGCGGCCATTTCGTTAGCTTGATATACACCAAACTTGGTATTGAGTGACGTGACTGTATGACGAACATAAATGACAAGTGGTAATATGGAAATCATGACATGCCATGAGCGACATGACTTGCATGCCACGCTCATGGCGCTCTCGCGGCCATTTCGTTAGCTTGATATACACCAAACTTGGTATTGAGTGACGCGACTGTATGACGAACATAAATGACAAGTGGTAATATGGAAATCATGACATGTCATGAGCGACATGACTTGCATTCCACGCTCATGGCGCGCTCGCGGCCATTTCGTTAGCTTGATACACACCAAACTTGGTATTGAGTGACGTGACTGTATGACGAACATAAATGACAGGTGGTTATATGGAAATCATGACATGTCATGAGCGACATGACTTGCATGCCACGCTCATGGCGCGCTCGCGGCCATTTCGTTAGCTTGATATACACCAAACTTGGTATTGAGTGACGTGACTGTATGACGAACATAAATGACACGTGGCAATATGGAAATCATGACATGTCATGAGCGACATGACTTGCATGCCACGCTCATGGCGCATTCGCGGCCATTTCGTTAGCTTGATATACACCAAACTTGGTATTGAGTGACGTGACTGTATGACGAACATAAATGACAAGTGGTAATATGGAAATCATGACATGTCATGAGCGACATGACTTGCATTCCACGCTCATGGCGCGCTCGCGGCCGTTTCGTTAGCTTGATATACACCAAATTTGGTATTGAGTGACATGACTGTATGACGAACATAAATGACACGTGGTAATATGGAAATCATGACATGTCATGAGCGACATGACTTGCATTCCACGCTCATGGCGCGCTCGCGGCCATTTCGTTAGCTTGATATACACCAAATTTGGTATTGAGTGACATGACTGTATGACGAACATAAATGACACGTGGTAACATGGAAAATCATGACATGTCATGAGCGACATGACTTGCATTCCACGCTCATGGCGCGCTCGCGGCCATTTCGTTAGCTTGATATACACCAAATTTGGTATTGAATGACATGACTGTATGACGAACATAAATGACGCGTGGTAACATGGAAAATCATGACATGTCATGAGCGACATGACTTGCATTCCACGCTCATGGCGCGCTCGCGGTCGTTTCGTTAGCTTGATATACACCAAATTTGGTATTGAGTGACATGACTGTATGACGAACATAAATGACACGTGGTAATATGGAAATCATGAGATGTCATGAGCGACATGACTTGCATTCCACGCTCATGGCGCGCTCGCGGCCATTTCGTTAGCTTGATATACACCAAACTTGGTATTGAATGACGTGACTGTATGACGGACATAAATGACTAGTGGTAATATGGAAATCATGACACGTCATGAGCGACATGACTTGCATGCCACGCTCATGGCGCGCTCGCGGCGGTTTCGTTAGCTTGATATACACTAAATTTGGTATTGAGTGACATGACTGTATAACGAACATAAGTGGCAGGTGCTAACATGAAAATCTTGGCGTGCATGTCATCTACAACGCCATTTACATGCCACGCTAATGATGCGCTTGCGTCCAGTTCGCAGCTTGATATACACCAAAATTGGTATTGCGCGACGTGACTGATGACGAACATAAATGACAGGTCCTAACATGTAAAACATGGCATGCAAATTATGTAAAGCATGATTTGCTCCTTCCTGGCTGCTTCGCATTAAATCGATTCCCACAGTGCGTGGGATCTGCCGGCTTTTTCAATTTTGTTTCAATTTTGCTGTATTCTTATATTGGTTTCGATCCGGCGCCTCATGCAGACGTGGAATGGAGCTTTGTGATTTAGGCATGGGTTATTAGTTGGCAGTTAGCGCTTGTCCTGTGTAGCTCTCCCCCTTTTTGTCTCTCGTTTTCTCGCGCTGTTTCTTGTTATGATACATACCAACTAGCCTAGACTACCACTCTTTTGAACCAACAAAGTGTGTGACCGCTGCACAGTGGAAAGCGTGCCCGGCACCTGTTGTCGCGCACCAAGAGGTCATGGGTTCGACTCCCGTTGACGGAACATTTTTTTTCCTTTTCTTCTGATTGAGTGTATTGTGGGGTCTAGCGATGAGGCGCGCTCTCGGAACCAACGGAGACAGTCACGTGGTCGGGCAAGTCAAACAAACACGTACACTTTATTCACTTGCTTTTACAACCACGATATATATGCCCAGCCGAATCAAGTACGTCACTAGTGACACGCCAAGACAACATTATACAATATTCCGATACAACACTCAAGCAAACAACATAACAACAATGTACCTCGAACACAGCGTCGCCGATGTTCGACTCACCACGAGGAATCCACGGGAAACGACCCGCGGTTGACGTCTCGCGCGGATCTCCCGCAGGAAGCGTTCATCCAGGCAAGCTGCCACAACCCAAAGAGACTCCCTACTGTTTCCCGTGCGCCCACCAATTACAGCCCAATTCTTTAACATTGCTGTTCGACGTGTCCTGTTTTAGCAGCGCTGTTCGCTCTCTAGCCTATATTTCCGTTTGAATAAAAAACAGCGAAGACTGAATGCTCGCCTTCCGTTCCTGAGTGAAGTGTCCTTGTTGGCCTGTGCTGCCACATTGCACTCTTTTCTCTGTACTTTGGCGTGCGATGCTCTTGTTGAAGTCGAGGACTATGTCGTGAGGAATCGACTTCAGGAAGATGGGGTACAGCCATGAGCAATAATTGTCTTCCGGTACTCCGAGAGTCTTTAGGGCACGTGTCTGGGACTGCACTGTGTCTTAAAGGCACTGAAGTCCTCGAAGATCGTCGGAGGACCGGAACGGGTTGCGTGCCGATGAGTCGCTGCATGTGGGCCTTAATTATGACTTCGGTCTTGGCAAATCATCGTTTCAAAATGTCCAGAACTTCACAAAAGCCATTCGCAGTTGCTGGAAGTCCCGCGATAGCCAATGCCTCATCGCCGGTCAAGACCGAACGTGGACAGGTGAACTTGTCTACGTCTGTGAGACCACCATTGCTGTGTACCAGTTGGTTGAACTGTTCCCTAAAAGGTGTCCACAACGACGGTTGCCCATCGAAGTTCATCACGTCAATTTTCGGAAGCTGGACGGCGGGCTGGCGCGTGCGTTGCACGGGTTCGGTTGGTGTTACCGGTAGTGCATGGTTCTGGGACTCCTGAAACTGACGTTTTCGATACTTGAGTTTCGTAGACGTCGCTGTGGCTCGATCGTTATAATCCACAACCCGGTCAAACTCTGCCTCCGCTGGTGTAGTTAACAGCAGAGGGACGATGTCAGAATCAGTTGCTCTCAAGTAGGTGTCAGTTGGTTCAGGATGCAAAGCTGCTCTTCCGTAACATTGTCTTGAGCGAGCGTTGCTTTGATCTCGTTGAGATGCCGTGTTAATTGCGATCTCTCGGCTTTGTGCTTCAGCTTCAGAGCTTCCATGTTTCGTCTCCGCGTTGAGCAGCTATAGCTCAGTACGTTGAATTCGTAGACAGGAAGGCCTTGGGGCCATCGATGAGGTTAACTGTTTCGATGAGTTTCGGCAGCACTTGAAGGAAATCAGGCCTCCTGATGAGTATAAAAAGGTGTTTATTCACAGTAAACCGCAGCTCGACTCCGTGGGTTGCTGCTTTGGCGCGTGATTTCGAAGCCATGATAGCTTCTGTCTTCTCTTCGTCGATCTTGCTCCAACAAACACAACGTTAATGCCGTATCTACTTCCTATTTTCTTTAGCCTGTCAGATAGCCTGTCAGAGCCCTGCATGTCCCAACAAATTGCCCATATTAAAATGGTATCATGCCACCGGTAAGATGGCGGGTTCTTGGATTCACTTTCGAGGCACATCCTCATCTCCAGCAATTTTCTAAATTCTCCTTGAATTGGCTAAGATGACTGGAAGGCGAGATAAATTCACATTTCTATATACAATTTATGTCACTCAATTTACATTACATGGGGCAACGCTCCGGTGACGTACGGTTACTCACCGATATGATACTCACAGCTTCACCCACTCGTCATGATTCACTTCGTGGATATGCATGGATTTTTTTTCCTATTGCATTCGGCAACCATGCTCGTACTTGACAACAAGGACTTGCTTAAATATTTAGAGAGTGGCCACTGCTACTCGAGGGTACCCTAAGTCCAAAAGACGCGTAAGCTGTGCGTAGAAGCTGGCGCTCATTTTGTGCTCAGCCCGCCACGGTGGTCTAGTGGTTGTGGCGCTCGACTGCTGACTCACAGTTCGTGGGATCGAATCCCGACCACGGCGGCTGCATTTTCAATGGAGGCGAGAATGCTTGAGGCCCGTGTACTTGATTTGGGTGGACGTTAAAGAACCCCAAGTGGTGGAATTTTCCGGAGCCCTCCACTACGGTGTCTCCCTTATTGATGTCATGGTTTTGGGACATTAAACCCAACACTTATTATTATCATTTCGTGCTCACGCGACTTGGTAAGGGCTGACTTAAGGCATGACCTGGCGATACCGTTTTTTACAACCTTAGAATACTTCCACGAAAAGTTTACCAGCCGTTTGGAAGGTCTAGGAAAATACTGCCAGCAAACGCGGTTCTTCTCAAACGTTAAGGAAATGTCTATAAATTATATTCTAATATTTTGAGGCAATTCTGCAGTAAAGCTCAGCGCTCCTCCATTTTTTAAAATTTTTTTTTGTTGACTGCAGTAACTACGCATTCAAAGTTCTCACCCTTAGACTTTGAGACGCTATGTACACAATTGTGTACATGATTTGTTTTTGCTCCTTGTATCAACTAGGGTTAAGAGAGCGAGATATATTGAGCTTCGGATAGATTGAACCTCCTGGGTAATAATTTGTCTTCATTTAACTTCATTTCGCAGCGTACTGTTGCGTATGATCACATTTTCTGAAGGCACTACCCCGTTCGACGAGTCGTTTGATGAGCCACGTCTTGCGAGCCATTATTAAAGTAGACTTTTTCTATGCTCTAAATGGATATAACGAAAAATGAATTTGTACTATAATTTCTAGTCCGAGATTTCATTCTATTTATGCCAAAATAGAGCATGGATGACTTCAGGATAAACAGATATTTCATTACAACCTAATTAGAATAAGTTACTATAACACATATAAATGAACATATTATGACATTATTTTTGTTACAATGGTATGCTGAGTGCCTTGAAATAACGTTGTATTATTTTGACCAGTTTACAGACAGTTCTTTATAGGTGGCGCCTGAAAGGGTTAAGGGAAATCAAGCCATATGATTCACGTAACGAAACACCTTAACAATAAAATTAACTGAGGCGCCCTCTAAGGGTATGACAATCTTGCCAACGTATAAGAATCGCAGCAACCTTCGAATCAATAACAATATTTCTGCGCATGAACTGCACCTTTCCAACCTACGACCTTGGACTTTAAATACATAGCAAGAACTTCAAGAAACGCATCGTAGAAACACCACATTTATCAGCAAAAACCACTTCCTGCACTCCTTCGTTATTGCAGTAATTAACAAATTTCAAACACCTTTCATTCGGCGAGGAGCAATAAAAGTCTTCAATGTCCAAACTAAAAGCTTTGCAACCACCGGCGTTCTTCTCTGAGAGAAACTGAACTATTGCCTGAGAATTATGCATATCAAATGGTTCTGAAAACTCAAGCAGGTTAAGCAGTTCTGCAAATAACTTGGTACAACGACTTGCCAGGTGCGTTTTTCTAAAAGAATTGGTCAAAAAGGAACCTCGTTCTTATGAATTTTCGCTTAAAAAATTTTAAAGTAAGTGATTTTGCTTTCTTGTCTTTACAAGCTATTCTCTCAAAGTTATGTCTTCAAGAAGTACCGACACGATTTGTAGACATAACAAAAGGATTCCTTGGTATGCAGTGCCAACGTTCTCCACACACCGGAGTCAGACAATAAGCATAAAATATTTTATTTTGCTTTTTTCGTCGCTGAGCATCTAAAAGCCAGCCCCACGGCAATGGACATTATCCGGACGATCGAGTCACGACACTTCCCGAGTTCGCGAGCTCTGCGTCCTTAATTGCAGAAATACCTGACAGGCGTGGTCAGTGGACGAGAGTTCACTGATCGTTGTTTACGTGCACCACGAGCCGATGACAGACTTGCCTTTATTATGTCGCCAGTTGCTGTCTTCTCGTGATGTCACACTGCTATGACGCATCACTGAGAAGCCGCCCTCTCGATATCGAAACCAAAAGTGTTTATTTAAGGTAGCGCTATTAAGCGTATATTCGGTATATTCCCAGGCACCACAATACTTTTTTGGGGTTCTCAACACCAGTACTTTTATTTAGAGCAACAATCCGAGAACTTTTAAAATTCGTGTCAATACTACTTTAACAAAAGGTCGACAGCACGTTGCCTTACTACCGATGCTTTAAAGGGGTACTGACACAAAACTTCGCGGCCGAGACAGCCTGCGGGTTCGATTCCCTTGAACATGTTTATCATCTGCAAAATATCAACAGCGAATATAGCTTGGAAGGTATTTGAAATTAATTTTGAAATTTGCGTGAGCGATCGACTACCTCGCGCTACTGACACCATCAGAGGTGACCCTTGGTGACCCCCCTAATTCTCTCACGTGACCACGCTGCAACAGGTTATGATGACGTCATAGCCACCATTTTTCTTTTGCCGCGTTTGTTCCAGCAGTCTATGCTTCTCGGCGGCTGGTCGCGAGTTCGTGGCCGCGGCGCACGCGTTGAAAGTTTTGTATTTGGCGACACTGCTGTCCCGTTTCCTATTCGAGAGGACTGCTTGAAGCGGACTGTGCGGAAGCGCGTCACAGTTCTGTGTGCTGACGTGATCGAGAGCTGCGCACGCTAGGTGGTGATAGTAGCACCCGGTGGCTTGTCGTTTTTCGAGCTCTCTCAAACCGAAACTGAATCTGGTTGGTAATGAGGAGCCTGTAGGCTAATTAAATATCTGTCGCGCGCTGCAGCAAACGATGTGCCGTGTTATGACTAACAGGGCCCCAGGAACACATTGCAGCAAAAAAACGCGAGGCCAAAGCTTTTGTGTCAGTACCCCTTGAAGTTTTACCGTCCTAAAATACTTTTAATGGCTGCAAAGGCTTTTTCTTATAACATACTGTCCAACGCAATTGCGAAAAACCCCTCCTCATCAGAAATCGCTGTCCCGAGTTTCTTCTCTACACAATAATTATTCAATGGCCGGACAGGATCAGCAGTGTTAAGTTGCCAAATAGATCCCTTGATGTTAGCAACGCTGTCTGAAATACAGTGCGAGCGCTCTTCATCACCCAGGGATACTACGCGACCGGCTTAAAGCGTCTGTTGATTTTACGTAAGGCTTAAAACCATATTTTGGGCCTAAAGCTGGGGCTTGCACTGATTATCATTTAATGCAGTTCATTCGTCAGTTAGTTGACGGCAGAATAGTAGAAAAAACCTTCCTCTTACAAGGCTGAAGTTCTCCGAAGTTCCACTCCCCACAAAATATTCCGCATGCTGGTTAGCTACCCTCGTCCAATCAGACGTACAGCTGCTTCTGGCGGCGATGGTCATGCGGAACAGAGCAACGGACAATGAGATATTCCTGGTCGAATCTAACTTGACTCCAGAATCCCGCGGTCATTAGAGCGGAAATTCTATTGACATGTCCGGTATATGGTTGCAGAAAGCCGCACGGAAGTTGAACTTCTGCAGAGCAAACTCAATTCTTAGAAAACCCCGACATAGTTCTAGCACAGAACAAACAAGTACCCATTAAAGAAGCCAAAGAGGCAGGATTGTTCAGATAACAGTAGGAGAACAGAAAATTGGCAGCCGATCCACGAAGTGAATGCTGATGATAGAGTGAAGCTCCATTGACGAAATGATAAACGATATAAAGAATGTTTATGAAATCCATCTGTCTCTCCGTTCATGGATGAACGGACGCACGCGCGGACGGACAGATGCACGGACGGATCCACGGACTGACGCACGCACGTACAGACGGACGGACATATGCACGGACGGATACACAAATGGGCGGACGCACGCACGGACGCCGGGACGGATGGATGCATGGATGGATTGACGGAATGACGCACGGACGGACGGACGGACAGATGCACAGACGACCGGACAGATGCACGGACGGTCGGACGGACAGATGGACGGACGGAAGCACGCGCGGACGAACGGACGGATGCACGGACAGAGTACGGTCTATTTTAAACCTATATGCGCGCTAGGAACGCTCATATAGGTACGCTATATGTAACACCTGTGTTTCGGTCCGACGGGGAGCTACGACGACGGCGACAACGACATGGTGCGAGCCTAAGGATCTTCACTCCGAAAAAGGGCTCAGTTAAAGCTTAGAATAGCAGAGAGCTGACCTAGTCTGCAAGTATTCATTCCTGGGAGTGCAAGTACGGACACCAGAAAAAAGCCTGAACTTATCTGAACAATCCTACCTATTTGTCTTCTTTATTAGCTGCTGGTATGTATGTATATTATGACGACTCGGTTGTAACGGCGTTTATTTGGCCGCGAACTCGGGAGCGAACAAACCCCACGGATCCGATGATGAAGCGCACACCCAAAAACGATGATTCTCAGCCAAACAGATGACGATCATCGATTGCTGCTCAGATGAGGACGAAGTGCATAATAGATGCCTACACTAATTCCCCCCCACGTGGAAGTGCCCACCCTGGCCGCTGCAAGTCAAGGTGACGAGGAACGTCGCGTGAAGTGCTTCACGCGGGAGACATGAACAACCTCGGTGCTGCGGTAACGGCGGTCGGTTGGCACGACAAGTGGCGTCACGCGATAGCTGGCGGGCGAAGTCTGCTCCAAAACTACGTAGGGGCCGATCAACCGAGGCTGGAACTTGTCGCACAGACCAGATGTGCGAATGGGTGTCAAGAGCAACACCTCGTCACCCGGTCGGAATGACAAAACACAATGAGGTGTCGTAAACGACCTTCCTTTCTTGTTGCGTGGCTTCTGTGTTCATACGAGCACGCTGGCGACACTGGGCAAGCTGGGAAATATATTCTTCGCAAGAAGATGGGGATGAAGTTCCATTGCCGGTGAAAAAAGAAACGCCGAGAAATAAAGTAGGCGAACGTCCGTAAACGAAATAAAACGGCGAGTAGCCGGTTGTGCGCTGAACGGCGGTGTTGTCGGCGAAGGTGAGGAACGGTAGAAGTTTATCCCAGTTTTTGTGGTCTGGTTTAATGTAGACAGCAATCATGTCGGCAAGGGTTCGATGAAATCTCTCGGTCAGACCGTTTGTTTGAGGATGATAGCTTGACGCTGTCTTGTGTGTAGTGCCAGAAGTGCGTAGAACTTCACTAAGCAGTTCGGATAAGAATGCCTTTCCGCGTTCGCTTAGGAGTATGCGAGGAGCACCATGACGCGAAAATATGGCCTGAAGGACGAAGTCAGCAACTTGCGAAGCGGAACCAGTAACCACAGAAGTTGTCTCGGCGTAGCGCGTCAGGTGGCCTACACGGTTACCACCTGACGCGCCCCGTCAGGTGGCCTCTTCCCGTCACTGACGCTGGAAATCCATCGATTTCCAGCGCCAGTGACGGGAAGAGGCCTATAAAGGTCAACACCTACGACCTCGAATGGTGTTGTGGGGCACGAAATTGGCTGTAATTGGCCGGCAGGAGCAGATGTCGCAAGTTTGCGACGCTGGCATGGAGCGCAGGAACGTACGTACCTCGCTACGCTGGTAGAAAGGCCAGGCCAATGAAAGCGGCTTCGAATGCGGTCGTAGGTTGTATGAAAGCCAAGGTGGACAGCAGTCGAATCGTCGTGAAAGGCTTTAAGTACATGATGTCGAAGAGAGCGTGGAAGAACAGGTACCCAGCGTTGACCGTCAGGATGATAAATGTGACGATAAAGTACACCATCCTGCAGCTTAAATTGATAGAGCTGACGACCAAGCCGTGAGTTGGGTGGAGGCGAAGCTGCAGAGAGGTGGTCTATAATGCGCCGAAAGTACGGGTCAGCCAGCTGGCGAGAGCTGAATGGTTGCTCGTCGTCGACGGGCAGCTGGTCCAGTGAGGCGAGCAAGGCAACCGAGCTAGAAGTGACGTCCAAACTGGTGTTGTCTGGAACGGTTGCGGGAGTGTCGAGCGGAGCCGTAGGTAGCGGTCAACGGGAAAGAGCGTCGGCGTCTTGATGCTTTCTGCCACAATTGTAAATAATCTCAAACTGGTACTCTTGCAGGCGTAGAATCCACCAACCCAGGCGCCCAGACAGGTTCTTCAATGTAGAAAGCCAGCATAAGGCGTAGTGGTCCGTTACGATGGTGAATTGACGGCCGTAGAGATAAGGACGTAACTTCTGTACTGACCAAACCACAGCGAGGCACTCCTGCTCAGTGATCGTATTGTCACGTGGTCGTGACGTCGACGAAGGCAGCAGGCGACGTGTCCAAGATGAAACTGTTCATTAGGCCGAACTTGTGGCCGGTAAACGGAAAGTAGGATTACAGCAATACACGCTGGCACTGATAGCGGCGAACAGAGCGTCGGCCGTCGATAATACTGAACATCGTTGGAGCGCGCCGGCTTTTATGCATCACGCGTCGAACATTCTAGCCTTATCACTGGTCATCGCGCACGCTCTGGAATAATCACGAGTGGTCGCGTCTTGCGCGCAATCGTAACAAAACGATCTACAATAATCGCGAAGGTTGTAGAACAATAAGGCACGGTTTGAGTTGAGCATTGCTGACGGTCTTTGTGGGCGAAAACCGAATACAACAAAAGTGACAGTAAGAATAGCGCGTGGCAATGCCCCCCCTCTGAAAAGGCATCGTCCCGATGCTTAAAACAGAACACGGGGGAAAATGCATGCAACAATAAATCATAACAATAAAGAAAGAAAGTAGAATAATTAAGCAATAAGTGCAGTCCTGAAGTTTGCTAACGCGCGTAATACGGCTTGAGGCACACGACATGGACGACTTCAGGTCGCGCACGGCGCCGTTGAGAGTTCGTTATGCCGTCCGGGACGACCTCGTAGTCCAGAGCACCGAGACGTCGAAGCACCTTGTACGGCCCGAAGTATCGCGAAAGAAGTTTTTCACTAAGTCCACGTGGGCGTATCGGCGTCCACACCCAAACGCGGTCGCCGGGCTGGTATTCCACGAAGCGTCGTCGAAGATTGTAGCGGCGGCTGTCAGTCGTCTGCTGATTCTTTATCCGCAGGCGGGCGAGCTGTCGTGCTTCTTCGGCGCGCTGTAGGTAGGCGGTCACGTCGATGTTTTCTTCGTCCGTCACGTTTGGCAACATGGCGTCGAGTGTCTTTGCCGGCTTCCTTCCGTAGACCAACTTGTATGGCGTCATCTGCGTCGTTTCTTGCACGGCCGTGTTGTATGCGAAGGCCACGTACGGAAGGATGGCGTCCCACGTCTTGTGTTCGACGTCGACGTACATGGCCAGCATGTCGGCGATGGTCTTATTTAGACGCTCGGTCAGGCCGTTGGTCTGTGGGTGGTACGCGGTGGTCCGGCGGTGGCTTGTGTGGCTGTATGCCAAGATCGCCTGGGTTAGGTCAACCGTAAACGCCGCACATCTGTCGGTGATGAGAACCTCTGGGGCGCCGTGTCGAAGGACGATGTTCTCAACGAAGAACTTGGCTACCTCGGTGGCACTGCCTTTGGGCAGGGCTTTTGTTTCGGCCTAGCGGGTGAGGTAGTGGGTGGCTACGACGATCCATTTATTTCCGCAAGTCGACGTTGGGAACGGCCCCAGCGGGTCCATCCCGATCTGCTGGAACGGTCGCCGAGGAGGCTCGATCGGCTGAAGGAAGCCTGCTGGTCTTGTTGGCGGTGTCTTCCGTCGCTGACAGTCTCTGCACGTCCTTACGTAGCGAGCGACGTCGGCGGCAAAGCGCGGCCAGTAGTACTTTTCCTGTACTCTGGCGAGCGTGCGGGAAAGTCCGAGGTGTCCAGCCGTCGGGTCGTCGTGTAGAGCCTGCAGGATTTCTGGTCGCAATGCTGAAGGCACGACGAGGAGGTAGTTTGCTCAAAGTGGCGAGAAATTCTTCTTTATGAGAACGCCGTTTCGCAAGAAAAACGACGCGAGTCCTCGCTTCAATGCCTTTGGAGCAATGGCGGTCTTGCCTTCGAGGTATTCCACAAGGCCCTTGAGTTCTGGATCGGCTCGCCGTCGTTCGGCGAAGTTATCGGCACTTAAGGTTCCCAAGAAGTAGTCGTCGTCCTGGTCTTCCTGCGGCGGCGGGTCAACGGGGGCGCGAGACAAGCAGTCGGCGCCAGAGTGTTTTCGTCCGGACTTGTAAACGACGGTAACGTCGAATTCTTGAAGTCTCAGACTCCATCTTGCGAGTCGACCTGAAGGGTCCTTCAGGTTAGCTAGCCAACACAAGGCGTGGTGGTCGCTCACAACTTTGAAGGGCCTGCCGTAGAGGTAGGGGCGAAACTCTGACGTTGCCCAGATGATGGCAAGGCACTCTTTTTCTGTTGTGGAATAGTTGGCTTCTGCCTTGGATAGCGACCGGCTAGCATAACTGATAACCCTTTCCACGCCGGCAGTTCTCTGGACAACAACGGCGCCGAGTCCTACGCTGCTTGCGTCGGTGTGGATTTCCGTGTCGGCGTGTTCACTTCGTCGAAATGCGCAAGTATTGGAGGCGTCTGCAGGCGTCGTTTCAATTCTTAAAATGCTTCAACTTGCGCCGCTCCCCACTTGAATTCCACGTCGTTTTTCGTGAGCTGAGTTAGTGGCTCGGCGATGCGCGAAAATGCCTTGACGAAGCGTCGATAATAGGCGCACAAGCCGAGAAATCGGCATACGGCTTTCTTGTCGGTGGGCGGCGGGAAGGCAGCGATGGCAGCTGTTTTCCGTGGGTCGGGGCGAACTCCAGACTTGCTGATGACGTGACCCAAGAACAGAAGTTCCTCGTATGCGAAGCGGCGCTTTTCTGGCTTCATGGTGGGTCCGGAGGCCTTGATTGCTTGAAGTACAGCCTGAAGGCGCCGGAGATGTTCGTCGAAGTTTGATGAAAACACAACGACGTCGTCCAAGTACACAAGGCAGGTCTGCCACTTCAAGCCGGCCAGTACAGTGTCCATAACACGTTGGAACGTCGCAGGTTCCGAGCAAAGACCGAAGGGCATGACCTTGAACTCGAAGAGGCCGTCTGGTGTGATAAAGGCAGTCTTCTCTCGGTCTCTCTCGTCGACCTCGATTTGCCAATAGGCGATCTTGAGGTCCATCGACGAAAAGTACTGCGCGCTGTGGAGTCGATCCAGGGCGTCGTCTATACGTGTGTGGTGTGCGCGACAACGAGCGGGTGCGCCTGTGTGTGTGTGGCGGCGACAGAGGACGACAAAGACGAGGACGTTGATCCACGCGCAGAAGAGAGAGGCAGGAAAAGAGTCGCGTGCGTGGAAGAACGAGAACGGGCAGACGGTGTTGGGCGTTCGATACAGTAGGGTGACCGCGGGCCCGAGTGCCGACGTTCTCGGACGCGACCACGAGTTGAAGTATCGGGCTTCACGTGGCCGTTGACATCTCCCGCCTCCAACGCTTTGCCTCTTCAAGCCTCCGGGTTGTTCGTCTGCCTTCTCAAGCCGTCGCTGACCTCCTCAAAGCCACCCTGTGTCGCCCGTCAACTCGCCTCGCACAACGCATCCGGCCTTACTGTGGGTGAGCCTCTGCTGGCGTTGACTGACTTCTTGCCGCGACCCTTCAGGGACCGTTATTAGTGTACATTTTCTTTTCCTTTGTGTTTTGCGCGGTTTTCTCGTTGTGTGTGTGTGTGTGTGTTTTCCATGTTTTCTATAAAGTGTGGTTCCTAAACTTACAACCAGCCTCGTCGATTGGTGGGACCGTTTGCGCTCCCAACCATAAGTACCTTGAGAACCACACGTTCTCATTACAACGTGGGAGAGGATACACGTCCTTCTTCGTGATCTTGTTCAGGCGGCGATAATCGACGCAGAAACGCAGGGTTCCGTCCTTCTTCTTCACTAACACCACAGGTGACGCCCAAGGACTGTTGGAAGGCTGGATGATGTCGTCGCGTAGCATTTCGTCGACTTGTTGCTTTACGGCCTCGCGTTCTCGCGTTGAAACTCGGTACGGGCTCTGGCGGAGTGGTCTCGCATTTTCCTCTGTTATGCGGTGTTTCGCGATTGGGGTCTGTCGAATTCTTGACGACGACGAGAAGCAGTCCTTGAATTGCAAGAGCAGACTTTTGAGCTGGTCTTGCTTGTGCTTCGGGAGGCTCGGGTTGACGTTGAAATCTGTGTGGGGATTCCGATTCGTCGAAGCAGGTTAGGTAGCATCCGATAGGGCGAAAGCATTGCTGGTGTCCACGAACTTATCGATGTAGGCGACCGTCGTACCAATGCTAAGGTGCCTATATTCGTGGCTGAAGTTTGTCAGCAGTAGCTTTGCTTTGCCATCACGCAACTCGGCGATGCCTCTTGCGACGCAAATCTGGCGGTTCAGGAGCAGGTGCTGATCACCCTCGATGACGCCTTCGAAGTCTGCGGGTTCTTTGCTGCCGACGGAAATGATGACGCTGGAGAAAGGCGGAACGGTGACCTGCTCTTCTATCAGATTTAAAGCATGCGTCGCTTGCGTCGTGTGGGGCGGGAGTGCGTTTTCTGAGGTTAGGGTTATTGATTCAGACCTCAGGTCGATCACGGCGCCATATTGACTTAGGAAGTCCATCCCAAGTATCACATCCCTGGAGCACTGTTGCAGGATTACAAAGCTCGAAGGGTAAGTCCGATTATTGATAGTGACTCTTGCTGTACAGACTCCAATTGGCGTTATCAGGTGACCTCCAGCTGTCCGGATTTGGGGTCCACTCCAAGCGGTCTTTACTTTCTTCAGCTTGGCGGCGAATGGCCCACTGACGACGGAATAGTCGGCACCAGTGTCGACGAGAGCGGTGACGTTGTGACCGTCGATGAGAACGTCGAGGTCGCTAGTCCGTCGCCTTGCGTTGCGGTTAGCTCGCGGCGTCCGATCACGGCTGCGTCGATTTGTTGCGCTGCTTCCATCATGTTGCGTCGTCAGGTCTAGCTCGGTCCGCGAGGTTTCGTCGGCAGGGCTCTGTCTGCTTCGCGCCGTGTTCAGCAGGTTTCGTCGCGTCGTCGTCGTCGGCGGAGGATCTCCGGTAGTTCGACGTACAGCAACCGCACCTCCATCGGTTGCTGGCCTCACTTTTCCGGGTAAGGGCTCGGAGATCGGCCCCGAGCCGGACTGGTGTACTGCCTGCGATAGAGGTGAGGTGTAGCGGCCTGGCGACGGCGAACGGGAAGGTCGTCGGGGTGTCCACTGCGCTCCTGTGAGGTAGTCGGCGATGTCACGAGGTCGTTCGCCGGGCTGCGGACGCGGCGCGTTTACGGCGAAACCACGCAGTCCCATCTCCCGGTACTGGCAGCGGCGGTACGTGTGCCCGGCTTCACCGCAGTGGTAGCATAGCGGGTGGTGGTCAGGAGCGCGCCAAATGTCGGTCTTCCTCGGAGGGTAGCGCTGACTGGCAGGTGGGCGGTATGGCGCCGGTGGTGGTGGGGGGCGGTGTCTGGCGGCGGTACTGCGGCGGCGCGGTGTCTTGACGTGGGCATGGAGCGGGAGCGTAGCGTCGAGCTGCAGCAGCGTAGCTCATGGCTTGGGGCTGAGGCTGTTGCGGTTCAGGGGCACCCAACGACTCCTGGATTTCCTCTCGAACAATATCTGCGATCGAAGAAACTTGCGGCTGGGATGACGGGAACATGCGGCGAAGCTCCTCGCGCCCTACGGCCCTTATGGTCTCGCGCAGGTCGTCTGAGCAGAGGAATTGAATGTCGGCATAGCCTTGCGTCGAGCGGCGATTGAATTGCCGGGTGCGCATCTCCAGTGTCTGCTCGATTGTGGTTGCCTCTGTCAGGAATTCATGGACGGTCTTGGGTGGGTTCCACATCAGTCCCGCGAAGAGCTCCTGCTTGACCCCTCGCATGAGGAAACGGACCTTCTCCTCGGTCATGTCAGGGTCGGTGTGTCGGAAAAGTCGGGTCATGTCAGGGTCGGTGTGTCGGAAAAGTCGGGTCATCTCCTCGGTGAAGATTGTCACGTTTTCGTTCGGGAGCTGGGCCCGTGTTTCTAGTAAAGCGGCGGCCCTTTCTTTGCGTACGACGCTTGCGAACGCTGCCAGGAAGCTGGTCCGGAAGACGTCCCAGGTTGTCAGGGTAGACTCCCTATTCTCATACCAGGTCCTGGCGCTGTCTTCCAACGCGAAGTACACAAAGCGCAACTTGTCGTTGACGTCGCAGTTGTTCACGGCCACAGTCCTCTCGTACGACTCGAGCCACGTTTCTGGGTCTTCACATGATGATCCCCGAAAGATTGGCGGCTCCCTTGGCGGCTGCATCACGATCGCGGAAGGTGGCGCAGGGGCTGTCATCTTTGCCGCAGTCGTGGTCATGGTCTTGGTCTTGCGAGTCTTGACGGGTAGAGGGCCGTACTCCGGTTGTAGACCTTGCTGCCTACGGCTAACTCGCTGGTCGTGGTTGGTGTCGGCGTCTCCTTCACGACTGGGTCTGGGTTCACGGCTTGACGGGGGCGTCCGGTACATGAACGAAGCAGCACCTCCACCAGATGTCACGTGGTCGTGACGTCGACGAAGGCAGCAGGCGACGTGTCCAAGATGAAACTGTTTATTAGGCCGAACTTGTGGCCGGTAAACGGAAAGTAGGATTACAGCAATACACGCTGGCACTGACAGCGGCGAACAGAGCGTCGGCCGTCGATACAACTGAACATCGTTGGAGCGCGCCGGCTTTTATGCATCACGCGTCGAACATTCTAGCCTTATCACTGGTCATCGCGCACGCTCTGGAATAATCTCGAGTGGTCGCGTCTTGCGCGCAATCGTAACAAAACGATCTACAATAATCGCGAAGGTTGTAGAACAATAAGGCACGGTTTGAGTTGAGCATTGCTGACGGTCTTTGTGGGCGAAAACCGAATACAACAAAAGTGAAAGTAAGAATAGTGCGTGGCAGTATAGTTCTTCTCGGTAGCGGTGAGCACTCGACTAGCGTATGCTCCGTCGGGAGTGGCAAGTGCCGCTTTTTCTTTATCGTCTTCCTGCATGGAAATTTGCCAATACCCCGAACGCAAATTGAGGCTTGAAAAGTATTCCGCGCCTTGTAGGGAATCAAGGGCGTCGTCAATGCGTCGCATGGAGTACACGTCTTTGCAAGTGATCTTGTTAAGTGCCCGGTAATCGACCGAAAAGCGCACGGAGTCATCCTTTTTTCGTATCAAAACGGCAGGCGATGACCAAGGGCTAGCTGATGGACGAATCACCTCTCGTTGGAGCATGTCAGCGACATTTTCCTCTGATTTTTCGCTCGGCAAGAGAAACGCGGTACGGGCGGCGGTGCGCAATAGATGTTCTCTCTGTCTGAATGCGATGCGCTGCAGTGGTAGTCAGGCCCAACGTCGAGGAGCAGGCGTCAAAAAAATCAGCGTGTTTTGTTAACACAGCAAACAGCTGCTGCGCCTGCGTAGAGGTTAAGTCATTGCTGATAAAAGCTGTGAAGGGGGAGGAAGGACCAGGCCCACAAGTAGGAGGGTCACTGGTGGAGACAGGCTTAAGCGGCGCGATGCTTACAGGCTCATCATCGACAAAGCAGGCAACTGCGGTGCCCTGTCGAAGGAGAATTTTCTCCGATGTAGCATTCATGGCAATAACGAGCGCGGAGCCGTTGCGAAAGCGTACCACACCTGACGCAAGAGCTATGCCTTTATTCACGCAGTTCGACAAAGGGGACACAAGACGTCACCGTGTGTCGATGTCCTTAGACGTGAGGGTCACAATTCGCTCTTGATGTGGCGGTAGTTCGAAATCTTCCGGAGCGAACAGGCGAAGTGGCTTGTAGATGTCTTCGGCGAGCATAGAGTCTGTATCAGTGTGGTGCAGAACACGTTCTCCACAACATATTGCGGCCGAAGAAGAAGATAGAAGGTCCCACCCTAGAATTAGCTGGTGAGAGCACCGGGTTAGCACAGTAAACGGGATGTAATGAAGGATGTCATCGATAAAAACACGGGCAGTACAAAGGGCGGCAGGGCGAATGATGTTCCCCTGGGCTGCGACTAGAGTGGGTCCATTATAAGGTGGGGTTATGACTTTCTTGAAGCGTTTACATAAATCATATTTAATCACAGAAAGCGTAGCACCGGTGTCCACCAAAGCATCGACAAGAACTCCTTCCACTATGACGGAAA
Source organism: Rhipicephalus appendiculatus (assembly GCA_030522465.1). NCBI lineage: Eukaryota > Metazoa > Arthropoda > Arachnida > Ixodida > Ixodidae > Rhipicephalus > Rhipicephalus appendiculatus. Next base: position 1,922,574 of record JALIZH010032958.1, read on the forward strand.
CCGTGTTGAACGGGCATGCTGGAGGAATATCAGTCCTACTGTGGAATGCAGTTTCTCCTCCAAAAACTGTATCACTTAATTTTCCGAATGGTTGTCAATGGTAAACGAGGCAGGATGAAGTGGAGAGGAAGAGCGACGAAAGGGCGAAGGCGATCGGCGTCTGGCCGAACGGTAAGTATTCCGCGCTTTAGTCGATGCGGGCGCAGATGGCGACCGCTGCGGAGGAGACGAATGACGCCGGGCGCCATTCTCTCGCGCATGTCGTACACACGACGCTCGTCCTGCAGACGCTTGCTTGCAGCAGAAGCGTGATATATGCCCGCGATATCCACAATAACAGCATGTTGGGCGAGACGAGCGCCAAGGCGGGTAGTAGAGGGCGTTCGGCGCACCGGGATATTTGGTGGCGCAGCAGCAACCGACGCGAACGATGGTAACGGCAACGTAGAGTTTACGTTGCAGGGAGTCGCGGCAGCAACTTGCGCGCGGGCTGGAAGCAGGTGGCTGTGCGTTCGCTGAGCCGGTGAATGCAGTAGCGTACGCATTTGGGCTGGTTGGTTCATGTTTACAGAAGTGAAAAACAGCGATAAAATGACGGGACAATATAGGGCACAGGACCGGTCCTGTGTCCTATCTTGTCCCGTCATTTTATCGCTGTCTTTCACTTCGGTGAATGATGTTAGTTCTCCCCTGATGATGTCTCGCAGGGCCATGCCTGAAGGCTGCGTGAAAGATGAGGAAAGTGGCAAGAAGCCCATTGACTGTAGTTCTTCGCGTAAAATCTCCCTGATCAAGTCACGTAGGTCCCGGTCCGCCGGACGGTGTTCGCTAGTGCCCTATTGCAGGTGAGTCCAGTTCACCGAGGCGTGGCGATGACGTCAGTGACAGTACAGGTATTCTGAAGGGCATTGAAGGCAACGGTCCCTACAGAATGTGGCGCAGTTTGTCTGACTCGGGCATCGACGAATTGACTCGCCAGCATAGCGCAAGGACATCCTTGATGCACGACGTGTACGACTCGCCTGGACGTGGTGTGCGATCGTCGAGGGTCCTCTTCGCGAGAGTGGTTCGAACGGCAGGTGTGCCGAATACTTGGCGAAGCCAGGCTGCTTGAAGCCAGTCGGTCAATTCAATCTCGTGGTTAAAGAACCATGTCTTCGCAACACCCGTGAGATAAAGGGAGAAACGACGGAGCTTGATAGGATCGTCCCACAGATTAGTAGCGCTTACTCGCTCGTAGTTGTCAAGCCAGTCCTCCACATCTTCTACACGGAGGCCGGCGAAGATCGGGGGGTCACGCTGGTGGTTGACAACGTACAGAGGCGAGGCTTGCGGCGCCGGGATGGGAGCGGCGTGGGCGCCGGCCGGCTCGTTCTGCATGTTGGAGGACCGAGGATGCAAGCGGCGGCCCGAACGGAGCTCCAGCGGGTAGACTGGGCGATGAGAGGACCGGGCATCGTAAATCCACCTCCATCACGTATGACGACTCGGTTGTAACGACGTTTATTTGGCCGCGAACTCGGGAGCGAACAAGCACCACGGATGCGATGATGAAGCGCACACCCAAAAACGATGATGATTCTCAGCCAAACAGATGATGATGATCGATTCCTGCCCAGTTGAGAATCATGTCCATAATAGATGCCTACAATATATAGACCATTCCATCGGGCGAGGAGGATCGGACTGGCAACCAGCGCTTTCCTCCTCTCTGGTACGTGCGCGACGGCGCGAAGTGTGCGGGCTTGTGCTTGGATGAGCGGCACTGTCGAACAATTTTTGCATGGTTTAGGTCAACCTGCGGATTTTCTTCTTTTTTATTGCTATTCCAGCCAGCGAAAAGTGAACGGGAAACCACTGTGCCGTTCTTGGTTGTTCTAACGACTACAGAAAAAAAAAGGAAACAGCCTTTGAATAAGTATGCGACACCCATCTTTAAACGCGGAGTGTTAGCGGTTGCGGGCTCGTCAAGGTACAGGGGTGGCCAAAAGTTCCCAGTATTCCCATGTATTGCTATAGCAGCGTGGCCTGGGAACTTTTGACCACCCCTCTACATCGTTTGTGTCACGTTACAAATTCTGTATCGGCAAGTGCCGCCATATATTCGGAATGCCCGGTGTTCCGATGAGTCAAATGACAATCGGACACGGCCAGATTGAGGATTAAGTACTGCCCTGTCCGGTAAAGTGCAAAACATTTAATCACCACTCGAGTAGCCACCTGTGTTATTTTCGCTTCGTTTTAGTATTATATTTTAGTATAATTTGTTTGGTCAAAACAATTAGCCTCGTAGCTCGGCTCAACACGGTGATCGCTGCAGTTGACGTAGCTGTATTAGCACGGACGAGGAATCCCTCACATCGCAGTGGGCTGACCCACATGATGCATTTTAATTGTGCTCCCCACCGGCCTTGTAACACCCAAACGTTCACCTGAAAAGGACGTGGCGAGATCCTTGTCGTAAGGTTACAACTTCCGTAAGACGGCGGGATGTATCGTGTACGATGTGCGATGTGAAAGTGTAATAGTGAAAAAAAAAAAAGACTTCTGCCACTTCGTGTGTAGAATAACTGCCTCAGGAAGACATTTTTTACGTGGTCGAGAACCGTGTCTGACAAGTCGCGCAATGATATACAGCATAGTTAATTATCTTCTAAGCTCAAAACAACAACAACCTTCTTACGCTTGTCTATAGTGTTTCTATAAGTGCCAATTTTTCTGCTTATCTTTGCGAACGACAGCGAGAATTTCGCAAAAACAGCACATCTGGTAGACGAAGTTATTAAAAAGTAAACAAAAATCACCTCCAATGCCGATCATAGGCTCGAGCCCGGGCGCCCTTCGTGCCTCACCGGCAGAAGAAACTCTCTAACCGTCCTCATTTTATCGTCGTTGAAATCCAATCAAATATAAGGACTCTCAAAAGAAAAGAAAAAGAACAAGAAGCGCGCTGGCATGCAAACATTAACAACGCTTTTTATGTACCAGCACCACCCTGTAAGCAGTTCTAATTTCGCCCACACCAGCGTGCAATAAACGAGCGAGTAATAAGCAGTAACTTAAATGTCGAGAATCAAGATAGACAGCAGTTTGTGAGCAACAAACCGATGCCGTCCTCGCCACCAAATCGAGACTGCGCGCTCACGCACGACTGCATGTACGAGCGGTAGTCGGTGCGACAGCATAAAGAAACCGTGAGTGAAAAAACAAGCTTGAAGATTACAGTCCAAGAAAAAAAATTTGTTGTATCCCCAAAGGGTGGCAGCACTTGCTTGCCCTGATAGAACGAGTCGAAATATATGCGCGTTTTCCCAGCGAAAAAGTGCGAAAATATACGAGATCGACGACTCGCGACACGTTCGCGCCATCGTATATAAAAATATTTGACCCCGAACGGATCCAAACTTTTCAGGACGTCTCAGCGCCTTATTTCCTACCTAGCTGCATCATTTGATACGAATTTAAGCGCGCCAGACCGAAAAAAAACCGACTGCAACTGCAACCGCACGGATACGTTGCGTACAAACGCGGAACTCCGCACGTGCCAGTGGGTTGCCCGACCATAGACCGCGCCGCAGACAAAGAAAATTAATGCAGAAAAAAATTTTCCGAAGCATCCGACCAAGGGTTTGAACATGCGACCACTATCTCCACAGCGCGTGGCGTAGAACGGCTCGGTAACAGAGCATCCGTCTTCCAGCCTACTAACGGCGAGCTATTTATATGGAACAGTTTAACACTGGCGGTACGAAAAGTTCGTAGGCGCTTCAGTGTGTCCTCCTTTGCACCAGCGGCATGGAGCGATGGGTGCGCTTTAAGGGTCGTCGCTCCGCTCGATGCGATACGCGCACGCCTCCTACCTCTACCAACTGTAATTTGTCCTACAGGGCGCGGTCGCCCGTGCGCGCGCGTTTATCTCGTAGTTGGGGTGTTTGTATGTCTTGTGTTATCACCACAAAGTTTGCGTTGAAGTTACAGAGAGCACGAAGGTCAATTCGCTCGCTGCAGCGGCCTCGTTTGCGAAAGTAGGACACTCCTACGTTTAAATGCACATATATACCCTATAACGTGGACGGAGGGATGACCGCCGCGTAGCTCAGTTGGTAGAGCATTGGACGCGTTATTCGAAGGTCTCAGGTTCGGTCCCTGCCAGCGGCAAGTTATCTTTTCGTCGACTTTTCTTTCTTCACATTTACATTACAATTCCTGCTAGGAACTTCCCCTATACATTCCTTGGCATCCTTATCTGTTAATACTCATTATTATTTTTTCAGTGAAAACACATAAAGATTACTTTTTTCGAGCCATTGCCTCTGAGAAAGGCGCCTGGCAATTCGCTGTACCTAGTTACTTGCAGAACTTGGATGATCTGTGCTTCGTGTGGCTTTTGCATATCTATCAAAATATTAATCAACCCATAAAATTAGCAAAACACGAACAATATTTCAGAACAAGATCAATATTTTCTTTCTCTTTAACCTCTTTCTTTCTCTTTAACCTATTTATTCCCAATTCGTATCGTTCGGACAAATAGTATTGCTACAGTAGTTGTCCGCATGTCAGTAAAGAATTTCAGGACTAGTAATAGTGATATGATTGATCATCATTGAATCACGCAGATCCAACGTCGTTGAGCACTTCTATGCCGACACAAGCAAGCATGCACTATATATCACGCCAGTCCCCGTATCCTGGGACGAAGATACAGCGTTTCCCAGTGCCCGACAAGTTTGTTCCATGGGAAGCCATGTGGCTGGACTATGACCCTGTCACATATACAAGGCCTCGGTTGCAGTTTCCTGGACCACTTCAAATCTACGTGGACGAGGACATACTGATGTACGTCTCAGCCTTCTAGTTTCAACAGTTAAAAAAAACTAAGGCCTGATTTCTGTAGCCTTCCTTCACTTTACTGAGGAAGCTTCAAAATTGTTTACGGCACCCAGCAACAGTTATACAAGCTTCCTCACTGAGGTGCCCTTCGTTTCACTCAAAAGGCAAACAACAATTTTTGCTAGGCTAATGCTTGAGCACGTCTAAAGAAATCAACATTACGTGCAGCAGCGCTTTATTAATCGAAAAATTAACGCAAATGTAGGAGACAGTTCGCGCCGCCATGATGGCATTCTAGTAATAGCCCTATTTGGCATAGTGCGGCCTGAGAATATAGTCATAACTGCACAAGCTACCCCTAATAAAAAAAAATTCCCCATCTCCCGCTAAAGGGAACCATGTGTGGATGCGAAGCAGCGGGGAGATAATTAGCTTGAGCGGGAGGAACGTCGCCGCACTCATTTCACGGCAGTGGTTTGGGCGCTCATCGCGGCGCCAGGCCCGAGGCATGATGCGAGTTTGGCGTCCGGGCCATGAGGTGTCGCTACCGTCGAAACGATTGCAGCGAACTTGGTATCGGCGGCACTTGAGGTCCCCATTAAGCCTAATAAAGATAAAATAACGTGGCCCCAGTGGTACGCAACAGTAAACAAAAACGTGTTTCTGAGCTAAACTATAACCAGCTACAATTATTCCAAAGTGCAGTTCTGAAGCGAAGTTTTGTGAGCGTGACTGTGCACGTGACGCGGCTACGTTGGGTACCGCCGCCGTCACGCACGCATGCGCAGCGTACCAGCAACGTGCAAGCGCGCGGTATTAGAAACGCGAACTCCATCGCAGCAGCCAGAAGCAGCGATGGCGCACGTTTATTGCTGCGCGACGGGGTGCAACTCGTCGGGAAAAAAGGTGGCGAACACTTCTTCAGCATCCCTGCCGACCACAGGTATTTATGCATTCACTATTTTATATAATTGCCTGAGGAGGCGACCTTCTAATTTGATTGTCGTTGACCGTTATGATTTGAAACGGCTGGATATGAACAACGGATTTCTTTCGATAGCGTTCGCTGCAGCGGCTTTCCTTTTGAGAAATGGTTTTGATAATGAGTTAAAATTAGTGGGTGGGCTGCAGTTTGAGGCCCGACGCGGCGTCACCTCTCAAAAGCGGGGCCGTTCACTAGTTTCTGTTGCTTACGTTGGTGTGTGCGTCCTCGCTGCCTGTCGTTATTTACGAATCTTGATGAAAGCTAACCACCCGAGGTTTGCGTGCCTTCAGGGCCTGTTTGTTACGTGTTGCTTTAACTTATGTGCGCTAGCAACATTGCACTTGTAGTGCTCACTGCAGCTGGCTTTTCTTTTATTTTCGGTGCTTTAATGCTTCCATATACATTACGTTCGTGTAGTTGATGGGTGGCGTTCGCAGCCGACGAATGTATCGCTCGCAAAGTTATCGCGGAGGCACAAATAGCTTAGCTTGGGGCTCTGCCCCCAGAGTCGAATGCGCACCGTGTTGCACAAGCAAGAACCACCACATTCCTCATGTGTGTCTCTTTACATACCGACCGCCTGCTCGGAGTTTTGTCGCCGTAAATGGCCCTCCTCGCTCCTTCCCTTCGGCGCTCCTTTCCGCGCTGCTCGACGGAAGGCCCTGTAACGTGATACCCATCTGCCCTTCGATTGCTCGCTCTCGGGGAGCTTCCGGAAACAGTTTCGCCTATCTCTCTGATATTCCCGCGTGGTGCTTCCAACGGGCGAAGGCGGGGCCAAGGTCGGTTTTGGTTGTTCGTGATAACGCGAACAAAATTTAAAGAAAGATGATTTGCCTCGCTTACCAGCGCACAGCAATGACTGCGCCTGAGCACCACGTTTTCAGGAAACTCAGATTATGGGCTGAAGCCACGATCAGCATATCACATATAAAAGAAAGGTGTATACTGTGCAAGTGATGTATCCGTTAAACTGTTTTAATATATATATAATATTTGCCAAGGCTGATGAGTGGATGTGTTAAGTTCTGCGCATGTTACAATTGTCTATATATTGCTACGTGTGGCTGCGAATAAACAAGTTAAAGTGAAAGTTTACTGCCCACGCTGTTGTTCTTTTCACTGCCCTCTTTTTTTTTTTGTTAGTGGTGCTGAAAACACAGAGTAGTATTTCTCAGGCAGTCGCTCCACAAATCTGTTGTTCAGTATTCACACGTGCAATGCAAAGCGAGTTTAGCAAATTACCTGCTTGCAAGCCTCTTATAGTGTATTTATTCATTTTTCAATAGCTCCTTGGCCTAGCACACCCACAGAAGTGCCCACACCAGCGTCACGGGTCTCACCAAGTTCAAAAGAAACAAAGAAAAAAAAAGAGAAATTACACATGCTGCATCTATAAAGTATGAACCAGTACTAGTGTTTTCCTTATATAGACACCTGCCTAGTACTAAGCCTGTGTAATATATAATGTGGACGAAACCGTGCATATGGTATGAGACCTGTCACCATGATTTTGTTCACACAGTAAATTATTTTTCAAAAATAAGGTGGGTGCATTTGGCCGTACAACGTCTGTACTGGACTTGGTTCTCTTTGAATTGGTGGGGCATGTGTAGCTCAGCCGGATAGGCCTGCAGACTGTGGTGCACTTGGGGTGCATTCATGTGACTGCGGCTTATGTACCCTGAATGACTTTTTGTAAGATGTGAATTATACAAAATGCTCTACTTTATAAATGTCGTTGTTCAGAATTTCAAGAAATCTTGTAGGTTCATTTTTGTAATAATTTCTAACTGTCATATTTCTTTGGTGATGCACATTCCTGAGATGCTACAATGCTTGGAATTTTAGGAATGAATTATGATTCCAGTCACAGGATGTACGGTCGAGCGCGATTTGAAGGTTATCGTGTGAACGTCGACAAAGAACTCATACACCGCCACGGCCTAGAATCCTCTTTTGAAAAAAGGGGGGTATCAAGCAAGCTTCCCTCACTCTTTCCTTGAGCTGCAGTCACTCCTATTCAAGGAAGGCGCATTCATATTCTTTTTTTTCCTTCAGGGAACACACAGTAAGGGTATCGCGCTCAGAGTACCTTTTCGGCATCACCAGGGACTGGATGCTCCAAAACTGCAGTTTAGTTCTCATCCGTGAAGGTAAGAGCCAGCCAAATCAATGCTTGATCGCAACGAATGGAAAGCTTAAAACAGCGAGAAAAGATGACGAGTTCAACGTCAGGATGGCTGTTGTTGCATGGAACAGTACACGAGGGAGAGAGCAATGAAGTCTGGATTTTCAGTGTTCCGAAACAGGCCGCCAAGGTTCTTGGACGCTGTGCTGGTCGACGCTCTCGCGATAAGCTTGATATCGTGCTCGACTGTACACCACTACAAATGTAAATGGAAAATAGCATGGCACTGCATGATGGTGAATTAGTCGCGCTGTGATTGCGCCCTCTTAGCTTACTTGTGCGATATTTTTTTTTCTTGCTATGATACTGATGAAAGCTTATTTCTTTGAATTTTTTTTTCCAGCTGAGCATGGTCCAAGGTGTCTCCGCTATTTCAAGCAGGGCAGCAGCGCTGAGCAGGCCCAAGGAACGCTGAAAAGTGGGCAGAGGAAACGCAGTTCTGTGGACACCCCTCGTACAAAAATAAAGCTGAAACCATTTCACGCATGGAGTGAAAAGTACCGTGAGGCATTGGGTCGGATAAAGAAACTGCATGAGGCGAGGCGAATAACGCAGTGAGAGGCCTTAAACAAGCTTGAGCTGGATTTCCCAGAAGATCTTTTTTAACTGCTTAAAGCACAAATCAGGCTTATTACATTTACAAAATACAAAAAACATCGGTCAACAAAAAGGAAACAATTCTCTCTAAGTTTAATTCTCCGAAGTCCTATCGCTTCTGAAAAAAAATGCTTCACTTGCCACATGTGTGAACACTCAAGCGCTGGCTGGCAGACATCCCAATGACACCTGGTATCATTTCAGATGTCATGGATGCAATAGAATCAATCGTAAAAGGTTGGCTATTGCAAGCCAAAGCATGCTGTGTTTTATTCAATGAAATAGCTTTGAAGAGGAACTTGCTGTGTGATCGATCAAAAACTATTGCGAAAAAATGTAACATTGATCAGCCCTTCAACACACCAACTTAACGTCCAAATGTAAGATTGGCAAAGAAGCTCAAAGAGCAAGATATCTGTCGGATGCCTTTGATGACATGAGAGTGAAGTGTGCCACAGACGTATTCAGTGGATCTGTCTCTGTGACACTCCTCACTATCATGGCCATTCAGGAGCTTCCTGTTCATGCTGAACTTACAGTTCGGTTCACAGAAAGAATGCATAAACGTTTTGACAGCCTGAACAATCAGACTCTGAAAAAACAGGACGACAAGTTGCGTTATGCGTTCACTAAAGGGTTGGAACAGCGTGCCTTCCTTGAGTCGTGCATCAGTTGGGTTGCCCAATATAATCTGCTGTGCAAAGCTACACTGGCACTTCACATTCGTGAACAGAAACCCACAGGAAACAAAGTCAAGGCACAGTGCTCCGGCCAAAAAGACCGTAAATTAGCAGGTTAAATTTATCCTGTGCCTTTCAAGAACATGATTATGTAGAAGTGGATTTTTTGTGCAGCCTTCTGCACACATTGCCTACATTGACATATGTTGCACTGCTTCTTTTTTGTGTATACATGCACTACTTGTTATGTCTACATGTTTGTTTATGTACGTATATATTTTTCTATATGTATTGATAAATAAGTTATGGTTACATACATAATGCACCCACTACTTTTGCATTGAGAAGTTTGCCCGATGAACTTTGCACTTTCTGGAAACCTTGAGTGCCCTAAAGTGTGAGTATTGTTATGACCAGAGGTTCATGATTGCTTTAGTATTGGAAAATGCTGACATTTTCGAAAAGGTGATGGAAAACCCCAGTCGTTCTGCCTTCTATGTCGACTTGACATGGATAAAAAAAGCAATCACACAGTCACACATGCACCCTCTCAAGAAATGTCCAAATTCAATTATGATGACTGGCCTTACATTGAACCAGTCTATGAGCAGTAACAGTGCGATTAATTTAAAATCAATGTTAGGAAAAAAAAGAAGGTTGAATAATAACAATAATTGTTAGGTTTTTACGGCCCAAAATCGCATGATTATGAAAGACACTGCAGTGGAAGGCTAAAAAAAATTTTGAGCTTCTGAAATTCTTTAACACGCACCTAAATCTAACCGCATGGGCCTCAAGCATTCTGCCTCCATCTAAATGCGGCCGCGGCGACTTGGATACAAAACCTTGAACCTTCAGTTCGTCAGTCAAGCACCATAACCACTAGACCACCGCGGCAAGCGATGAAGGTTGAAACATGCATGTATTTAAGGGCCCACGAAACCCAAAAAGTTTTTCAGCACGACACAAAGGTTTTTATGTTATTTTTTATTTGCAAACCTCTGGTCATGATAATTGTGCCATGTTGTGCTCCTGGGAAAAAATAATGGTGTCTGCAATGCACAGGCGTAACATACACTAGATTAAGTGCTCGGCTCTGCAGTGATTCGAAAGGGGTGTGTGCGGGAGCTGCGAATCGGTTGATATGCAAGTTAGAGCGAAATAGACGCAGGCTTCGATACTTCCTCAAACTATGCAATCTACTGTTTGTTTAGCATGCATGTGTTACTAGATTTTCAACTGAATATTGCAAACTGTGGCATTCCACTTCCCGAAGCAACGAATGACGAGAGATGCAGTTCTAGTGGTTGGCACATTATGATTAAACTATGCAGCGTTCCACAAAATCTCCAGACATTGTAGTCGATCCAACATGATACTTGGTAAAAAAATAACAGTGAAGTAGCACTTCAATTTTGTGCTTTATCCTGCTTATTTTTCGCATAAGCTGTTGATATTCGCACATATTTTGAGTTACCAGCAGTGTTTTGCACCATTGAAAACTTAAATAATCATTCCCGTTGTGCACCAGTTACAGCCCCAACGTTTCCTCAAATTTTCAAAAGTCACCTCTGCAACTGAGTCTTGACCACACTTTGTAGCGTTTTTCTTTCTTCATTACTAAAAAATTAAGGCATCACACACATCCTGTTCAAATCACATGAGCCTGCCTGTTACACATTCACCTGGAGGAAAACATGGGCAAGGATAGCCGAGGCAAATGGTTTATTTGTCTCAGTGCCTTTACAATATAATACACCGTAGCACTGCAGCACATAATGCCACTAATCTACTTATGCACCATGGATTCGTTTACAAGAGCCAAAGGCTGGGACTCTCGGTTGGCACCCTCTGTGTACACAGTTATGTATTTCAATGCTGCTCAAAAGGTAATGACGCAACACAGGGCAAAGAAAATGAAGAGGTACATAATTCCTGTACCTGTTTTCTTCGGCTTGTGGTGCGTCATTACCTTTTGCACAGTATGAACTGACCATTTCAACATTTTTTTATTATGCATGGGAAATGTTCCGCTTCATGCTCTTACTCTGTACAAATCGTACGAGTGTGCACATATTTACACTGATGTGGCGTTCCTTTATGCGCTTACCCTACTTATGTGAGTGTATTATGCGTTTTGGTATCCTATTTATATTGTACGCGTGCTCGATGTGCGCATTCCTATATTCAGGTATTACCACATCAGTATTTTGAAGTTTTCATTTTTGTCGAGTGGTTACCACTGATATTATAGCCCTACTATTGCCTAAGCGTGTAACTATTGACGTTTCCTTCAATAAAATGTCACGTGAAGAAAATTATTTGCGCTTTTTGCTTCTCGAGCGAGCGCCGAAAGCGGCTGCTGAGCAGCTGCGACGGCGCCGCTCGCCACCACTCGTTACGCTTATCACTGCGGCTACAACGAAGCAGAAAAACAAATATACACATTACGTACGTACATTGACAATAACGTGGGCGGACAGTGCAGCAGCAATTAGTACGCAAAACGCCTGAACCGACGTCGCGGCCACGGGGCCGGCGGCAAGCGAGCAAGCACGGGAGCGGCAATATTGGATTTTTCTTTTTGGATTGGCTCGCCTCATGTTGATTTTAGCAATCCAGTCAAGTGCCGCCGCTCCCAGGCACCGCCACCATCGCCGGAAACGGAAAAATCGGCCCCATTGGCCCTATGGGTATGTCACTCCACTGGCGGCGCTGCACAGGAGAAGAATGAGGCGCCCGCGCTCCGTCATTTTTATACCACGGAACTAACATGGCGCCCCCCAGCGGAGTAGGCAGCTGTCACACCACCTGTCGTGCGCGCCGCTCCGTAGAGGATTCCTAGAGGAAAAGACGGGGGGGGGGGGGGGGGGACCGTAGGATAGGAGATTGAGGGGCAGGGGACGTGCATGCGCTGTGGAGGTGTGGGACGCGGGAGCCGCTCCGTAGAGTAGAGGATTCCTAGAGGAGAGGGGGGGGGGGAGAGGACGCGCATGTGCTGTGGGGATGTGGGACGCGGGCGCCGCTTCGTAGAGTAGATGATTCCTAGAGTAGAGAAAGGGGGGTGAGCGTAGGAGAGGATAGGGGGGAGGGGACGCGCATGCGCTGTGGGGGGGGGTGTGGCACGCGGGGGGCCGCTCCGTAGAGTAGAGGATTCCTAGTGGAGAGAAAGGGGTTGAGCGTAGGATAGGAGAGATAGAGAGAGAGGGAGGGGATGCTAATGCGCTGTGGTGGTGTGAGACGCGGGAAGGAGGGACGGACTAACCCCCCTCCAAACACATGCAAGCAAGATCAAGGAATGGGGTCAACATAGGCGTGCGCAGGGTTTTCCTTCAGGGGGGGGCAGGGAGGGGCGAAGGTTCATCGCAGCGCCCCCCCCTTCCTATTAAGTCAATGTATGGGGCAGAATTTGCGCCCCCCCTCTCTCAGGTGACTAGAGGGGGCGGCCGCCCCCTCTGCCCCCCCCTCGTGCGCACGCTATGGGGGGTCAACCTGGGCGACAGACACCACCTGCCCAGCCATTGCTAAGCAGCCTCTCCGTGCTCTCGGCCATGACTCTGATGACTGTGGTAGTGGTTGACGGCCTTCATATTACTACAGTTATCTGGTTCGCATAATGGGTGCTTCTCTACTTCATGAAAGTGGCCGGACGCGGGACACGGGACGCTGGAGGGACGGACATAGCCCCGAGCATACGATGCTTCGCATCTAAAAAATTCCCCATCTCCCGCTAAAGGGAACCATGTGTAGATGCGAAGCAGCGGGGAGATAATTAGCTTGAGCGGGAGGAACGTCGCAGCTCTCATTTCGCGGTAGCGGTCCGGGCGCTCATCGCGGCGCTGCACAGGAGAGATTGAGGCGCGCGCGCTCCGTCATTTTCATACCGCGGAACTACCGTGGCGCCCCCCAGCGGGGTATGCGGCTGTCACACCACCTGTCGTGCCCGCTGCTGCGTAGAGGAATCCTACAGGAAAGGACGGGGGGGGATCGTAGGAGAGGAGAGAGAGGGGGGAGGGGACGTGCATGCGCTGTGGGGGGTGTGGGACGCGGGAGTAGCTCCGTAGAGTAGAGGATTCCTAGAGGAGAGAGGAGGAGAGGACGCACATGCGCTGTGGGGATGGACCCCGGAGCCGCTCCGTAGAGTAGAGGATTCCTAGAGGAGAGAGGACGCGGATGCGCTGCGGGGATGTGGGACGCGGACGCCGCTCCGTAGATGATTCCTAGAGTAGAGGAAGGGGGGTGAGCGTAGGAGAGCATAGGGGAAGGGATGCGCTGTAGGACGCGGGGGGCCGCTCCGTAGGGTAGAAGATTCCTATAGGAGAGAAAGGGGGGTGAGCGTAGGAGAGAGAGCGGGAGGAGGGACGGACTAAACGGAGGGACGGACTAAACCCCCTCCAAACACATGCAAGCAAGATTAAGGAATGGGGTGAACCTGGGCGACAGACACCACCTGCCTAGCCATTGCTAAGCAGCCTCTCTGTGCTCTCGGCCATGACTCAAGGAATGCGGTCAACCTGGGCGACAGACACCACCTGGCTAGCCATTGCTAAGCAGCCTCTCTGTGCTCTCGGCCATGACTCAAGGAATGGGGTCAACCTGGGCGACAGACACCACTTGCCTAGCCATTGCTAAGCAGCCTCTCTGTGCTCTCAGCCATGACTCTGGTGACTGTAGTAGTGGTTGACGACCTTCATATTACTACAGTGTTCTGGTTCGCATAATGGATGCTTCCCTACTTCATGAAAGTGGCCGGACGCGGGACGCGGGACGGGGGGACGCGGGAGGAACGGACAGAGCCCCGAGCATAAGATGCTTCGCATCTAAAAAAATTGGCCGCGTATCTGCGTGCTTCGCTGCAAATGTCATCGAAAGACGATAGTCTTCTGCCGGTCGTACTATATGAGTCCTGGTCTCATCCACGGCCACCTGTGATGCTGTTCTCGACTATTTCCGTCATGGCATGACCAAGCGTCTTCTCACCGCAAGCGCGGTGTTTTTGGCACCGTGTAAAAAGCTGAGAAGTCGCGCAGAGCGACCACGAAAAGAGATTCTCTTGTTTGCAGCGACGAGGGCAGACTGCGCCAGCTATCGTGCGTCGGATGAAACACGCGGCACTTCGCGCGACCTCGGAGATAGACGACGGCTCTTCGTTTTTGCGAGGCAGCTCGCATTTTCAGCGCAGCCTAAGAAACACTAGGGTCTTTAGAATTAAGTATATATGTATTTTCTATAAAAGAACACACCACTTAATACTTCCGTATTGTTGTTGCGCCTCAGATATGCGTAATATTTGCTTTTTGATCGACAATGTTCACAAGTATGCACGAAAACGACTGTTCAAGATGGCTGGGCGTTCAGAAAGTGGTTAAACTTTGGCCGAGTAGCTGAATCGTGTGACGTGCCGACAAACAGAGAAACAGACCAAAATTTCTCCATTTAAGTATCCCAAGAAAGACTATCGTCTTTAAAATCACAGCATATCCACGAAGTGAATGATGATGAGTGGGCGAAGCTGCCGGGGATCATTCAGGTAACGCCGGAGTGGAGCGAGCGCCGCAGAGCCATCTAGTGGGCGCCATGCAAATGATGGATGGATGGATGGATGCTATGAGCGTCCCCTTTACAACGGGGCGGTGACATGTCTGCCACCAGGCTCGAAAAAAAACTTTCTTTTTGTGTTGGCCTAATGCCTTATCTAAAATGATTAAATCTATGTTATAATAGCAAAGAAAAATATAAATTCACGGTCCATCTCTCTGCCTCTTAAGGCAGAATGACCTTATTTTTCCCATTCTTCATTTTTGTCCTTTATCTCTACTTTTCTGCCACCAATACTCTAACCGTCTCTTATTTCTATCGCGGACGTGTTCAGCTTTCCGTTGTTGTCCCTAAAACCCAAGGCTTCATGTAGACTCGTGCCCACACGTATATCTGGGTGGATATCGCCACATTCAATCAGTACATGTTCCATCGTTTCCTTAGTTCCCCCCACAGCATGTACATTGTTCTTCTTCGTTACAGAATCTCGCTTTATAGCTACGCGTTCTAAGGCAACCCGACCTTGCTTCAAACAGTAAAGCGCTTCCCCTTGAATTACCATAAAACCTCTCCCTCCTTATTTCGTTTTTTCCCTTTCGGTAGTCACTGAGAGCCGGCTTCTTTTCCATCGCTGTCATCCAATAAGTCCTCTCCGCCTCTCGGACTTTTCGCTTAATGCTCCTTGTTGCCATGTCACCCACACTGCTAGCCGTATATTTACTGGTGAGCCTCCTAGTTCTTTTTCTCCACTGCGTGTCGACGCTTTTTCTATACAAATACCTGAAAACCTTCCCTGCCCATCTACTCTCCTTCATTTTCCTCAGCCTCTCTTCAAATCTAATTTTGCTCTGAGCTTCCCTCACTTCAAAACCTGTCCATCCCATATCACCCTTTACAGCCTCATTTGTCGTCTTCCCGTGAGCGCCCAACGCGAGGCGTCCCACAGTCCTTTGATTTACATCCATTCTTGATTGCACCTCTGACTTCATGCACACCACTGAGTTCCCAAATGTAAGCCCCGGAACCATCACACCCTTCCACAGCCCTCGAAGCACCTCGTACCTATTGTATCCCCATAACGCTCTGTGCTTCATGATTGCAGCATTCCTCTTTCCCTTTGTTACCGATGCTTTCTCTTGTACCTCCATATATCTATCCCCCCTCATTTACCCACACTCCGAGGTACTTGTACTCGCTTACCCTCGGTATTTCTTGGCCCTGTATTAAGACCGCATGGTCTTCGTTATCATTGAACACCATCAATCCACATTTTGTTGCACTAAAACCTAGTCCTAGAGCCTCGCCATCCCTTCCGCATATATCTGCCAGCCGCTGTATATCATCTTGACTGTCCGCAAATAACACAATATCGTCAGCATAAAATAGACCTGGAAGCTTCCGCTCAACCATCACGCCTGCCTGTTTGTGTGACAGATTAAATCCAATGTTGCTACCTTGTAGCGCATTTTCCATCCTCACCATGTACAGCATGAATAACAGCGGGGACAAAGGACATCCCTGTCTCAGCCCCTTGCTAATGTCAACGCTGTCCTTGCTGCTTATTCCTTCCCATTCTACACAAACTGTATTTTCTCGGTATATTTCCCTCAAAAGCTGTATACAGTCGTCACCTATGCCCACTTCCTTCAATATATCCCACAAAATTTCCTGATTAACGTTGTCATATGCCCCAAGCTACGTATAAGGGCCTGTTTTCTATTTTTGATATTTCTATACACTGTGTAAGAACAAACAGGTTATCGTCTAACCGCCTGTCGATTCGGAATCCATTCTGGAGTTCTCCCAAAATATTATTTTGCTCTACCCACGTTTCTCTTTTTAATTTTACTGCCTGTATCGCCAACCGGTATAGTACCGATGTAATGGTTAGCGGTCTATACGAGCGAATGTTATCCTTTCTCCCCTGCCTTTATAGATTAAGTTCATTCTACTTTTTCGCCAACTGTCTGGTATTTCCCTCTCCTGTAAGCACTTTTCTACGGCTTTCAGCAGTGCTTCTTTAGTGCTATGTCCTAGTTCGTTAATGAGGCTGACGGGAACCCCATCTAAGCCCGGAGTAGTGCGCTTAGGAATTTTTCCTTCGGCCTTCTTCCAATTGAAATTCTCAAGTACTACATCTTCCTCGGTTGTGCTCTTCTGCATACTTTTACTCACCGGGGGAATCCGCTGGGCGACCTTTTTTAAACGAATCGGCTGTTACCTTTCGGATGTAACCTAGCGCTTCATACCCTTCCAATTGATTTCCTCCTTCATCTACCATATGTTGTTGCATTGTGACAGACTTTCTACCTAGCGCTTTTAGGTGGCTCCAAAATATCCTAGGTGCGGCCTTCTTCTTTTCGCGAATCTCTGTCATCCAGCGTTCACTTTCGCCTTTAATTTTCGCCTCAACTAATTTCTGCACAATGGATTTTCGCTCTAAATATATTTCCCATACTTGGTTGACTTCATCCTGTGGCCGCTTCTCCTTTTTTGCCTGTCTGTGCTGCCGTGATGCCTCACGTCGCTTCTCGATCGCATCCCGGATTTCTTTGTTCCACCAACTTTTTGGCTTTCTCTTTCCTTTCCAAGAAATAGTTTTCTTCTCTTTTTCTATTTCTTTCGTGATTAAATGTAGCAGCTCATTATACTTCCAGTCTTTGCCTGGCAGTTTGTCTACTTCTTCCTCGACTTTTGCGGCTATATTTATTATTTGTTTCTCATTTAAATACGAGCTGCCAATGCTTGATTCTAGGTTCTTATTTTCAGTTTTATATCCCATTTGTAATGTTATGCGTTTATGATCACTACCCAAGCTGTTAATGCCTTCCTCGTCTATTCTCATCTCTCTAAGTTTGTCATAGATTCCTTCTGTCATGAGACAATAATCAATGCTCGATTGCCTGTTTCCGACTTCCCACGTGATCTGTCCCTCACACTTAGGCCCTGCGTTAACTATTTCAAGACTATGTTGCTCGCAGAGATCTAGCAATAACTTGCCATTGGAGTCTGAATATCCGTCAAGGTCATGTATGTGAGCATTCATGTCCCCTAGAAGGATTATTTCGGCATCATGACCAAATTCTTTAATATCGGTGCTTATGCATTTCACTATCTCCAGATTCTTTTCTCTGCAGTTATTCCCCGTCCACAAGTAAGCTACACCTAGCCACGTTTTCTTTCCACCTACTGTGCCCGAAACCCATAGGTGCTCTGAACACGTTTGCTTCACTCTGTCCCATTTTGCTCTGCTATGAATTAGCATTCCAACGCCCCCCACCTCTCCTTTCTGATATGATCCTGTTGCATCCTTCCCAAATATAATTGTCAATATGTCGTGGCTCTTCCAAGTCTCTAAGGTGTGTTTCTGTAACCGCATAAACACCTATCTGTCCCTTGTTTAACTGTCCCTCAATCTCTAACCATTTTGCCTTTTTTTCTGCCACCCTGCATGTTAATGTAACCAATTGCGACACGCGCCTTCTCCCTTCTTTTACCTTTTCTCTGGTTTTTCGCTATACTACCTGTCACAGAGTCCCCCCTGGTTGTTGTCCTCATTACACGCTACCCTGGACACCGAAGGGCCCGCGTGCCCCCCCCAAAAAAAGCTACTGCGCGTCCTGCAAGTCGCCAACCCACCTCATGACCAAGCCTCCTATTGAAGTGTATTCCGTCTCTTCGAAAACCACCACCCCCCCTGTGCACCTCTCTGTTTATTTCCACTACCTCGATGCCTTTCTCTCGACTCATCCGCCATATCTCTTTGTTTGCGTCGACAACCGCTCTTTGCAGGTTGCCGTCAGGCACCGGTACCTCCGGTATTGTGCATACCACTATCTGCACCTGAGGGGAAATGGCGCGCATGTCATCGACCCCTTTCGCCAATGTGGTCGCTAGTTGAGCTGATTCTTCATTCAAGACGTCGTTTAGACCTCCCGCAATTACCACGAGGTTACGTCCATTAGCTTTAGCTGCGAGTTTTGCGCTAGCTTGTCTCATCACTGATCCCAGCCTATGTCCCGGGAACGACCCTATTAAAACTCGTTTGTCGCCTCTGACCCTTTTCTTGACTGTTTCTGCGCATCTAGCTAAATTCGAGTCCCCGGCCATTATCACGTGCTCCGACTTTTCTGCTGGACTGTCCCGCACCTGGCCACTGCCTCGGTCACCAGCTCGCGCAACCGCCGCTGTTTTGCTCCCTCCCGTTCCCAAAACCACCTCGCGGAAACTGGGTCCTGTGACCCCTGCACCTGTCTTCCCCAAACTGTTTCCCCCTTCGCGTCTCCCACTATGGGGTTGATGCCCTCCTGTTCCCGCCGTCGCTTGCTTCCTTGTCCACCATGACTGCCTTCGCTAACCCTTCCTCAGCTGACTTTAGCCTTTTTCCCATAGCCATCGTTTTTTCTCGCTCTGTCGCCAACGCATTCTCCAGCTCGGCGATTCTTACCATGAGCTTATTCTGGGCAGCCATCATTATTTCCATTTTCGCCTCTAATTCACATTGCTTACACTTGGCGTCAGCTGGTTCTGTCTTGTCATCCGCACAAACCTCTATTTTCCATCCCATTCCGCACCCTGAACACTTTACGGTCTTTTTGACCATGGCTAGATCGTTCACACTTCGGATTACATACACTCAAAGCCAAAAGGTACCACAAAACTCCGCCAGTATGCTTCAAAGCACTTGTGTACCCTTCAGCCACGTGGTGGCCGAAAAAAAGAAAAAAAAAGCCAGGCGACTGTCACACAAGAAACAGTACAAAGTTGTAACCCCAATTAAGCTTCAATCTAGTGGCTTATGTACTCATATAACTAATAAAAGCAAACTCGAATCACGCAGAAAAGACTTATCGGTCGCTGTCATTCCGGAGCCCACGAAAAACACGTCCGTCCTCTAGCGCTCCAACCGGCGAAATGACAGCACAGCTGCACCTCTAGCGGGAGCGGCGAGTACTAGCGTGGCTACACCGGAGGGCGTGATGGACAAGCCTCGACCTTAAGGAGCTTCGTCCCTAAAATATCACTGCAGTGAATCAGGAGATTGTTCCAAATGCTACTGCTGAATTTATGTTTGATTCACAGGAAAAGCAACTTCTTGGCGTCACCCTTCACGACGCGGGTAGTCGAAAGGTTTCGTTTTGGCGAGGCTCTGCTCTGGTGGCGTAGTCGCATCCGAAGAATTA
The DNA here is from genome assembly GCA_030522465.1 of Rhipicephalus appendiculatus. Lineage (NCBI taxonomy): Eukaryota > Metazoa > Arthropoda > Arachnida > Ixodida > Ixodidae > Rhipicephalus > Rhipicephalus appendiculatus. Next base: position 1,942,581 of record JALIZH010032958.1, read on the forward strand.
TGCCATTATCGCTTATTTCTGCGTGAGCTTTGCTGGGTCGTGGAATCTGCTGTAACTGCAATTTAGAAGAGTCTGGTGTTGGGCCACAGCTTGGAAACGAGGAACGCAGCCTTCCAAAAACACATGCACAAGAAGAGAATACAACCGTACACGCTGGGGACTAACAACAGTTTAACGAAAAAACATCTCCTCGAAAAGGAAACCCAAAACGCGCCCTACATGATATCTTAGGTGGGGGGGGGGGGGGGGGGAGGAGAGTGGTGAGCATGTGACAATCGACGAGGCACAACCAAAACGCTCATGTGCTTTAAAAACCTCGCAGGTAAGAACGCAGCGTGTGGCACCTTCTAATTACGTTTGTCTGAAAACGTCACCTCTTTTCGTGATAGCGAAATGGAAGGTGCGCTTACACGACGAGCCTGTCCGTGTTTTTGCATTTGATATGCTGAATTATTTCCCTCTGCCATTTTGTGGACCCCTTCCCAATTATTTCAGTATCGTTAAAGATGGCTAACCTTGGATGGGGATCCACGTAGCGTCGATGTCGTGGCCGCTCTGTTTGGCCTCGTTCAGCCTTCGTTTCGAGCGAAGAGCGAGCGGTCGCGTCGCAGCCACGTCATTGAACTGCAACCAAAGGCGTTTCGGGAACTCTCCGTCGTCTACTGCTCTCTCGCACAACTTGATAATGCCCACCGCCCCATTGACATGTCCGTCGATGACATCGATGTTGGTGATCACGTACGGCTTGTTGAGGATGATGAGAATTTCTTTTGGAAGGTTGGCAGATTCGGTGTGCGAGATTCTCTCAACCTTGTCTTTCGCCTTCTGCAGAGCGTCTCGCCTTGTGCAACCCAGGAACGTGTCTTGAGCTCGCAGGCAAACGATTTTTTCTCCTCCTTGCTGGGTGGCAACGAAAGTGTTGAACTTGTTCATCTCGTCGTTGGAGTAGAAGATTCTTATCGCTGAGGGTGCACAGGCTTCTTCAGAAGTGAAAAACCTGCTCTCCATTAGCCGTACCTCTTCCTCCGTGAGCGGTCTTCCGTCTCCCTCTCTCCCAGAAGTCGAGGGCACTGCACTGAGCCAAATCCTCATACCCCTCCGTAGCTCCTCTCATAGTGCACAGTTTTCGAACTGCGGACGACCTGCGCCCATCACAGAGTCCAGGCAACCTGGGCTGCCATGACTGACCAGTAGCGATAGTCGCCGATGTTACCTACCGGCTTCGTCGTGTAACGTTGCACGCTCGACAACGAAGCCGGATGCTGATTTGGGGGGCTGCGCGACTATTTTTGCGCACTGGAACATGTCGCACATTAGGCAGTGGTGCTAATGGTAGTTGGGGTGTTGGTGGTGTTTAGTGGGTACCTTGCGTGTGCGGCTGGCTACGACCCAACGGCAAGCAAGCCTCGACCTTAAGGGGCTTTGTCCCTCAGAGATCTGCTCGTTCTCTCACTGCATTTCCGTGCAGATGAATACGAAAGCAACCGTAAGTACAGTCGATCGCGATTTGAAGGTTTCGCGCGAGCATCGACTAAGAGCTACAACAGCGCCACGTCCAAGAATACTCTTTCGAGGAAAGGATGGCATCACCCAAGCTTCACTCACTCTTCTTGCTGTTGCTGAAGCTGCGGTCACTCCCGTCTGAGGAAGCGGTATAAATAAAACAGTACCAAACGCCAGTTTTAACACATCTTTCCCAGCAATATTGTAATCGTCCGCGGAAATAAGAGCCCACGAAGAATACACTTGATCGCAACGAATGGAAGGCTCCAAATAGAGAGAAAAGGTGTATAGTTCGTCGTAGGGGCGATTGTTGTAGGGTGGAACAGCCAAGGAGGGAGAGAAGAGTGTGCAATCTTGATTTTCAGTGTTCCGAATTGTGCCGCTAGGAGACGTTAGGCAGGCCGACGCTCACACAATAACCTTCATATCGCGCGCGACTGTACGCGTAATGCCGTGCAGTGTGCGCTCCACAGCACTTCTTTCCTGCAGGGCTGTTCCGTCGGTCTTGTCAGCATGCTACATGGCCACGTCAGGGAAATGTAAGAATCAAGAGTCCGTTTGATGATTTTAAAAATTAGAACTGCATTAATAAGATTGGTTGGATATCATTCGCGTGGCTGCGTTCGTAACTGTTTCTGTTCGTGCCTAGAAGCTAAGTGAGTTGTCAGGCGCCTTCCACACGAAGGCATGGAAACGAATGAACACTGAAACAGTTAAAGCTTATATTTGGGCTAGTTGGTTTTGCGTTGAATACATAATATAGCAGAACAAAACAGGGACACAGAAAGACGCCCACACGACGACCGCTAGACCAGCGGTCGTCGTGTGTGCACCTTTCTGTGTCCCTGTTTTTTTCCTGTATACTATGTATTGAAATTGAAACAGCTTCACTGTTAAAAGAAGCTTCACTGTCTTGCAGTTGTCTTAGGCGAACGCATAAGGGACCCTGGTCCGACGTGGATCGCACGCAGGAAGCCAACCCGCACAGATTTCGCCCTATGCGTGGGTTGATTGTGCCGCATATTGGCTGCGTTAACAGGGACTCATCGAACATGACCAGCACGAAGACACCCGCATGGGGCGGTTTTACCCCGGCACTGAAAACCGGACTGCGTGCAGACGCTACACAGCAGTGCCCGACTATCAAGCATTTCGCTGAAATTATCCTGTCCTCGGGAAACGTCGCAACACAATGCAAGCGGCAACGGCCTGCAAAGTATACGAAGAGAAGCATAACATCAAGTATTCCGGCGTGCGTCTTCGGTGCAGGTGCAAAAGTTGCCATGCCACTGGCGTAGAGCCGCCTAAATACGGCTTGGGCGAATGCTACGTCACACGTCCTCCGGAGGCGCGTGGTTTGAACTGCATTAATACTGTGCTAGCCAGGGAAATAGAGAACAGCAAAGGGACCAACCTTAACGTTTTTTTTTTCTTGTCTAAGGCACATAAACCTGATCAGCGCCTCCTCTATTTTTTCAGTGCCTGGGCGAACGCTCTCCCAAGGAGGCATTGGCTCTCCTCGGGCCTAGGGTTCCTCGATGCGCGCGCTCCCCTCCGCCGCCGTGGAGGGTGGAGACAACAGCGTCGTCTGCTACGGCGTCCGCCATTACGATGCCCTCTCCGCAGGCCGCCTATAGCCACGATAGGCAGCCAACGGGCGTCGCGCGGCTTCATGCAGAGTTCGTAGTGTCAAAACGAGTGGTGCTCAAACAACATGACAAAAATACAAAGTTTTCGCATCGGGAGTGTGAAGGTCTCAGATTTCTATTCTCGAATCCTTATTTTTAAAGCGACATTAGCAGCTGGAGTTGCTCGCAGCAGAAAACTACCGTCCACGCCAGCCGCGTTAAGACCTGCAGTTAGCATCTTCTTGGGCTAGTCGGTAACTGTTTATATTGGTTAAAGATGCGAAACACACGCACCCAAGTCCCATGGCCTTTCATTGTGTCTGTGTCTTTTGTGCCTTCCACAAAAGCGTAAAAACAGTTTGCCTGCCGGTCGAAAACAGCAAAAAAAATCACGTGATGTCACGAGAAAAGAGAAAAACTGTGATTGCACACCATATTTATAGATCTTGTTTTCGAATTATTCATCAGCTACCCCTTTACGGACCGCATTCTGCAACGCACAGTATTCTGAATTTACTGTAAATAGCAGATGGGCAAAAAAATTGTTGAATGTGTTGGGACGCGTGTACGCGCGGGAGAAGAAGACACGACCGCGCGGCGTGGATCCCAAACATCAACTGTTTATTCAGGTTCTCTGGAGGTTCCGGAGAGCAGCGGAGGGTGGCGCTGCCTGGCGGCTTGGCTTGACTTGGCTGCCGCCACAGCACTCCCCCCTAGTGAGTTGCCGAACGGAGTTAAAGGTCCAGGCGAGTGGGTGCTCTTGATAGCCGCCCACTGTGCGTCAGCCGGGAGGGCACCTCGTGGACTTGGGCTGGCATTGAAGCTGGGGGGTGCTGGCGATGATTCCCTTAGTGGAGGCAACACGGCGTCGTCACGGTCCATGTGTGCTGGCTTGATGCGGTCCAACGACACGACCTCCTCACGGCCGTTTCTCTTGATTGTGAATTGCTTGTTGCCACGGCGGAGGACTTGAAACGGCCCATCATAGGGTGGCTGAAGAGGTCGCCGAACCGCGTCGTGTCCTACAAACACATATGGGCACGATGTGAGCTGTGGGTCGACGTGCACCACACGCGACCCTGGGGGCCGTGGAGGTACCGCGCGCAGTTTGCTCATGACGTTGCGTAGGCGAAGTGCATAGTCGCTGCAAGCTATGGATGCCTCCTCTGAGCCGCGCGCAAAGAGCTCTCCCGGCAGCCTGAGTGTCGTGCCGTAGACCAGCTCAGCGGCGCTGCAGCCAATGTCCTCTTTCAAGGTGGACCTTATACCCAAAAGAACGAGTGGGAGGGCCTCCACCCAGTTGTGTTCCTCGGTTGCCGTGAGCGCAGCCTTCAGCTGGCGGTGAAAGCGCTCCACCATGCCGTTGCTCATGGGGTGGTACGCTGTCGTGCGTATGCGTGAGGTGCCCATGAGCTGACTGATGGCAGTGAAAAGGGCTGATTCGAATTGTCGGCCGCGGTCTGTTGTTATCGTGGAGGGCACACCGAAACGGGCTACCCAGTGGTACAGGAAAGCACTCGCAACCGTCTCGGCAGTGATGTCCGCGATAGGGATGGCCTCCGCCCAGCGGGTGAACCTGTCGAGACAGGTCAGCAGGTAGGCCTTTCCGTGGCAGGGTGGCAGTGGGCCGACGATGTCCAGGTGGACATGATCAAAGCGAGAATCCGGAGTGGGGAGTGTTCCCAGTGTTGTCGAGGTATGGCGTTGTATCTTAGAGCGCTGGCAAGCTACACATTCGCGTGCCCAGCGTCGGACGTCCCGATTTACGCCCGGCCAGACAAATCTTGCCGTCACCAGTCTTTGGGTGGCTCTAATCCCCGGATGAGACAGTCTGTGCAAGGACTCGAACACATGGCGACGGAGGCTCGCGGGCACGAACGGGCGAGTTCTACTGACGCTTGTGTCACAGCAAACCTTGTCCTCGGATCCGGGAACCGGGATCCACTCAAGATTCAGGGCAGTGGTCGCGGTCAACAGGTGTTTCAGTTCGTCATCTTCACGTTGAGCGGCTGCCAAAGCGGGAAGATCAACCTGTAGTGTGGGCATGATGGCGTTCACAGGATTCCGTGAGAGGGCGTCCGCTACCTCGTTGTCGCCGCCTTTGACGTGGCGGATATCAGTCGTGAACTCTGATATATAGGACATTTGGCGTCGTTCACGTGCTGTGTGCGTTCCACCGTCGGAGCTTAGCGAGCGCAATGCATAAGTAAGCGGCTTGTGGTCGGTGAGGACGAAAAACTCTACACCTTCCAGGAAATGGCGAAAATGTCGTATGGCAGCGTACACGGCCAGCAGTTCTCTCCCGAAGGTGCTGTAGCGGCGCTCGGTAGGTGTTAGCTTCCTCGAAAAGAAGGAAATCGGGCGCCAGATTCCCCCCAACGAGCTGCTGTAATACAGCCCCAACGGCTGTATCGGAGGCATCTACCATTACGCTCTGCGGGACACCGGACCTGGGGTATTCAAGCAGTGCGGCGTTTGCCAAAGCGTCCTTGACCTCGCAGAAGGCTTCTTTTGCTTCTTGAGACCAGGAGAGGGTGTCCGAGCCATTTCGTGAAGTGGCCAGCAGGTCGTGAAGAGGTTGAAGGATATGGGCGCAGCGGGGAATGAAACGGCGGTAGAAGTTTACCAAACCCAGAAATTCCCGAAGCTGGCGCTTGGCGGTCGGCTGCGGAAATCCTTGCACGGCTTCAACCTTGTTGGGTTGAGGAAGAACTCCTGAGGCGGAGATGACGTGTCCAAGAAACGAGAGTTGTCGCACACCAAGCTCGCATTTGGCCATGTTCACGACCACGCCATGTTCCACTAAGCGCTGGAAGACGATGCGCAGATGATTCACGTGCTGTTCCGGAGTGCTGCTGGCGACTAGCAAGTCGTCAAGATAGGCGTGGCAGAAGCTGAGGCCGCGTATAGCACCGTCCATGAACCGCTGGAATGTCTGACCCGCGTTTCGGAGTCCGAATGGCATTCGGAGGAATTCGAAAAGTCCGAAAGGCGTTGCGATGGCGGTCTTCGGGACGTCCTCCGGGGCAACGGGAATCTGATGGTATGCCCGCACCAGGTCGATCTTCGAGAAGATAGTGGCACCGTGAAGCCTCGTCGTGACATCGTGTATGTGCGGTACCGGGTATCTGTCTGGAGTCGTTACCTGGTTCAGCGCCCTATAGTCCCCGCATGGTCGCCAGTCTCCCGGCGTTGACTTTGGCACCATATGAAGTGGAGATGCCCAGGCGCTCGACGAGGGTCTGATGATCCCTAGCTCCATCATGTGTTCAAATTCCTGTCGTGCGACCTTCAACTTCTCTGGAGGCAAACGGCGAGGCCGCGCGTGCACGGGTGGGCCGCTGGTGGCGATGTAATGGCGTACCTCGTGCTTCACCGCGGCGCTGGCTGGCGGCTGCCTCGTCAACTCGGGAAAATCCTGCAGAATGCGAGTAAAACGTTCTGCACCGGACGGCCCGAGCAGAGTGGGGCTCAGCGGAGGGTGGTGCGAGGGATTGCCTTGCACAGTTGCCTGCGACACGGGATCGTGAAGGCGGCGGTTGCGCACGTCGACGAGAAGGCCGAAATGCCGAAGAAAGTCCGCACCCAAGATGGCGAACTTCACTGCTGCCACGATGAAAATCCACCGGAACGTTCTGTTCAAGCCTAAATCGAGTGGCAGCGAGCGATGTCCGTAGGTGGCGATGGTTGTGTTGTTGACCGCCTGAAGCGGGGACGCACTGGGGACACGGCGATCGGTGGACCCAACGGGCAGCACGCTCACCTCAGCGCCGGTGTCCACGAGGAATCGAAGGCCACTGTCGCGGTCGGTGAGGAAAAACACTGATGGACGACGTTCGGGGGGCCTCTGCGACACTGGTCGTCCTCAGTGCCGGCCGCTCCCGTTTCCCGCATAGTCGCACGGAGGAATGCATTTGCGAGCAGCATTGCCATGCTTCCTGTGATACCAGCAGATTCTCTGTTGCACTGCTGGGCGCTGGCGCTCCTCGGGAGTGCTGCGGGCCTGCATCGCTGCGACGGTATCGGCGAGGCGGGATATCTGCTCCCGGATGTCATGCAGCGTGGTCGTGGGCGCGCCGCCGGCGATGTCTGGCTGTAGCGCCGCGACGGACGGCGGAGCGACCGCCAGCACCGAGTCCGCGAGCTCGGCGAGTTGAGACAGGCGTTTGTCGGCAGCCGAGGCGAGGACCATGCGCACGTTGACCGGAAGTCGCTGTAGGAACAGCTCGCGAAGCAGTCTGCTGTCGGCATCGGTGGTGGCTGCGCCGGCCGTGTGCAACAGCTGCCTCATGTGGCGCAACAATTGGCTGGGCGTCCGGTCCCCGAGCTCGGTGTCGTGCAGTAGCTGCTGCAGTCGCTGAGGCTCCGACGGCGTGAGACGGCTGATGAGCAGCTGTCTGAGCGCTGTGTACGCGTTCTCTGCAGGTGGAGCGACCAGCAGATCGCGTATCTCGCTCGCTATTGCCGGTGGGAGGCTGGCGACCACGTGGTGGTACTTTGTTAGCTCAGCGGCAATACGACGAGCGGTGAATTGGGACTCCACCTGCAGGAACCACAGCTGCGGGTCCGCTGTCCAAAACGGCGGGAGCCTGATGTCGACGGCGGAGATGGCCGGTGCCTCAGGGCGTCGATCCTCCATGGCGTCGATCGCTTGAAAAAGGCGGTAAGCCTCGTCCGGGTCACCACTGTTGGGACGCGTGTACGCGCGGGAGAAGAAGACACGACCGCGCGGCGTGGATCCCAAACATCAACTGTTTATTCAGGTTCTCTGGAGGTTCCGGAGAGCAGCGGAGGGTGGCGCTGCCTGGCGGCTTGGCTTGACTTGGCTGCCGCCACAAATGCATATCATACTATTTGGGGCTCTATATACGGCTTTTATAGCATTAAATCATGAAATTTATGGCATTAAATCATGCACACACGTATACACACGCGCCCACGCACACACACGCAATCACACGCACGCGTAAACACGCACATGCACGCACACGCATAGAAAACACACGCACGCGCACACACACGCATGCGCACATGCTCGCACGCACACACATGTACGCTCAATCATGCGTTCATACGCACACGCACGTACACACACGCACACGCACACACAGACACACACGTATACGTATACACACGCACGCACGCACGTACAAACACACACAGGCACACATATATGCACACACGAATGCGCACATACGCACACACACACAGGCTCGCACTCACACGAACACGCATACATACACACACACGCACACAGACAGACACACGCATGCGCGTGCGTGCACACACACACGTACAGACACGCACGCACACACGCGCGCACACATAAGTACACCCACACACGCATGCACACACACGTACACGCACGCATACACACACCGACATGCATGCGCACACACGTACACACACACGGGCACGCGCGCACACACACGTACGCACACTCATGCGCACACACGGACACGCACGCGTACACACACGTACACACACGCACGCACAACCATGCGTACATGCGCACAAACACACGTACACGCACATACACGCAAACACACAAACGAACATACACCGTCACCGTTCGGCAATACGCGTCCGGGAACCAGCTGAGAAACGCCAAGGCGTCGTTTCTGGACCTACAATGAGTGCCCCGAAAGTATTCTTTCGGCAACGTATACGTCGCGGCAAGTTACGCGGTTACGTCGAGCGAGAAGACCAGCGTAAGCGCGGCGAGTTATAACTCTCCAAATGCTGAAATGGCATAACTTAGCCAGCACAAACACGAACGGTCCGTGGGTTGCCACTTGTCGCGCTTGATCTTTACGAGCCACAGGAGTCGCCTTTTCGCATCTTTCAGAAATCTGAACATCTTATAGCCATTTCGAGAGTGGTTTGTGCACTGTGGCACGCAACACCCGGGAATTTTGTCCGAGAAAGCGCCGCGCACCTGTCTCACTCAAACAGCCACGACGAGGCGGGGGGGAGCCGAATGGCGGCCACCGATCGGAAGGCGGCATTCACCCCCCTCAAAGAATGGCTCCACCCTCCAAGGGGGGCGCGCGCATCGAGGAACCCTATCTGCACCTCAGCCGGTTACGCACTGCCTCCGTGATCGGCCCATCTTGACCAAGCGAGGATGTAATGTGACGTCACGTTATGTGACATCACGATGTCACAAAATGTTATTATATGTGACGTCATATGATGATTCCTTACGTCACTCGTGTTGACGCCGCCAAAAGTCAATTTTCGCGTTTGATGGGGCATCTAAGGCTTTACACTGTTCGGCTGTCGTTCCATGAAATTCCCGCTGCCGCTGGTGTTCGGAAGAGGTGGCTTGCAGTAATTAAGCTGGATAATTGGTCTCCTGATTTATCTTCAAACTACACTAGAATATCTAGCCGTCATTTACGACCCGAAAATTTCGTAGAATGTAAGAAGCGGCTGCTCAAGGAGGACGCAGTCGGTCTTTGCAGGCTACCCTTCACGTTCGAAGCCGAAAGTAACAACTGAACCAAGCTGGGCAAGTATCAATAAACGTGACCGTGCTGCGCCCGAACAGTCAACCAGTGAATGTACCCGTACGATCGCCGCCTCGCGATCGCTGCTATGTGCAGTGCCGACATTAGGTTCCGAAGCTGAAGAATCGGAGCCTACGGACACCGCATGCGCTACCGGCGAAACAGCCGGCAATCATCCCATAGAGTGCCACAGTGAATGGCTGCACAAGGCTGAGCAGGCTGCCCATGCCCAAGCAGGCGCCCAAGTTCTCAGTGTTAGCTCCCGGCAGATGCTGCTTTCAAAAATTCAGAAAATCGAAATCCAACTCTCAGTCAATCGAAGATAATGGTGACAAAACAATCTTCCGCTCATCCCTGGCACGCGCTCTGTGGTAACGGCCTAGCAGACGACGCGCGAGCGCCTCGATCGAATAGCCGCGAACGACTCATGCCATTGAAATGGGCTGCTTGCCCAGAACGACAACTGCTTCACGATTCCCGTTTACAAGTTTTCATTATGCTTTAGACAGCGCGAATACTGCCGAAAACTAAACCATATAGCAGCTTCGAATGCAGCCACGGCATTCGTTTCCGCGAGCGAAGACGCCACGGCGAGCCTACTCGAGTGGTGGCGCCTGGCGACCAAAAGCCGCACCAGCACCGACAGCCGGTTTCCATTGCGTTCCGCTTTTTCGCCCAGGCACTGAAAAATACAGGAGGCGCTGACCTGATATTGGCCTCGAGGGCCACCACTGGAAAAGCCGGCGCCACCGTCGGCGTGACGTGCTTGGCAGGATCACGCGGTCTCAGCGGCCGCGTCGGCTGCTTGTGGAGCGCTGCCGCGCGCTTTGTAAACGAGTCTCAAGCCCCACCTGCGCTGCGGTCTGTTCGAACGCGGAGGTTTTCTCGCATTTTGAACACAACTGAACCCGTTGTGATAGGAGTGGCTGCATCCGAAAGCGATGAACATGCTGCTCGGACGTACGCAACAGAGTCCACGGTGTAAGCCTGCACGGTGCACCGGTGCCCGTGGGATAAGAAACAGCGTGGAGAAACAGCGTGGTGTGCCGTGATGGCAGCGTCATCGGGTTGTAGAGCTAAGAACCGGCAAGCAGCCATCGGCTACTAGTCGTGTGTACAACAAGCGCTTCCTGGACGACCACCTTCGCTACTGCGTCGGGGCTGTGATGTTGAGTAGCAGAAAGCGCGCACTGAGACGATCGTTCACGCGCGCTTCCCGTAGGCTAACGGTGCTAATCTCCCGTAGTATGGAAAATGCGTTGCCTTTTACCTCGTGCGATACCATCACAGAACGTTCCCATGCGACCTCTTGATCGTCGGCCCCGTGCTCGGCGTCTACAATATGAGCTGCAGATACCTGAGTCATTGTTTAGCTGCGTTGGACTTAAAAAAAATCACAGGGTTCCTTATGCATTCCTTTAAGATGTCCGGAAGGCGAAAGCCGCCTTCTTATCCTAGTCGATGTATTGATTTTCTCCACCCCACTCCAAAAACTTTCTGCACCTAACGCGGTTCTGCACTGCCTCCGTGATCGACTCGACGATCACGGAGGCTGTGCAAAGCTACTATGTCTTGGCAACACGTCATCATATGACATCACGTTATGAGGCTTCATGACAACGTCATAACGACGTCACAAATTTGGGCAATCTGTGACGTCATGATGACGTGATATGTAGACGTGATCACGTCATTGTGATTTTTTTGCATTACTCGTGCTGACGCTGCCGACGCAGGGCGCCGTCGGTCAATATTCCCGTTTGATGAAGTATCGAAGGCTTTCGCCTTCATAAGCTATGCACAGCGTTTGCTGGTGGATAAGCGAGCGAGACAAACGCTGCGGTTGATGTGTGCTGCATTTATGTTGGCAATAACAATCTTTCTGTCAATCGTGCATTGTCATGACGCAAACACTACGTGCTGAAAAGCCCAAATTTATTTGCGCCACTCTCAAACTCAAGGTTGGCCTCTCCAACCCCATGCATTTTCTTCGAGCCTTACTTATTTAGGCTGTTCGGACATGACATACTGACATAATTGCTGGGCAACTCACTAAATAATGCTGGGCATTATAATTTTGCATTTCACTCTTTACGTGTTGTTGTTACCCTGCTTTGCAGCTGCACGTTGCTGCAGTAACTTCTCTTTCTTTCACCGTTAATTGAAGTTCACATGGGTTCACAGCCGACGTTTGCAGAACAAATCCGGCGAACGTATCTTCTTTCGTTTCCTTGGCGTAGACCACTTCTCCTTCCACTAGCAATATCGAAGTGGTGAAGCTGTGCTCTATAATTTTGTCGAGATCGTCAAGTTCAGTGGAATGCACAATAATTAAGGAGTATATTTAAAAAAGTCATCGCAGTTTCTCATGCTTTGTATGGTAACCAAACGAAACGAACACTCTGAAATAACAGAAGCAGCGGCAATTGCTCGCTTAGAAGACTGATCAATATCCAGCGCGAGGCAACATGTCAAATGACATTGAAACACACGAATTTTAACCGAAAACAAACCCCCCCAAAAAAAACGTTGAATTGTGGGCACGGGACATCACAAGTCGCCATAGGCGCGCTGAAGTCGTAGTTGTAACAGAATTCTTCTTGAACTGCTCTGATAGCGTCCTCACAACAATAGTTGTTTGTGTACTCATAAAGTTTCATATTTTCTGGCCTAAAGTTCACGACACGGTGCCAAAACACTCTCGTAGCGAAAGCGAAGTCATCAGTACGAACATACATGCAGACGCTCATACATGCAAAAGCTCCGTCGGGTCGCCGCGAACCTGTGCGATCAACGGCTTGAGGCTTGTTTATCTTATATATGCTCCATCTGGTTGCACATGCAGTTTACTTTAACAACATATTTCACATTGTTTCCGCTCCGCTACTCTCTACATTTCACGCAAGAAGCCGGTTCAGGGGTCTCATCGCGGTGACCGCGTGAAGCGAGCGCTCCGTTTTCTGCAAAGAGACAGCGACTGTGAACTATGTTGTGCTTTCTGTTCATCGAAAATTATTATTTGAACAGTAAAGAACGTATTTCGCTTCGAAAGTATGCACAGAAATGTCCTGAAGGGCTTCCGCGAGGTGTTTTGTACAGCGCCGACAGCAAATCCTATGGGGAGCGCGCGGCGGTATCCTGCCTAGCACGCAATCGAGGCGCGTCCGATAGAGGGCGACTCCGTAACTCCTCGAGGCCAATACGCTTTCTTACTATTAGTGAAGGGGGGGTCCTGGCAAGTTAATGTCAGCAGGTTCCTTCAGAGCAAGCTAAACAATCTTGCCGTGAATGATCCTTTCTGAACGAAGGGATCAAGTGGTGTGTGCGATTTTGTGTGGTCTCATGATATATCATTGGCAGCGCTTTCTCGGCGAATGTTCGGTACTATTCTGTGCCGCATGACAAACTTGTGATCTCTGTAAAATCCTGCATCGAAGAGAATGGCGACGTTCCTTTTATAAACGACGCAGGCGTTACGGCTGACAATCTTGACAATCTTATCGCTTTTAGAATTTTATCTCGATGTAACTTTTTTAATGTTTAACGAAAAGCCCTTCCTTCAACGGCCGGAAATCTTCATTGGTTCTTGTGTCGCGCCGGTTCTCTGCGATATCTTTTCGGCTGAAGTAGATAGGGACTTGGATATTGTTTTTAGCGGGAGGGAGATTTGAAAGGTTTTTAGAGACGTCGATGATTTTTTAATCCTTTTAAACAAACATGGAGACTTTGCATCCCCTGAATATATTTTGATCGTCTTTAAAAGACTAGGACGAGGCCTTTCTTTCACGGTTGAATTACCGCGAGAAGCTTGTCTGCATTTTTTTTTTTGTACTTGAGGCTCACGTGGAACAATCAGCACTTGTGCTAGGTTTTTTTCGTCCCCGAGGCAGCTGTTGCCGTACGATTCCGCCCATTCAAAGATTGTAAATAGGGGTGTAGCGCCTCTCTGCTTGAAGTAGGCGCAGGGCAGGTCATGCCCACACAGCACGGAACTTATTTTTCATATCCAGGTGAGGCGATTAGAGGCCGCTGGCTTCCCGCGACCGGTTATTACGGCCGTTGCCGAATAACTCCTGCAGAAGTTTAAACGTGGAAGACGGGAAGCGACGGCTGCTACCCAGCCTTCAAGGATGAGGCCACAAGTTCTGCCATATATCCATAAGCTCTCGCACAATCTCAAGAAATTCGCGCTGGTGTTTTCGGCGCCCTAGCAAATCGGGAAGGTGTGCATTTGCAATAACAAAAAGCGCGGCTGCAAGGAGAAGCAAGAGAGGCCCTTTGAGAAATGTTCCACGGGGGGTCGTGTACTCGATACCTTGATCCTGCGACAAGGTGTAATGTCGGTGAAACCGAAAGATGTGTTAATGACCGGTTAAGGGAGCACGCTCAAAAATTAAGCACGCCCAAAAATTAACAAAAAGAGACAAGTATGTGCACCTTGTTGTGCATGCTATATTGTGTGGCTGTGACGCACGATTCTCTCAGACAAAGATTCTTGGCAGAAGCACAAAAAGACGGCACGTGAAGTGTTAAGGTAAGTACTCACTAGCGACAAAAACGCACGCGACACCCCGCGAGCGGTGATCGATGCTGTCGCGAGCGGCAGGAATTGCGAAAAGTGGCAGTAACGCGCGGCAAACGCGTGAGTGGGTGCGAGACCCAATTTTCGCAGCACGCCGCAAAATAAGAACCAATCAGAAGCGTGCCGCGCCGTTGCGACGCCACCTGTCTTCGCGCAAAGAATTATAATGCATGGCCCCCGAGACTGAACAGTCACACGCGCGCCGTAAAATCTCGGAGGTCGTGCCAGGGCAATAGGCAGTTGACAAAGCAGCTTGTCCGTACTTCGCTGCAGGTTTCGGTGGATCCTGGGGACACCAGCGATGTTCAGAAGAAGTGGTTAACTCAAGAGCAGGCACGGATAGCAGATATTGGAAGCAAAGAACGAGTATTTAATCATAAACAGGGCATGGGCTCATCGAGAAGTATCGAACGCAACGAGACAACTCCAGACTCCAGGCATGGGTGCCGCGTCGCGTAAAACGCTTATGGGAACACTAACGAACGCGCCTGCCGCGAGCGGGATCGCTGCGCGCGGCGTGTCGCGCGCGTTTCTGCCGTTAGTGAGTACGCACCCTTAAAGGGTGTTTTTCACAGAAAAGGGTGAGGCACCGCTGTATAAGCGCACCTTCGCTATCTTCGTTTCCTGGTGAAATTCATTTTATCGGTTCTAGGATGGGAGAAGGAAGGAAAAGTATGCCTTCATAGTATGTGCTGTTCGCTTCCTTGATTTTAATGCGCACATGTGCCACATGTTGTATGTATTCAAGCATTCGTGCGATGAGTAAATAGTTGGAATTTAGCGCTGTAAGTGTTTGGTGCCTGTGTGTGTGAACGTGCCGTGTGTTTGCCGCACTAATTATTTCTCGAAAATGATCTACCAAATAGCTCAACGACAAGTTCTTGTGCATTAATTGTGTGCGGACCACTGAAACGTGGTTTTCTTTCAAAGTCAGGATTTCCGTGGCACGAAACATGCCTTACGAGGTTTCTGAAATGGTATTTCAAATGTCAATGTCCATTTGATATTTGCACTTAGTGTCCCTGTAATGGGCGTTTTCTTGGCGCTTGCTTCATTCATGCATTCATTCAGCTCTTTATTTCAGACAAAAGTGTCTTGGATAGAAGAGCAAAAGACAGATGTGTATGCAGTTTACACATACACACATACGTTTGCCACTGCCCCAATAGCTGTGGTAGCGTCACTTCCGACGCTACCGGGAATAGTGTTGACTGAGAGCGCTCCTACACTTAACTACGAGGAACCCCCCGTCCCACAGGAAGAGCCAGTGACGTCGCAGGCATCTTTCTAGGTGTGGTCTGCGACGGTCGTTAGCTCTCCTGTTTTGAATACGAGGGAATTCCGCTACGGCAGCGCATTCTCGTCGCTAGCGCGTAAACAGGTGATTTCACAAACATGATCCCTAATGAAGTACATGTTGTAGGGCCTTGCATTGCACCGTATGGTGTAATGCTTTGATGTGCATTCTGACCTATATAAGAAAAAGAAGCATAATTAGCATGAGTGGGAGGAACGTCGCCGCTCTCGTTTCACGGCAGCGGTCCGGGCGCTCATCGCGGCGCTGCGCAGGAGAGAGAATGAGGCGCGCGCGCGCTCCGTCATTTTCATACCGCGGAACTACCGTGGCGCCCCCCAGCGGAGTAAGCAGCTGTCACACCACCTGTCATTCGCGCCGCTCCGTAGAGGATTCCTAGAGGAGAGGACGGGGGGGGGACCGTAGGAGAGGGGGAGGGGACGTGCATGCGCTGTGGAGGTGTGGGACGCGTGAGCCGCTCCGTAGAGTAGATGATTCCAAGAGGAGAGAGGAGGAGAGGACGCGCATGTGCTGTGGGACGCCGGAGCCGCTCCGTAGAGTAGAGTATTCCTAGAGGAGAGAGGGGGAGAAGACGCGCATGGGCCCCTCCGTAGAGTAGATGATTCCTAGAGTAGAGGGAGGGGGGTGAGCGTAGGAGAGCACAGGGGAGGGGACGCGCATGCGCTGTGGGGGGGTGCGTGACGCGGCGGCCGCTCCGTAGAGTAGACGATTCCTAGAGGAGAGAAAGGGCTAGAGCTTAGGAGACGGAGCAACAGACACCACCTGCCTAGCCAACAACCTGGGCAACAGACACCACCTGCCTAGCCATTGCTAAGCAGCCTCTCTGTGCTCTCGGCCATGACTCAAGGAATGGGGTCAAGCTGGGCGACAGACACCACCTGCCTAGCCATTGCTTCGCATCTAAAAGAGAGAAATGGCGTCCATGACCCAGGACGCGGCCGGCAGCTATTATAGCCGGTTCTCCAGTCCGGTGTCCTCAAGGAAGCGAAGAACCACCTTGAAGACCTGGGTGTGGTGCCGTGCAGGGAAGAGGATGCCCCTCTGTGTAGCCGCGGGTAGACCCTGGCGACGGAGTGTGGCGAGCAAGGTGGCTCGTTGTGGCTGAAGCGCGGGGCATACACACAACAGGTGCTCAATGGTTTCGTCCGCCCCGCACGCAGTGCACGCAGGCGACGAGGCTCTGCCAAGCCGATGACTCCGCGCCGCAGGCCAGGAGCAGCCGATGCGTAGACGCAGTAGCAGGGACCTCTCCCTCCTGGTGAGACCCCGGTCAGGCAGCCGGGTCGGTGGTTCCATCCTGGCCGCACGGTCGTCAGGGTGGCAGCATAGTAGTAGCCGTGTGGGATGCCGTGTCGACGGAAAGACGCATCCCAACATGAAAACGTAACGGGTATTTATTCAACTACAGTAGTAGCTTCGGGAGAGCATTCTGACGCTACGCTCGACAGAGGTAGTGGAACAAAATGATGCGCTTCCAATCTTGGCAGCCTGGTTTTGTAGCCACCGCTGGTGACGTCAGCTTTGGGTGACGCTGCGGTGGCGCTGCGGCTTATCCGATTGCAGTGAAGCGTGTGGTCGTGTCACGCCGGGCTGCCTGATAGCAAGGTGGATGCTGCGCGGTATTGTGCGCAGATTGTGTCGCCACATCACCCCACCGCGGAGTGGAGAGCCATCACGGCTTGTAGAAGTCTGTCGGTCGCACGCGACGTCCAGAGCGTGTAGTGACACTAGCAGCAGGCTGCGATGTCAAGGTTTGGAAATGGGCGCCTTTAGGTGTACTGGTGTTGCCTGGTTCGTCAGGAGCGATGAATGCTGGCTTGAGCCGGTCGATCGAAACACGAACTTCGTTCCAGTTGATGCGCAGGGTGAAGTTTTTGTCGTCGCGATGAACGACCAGGTAGGGTCCACTGTACGGTGGTTGGAAGGGCCTGCGGACGGTGTCGTCGCGGAGGAAAGCATGCGTGCACGTTGCAAGCTCCTTGAAGACGAAAGGTGTGGGCTTACAGTGGTGAGCTGCAGGTGACGGGCGAAGGGCGGCGATGGTGCGTCGTAGCCTGGTGACGAAGTCGGTGGGGTCTGCCGTCGCGTTGTTGCAAGGCAGCGCAGTGAGAAATTCGCCTGGGAGGCGGAGCGGTTCCCCGTAGACGAGCTCTGCTGGTGTAGCGTGGATGTCCGGCTTGAAGGTGGCGCGAAGACCGAGGATGACGGCTGGAATGGCCTCGAGCCAGGTTGAGTCCGGGTGGCACATAATGGCTGCTTTGAACTGTCGATGGAAACGCTCGATCATTCCGTTGGCGCAGGGGTGGTAACTGGTGGTCCTCAAGCGTTCGAAACCGATGGTCAGCCCGAGGAGCCTGAAAAGGTGCGACTCGAACTGTCGTCCTTGGTCGCTGGTTACGCGGCGGGGGGGCGCCGAAACGAGCAATCCAGCCGGTGAAGAAAGCCGAGGCGACGTCTTCCGCTGTGATTCCCTCGAGGGGCCATGCCTCGGGCCATCGAGTGTACCGGTCGATGGCGGTGAGGCAATAGCGATAGGGTCCAGCCGGGCGAAAAGGTCCTATGATGTCGACGTGGACGTGCTCAAACCGACCAGAGGGCTGAGGGAATGTTCCGAGTGGTGACGTGACGTGCCTGGTGACTTTAGCGCGTTGACATTGAATGCAGGAGCGCGCCCAGTTGCGGCAATCCCGCTGCATGGAGGGCCAGACGTAGCGGTCAGCCACGAGACGTGTAGAGGCGCGTATGCCGGGATGGCTGAGGTTGTGAAGCTGGTCAAAAAGGCCACGGCGGTGGGCCAGGGGCACGAAGGGCCTGGTTCGTCCTGTCGACATGTCGCAGTGGATAGTGGTTGTCGACCCTGGAATGGGGACCTGTTGTAGCTGAAGTGAGGTCCCGCCCTTGAGAAGTTCCTGTAGTTCGGCGTCCGTAGTCTGAGCCTCGGCAAGGACGTCCGCCGTTATCTGCACCGAGCTGACGGCTGCTACGCGTGAAAGCGCGTCGGCGACTACGTTGTCCTTCCCGCTGACATGTTGGATGTCGGTGGTGAACTGCGCAATGAACGAGAGTTGGTTCTGCTGTACAGGCGGGAGTTTGTCGCGACGTTGAGAGAAGGCGTAGGTAAGAGGCTTGTGGTCGGTGTAAATAGTGCAGTGCTGCGCTTCGAGAACGTGGCGGAAGTGTTGGACTGCTTCGTATATGGCCAGAAGTTCTCTGTAGTAAGCTGGCGAACTCGTCGGGGCAGCGGTCGTGGTTTCGTCGGTGGAACTGGCATTTGAAGGGGTCCTCTTCCGAGCTGAGAGTTTCTTGGAAAAGAATGCCAAGGGGTGCCAGGTGTTGTCTACACGTTGTGTGACGTCCCCGCAAACACGGACTGGACTCCGGGCCTCTCAGGATGTTTACGTCCATTTCTTCAACCGAAGCCTCGGCAAAAAGAAGAACCCCGGGGTAACGAATGCTCATTTCGAAGCGGAGTTCCTGGAAGAATTCTGTCGGCGGTCCTCGCGGGCCCACCGCGCAAACACCAGGATCGGGTGACAGCTTCTCTTGTGTACGGCCACAGCAGCGGCCAGGCGCCGCGCGCGCCCTTCAGTTTTATGGCGCGGGGGGGCAGCGGGACGCCTTTTGTTGGTCCCATTCATGCGACTCCGCTGTGGCCCCAGAGACGTGCCGGGCCTGACATTCCGTCAGCCTCCGCGGCTCCCGGGCTTATTATCGCGTTTTACGCGGATGCCCGCCCGTGGCGTTCCAGGAAGAGGAGGCGGCAGCTGCGGAGAATTGCGCGGGAGACACCGGGTTGGAGGCGTCGAAACCCGACCTGGACATCGGGTCGTCAGGCACCGGAAACTGGGGCAATGGGGGGCGGCCAGAGGCTTTTCAGCGCAGCGCTCGAAACACTGCGCGTCGACCATTAGAGACAGAACGCTTTGTCCGAATGTTGGAATTCCTGGTCGCCCATAATTCACGCGTCGTCGGACAGCTCGCCCGTTTCCCTCTCAAGATTTCGAGCTTGTATATTTTTGCTTGCTCTACTTTGCTTGAGAGAGGGCTTTCCATTGGTGTGGGCTGCGGGGGCAGTCGTCGAATCTGACACACACCGACCGACAGGGAAATATGTCTAATAAACCATGGCAATTGGTTAGGTGCCACGGAAGGGCGGAGCCGGAACCCGAGAAAAGCGGCCGCGGGACAACGATGAGGGAGAAAAAGGAGAGATCAAGAGAGTCGCGGGGAGCTCGATGTTTTTTGGGTGGCTTGAGAGGGATCCCCTGGGGAAGTTCGGTCGCTCGAAGCCCCGAGAAATGAATTTTTAGGCGCCCGATACACAAAGAAGTTCGCCGCGACAACCCAGGAGACGAGTTGGACAGCGACCCCGGGAACCAACCCCGAGCCCCGACTTGAAGTCAGCTCCAAGGCCTCCGACAACATGGACGTTTCGTGAGACGAACTTCATCTCTTTTATTTAGACGAGCTTTGCGGGAAGGGGAGGCGGCGCGTTGAGACATTGCGCGGTTTTATTAACTAGTAATTTCATTTTGTGTGTCTTCGTGTGTTTCCTTTGCGGAGTCCCGTTTCTGCGCTATGGTTTCTTTAAGAATTCTATACCCTTGATTGTTCGCGCCATTGTATATATTGTGGCAGTTATTTTACTTATGTATCTTGTGTCGCACGTCACGAGTGTTTTATTCATGTGTTATAATTTTGTGTAGCGGTTGTTGTATGCGGGCAGCATGTGTGTATGCCATTCGCCATTGCCATTAAATGAAATGCGTCAGTAATTAAGAAAAGGTCGTAGCGTCTCTTACTTCCCGGCCGCAGCACGAATCCCTGTGCGTAGAAAGTTGTTGAGACGTAGCCTAGAGGGAACCGAGTAAAGGGATTGAGTGGCCTTCCCTCTCTTAGGCGGTCGGTAGCGGGGGGACGTCTCAGTTGCATGAGGGCGGCGCCGATGGCGAAACCAGAGGCGTCCGTGAAGAGTCCCAAGGGAGCGTCAGGAACGGGATGGGAGAGAAGCGTGGCGGTGCAGAGAGCAGCCTTGCATTCCTCGAAAATTTTCACCAATGTCGGTGTCCACGTGACGGGTTGGTTGCCTCGTAGACCAGCCAAGGCATCATGAAGGTGCGCCTGGTAGTCGGCGGCGTGCGGTAAGAAACGTCTATAAAAGTTCAGCATACCGAGGAAACGGCGAAGGTCTTTAGCGGTGGTGGGTCGAGGCCTTCTTGCCGCAGTCATCGCTCACCATCCAGGCTGTCGCTGCACCACTGAACACCACGGAGCTCGCGCACCACATCGATTGTATTTATGTATTTATGTATTTATTCAACTACAGTAGTAGCTTCGGGAGAGCATTCTGACGCTACGCTCGACAGAGGTAGTGGAACAAAATGATGCGCTTCCAATCTTGGCAGCCTGGTTTTGTAGCCACCGCTGGTGACGTCAGCTTTGGGTGACGCTGCGGTGGCGCTGCGGCTTATCCGATTGCAGTGAAGCGTGTGGTCGTGTCACGCCGGGCTGCCTGATAGCAAGGTGGATGCTGCGCGGTATTGTGCGCAGATATTGTCGCCACAGCCGTCTCAATGTGAGCGTCGAAAAGTCGGAGGCGACCACGGCACGGCACACAGAGACGGTGGAGTGATGCGCTCCTTTCGCCAGTGCGTCTGCCTGCTCATTGCACTGAATTGCCACATGAGATGGGACCCAGTGCAGAGAAACATCGACGCCACTGGTAAGGAGGGCATGCATCTTGGTGACGAGCAGTTGCGTCCCTAAGCCTGCCTGTTCTGGTTTCGCCATGGCCAGCAACGCGGCTCTTGAGTCGCCCACGAGAGCCACGGGGCACATTGGGGGGGTCTGCCACCAGGAGGTCAACTGCCAGGTGGAGACGACAGGAGGCCATCCTACCAAGGAAGCTGTGGCTGAGCGTGTGTCTGGGAGCCCCTCTCTCTCCTCTCCAACGCTCACCCCCCTTCCTCTCCTCTAGGAATCCTCTACTCTACTGAGCGGCGTCCGCGTTCCACATCCCCACAGCGGATGTGCGTCCTCTCCTCCTCTCTCTCCTCTACGCTCACCCCTCTCTCCCCTCTAGGAATCCTCTACGGAGGCATATAAGAACCCCTATCCCTCCACTTCACCGACCATAAAGCCGTTATAATGAATGGGGACCGGAAGCCACGTCTAGCTACCATTTACGAATAAATAAATCTTGTATATATACACACAGTATATACACACAGTGTATATATACACACATTTTATGTTGGCAGGATTTTTCTAGTGACGCTTTCAGGCAGGTCCTGCTAACATAAAATGCTAGATAGTTTTCAAATGCATATCGCCCGCCTGAACGCTTCGAAGTTCCCTGCTTTGTTGGCCTCAAGTGCGTGCGAGTCCCTTCTAAAGAAGGTTAAATGCCTTGGAAACAATGACTCTAATGAGTGTGAGCGGCAACCCACGATAGCTATACCATACGTGCACCGTATCTCGCACAACCTGAAAAAGGCACTCTCAAAGTTCAATGTCAATGTCGTGTTCACGGCTCCCTGCAAGCTCTCAAAGGTATGCTCCATGACATCAAGTCAAGTGCTTTATTTACATTTCTTCTTACAATAATGCTTATACAGATATCTGGACCGATAGCCAGGGAAGGCTAGTATCCGGTCCAGTGTTGATAATAAAACATACAGGTCAGTGCAGTATTTTACAGCTAGGTATACAATTACATATCTTAACAGACAAACAAACAAACAATGGTTTTCACGAAGTGCACCCGAATAGTTATTGCAGATACGTTAAAGGTCCTGGTTCGCAAGAAAAAAGAATTTACTACACTGCTTAAAGTTACGTGCGGTTTTAACCTCTAAGGGTAGAATATTCCATATTTTTGTGCCACTGAATTCAATCACTCTTTCACCGTATACATTATAACATTTTGGTAAATTCAGATTGCCTTTTAGGGCATGTCTTGTACTGCGCGTCGGAAAACAAAACACGTTACGAGGAACAGGAAAGTTAGTGCACAAAATGCTATTAACTGAAATTGCAATCTTATGATTACACAGAGCCTTAAGCGATAACACTTGCTGTGTCTGGAAAATGTCGTGAATGATATTGTCTGAGTTCCGCTACGCCAAGCACCTCACTGAACTTGTACTTTCTCCACGACGGGGTTCTCTACCGCCACAACATGCACCCCAACGGCCCTGACCGCCTTCTCGTCGTGCCTTCCCATTTGCGAGTAGATGTTCTCCGCCAGCTTCACGATGAACCTACCGCCGGTCACCTGGGAGTCACACGCACTTACGATCGCGTCCGACGCCGTTTTTTCTGGCCCCGCCTATATCACTCTGTGCAAAAGTACGTCGGCAGCTGCGACCTCTGTCAACGTCGAAAAAGACCAACATCGCTTCCAGCTGGCCTCCTTCACCCTATTGAAATCCCTGCTGAACCATTCTACCGCGTAGGGCTCGACCTTCTCGAGCCATTTCCCACGTCTGCATCTGGGAACAAGTGGGTTGCCGTAGCGACCGACTACGCGACACGTTACGCGATCACCCGCGCTCTTCCAACCAGCTGCGCTACCGATGTCGCTGACTTTCTACTGCATGACATCATCTTGCATCACGGTGCTCCTCGACAGCTCCTCACCGACCAAGGCCGATACTTCTTATCCCGCGTCATCCAGGATATCGTTCGTTCCTGTTCTACAAACCATAAATTCACGACGGCATACCATCCACAAACTAATGGACTTACGGAGCGCCTGAACCGCACTATCACCGACATGTTGTCGATGTATGTTTCTGCAGACCACCGCGACTGGGACGCAACGTTACCCTACGTCACGTTCGCTTATAACTCGTCCAGGCATGACACCACAGGCTATTCCCCGTTCTACCTCCTTTATGGACGTGAACCATCTCTGCCCCTCGACACACTGCTTCCCGCTGATTCAAGCTCACCGGTCACATACGTTCGCGACGCCATATCACGAGCCGACGCAGCACGACAGATCGCCCGAGAACGGCTCATTGTATCTCAAGCCTCACAGAAAGACCTGTACGATCGCCGCCACCGGGACGTTTCGTATAAACCCGGTTCCCTAGTCCTCTTGTGGAGCCCATGTCGTCGCATCGGCCTCTCCGAAAAGTTGTTATTTCGCTATGACGGACCATACAAAGTCCTGCGCCAGGTCACTGATCTCACTTACGAGATCCAGAGAGTCGTCGATTCAGTGGACCCAACGCCACCACCATCTACTGTTGCGCACGTTGTACGACTGAAGCCGTATGTGCCTTCTAACTCTCCACTTCCGTGACAAGCGCCGGGTCGGCGCTTTTACGCCGCGGGGTAGTGTCACCAGGCAGTAGTGGGTTTAGGGCATAAAGCTGTAGAGGGTCCTGGTCTGGGAGAGACAACTACGAAGTGTGAAGAGACAGGCTTCAGCCCGCCATTGTGTTAGTGATTGTCTCCGCCTGTAAGAATCTTTAAATATACATTTCCCCGTAACATTATCATTGCTACTGTTAGGATTAATTATTTTCAGTGCCCTTTTCTGTAATTTTTGTAATGGTTGTAGGTATGTCTTGTAAGTAACCCCCCATGATTCTAAACAATAACTGATATGGCTATGGCAAAACGCATAATATAGAGATTTGAGTATTTCACGGGGAAAATATTGCCTTGCTTTAATGAGGTGGTAACATCCGCACTCGACCTTCCTGCACACGCTCTGAATATGCGCTTCCCAATGTATATGTTGGTCAAAAATGACGCCCAGATATTTAAATGTAACAACTTCTTGTATAGGGCTATTGTTTAAGCTAATACTTATGCGACTGGTGTCAACGTTATTTCTTCTCGCGCGAAAAACTACATATTTAGTTTTATTGCTATTTAAAGTTAGTTTGTTTTGAGCAAACCACGAGGAAATTCTTGCTAAATACCATAACATCTATTTGCAATGCTGAGAGTGTGTCACCAGTAAATAATAAGGCTGTGTCATCTGCGTACATTAGAGCGTTAGAGCTATGAAGAACATCAGGGAGGTTATTAATGTATAGTGAAAATAACACTGGACCTAGCGCGGATCCCTGTGGGACTCCACTAGTGACCGTGCTGAATGTTGAGTAATAGTCGCCCATTACTACCATTTGTTTCCGTGAGGATAAATAGCTGGAAAAGAATTCAAGGGAGCTGTTGGTGATACCGTAACTTTCTAATTTTTGCAGTAGTATGGAGTGAGAAACTGTATCAAACGCTTTTTTAATATCTAAAAATATTCCTATAACTAACTTATTTTCATGAAGTGCTGAATTTATTATTTGGGAGAGTGTTAATACTGCAGTAGATGTCGATCTATTTGGTACAAAGCCATGCTGCTGAGCACAAATTACATTGTGTTCGTTTAGGAATTTTGTCAATCTCTTGGAGATCAGTTTTTCAAAAGCTGTGTTTATGACACTCAGAACGGATATTGGTCTGTAATTCTCTGGCTGATTCGAATCCCCAGATTTGTACACAGGAATGACTTTGGCTGTTTTCAGTATATCTGGATACGAACTGGTTGCAAACGCTAGATTAAATACTTGGCAAATGGGACTGCAGAGAATGTCAACATTGTCTTTTAAAATTCTAGTGTGTATACTATCGTGACCAGCTGCTTTCGTTAAAGGCATTTTATTTATTGTTGATTTCAGTTCGTCATGGCTTATTCCTTCCAAAAGAAAGTCGTTGTCAACTATCCTAGGCAGGACAGGGGCGATCTTACAGGATGAAAACTGATTAGCTAGGTTACTTCCTATGTCAGCAAAATAGCGATTAAATTCATTAGCTACTTGGGTCGATGGTTCATCCGGTTGAATTCTCTGTGTTTGGCCTTTGCCTATGACTTCTTTTACGATTTCCCATATTTTTTTTGTGTTCCCACTGTCGTTCTTAATGAGGTTGGTGTAGTACTGCTTTTTTGATTTTCTGATCATACTGACCGAGCTATTTCTAAAGTATTTAAAGCTCTCCTTATAATAAGAATTTGATTTATTGCATTTTCATTTACGGTAAAAATAGTCTTTCTGTTTTAATGTTTCCAGAATAATGTTTGTTATCCAAGGACACACGGGATGTTCGTAATTGTGGCGTTTATACACTCTTGTAGAATCCTTAATGGCATTGCATATGCATTGGATAAGTGCTTCACATTGAGCATGCACATCACATAATTCAAATACTTTTTGAAAGTTTACACACTGAAGCAATCGTCGCACTTCTGCAGAATTAACAGAAATTGATCGTCTATCCGGTGCATTAGCTGTAGAAGACAGGTATTTTCGCGGTAAGAATAGAAACGTTGGGTTGTGATCTGCAATGGCAACATCGTAAACACCTGCTGAAACATTAAATTCAGAGTTACACAAGATATGATCAATAAGAGATTCACATTGGCTTGTAATACGGGTCGGTGAAGATATGATATTTTTTAGATTGAGAGATTCTAGTAGGAATATGTAGTCATGACAGTTCTGCTTCAAGAGGTCAATATTAAAATCACCGCAAACAATTATAGGTTCATCCGAAGAAACAAGGGGAACAATTATTTTTTCCATGCTTGTAATGAAATCATTCACGCTTGAAGAAGGAGGCCGGTACACAACCCCTACTCTAGCCCCACATTTTAATTGAACAAAAATAATTTCTGCATATGACTCACAAACTGAGCTTACTGGCAAAGTAACATATTTAATGTCATTTTTTATAAATAGTGCCACTCCTCCACCCCGGGTGGCCCCCGGTCTAGGTTGCGACACTGTAACGTAACCCGGTATCTGGACTGTTTCACCTTTTTTTAACCATGTCTCAGTTATGGCTATAATGTCGTAGTTGAATGTATGCTGCGATAAGTATGCTGATAGGCTTTCAAGATTTTTTCCAATACTGCGCAAGTTACAGTGCAAAAGTGATAAATGATCCTGCTTACAATGTATATCTTCAAGTTCAGTAAGGTTGTAAGCCAAAAACAAAAAGCAGGAAATGTTTCAAGAAACATGACACAACTTATACCGAGTGTGCCACTAACGTTGTATATAAGATCCCCCTCAGCTGCGATAAAGTTTACATAGGGCAAACGGGTCGGTGCTACAATGAGAGGGCCAGAAGCACGCGCTCTCTGTTAAGAACAACTCGGGAGGGCATTTGGCTGAGCATTGTAAAAGATGCGGGTGCACACCTGAGTTTGCGCGCACAAGTTTCCTAAAGAGGGCATTAGATAGCACGGAAAGGGAGATAGTTGAAGCCTACCATATTTTAAAGACCGGTGACAACTGCATTAGCACGCCTTCGATAACACTCAAGAGTGAAGTGACCTTCTTGGAAGGACAGGTTTAATTTTTTTCATGCCTTTCGGTTGTCTCGCTTTTACATTTTTTTTTACATTTTTTTTTACTTTTACCTTTTATTGATGCCCTTATGTACGTTTAAGTCTTGTTGCCGTTGTTTGTTGCTGCAATTTCTTGTTTTAATGACGCACCCCATTGGACCCTTAAGTATTGTTGTCGGTTTCTTATTCAGACTTTAGTTTCAATAGCACACGTGCTTCCGTGTGAGAGAAAAAAAAAGTGTTCATTTGTTTGTTTATGTTTTCCGATTGCTTATGCTCGGAATACTTCGTCTGTAATCTATGATGAAGCACCTCTTTGATGTTTGACGTATCGTTTTCCAGTTTCCGTTCATCCAGACCGTTCTTATCGCTACATAAAAAATCTGCAGGTACTTCTGTTGCTTTTTCTTTGGTCTTTTTTTCCTTCCTCTAGCAGTATCAAAATGCAATGTGTTGAACACGCGTGCGGCGGCCAAGTCATGTGGCATTCATGTAGTATGCAATGTTTGCAGATAGGATTTCCTGTTGACGATGTTTCCAGATATGATTTCCCGATGAGTTCTCTGCTTGATTATCGCGAGTGTCATGCCCTTATTGCTCTTGTGCTGTGTATTTATATACGTGCGTTTCTTCAATAAACACAGCTGGAAGTTAGCGTCAGTCCCGTGCTCTTTGTCTGTCCGTGTTTTGCTTTGCTCTACAGTTTTTCCTTCAGAAGTCATGAACCAACTAGCGCAAGAAAACGTTTTGCGTAGCCTTATTTATTTCTTTTATTCAATGGGCTTTTCCTCACTAGATCAGACATTACAAGAATCGGATAAGTGTATTAGCGTCAGAGTGGGGCATCTATTTGGGTAACCGCGATCAGGTGCAGCCGCGAAACGAGAAAGTACCGTATTTACTCGAATGTAACGCGGGTTTTGTTTTTCTTTTTTTTTTCGAGATCTTTGGTGGCTGAAGTCGACCCTAGCGTTACAATCGAATACTGAAATTCTATTTTTGCTTCCTGGACGTAATAAAAAGTCACCCCTCACGTAACAGTCGTGGTCACATTACAATTGAGTATATGCGGTAGTACTGGGACGAATGCAGCGCGGCTTAGACGAAGACAGCGGACACATAAACACAGACGAGGCGCTCGTCTGTTTTATGCGTCCCCTCTCTTGGTCTAAATCGCGCTGAATTCGTCCGAGTATGTGTCAACTCGCTCAAGTCAAGATATTATTCGGTAGTAGTCGTCGTAGTAGTAACAGTAGTAGTAGTAGTAATAGCAGCAGTAGTAGTAATAGTAGTAGTAGTAGTGATTGAGAGAGAACTTTCTGCAGCCCATAAGGTAGCACGGCGCAAGCGTGTAAACGAGGAAGATAGCCACGTTGTAACAACGCTTGCTCTTCGTCGCCTGGCGACGAGAGGGAAGCCATGGTGTCATAATAAGTTTTGTATTTCAAAACCCTCGATTGCCCTCCCCTGTAAGGAGTTAACCTATCTACGAAAAGATTGGTGAAATTGCAAATGTACGTGTAATCATGATGGTTGTAAAGCGATGTTGCCTATATATGTGGTTCCCTGTTTCCAGAATAAATATTGTTACAAGTTAGCGCCTGTGTGTGTCACGCCTTTCTCTGTCCTTGTTTTTTCGTGCGCAAAAAAAAAAGAAGAAAAAAACCTCAGTATGACATACCAACACGCCCAAAACGCTACGTTATTAAGCGTCATAATAAGCCTCAGTGAAAGTGCCAGAAAGTGCGCTCTTTTATACTTTGAAATTCAACTTCGTTATTTTTACGATACAGGCTCAGCACAGGCGAACACGTGCAAAGTTTGCCATCGCTCAAGTGGAACTGCCTCTCGATGTCCCCAGCTGGCATTAGCATTGACAGAAGATCGTGGATTGTTGACGCTGACGGAACGAATATTGTTTACATCTTAGAGAGTGAGGGAGTTCCTCGGTAAGTTTTGTGCCTTTGACACCTCGTAATCGATACGCGAACTGCACAACCTATGCCAGGTACTTCTTAAGGTCGGCGCTGTAATCGTCACTGAAATCGATTTGCTCGAGCGAAAATGTACAAACCTGCTTCCCTGTTTCATTTAGTTTCGTATATTTTGAAGTAAAGAGCAGAGCCTTAGGCGGCACCGCGAGATAATTTTTGTTGATGCTGCTAATATTTGCTTAGGGAAACAGGAGGTCTAAGATTTCCTTGCTAAAGAGCACTGGCCACAGCTCGTAGAAACTTAATGGCTGGTAAAATGCATTAACATATATGCACGGGAAAGCTCCAGGCAATGTTCTTTTTTTTCCTAGGAATCGTGATAAAAATGAACAGGGAGGTTGCGATTCAAGAGTTTTTAAGGCAGCGTTGAATATGTAATTGTTAGGGCTTAACATCCCAAAACCACGATATGATTATGAGGGACGCCTTAGTGGAGGTCACCGGAAATTTCGACTACCTGGGGTTCCTTAACGTGCACCTGAATCTAAGTACACGGGCCTCAAGCAGTTTCGCGTCCGTCGAAAATGCGGCCACCGCTGCCGTAGTGTTGAAGACCGAGCAAAGCAGTGCCAAAAATTTTAAGCATGTTTGAAATCATTATTTATTCGACGCAATAGTTCAATACCTACATATCAGGCGCCAGACAAAGCCAATGGACCTTTCCGCAGATCGCAGCGCCGCGCAAGCCCCTGGCGGGCGTGCAATGCACTGTGCCAAGGAAGAGCGTGGGCGATCGGGAAAAGTCCGATCGGCGCCGTCGGCCTGAAGTTGTTTTTACCTTACGCTCGCTTTTTTTTTTTTTTTGCATGTCCTCGTGCGTTTTGGTTAATTATTGTGACTCGTGATCTCTAAGGCGTGTCATAATGACATGATCTGCTCAAGATAGGGAGGCAGACTGTGTTCCAGATTGTGATAAGAACACATTTTTTCTACTGTTTCCATAAAAACGCCACGATGAAGCGGGATCGGGTGCGGCGAATAAACCGGCAAGGATGAGGCGGAAGGCGAGTAGCTAAGAGTTACCGTGCCGTACAGTCGATGGAGCTGTTTGTTCGGTAGATCATCGAACTCATCTTTCCGCTGATCGCGGGCACCTATAGGTTGTTCGCAATAGCGCGCGACGAGCGATAATGCACAAATCCGTGGCATGCGAAAGCAAAGAGCATAATATTTTTAAAAGCATGTGGTTGATCCCTCTGATATAGGAATCGGTACAACACAAGAAAGTGAAACGTACGTGTCTTCATAGAAGTAGTTGAATGGCTATTACGCATTCATATATAATGTCTATTGGTGTTTAGTGGCTACAGCATCCTTAGACGTTGACGCACCCATGTTGACGCCTGGTGACACTTCACCACCACCACAAGCAACGACTCGCGAACGGGATACATTTTCTGGAGACTCTGCATTGCACGCACCGGAGCATCGCGCAAATCACACATGAACAACAGGCGTTCTGAAACCGTGCGAGCGAAACCGAACGGGTTTTCCCTAAATCGTTTTGTGAACTCACGGCCCGCTGCAGCGAAGGATGGATGATTTACGGGTCGGCGACCGCCGTGTGGTTCTGCTTGGCATGCGGCGTCGTGTTGGAGAGCAGGGTCCTGCTGGTGGGTCGCTACGGCGAAAGTACGATCATTTCGGTCCTGCTTCGGTGTGTGTACGGCAACCAGTTCGGTCGCGATGCGCTCAACTTCGGAAACGCGAGGGGCAGAGTTCTCAGCTTGAGCCGTGAACGCCCGAAGGCCTCCTGATCCCCTCTGGCGTGTCCCTCGCTGCACCAAACTAACTTGCGTGACATTCGCCAGTCGATGCCGTTATCTTTCGGCGGCGCTTAAAGGACCCCTGACACCAAATTTAGAAACTCGAGATGCTTGTGTTGTTTGAGACTCCTGCATGCGGGGGGCACTTCTGACCGATTATTAGGGACGAGCGTTGTCTGTAAGATATTTTAATTTCGTTTTGAAGTAAAGGTCAGTGCTCATCCGAGTATTCAGGTGCAATCGACATTTTCTGTGGTTTGACGTAGACAGAGGCTCGTAGACAGAAGCGCTTGTCCTGTGTCCTCCTTCATCTTGTGTTTCGTCTTTTTGCGCTGCTTTTAACAACAGAGGCTCCCCTCGTGACGTTGCGGAGGTCAAGCAAGTATTGTCGATGTCAGAGAACATTTTCGGGGCGCGCACAATACGCCGACCGGCACCCGGCGAGGACTATTGTTTGTCACCCCTCTTGCTCTATTGTCGGGCTGATCTCTAGGTGGTTTTGGCTGCTTACGCCAGGAATGCTTTTCTTTTTCCGGTGGGGGGACACGCTCAAAGCACCCACATCGTTTCATTCTTCACCCCCGCGGGTCCCCCCTGTTTGAAAACGGCGCGTTCAGCGTCACCGAAGCTTGAGCATGTGGTCTCAGGTGCTGCCCCACTGTGGGGCGCTAGTTTCTTATGGTATTTAGGCGGGCGTTTCGATCTGCAGCAAAAGCGTTCTCAATTAACGACGCTAGCATTTATTATACGATGCGTTAGAGCATTTACGGTTCCATTTCGGCATTACCAGACGCAAAGCTACAAATTACTGTAAAAAAGTCGCAAGCAAAACTTTTGCTGTCAGGGGTCCTTTAATGCAGCAGTTGCCGTAGTCGGTGCCCTCGCACCCGCATCAGTAGACGGCAGAGAAACAGTTGGTGCATATGGAAGCTGCACACGCGAGCACAGCGCGAAAGACAAAGCACGTAACCAGAGAACACCTACCACTTTGGAGAACCGAAACTGTACCTTTGGCTGTAGTACCGAAATAAGGATAGCGGCGGCATACTGAACTGCAATACCGCGAGGCAAGATGGCGCTGCAAGTACTATCATCATCATTAGACAAACTCATTTTTTGCTGCTGGTTCGCGCGGGTCGCGCTACTGCGCTCCTCGCTCCATGTGCTAGTTTCTTTTTCTCGTAGCTAAATCGCGGTACGCGTGTCTAGTTACCGCCAGGTGACCAAACAGTCCTTGACTGGCAAAAACAACGACAATCAAGTAAGGTTTGCATCGTTTATTGCGAAAGCCCAAGCCGGTACAAGCGTTGTATACAGTCAGGTTCAAACAAAACAAGTCACTCATACATATCGAAAGCTTTCAACCCATGTGTAAAGACTCCTGAAAGCTGTCAAGCATATGCATAAAACTGAACACCGAGATCGCTGAACGAACGTCGCTCTCATTGTGTTGCGGCGTCCGAGTTTAATAGCGTAGCTTTATGACAAGGGTCTTATCCTGCCGTTTGCAATGTGGCGCTTGCCAGGTTTTGTTGGTCTCGATGTGAGTGCATGGTATGGAATCGAAAACGAAACGTGCGCTACGCCGACAGTTGGCGCAGTGAGATCAATTTAGTTTTGTTATGTAAAAACTCGCGGATGAGTACAATTCTGCATCTTTATCGCTCTGCTGTCACCTTGAATGCGTTACAATTAAGCAATATCACGTTGTGTCCCAGGGTAGGCACGAATTTTCAATTCTCGGCCGTGAGCCCATACCATACGTATTATGTATTTAGGTGTTAAGTGTAAGAAAATATTTCAGCCTTGTTCTGTTCCTCGTTATAGTTCAGTTACACAGTTTATACAGCTAGAATTTCTTGGAGCAAGTAGCAATCTGACTGCAGAGTATGGTGCGAATGCTAAAGCGAGAGAGGTATAAGGTGAGCGCTTACAGATTCAAGAAGCACAATTCCAAGAAAATAAGCTATAGGCACGCATTGTACATCTTTGTTGGTGCTCGCACAGTACACTAAACAACTGCTCTGCATCGCATAGACATGTCGATAAAACTTGAGCACTCTCTTGCAAGCAAACATTCACAAAATAACTGGTGGGGCATGATGTGAACATCGTTACTGGAGAGCGTGCACTGACTACGGGAACAGAGAGAGAAGAACGCGACACAAAAGCGCACTTTGAACTAAAGTTCAATGAAGGAAAAAGGGAAGAAAATCGCAGTGTACCACACATACGTCACTGCGCAGAAAACATAACTGAACGATATTGCCACGTGCGTTTCTTATATTCACTTTTGTTGTATTCGGTTTTCACCCCAAAGACTTTCAGCAATGCTCAGCGCAAGCCGCGCCTCGTTTTTCTAGAAGCTTCGCGATTATTGTAGATCGTTTTGTTAACCCATTAGGGACCGGTTTCTTTTTTGATGAGTCTTGTGAAAGCAGATGTGGTTTTTGATCTTATCTACATCTGTATAGATCACACTAAAAGTATCATTGTGAACGATGATATTTTACAAAATATGGCCTGTGACCATATGATCCCGCTAGGCCTTTAGGCTACAGCGAAAATCACAACGTGACGAACTTTATTTCACGCCATGACACACCACGAAAAAAAATTTGGTATTTGTTGGGCACTTATTGTAAAATGAGGTGAAGCACGCAATGCACATACCGACGTCACATTTATTGCACTGTGCGGGCACCGTGCTGTTGCAGTTGTCCCTAGCGCACGTGCGCCTTTTGCCGTTAGGGACAGTTTCAAAGAAGTGGACTGTTCGGTCATTCAAACTGTGGACCACAATGCGCACGGTCAACAAGCGTCGATGCTCTTCGACGGCTAGCTCCTGTTGGCTTGTTATCCCATCTTTTCAGGCAGCTCTGAGGGATTTGCGTCCGGAATTCAAGTTGAGTGACGTTAGATCATGTGCTGCGCATAAGGACCACCCGTTTATAATGGCTACGTCGTAAAGTGAATATCCCCCCACCATCATTTCCTGCGACAAATTGAAATCCGGTAGGCATCTACGTTTGCATTTATCTGGTCAATGCCTCCCGTGAGGCACTTATGTTGGGTAACAGCATTAGGGCGAGGCACTTGGATCTTCTTCTATGCGCTTGAAGATAACTTCGCGTCAGGGCTTTGATCTCCTACACCTAAGCAGATATTTGGTGACCCATCGCGTTGTTCTTCATACTCTGCTTCATCTTCATCACTGTCTCATCCACCGATGCGACGGCTGTCGGTAAGCACCGTAATAGCACCTGCTCTAAGCTGCCCACTAGTTAGGTTGTCTACGATTTAGGTGCACAGGAACGCCAGGTGGTCGCAATTTCCGGAGCCCTCTACTACGGCGTCCCTCATAATCACGTGATGGTTTTGGGACGTTAAATCCCAACGGAATTATTATATAATATACTTAGGTTGTCTATGAGACTACCAGAATCCTTATTTGCGAAATCTTTGCCTGATTAGGTGGTAGCCTCCGATAGCTCAATGAAGATAGCCAACAGACCTTCATCGTTCTCTTCAAGTATACTGGCTATATCATTTAAAGTAAACCTGGGCATACAATAAATTGGCACGCGAGTGTAGTGGAATCACCCAACAAGGAGCGTAAAACGAAGGAAAGAACTTAAACAAAATACGGAGCCTAAAGGCCTAGCGTGACCATATGGTAACAGGTAAAACAACACACTTGTTCGCGAGCAAGATTTTGGTTAATCTCATTCAAATTCGCACCGGAGATTGCATAGTGCATTTACTCTATAGGGACATGGGCGTCACGCTATTCTAAGAAATAATACTGCAAAGAAATCTGTTTACCCGAAGGACGTTGCATGCCGACGCGCCGAAATGTATAACCAGCATTTCGCGCCTGTTTTAGCAGCTCCCCAATAAACAAAGAAAACTTCTGCCACATGGTGTCTGTAAGGCGCAACCTGAGCTATCACAAGGCGTATTGCCGTAATTTTGGCGGGGTTTTTTAGGCCTGTATAAATTGAAAGGCTTCGTCGGGATTTGCGTGACCATATGGTCACGCTGGTACCTAATGGTTACCATTGCGCGCTAGACGCGAATATTCGAGTTTATTCCAGAGCTTGCTCGACAACCAGCGATAAGGCTGGAATATTCGATTGCACACGTATAAATGCTGACGCGCTTCACCGCTTGTCAGTTGATCGACGGCCGACGCTCTGTTCGCCGCTATCAGTGCCAGTGTGTATTGCTGTAATCTGACTTTCCGTTTACCAGCCACAAGTTCGGCCAAATAAAGTTTCATCTTGGACATACCGACTGCTGCCTTCGTCAACGTCACGACCACGTGACATCTGGTGGAGGTGCTTCCCGGTCCATGTACCGAACGCCCCCCCCTCCAGCCGTGAGCCAATACCCCCCCACCGCCAAGGGGACATAGACGTCCACGCTGAGCAGCGAGCCAGCCGCAGGCAGCAAGGTCTCCCACCAGAATACGGACCCCTACCCGACAAGATCCGGGCCACGGCGACGAAGACAACAAGCACGATGACGGCTGCAGTGCCCCCCCGCGGCAATCGTTATGCAGCCGCCCAGAAAGCCGCCGACGTTTCACGGATCTCCAAATGAAGACCCCGAAACCTCGCTTGAGACGTTCGAAAGGGTCTCCACATTCAACAATTTGGACGCCGACGACAAGCTACGCTACGTGTACTTTTACCTGGGCGACGCAGCTAGGACCTGGTTCGAGAATCGGGAGTCCACTCTTCGAACCTGCGAGATTTTTCGCAGCACCTTTTTGGAAACGTTCACGAGTGTCGCCTTAAAGGAAAGGGCTGCAACCTTGCTGGAGACACGGGTGCAACTTCCGAACGAAAGCGTCACCATTTTCGCGGAGGAAATGACCCGACTCTTCTGCCACGCTGACCCCGCCATGTCCGAGGAAAAGAAGGTTCGGTTCTTGATGGGGGGGGGGGTTAAGCAAGACCTGTTTGCCGGCCTTGTACGCAACCCACCGAAGACGGTCACGGAATTTGTCTCGGATGCCACGGCGATCGAGAAGGCGCTGGATATGCCTACTAGCCAGTACAACCACCGCATTCTGTCGACGACCTACGCGGAGGTTCAAGCGCTGCACCCCGACGACCTGCGCGACACCATCAGGGCAATCATTCGGGAGGAGCGGCCCAACTTGTTGCCAACTTCGCAGCCTCAGGTGGAGCCGATCAGCAACGTCGTGCGCCACGAAATCCGGCAAGTTCTTGGAACACCTGAACCAGCGCAACGTGAGCCACAAGCGATGAGCTACGCTGCCGCAGCGCGTCGTAACGCTCCCCCGCTGCGCCCACGTGAAGACATCGCACCACCGCAGTTCCGCCACCAGACACCACCGCCACCGCCACCGACGCCATACCGTCCACCCACCAGCCAGCGCTCCGCTCCGAGGAAGACCGACGTTTGGTGCGCCCCTGACCACCGTCCACTGTGCTACCACTGCGGAGAAGCTGGCCAGACCTACCACCGTTGCCAGTACCGCCAGATGGGACTGACTGCGTGGTTTCGCCATCGACGCTCCGCGTCCACAGCGGGGTGAACGACCACGCCACATCGCCGACTACCTCGCAGGTGTTCAGTGGACGGCCCGAGGTTTCCCGATCGCCTTCGCCAGGGCGCTACATCTCACCGCACCGCAGGCAGTACACCGCCCCTACTCGGGGCCGCTCTCCGAGCCCTTATCCGGGAAACTAAGGGCAGCAACCGATGGAGGTGCGGTTGCTCTACGACGAAACACCAAAGATCCTCCGCCGCCGACGACGACGCGTCAACGAGGTCTATAGAACACGCCACAAGCTGAACGGTGCCCGGGCTACGCAACTTCACGACCACGGAAAGACCTGACGAGTACACGCCGAAGCAACGGAACAAACCGACGTAGCCGTGATCCGGCGCCACGACCAAACCGCAACGCAAGACGACGAAATAGGGACCTCGACGTCCTCATCGACGGCCACAACGTCACCGCTCTCTTCGATACCGGAGCTGACTATTCTGTCATCAGCGGGCCGTTCGCCGCGAAGTTGAACAAACTAAAGACCGTTTGGGAAGGAACCGAAATCCGGACAGCAGGAGGCCACCTAATAACACCAACTGGAGTCTGCACGGCAAGAATCATAACTGAAGACCGGACTTATCCAGCGAGCTTTGTGGTCCTACAGCCTTGTTCGAGGGACGTCATTCGAGGCATGGATTTCCTAAATCAACACGGCGCAAACATTGACCTACGATCCCAATCGATAACGCTTTCCGCGGACAACGCCATCCCACCGTATAAGAATATTGGTCACCATGCCTTGAATGTGATAGAAGAGCAGGTCACCGTTCCACCTTTCTCAGCGTCATCATTTCCGTCGGCAGCGAAGTACCCGCAAACTTAGAGGGCGTCATTGGGGGGCGACCAGAACCTGCTTATGAGCCGTTAGATCTGCGTCGCAACAGGCATAGCCGAGCTGTGGGATGACAAAGCGAGGGTAATGCTGTTGAATTTCAGCCGCGAATACAGGCACCTCACCACTGGCACGACGGTCGCCTTCATGAATTATTTCGTGGACGCCAGCAGTGCTTTCGCCCTCTTCGATGCTACCGAACCTGCTTCGACGAATTGACATCCTCAAACAGAGTTCGAAGTCAACCCGAGCCTTCCGATGCATAAGCAAGAACGGCTCAAAGCCTTGCTCCTGCAATACAAGGACTGCTTTTCATCGTCGCCAAGAATTTGGCAGACCCCTGTGTCAGAGCATCACATCATAACAGAGGAAACTGCCAGACCACTCCGTCAGAGCCCGTACAGAGTTTCGACGCGAGAGCGCGAGGCCGTAAAGAAACAAGTCGAAAAAATGCTGCGTGACGACATTATCCAGCCCTCGAAGAGTCCGTGGGCGTCACCCGTGGTGTTAGTCAATACGAAGGACGGAACCTTACGCTTCTGCGTCGACTATCGCCGCCTGA
Source organism: Rhipicephalus appendiculatus (assembly GCA_030522465.1). Taxonomy (NCBI): domain Eukaryota; kingdom Metazoa; phylum Arthropoda; class Arachnida; order Ixodida; family Ixodidae; genus Rhipicephalus; species Rhipicephalus appendiculatus. The sequence continues at coordinate 1,980,227 of JALIZH010032958.1, forward strand.
ACAAGATCACGAAGAAGGACGTGTACCCTCTCCCACGGATAGACGACGCCCTGGATCGACTCCACAACGCGAGGTACTTCTCTTCGATGGACCTCAAGACCGGCTATTGGCAAATCGAAGTCGACGAGAGAGACCGAGAAAAGACTGCCTTCATAACACCAGATGGCCTGTTCGAGTTGAAGGTTATGCCCTTTGGTCTTTGCTCGGCACCTGATACTTTCCAACGCGTCATGGATACAGTACTTGCTGGCTTGAGGTGGCAGACTTGCCTTGTGTACATGGATGACGTCGTTGTGTTTTCCTCAAGCTTCGACGAACACCTACAGCGCCTTGAAACGGTACTTCAAGCAATCAAGAATTCCTGACTCACCCTGAAGCCAGAAAAGTGCCGCTTCGCGTACGAGGAGCTCATGTTTTTCGGTCACGTAATCAGCAAGCCTGGAGTGCGCCCAGACCCGCAGAAAACAGCTGCCATCGCCGCCTTCCCGTCACCCACCGACAAGAAAGCCGTACGCCGATTTCTCGGCTTGTGCGCCTATTACAGACGCTCCGTGAAGGACTTTTCACAGATCGCCGAGCCACTAACGCAGGTCATGAAGACCGACGTCCAATTCAGGTGGGGAACGGTGTAAGTCGAAGCATTTCAAGAACTTAAACGACGCCTGCAGACGCCTCCGATACTTGCGCATTTCGACGAATACGCCGTTACGGAAATCAACACCGACGCAAGCAGCGTAGGACTCGGCGCCGTCGTTGTGCAGAAGACTAGCGGACAGGAAAGGGTTATCAGTTTTGCTAGCCGGTCGCTGTCCAAGGCAGAAGTCAACTATTCCACAACATAAAAAGAGTGCCTCGCCATCATATTAGCTGCGTCAAAGTTTCGCCCCCTACATCTACGGCAGGCCCTTCAAAGTTGTGAGCGACCACCACGCCTTGTGCTGGCTAGCTAACTTGAAGGACCCTTCAGGTCGTCTCGCGCGATGGAGTCTCAGACTTCAAGAATTCGACATTACCGACGTTTACAAGTCCGGACAAAAGCACTCTGACACCGACTGCCTGTCTCGCGCCCCCGTCGAGCAGCCACCCCAGGAAGACCAGGACGACGACTACTTCTTGGGAACCTTAAGTGCCGATAACTTCGCCGAACGACGGCGAGCCGATCCAGAACTCAAGGGCCTTGTGGAATACCTCGAGGGCAAGGCCACCGTTGTTCCAAAGGTATTCAGACAAGGATTGGAGTCGTTTTCCGTGCGCAATGGCGTTCTCCTAGAGAAAAACTTCCCGCCACTTCGGGCCAACTTCCTCCTCGTAGTACCTTCCGCGTTACGTCCAGAAGTTCTGGACGCTCTGCATAACCACCCGACTGCTGGACACCTTGGACTTTCCCGCATGCTAGCGATGATACAAGACAGATATTGCTGGCCTCTCCTCACTGCCGACGTCAGCCACTATGTGAGGACTTGCCGAGATTGTCAGCGACGGAAAACACCGCCGACTAGGCGAGCTGGACTTCTGCAGCCCATCGAGCCACCTCGCCGGCCGTTCCAGCAAATCGGCATGGACTTACCGGGGCCGTTCCCGACGTCGAATTCCGGAAACAAATGGATCGTGGTACCTACTGACTACCTCACCCGCTACGCCGAGACAAGGGCCCTGCCCAAAGGCAGCGCCGCCGACGTACCAAAGTTCTTCGTCGAGAACATCGTCCTGCGTCATGGCGCCCCAGAGGTCCTCATTACCGACAGAGGTATGGCCTTTACCGCGAGGTACAGTCAGAAAAGCCACCGCCGGACCACCGCATACCACCCACAGACCAATGGCTTTACCGAGCGTCTAAACAAGGCCATCGCCGACATGCTGGCCATGTACTTCGACGTCGAACACAAGACGTGGGATGCCATTCTTCCGTATGTGACCTTCGCGTACAACACGGCCATACAAGAAACGACGCAGATGACGCCATACAAGTTGGTCTACGGACGGAGCCCAGCAACGACGCTCGATGCCATGTTGCCAAACGTCACCGATGAAGAAAAATTCGGCATGACTGTCTACCTTGAGCGCGCCGAAGAAGCCCGACAACTAGCCCGTCTCCGCATCAAGAATCAACAGACGACGGACAGTCGCCGTTATAATCTTCGACGACGCTTCGTGGAATACCTACCCGGCGACCGTGTTTGGGTGTGGACACCGTCACGCCGACGTGGACTGAGTGAAAAACTTCTGCGACGGTACTTCGGACCGTACAGGGTACTTCGACGTCTCGGCACATTCGACTACGAGGCTGTCCCCGACGGCATTACGAACTCTCAACGGCACCATGCACGACCTGAAGTCGTCCATGTCGTGCGCCTCAAGCCGCTTGATGCGCGTTAACGAACCCGAGGACTGTACATTTTTTGTTGTTGCTTAGTATTTTGCTTTATTGCCTGCACTTATTGCTTTATTGTACTTTCTTGCTTTATTGTTGTTATTTATTGTTGCATGCACTTTTCCGCCCGCGATCTGTTTTAGGCATCGGGACGATGCTTTTTCAGAGGGGGGGCATTGCCACGCGCGTTTCTTATTTTCTGTTTTGTTGTATTCAGTTTTCGCCCACAAAGACTGTCAGCAATGCTCAGCGCAAACCGCGCCTCGTTTTTCTAGAAGCTTCCCCATTATTGTAGATCGTTTTGTTAAGACTGCGCCCCAGACGCGAACACTCGAGTTTATTCCAGAGCTTGCGCGAGAACAAGCGATAAGGCTGGAATATTCGATGACACACGTATAAATGCCGACCCGTTTGCCCGCTTGTCAGTTGATCGACGGCCGACGCTCAGTTCGCCGCTATCAGTGCCAGTGTGTATTGCTGTAATCTGAATTTCCGTTTACCGGCCACAAGTTCGGCCAAATAAAGTTTCATCTTGGACATACCGACTGCTGCCTTCGTCAACGTCACGACCACGTGACAATAAAAGTCGCACATTACTTCAAAGCCTCACAACATGGCGAGGTGATAAAACATATCTGCTCAGACCTGCAAGGCGCTAGGCGGTGTGGCCTAGAAAAGATACTTCTTTATTGGTTGGTGCCAGTGACGTCTGGCTCACACATCTATGACTTTCTTTTCTGATTTGGAACGCCTCACAAATCTCTCTCGTAATCTTGTCCGACTGACGGAACAACACCACGGTGCCTGTGAAATCCGCAGAGCACCCGCAGTCCCTGCAACGCATGCCAAGGTGGGTGGGAAACGCAGGAACATTAACTGCGTTCCCGTGTTCGTTAAGGCGCAGATTCAGACTGCTGGCCAACGTAAACGCGGCCACATGATAACAGGATGCTGTGCACGACTCCGGAGGCGCAAGGAACGTGTCTGTAGGTGTGGTTAATGGTGCATACTGGACTTGTCCTAGAGTTTGACTCAATGCGTCTGCACACCGCCAGGCATATCCCATGCACCTTGTGTTCCGCAGAAAGAACACATTCACCTCATGCCTTCTCTCTTTCTCCCCGTAGTCCGTGCGCACTCTCCAGTAACGATGAATACATACCAACTCGGCCAGTCCTCTGCTTTGATGATGTGAACCTGTGCCAATGCTGGATAAATAAAGGTCATATATATTGAATAGTTGTTATTGTGTCGTTTACTTTTTCGATATATTTGTGCTTGGACGCTGAAGTATGTTTTCTCGATGTGAAACGAATGAGTGATAAGAAACAGCGACATAAATAAAAGGCACGCAGGACCTGCGCTCAGCTTTCGACTGGGGTTTATTGAAAAAACGTGAAAGTTTATAATGGCAACCAGGAAGGGCGATAACATACCTTACTATCGCCTTTGGGGGCTAGGTAGCCGAGTCTGCATTGGTGCGTGGCCATGATGTGGTGTTTATGATGAGGTCTTGACACTTTTGTTATCGGGTGGATGCATTACCAATGTTATCGCCCTTGCTGCTTGCCGTTATAAATTTTCATGTTTTTTCAATAAACCTCAGTTGAAAGTTCAGCGCCAGTCCTGTATGCCTCTTGTTTGCGTCCCCATTTTTTAGCGCCTGTTCGTTTCACATCAAGTATAAAGCAACTTGCCGAAACACACGTCTTGCTGTGTTTTCACCCTGCTGCTTATATAGTCTACGGCTTGAAATATGTAAAATCTTGCAGTGTGGCTGTGGATAAGTCAAGTACGTGTGTGTTTTAAATACCTCTTCGATTTCCTAGGTTTTTTTCATGACAGATGGTAGTGTAGGTGTTCTGTGGCCTGGTATCATTCGCCGCGTACTGAGTGGCCGTGGGTTCGACTCCCGGGTCTGCAGAATTTGCGAAACTTTTTCTTCTTCTTTATTTCTTTGTATTTTGTATGTGTAAGCACAGAACACTTATACTACCATGTTGAGAAGGGAAACTGTACCTTTGACAGTGCAACGGAAATAAGGGTAGCGGTGGCGTTGTGAACTAAAGTATCCGACCGAGAGACGGCGCTGCTAAAACTGGGGCAATATGGGTGCTGCATTGCTGGTGGGTGCGGGTGGTCGCGGTGTGCGCCCGCAGGTTGTGGGCGTTCATTCACTGCTGTCGCGGGATAGTATTCGCGCGCACGGCAGCCTAACGTTACTACAAATATTTACCTTAAGCCGCCATTTTAAGTTGCCGGGTGACCGAGAAGCCTCAACCGGCAAAAAAACACGCCAAGCAAGTCAGCTTATATTGTTTATTGGCAATGGTAAATATAGCAGTATGCATGTAAACAAGGAACACTGCCAGTCACAGAGTAGAACAATACACAGAAAAAAAGTAATAGCCATATGTTTAATAAAATTACCTGCTGAAATTGAGCAACTTTGTCTCTTGGCTCGCTCAGCATACGTCTTATAGTACGCGGAACGAAGCGTCAGACAACGATATTTACGCTGGGCGACCCCTGCACAGTACTTGCGTACAGTTGCTGCCCGTTGTCTTTTTCACTACACATGCATGTTTGAGAATTTGAGCTGTAATAAACAAACAGCATTAAAACTGCCCTCAAAAGATCAGTGTCAGTAAGATTAGCCTGAGCCGCAATGTGATATTTTGACAACACATTGGCGAGAGGCACATCGCGTTGAAAAAAAAAAGTGAAAGCACGCTGTTATACTAGATATTCTTCATTATACTGTACATAATGCGTTCTCGTTATTGTGCTTAATATCCCTGTGTTCTTGTCTGCACGTCCGATCGAATTCCGACCAACTAGCTTAACTCTCAGTTGTGTTAAGCTCGTGTATACTGGTTGAAACACCATTTACGGGATTCTGTGAAAAGGAAACTCGGTTTATGTCTCAAAGAGGCGAAGAGGTTGCAGCGACATAAACACTTCAATTGAGTAACAGTTGGCCAATAATGAAAGCCTTAGCCGGAATCCAACATTTTAGCCAGTGAACATTCTTGTAAAGGTTGTCATGGAAGACAAGTTTAGAGAATTGAGCTACCCTTGCTCGCCCACTGTTGATCAGCTGACACATGAGATAGAGGATGCCTGTGGGTGTTCCTAAAAGCACTCATTTGTAAAAATAAATGATGCGCCAGGGGACAGCGCTCACAATACACTGCACATACAATACGGACATATGGAACACTAGTACTCTAGACAGCTAGGAAGTGCTGGAAGTCACGGTAGCAATGTTGGAAAAGTAGACAGTGAGTAATTATTTCTGTGAAAACTGTATAATTAACTTTTTACGAGAGATATTCATCAAGTAAGGACCGTTTCCTAATCTTTTAATATTTACACGTCAGAATAAAGATTTATAAGCTCAGCACCATCTGTTAATTCTCCGCGAAAGTTCTGAAGTGATTGTTCTGGCTCAGTAGTCATCTGCTGGTCGGGGAATGCAGATTACAATATTTGCGAAAATCGTTGCTCCCGCCAGTAGTGAGGATCAATAAAACCTGCTTCTGGGCGAGTTGGTTCGTACTTGGAAGGAAATTATGGCTGCGCACTAAAACACAAGGACACAGAAGACACGGACGAGCGCAATGTTTGCGCTCGTCCGTGTTTCCTTGGTGTTATTAGTGCGCAGCCATAATTTCCTTCCATGTAGTGAGATTTCCCGCTGTAATTCGGTTTTTCATTCAAAAGAATCATCAGCTTCTCCAATAGTTGTGCCCAGTTTATGGACCAACAGTGATGAGTGAAAGAAAGGTCAGAAAATGGTGTAGAGACTTCACAAATGGCCGCAAAAATGTGTACGACAAAGAACGGAGCGGCAGGCTAAGCATCCAGACCAATGAATGCAGTTGCGTAGGATATCCAAGTATCATCACCTGTAACAATGTGCGAAAACATATCTCTGTCTTGTCGGTAGCAGTCCAAAAAGGCTCCAAAAGCAGTCCAAAAGGCAATGCAGTCCAAAAGGCAATGGCAATAGCAGTCCAAAAGGTAGCAGTCCAAAAGGCAATGAAACTGTTCAAGTGGACTGGGTGGGCATTGCAATTAGATCAACGACTAACAGTTAGTGGTCTGTCAGATAAAGTTCTCCGTGTTGGCCTCACTACAATTTACACGATTGTAGCTGAAATACTCATATGTCACAAAGTTTGTTTAAGCTGGTTACCATAAATGCTTACCGACCAACTCAAATACTAAAAAAATGTCGAGTGGACGAGCCTTTTTGGACTGCTACCGACAAGACAGAGATATGTTTTCGCACATTGTTACAGGTGATGATACTTGGATATCCTACGCAACTGCAGAAACAAAACAACAATAAATGCAGTGGCGCCACTCTTCACCAAAACAAAAAAAAATTAATTACTCGAGTCAGAAAATGATGGCTACCATTTTCGGGGATGAAAAGGTCATTCTTTTGGTTGATTTCATAGAATATAGGCCACAGTTACAGCTGTCGTATACTGCGAACCGCTCACCAAACTAAAAAGCACGATAAAAAAACATCGACGTGGCAAACTCTCGTTTGGAATTGCACTCCTCCATGACCACGCGCACCTCGCACCGCAGCCAGAACCAATGCGAAGATTCAAGATTTTGGTTGGGAACACGGATTAGCCGCCCTACTGTCCTGACCCAGCACCAACTGACTATTTCCTCTTCTTTCACTTGATACAGTGGCTCGGGGTCCAACGGTTTGAAGACAGCGAGAAATTCAAGAGCACCGTTGTGAACAGGTTCAATTCACTGCGAACTTTTATGCAGAGGGACTAAAGAAACTAGTGGGGCGGTACGAAAAGTGCTTAGGAGATAACCGTGATCATTAGAGACCGTGATTTTAGGCAAATGCCTATTTTGTTCTTTGCGTTCCTTTGAGCCACTATAATATAGGAGCTTGAATTAGAGCTTGAGGAGGGCTTTTATAGTGTTTTCGTAGTGCCTATAAATGCCTATTTTTGGCGTTTGTGCCTAAATTCCTATAAGTGCCAATAAATGCCTATATTCAGAATCGGTGCCAATATGAACACTATTTAGCCTCAAATTTTGCTTTGAGTACATTTTGAGACCGCTATTCATGGTACGGGGCAAAACTGACCTTTCGGAACTCTATGGTGTGCAACCTAGTTCTCTAGTTCCACAAACTTCCGGAAAGCAACCGCTAGTAGCAGTGAAATGGGACGCGCCAGACCATGTTATGCCCCCCGCAGTGATATAGCACGAGTGGTTGGAGGACGGGGAGGAGGAGGAGAGGCAAAAAAAAAAAGAAAAGGTGCTACTTCTGCAACACTGAATGGGAGCACGTACCAGCGTATACAGTGGAATGGGTTGAGGAAGGTGGAAAGAGGAGAGGGGAAGAAGAAGAGAGTGTCGTCCATGGCCGAGGATGTGGAGGGCTGCTTTTACAGCCGGTTGTCCAGTCCAGTGTTCCCAAGAATCTGAAGCACCTCCTTGAAGACCTGGGTGTGATGATGGGGAGGGGGGGAGGGGGGCAGGGAACAGGAGGTGCCTCTGTGCAGCTGCTGGAAGATGGAGAACGAATGCGAAACCGTGAAGTGCCGTCAGGGGAAAGTAGTGTGCAGATAAAAAAAAATCACATGTGCACATGGCTTTTGTTTTGTTTTTAATTTACTTCTTAAAAGGCGCTTCATCAGGTCACATGAAATTTCAGTGAGACACTGGTAGTTGTTGCGTGTCCAATGAAGAGCTTTGTACCCCAAGAACTTTTTATTTGGTTCATTATGAGCCGCGAAAGCATGATGCGAGGAGGTGAGCTTGAAGCCTTTGCCGCTCGCCCCGCTTAGACTTCGCAAGCCAAATTCCTTCCTTGCCTTCTTCGGTGTCAGAGCAACTCGGAGCCGAAAGATCACACGACGTAGACGAATCAACGCGTCATGCGCACGCAATGTTGCATGCGCGTGACATGCCCAAGCCAGGTCGTGCACGCAAGTGGTGTTTTGTCGTTTAGGCGTTCTCTGTAGTGCACTGCGTGTTTCTGTGGGATGGGTCCATCTAGGCGCGCACATTTGGAGAGGCTGGCAAGGATATTGTTTTCTTACCACGATACACAGCGTCGCACCGTTGGAACTCCTGTAAGGGACGGTGCACCAAAAAGAAAGAAAAATTACACCATCTCCCGCTAAAGGGAACCATGTGTAGATGTGAAGCAGCGGGCGCTAACGCTTACACTGGCGGTGGCGTTGACGCTGGCCCTATCGCAGCGTTGCGCAGGAGAGAAAACTGAGGAGGCGCAAAGCACGCAGTGATGGAGCGGTGTTTCCTACTGGAACATGCCAATCGCTGCTAATGGGCAATGAGAGACAGAAGACTCCGACTGGACACAGAGACCCGCACTCCGCTTTTAGTTAACGCGCACGCTGCGAATTTTTATTGTTCAACAACGCACAGGAGAAATCTTCCACCGGCACCACCTTGGAGGTCAAGATCCATTGCCATATATACGGGATGGCCAGTGAACGGTTGTGCAGCGCGAGCAGTCGGTTTTTTCAACCAAGAAACTCGCTAGCAGACGCTGCCTGCGTCGGCGTCGCGAGGCGAGAGAGGGGGAAGCGGAGGAGAGGAGAGAGAGGGCATGACACGCATGCGCAGTGGGAGTGTGAACGCCGTGGGCAGGGATGCGTAGAGGAGAGAGGGGGGAGCGTAGGAGAGGAGAGAGAGGGGGGGACGCGCATGCGCAGGGGGGAGTTAGACGCCGCGGGCAGGGATGGAGAGAGGGGGGGGAGTGTAAGAGGCGAGAGAGGAAGGGAGGCGCATGCGCAGTGAGGGTGTGGTTGCCGTGGGGAGGGATGCCTAGAGGAGCGAGAGGGGGAGAGGAGGTTTTTTATTTTTATTTTTTCTTTAACTGTTTGCGCATGCGCAGTAAGGGTGGGCACGCGGCACACCACCACCACCACCACCACCACCACCGGATTAAGCTTCGCCATAAGATGCTTCACATCTAAAATACGCCAAGCTTGTCAGGGCTGGCGCCGGCACGACGCGGGGACGGCGAGAACACGAACGCAAACGAAATGGAGGCAGCTTAGTCTCGCATCTCGCTCGATTCGACGTAAGAATAATAATAATAAAAACGCGCACAGGTTCCGTTTGCACGTTTTAATATTTTTATCAACTTTCATTCTTCTATTCAAGCAACAGATTTTACAAAGTGCATCTGTCGCCTCGAATACTTCTCGCAGTGTCACTTACTACTGTGACATACGTAGGACCATTCCCCTGTTGTACGCTGGTTGTACGTCACCTCCTCCATGTTGGGGCGCGCGCCCGTGAGAGGAAGGGCAAGCGGCGTTCAGTGTGACATTTCACCTCTTTCTGGGGCACGTAGCATTGGAAATCTTGGCAGACATGATCGTGAGCACCCAGTGCATGCAGTATACCTGCCAGCTCGAAATGCTCAAACCTGGTAAGGGGCCCTTTAAGGTGTTCGCAGACAGAGGAGAAATTGACCCTGCGCGATTAAACCCGGTTAATACGAGGCTAAGAGACCCTTCTGGCCTTTTATCGGTCTAGTTATTTGCTCCTGTGCTGCTTTTCTCAGCGATGTCGGTAAGAAAGAGACCCAGGAGCGTGTTTATTCGACGGTGGACCCTTAACTCACCATGCTGGACAATAAAAAGAGAGAGCGTGTTCTGCAAACCATGCGGGAAAAAAGGACAATTGCATGGCTGTGTTAAACCATTGGTGCCTTTATGCCATCATATATTATAATTTTTTTTCTTTTTTTTGCTTTCCTGTTGTAGACACAGGTCCCCTATTGCGTAACCCAGCGCCGCTGGGTACCAGCGTCCAGCGCCATGCCAGATTATGGGCCAAGTATCGCGCTAAAAAAATGTCCGCCCGGAGTATTCGAACTTGCCACCTCCTGATTTCTAGCCGAGTGCTCTACCACGGCCGCTGGATAAAAAAGAAGGTACGGCCTGTTGCGTCGCGGCGCCGTCAATGGGCGAGCGCGTCTCGGCTGAGGCGGCCGCATTTTTAGTGAGGGCGCCACTACTCCAGTCTTCAAAGCAGACGACACTTCGTGTTACAATGGGGTTGCCTCAGGATTTGTGCGTGTCCGTGTGCTTTTTCGTGTGCTTCCTCGTGCTTTTTTGGTGTGTGATCGTGTGTGGGGGGCAGCATGCCTCATGTTTCCTGTGCTTGAGTACTCTCAATGCTCTCACTGCAAGAAATAGGGACGGCGCACATTTAAGCGCGCACATACCCAGCATTTCGGGACATCGCTTTTAGTTCACCGTTTCGCACACCACGTGGCGTACAGACCTTCAACTTTCAAAACTGGCGCAATAACGCATGGCGCGCGGCAGACAAAGTGGCCATACATAAAAAAAAAAAAAAAAAAAAAACGAAGCAGCTCGATGTCGACTATCGCCACCGAGAGCGAACCGTGATCGCTGACTGATAAGCGCGTGTACGACGAGCGGTCGGTTGGTTGCTCGATCGTGAATCAAGTATTTTTTTTTTTTTAGTGAATCCGCGCGCACAAGTCACTTGGCTGCGCTTGACGAACTCGTATTTCGAAAGGGCGTGCTGCCCTTCCTCTCGTCCTTTTCAATATATTTCGTGCGGTTGTATAGTTGTCCGCCCCACTGGTTTCTTGAAGAAAGCTAGGACGTCCTTTTGTCGCGGCCGTTTTTGTAATCTGTGAAAGCTAATTTCGAGAAAATAATATCAGCCTATGAGATGGCGATGACGCTTTGAGAATATGTAGAGACAGGCTTCACGTAGCTAATATTTGTTGGCGTCACTTAACAAGTGAATTTTTTCGCGCTATAGAGTGAAGGCAACGTGCCGTGTCGTATTCGCTGCCAGTGACAATCTTTTTTAAGAGCTCAAAACGTAGCAGTAATAAAGGCCTAAATTCATTACAGGGACGAAATTGCTGAATTATTTTCCAAATTTAAGCATTTTAAGAAAGACGCCTCAATTTAAACAACGCTCTTAACGTTTCTAGAGCACGTAATAAAAGACGTCCGAAATGTATTTCATTGTACATGACATGCTATACAGCTCGTCTTCCCCTCTTTGCTGACTGTTGTGAAAGCGTAATGAAACCAATTATATTCACATATGCGACCGTCCGCTGTGGTGATGTAGCGGTTACAGTGCTCGGGTTCTGACCCGAAAGCCGCGTGTTCGACCCCGTCCGCAGAGGTCACATTTCGATGGAGGCGAAATGGAGGAAGCGCGTATACTGTGCGATGTCAGAGCACGTTAAAGAACACCACATGTTCGAAATTTCCGGAGCCCTCCACGATGGCGTCCTTCATAATCATATCGTGGTTTTGTGACGTAAAACCCCCGATGATATTTGGATGTACGTACATAACCGCAAAGCACACCTCTTTGTTTCACTGGCTATGCGGTCTGCACAACGGCATCAGGTCTTGGTTAGAGACCCGATTATTTCGGCCAGTTTTATTTAGAACGAAGAACGCGTACAAGCGAGTTTGAAGATAGCTCTCGTCTGGTTTCCTTGCTGCTACTATAGTGTAATTGTTTCTTTGCACGTATTGCTCAAGAACAGCGTGGTAATATTTTTACATGGTGATGTTTCTTAAAAGGTCCCTCGGTAGGACCTATTTATTACTTGCTTGACCCGCTTATTGGCGAGTTTTTAAATCAACCACTCATTGGTGCAATTAAATGTTTGACGCTAGTGCCATTCTACGCTTCTGGGACGCAACACAACAAACGTTAAGGGGCCTTCTCACACTACATGACATTATCATAGTTTCTTTTCTTTTTTTTCGAACAGTTTAAAGCACCGGCGTGGCTTTGTTGTAGAACACCTGTTTTCCGTGCAGAAGTACTGGGTTCAATTTACGCGCGAGCTATTAATATTGTTCATTTATTTGCAGCTACCTCGACCTTTCGCCCACGGGCAATGCTTTTTTTTTCACTCACAACGAAGACGCCGACACCAGCGTCGGCACCGGATTTTTCGCTACAGATAACTTTTTTGTGGAATACTTAGCCACCAATGAAATCACGCGCTGCTCCAAAAACACGGGGTTGGTGTAATATCAGTATACTATAGCATGCCTCGTTCACATTAGGGACGCCTCTGATAAGACAACTACTCAATTTTTCCAAAGAAAATTTGTGCCTCACATAATAATAATAATAATAATAATAATAATAATAATAATAATAATAATAATAATAATAATAATAATAATAATAATAATAACATTAATAATAATAATAATAATAACAACAAATATATTATTCTCATATGAGTATTGTGTTACTGTTGTTGTTGTTGAAGAGTTTATTGTTTCACATTTGTTTTCACGGATGGATCTACAATGGATGAAAGCTCGTCTGCGGCTTTTCATATACCCGTATATAAAATAGAAAGAGATTTCCGACTTTCTCGAAAGACATCGTCTACAGCAGCGGAGCTTGTTGCAATATTACAAGCTTCAAAATTCATTGTTGAAAGCCAGCAAAGGCAAAACTGGGTAATATATTCTGACTCCAAAGGAGCGCTACAAATGATTAAGGATTTTTATTTTCATGTAGATGATAGCATAATATATGAAATCTTAAAAACAATTACCATCGGTTATCTGGACGGCCATGAGATATGTTTTCAGTGGCTTTCAAGTCACGTAGGAGTGATGGGAAACGAAAATTCTGACAAATTAGCCACTGCAGCACACAAAAAAGTTCACTTGACACCAGTGCCCGCTTATTTCTCAGAAAGCAGGAAGGTTCTTTCGAAACTGCGCCACAAATTGCGCAAAAACGCTTGATTTGACGCAAATACAAAGTCTTCACTCTTATATCAAATAGATCCATCTCTCCGATTTACACCTAATCAAAAGATTGATAGACCATTTGACACACTACTGCACCGTCTACGATTAGGTGTTGCATACACACCTTACTTCTTATGCCGCATAAAAACAAGAACGTCCCCGCACTGCGACCACTGTGATCATGTCGATGCGTCAGAGGAGCATATCATTATTGAATGTCCGCGAACTGACGAACAACGCGCTCAACTGAGTGATCGATTGAACCGCCTCGAGAGACGACCATTTGCGATTGGAAAAGTACTTGGACCATGGCCACATCCCGATAATCAAAGGCGCGCAGTGAGCGCCCTCCGTGATTTTTTAATGGACACAAATTTAATTAACTGTCTTTAGTTCTTATTATACCTTGCCACTATTTGTTCGGACTCTATCCGCGATGTGATCACGATATATGAACTGGACTACGCCCATATATACTGTGCTCATTCATTCGTTATAAGCCCTATAGTGTATATATGTACCAAGTGACTCTGATTATCTTTTTTCTTCTTTTATTCTTAATTTTTCGTATTTTTTATGTTTATCTTGTACATTATTGTCATCATGTTGGGATAGCCTGCTCCAACGCAGCCTACCTTCCCATATTTTGTCAGATATATATAAAAAAAAAGTTTATTGAACTCTGCCGTAGGGATCGGCCGGTAGCTTGACCAACGACTCAAATCAACGGATCTTGCGGGCGAACGAGAAGCGCCATCGAGCAATGCGCGGTATACAGACAGACCTGCGATGTCGGAGGAGATGATGACCCACTATAACGTTCGTTGTTCTTCACTCTATTATTATTATTATTATTATTATTATTATTATTATTATTATTATTATTATTATTATTATTATTATTATTATATAAACGACAAACAGTGAGTAGTTGTCTTACAAAGGGCGTCACTAACGTAAACGAGGCATGTTACTATTGATATTACACCAAGCACACGTTTTCGAACAGCGCGTGATTTCATTGTTGGCTAAGTATTGTTAGCGAAAATAAACGTCTTCCGGGGGGCCAGAATTTGAGATAGATGCAAATAAATAGACAATATGAATATTCGGCTCGAGAGGAAATCTAATCCAAGACTTCGCACGGAAAGCAGGTATTCTACACTGTTTCGATAAAAAAGCACTATAATAATGTCTTGTAGTTCGAGGATCCCCCCTTCACACATGTAATATTGCGTGGCAGAAGTGTAGAATCGCACCAGCGTCGTACATTTGAATTGCACAGTGAGTGGCTGCTGTGACAACCGACCGATTCCCAAGTGCACAGGAATAAGTAATCAAACCGGCAGACGGCTGGAGGCGACGGGCCATGCCTGACGTTACTGACTGACTTTTTAAATAAATATTCTCTCTCTCTCTTTCTTATTATCAGCAACACCATCAACAAAGAGTGCAGCTACGCATTTGCGCTTGTAGCCTTCCGGATGGAAGAAAAAAGAATTATGTCCGAGCGAGCATTTTGCATGCTGTTCTTACAAAAGGCACTGTAGGACAGTTTGAAACAATATATATGTTAAGAGCACAGACGTACCTTTCCTTGCGGCAGGGTGGATGTGTCCGCCGAGAAATTAAGCGAGGCTAGCGACTGTGAAGGTGAAGTGAACGATGCTCGATTGCGCTAACGCGTTCTCCTCTTAAATTCTTTAATTGGTTTATGCGCTATTCGAAAATTTCCTTACAGGTTATACGCGGAGGATAAAATGTTCTGTCAGTGCACGGATATATGAATGTTGCTCAATGTCTTGAATAATAAATAGCGCAGAAACTAACGAATTATGTTGAGCGATAACGGTGGTTTAGCGAAATTAGGTTCAGTAACCTTGCGTCATCTCTAAAGGGAATCGAGTGCCCGAGCCTCCGTGTCCCGAGCTTATCAGGGGACGCCCTTGTACTTTGCAAAAGAATAACTCTTGTGTGTATATAATGTACATAGTCTCTGTGAGCGTCTTATGCTGTGAGCTCACGCGCTAGCTGGGTAAGGGGCTGGGTAAGGCGGTGTGGCCTCTCCCCCTTACACTCTCTCAGCAATCATGTGATGACGTCGGGGAACGAGATTCTGCAGACGCATGCTGAACCAACGCGTTGTATCCTAGTCAGAACGCGCTGGCACGCGCTACCACGTTCGGGTCTGCGTTCGGGTCTACGTTAACAACAACATAAGAGCATAAACACAACACAAACTATAACACTCAATACGCAACATTAACGGAAACAGCTAGTCGAACCGATGCAAACGCGGTGTGCTTCGCATCGCCTCATGCTCCCCTTTGGCGGGAGATGGTGTCATTTTTTTTCGCGTACTTTTCGAATAATTACCGCCAAAGGCAAAACGTTGCAGTACCAACACGTGTAAAAAGCGAAGTGTTTTTTTTTTAGGGGCGAAGCTCCTAAAGCCGCGGGTCTGTACATCCCTCTCTCTTGGTACGTGACCGCCTAGTTCTATGACAGACAGACAGACAGACAGACAGACAGACAGACAGACAGACAGACAGACAGACAGACAGACAAAGCACTTTATTGATGTCCTGAGGGACTAGCCGGGAACGACCCGCTGGGGCCCTCGGCTCGCCGCTGGCTGCTCCCATGTCGGAATCGGGAGGCCATAACCCATTATAGTTTCTTTTAAATGTCCAAGAAACGTCAGGAAGATTAGGAAACATCGCTTAAAATTGTCATGCAGATCGACTAAGCGGCACAGCGCATTTGCAGATATCGACCCTCGCAAGCGCATGCCTAAGTTATGCATGTGTCACGACACACTTCAATAGCGATCAAACCCAGTCGGCACTGAATTTTTTCACTGGCTCATCTGCGCAAGTTGCGGAAAGGAGCCATTAGAGCTCGCGAGGTTCAGCTTCAAACAGAGTATGCAGCTGATACTCTAGGTTAATACTTCACAGCAGCTGCTTCTTTCTTCATATAGTAGCGCCTTGCGCATACTCTTACGAAGCCAGGGCACACATTCAGTGCGGCAACACGCGCGAGCAGTTCTGTCAGGTATGAAAGCGTTGTGATAGTGCGATATCTAAATGTCTTTGCAACATGCCCATGCACACTAACGCTCACTGACATATCTTCAGCGACGATGACGCATTTTTCGATGACTAGTGTGCGCTCTTGACCGTTTATAGCTTAAAAGGCCACAAAACTACCGTTCTCATTATACCTGTCAATGCTGCCCCAACTCGCAGACGGCATACGAACACTTTCACTACCACTCAAACGGAGCGCACAGGCTGCCGAAGTGAAGTCTGGGTTATCCGCACAGTTTTCAGACTCGCAGGGTGTTTTAACACGCTTAAAAAAACATTTTTTTTCTACCGTTCTCCCTCGATCTCGAATCTTGTTTCTCTTTTTTTTTTTCTTTTTTTTTTTTTTTTTTTGCGGCTTCGCAAGATACGACGGGAGGATATAGGAATAACTTTCGGCACACTTCCCTGCAGAAGACTCCACTTCATTATCGCAAGTGTATTCGACTTTTTCCCGTCGACAACGTGCCTTTACGTTTTCAAGATGTCTTCCGCATGAGAATGCACATCGCAAACTCGCAATTTGTCCGACAGCCTTTCGTCAAAGCGGGGAATAGCGCGATCTTACGCTGCACAGAGAGCCAAATCACGTGGAGCCCAGAAGTTTCTCGGAAGTCCTATAGCCGCTTGTGCATCCGGACACACAACAAGTGGGCATTGCAGACGAACGAACATCCACGCTACATCGAGCACAACAGCACGCAAAATCTCTTCAGTGAGCGTACTACAACACGCGGACACAGCGCAACCGCAGCCAAACACACACTCGATCCGGCGCACGTTGCTGGACTGGCTGAAGCCTGTTGCGACAACAGCGCCACTTCCAGCCACCGCTGCGGCGGCGCCGCGCAACACCGCCGAGTTTTCAAACTGAACAGGTTCTATAAACGTTGATGAGCGTGGCGTGTAAGTCATGGCGTACATGACATCCGTGCCATAATTTGCATGTAAGGATCTGTTATTTGTGTTCGTCATACAGTCATGTCACGCCATATCAAATTTGGTATATATTTAGGAAACGAAACGGCTGCGAGCGTGCCATGAGCGTGGAACGTAAGTCATGTCATACATGACATACATGTTAGGATTTTTATGTTAATACTTGTCATCTATATTTGTCACGCAGTAACATTGCATAATACCAATTTCAGTATATATCCAGTGAATGAAACGGCCGCACGCGCACCATGAGTGTGGCATGTAAATCATGTCATAAATGGCATACATGTCATAATTGTTAATACCTGCTATTTATGTTCGTCATACACTCTTGACAAGCCTCAAAATTGAAGGACACTTTGTAGATTCCAAAGTGTGTTCGGCGAAAGCGTGTGGCCATTCCATTGACGGAAAGACGGACGGAAAGACCGACGGACGGACAGACGGACGGACAGACGGACATCCGGACGGACGGACGGACGGACATCCGGACGGACGGACGGACGGACAGACGGACATCCGGACGGACGGACGGACGGACAGACGGACATCCGGACGGACAGACGGACATCCGGACGGACGGACATCCGGACGGACGGACGGACAGACGGACATCCGGACGGACACCGGACGGACGTGAGCATGAGACATTAAAGGCTTTCGCCTTAATATTTTTGGTATACCTTAAACTAAGAAACGGCCGCGAGAGCGCTAATAATGTGGCATGTAGATCATACCGTTCATGACATAAGTGTCATGAGTTTCATGTTATGACCTGTCATTTATATTCTTCATGCAGTCATGTCATGCCACAGCAACTTCGGAATTTCATACCTTCAAATCTGTATGCCATCTCGGACACTTTTCGTATGACATCACTCAACACATAGATAGCATATAAGTCATTGATTGTAATTAACCCGAACTCCTAATTAATGAGAACAATAAACAGTACAAACCAATGATATGAAATTGTTATCTACCACCTTATCGTAACTGCTCACATTGAAACACTATATGTACTGTACTACATATGTGCTTCTACACTGAGAGCTTCCCCCATAAGTTTAAATTAAATGGTTAGATTAGTGATAAATATTTATAACGGTTATGAAATTCCTGATGCTTCATCCACATAATGTACGTCACATCTGCAGACTTTTGCTGAGTTTTTACCATGATCAACGTCCACTTTCTCATCGATTTACCGACAGGTGATTCTTTTACCCCTGTAATGCTGCTTTCCTGCACTATCGATTTGGAAAAGCTCTTCAGGAAAAAAATCCACCCAGCGTAATCCCCCGAAATTGCAAAAACAAAGACAGGTTGTCCTACCGTACATGCGACTAGAGTGCAATTAGCGAATACGTTATCGTTGCGCTACAATTAGATTTTCAAAAATCACCCCATACATTTTCAATGGATGCACAAAAGTGTCTCGGGAAAAAAATCCAGCCGGCCGATTAAAACTAATCACGTTGTACCACATAAGGAGGTTGTCAGCATTAAGTGCCTGAAGTGCAATTAGCGAAAAATCAGGCATTGCTCAGTAATCATTTTTTGAAGAACGCTCCCCATAGAGTTACGCCCAGCGCTTCCCCTTGGGGTCGGCTTTGCCGCACTAGTCGATGTCCCAGATTGCTGGACATGTGTGACATCATGTGGGTGCACGCCACGCTTCACGGAGATGCGAATTTTGGGTAAAAGCAAAAACAAGGTAGCACGGGAAATTTTGGAGGCGTTTTTCATACAAAAACGGGGTAGCAATTGTATCAGCGAAACTTCAATCAACCTGTACGAGTCGGAAGTGCGGTATCTAGAATGTGTCCGTTAGTGTGATTAGCTAGAAGATGGCTTGAGCATGTTGCGCATGCGTTGGCGAGAGGGGGGTTTATATTACCCTGTATTCCTCAAGGAATAAACAGTTGCAAGTGAGCGCCCGTCCTGTCTATGTGTTTCTTCTCTTGTGCATGTGGTCGTAAATTTGGCGCGGAATTGACTATTGAATTCAGATATGCACCAACTAGCCCGACAGCGAGTTCTACTAGAGTATATTTCTTCTACAGAGGGCTCTACTTCCTTTTGTGTTCCTACCGCCTTTCGTCATCCAAACGTGTTGATTGCCAACATCGTTCGCGCAACATGCCGTGCCAGGTACATCGCATTTTGTGTCAAGAAGGGACTTGTACCCGAAGAAGTAAGTGCCCTGTTTGGTCCTGTTAGGCCTTCTTGGTCTCACGTTAAGCGAGTGTGCAAGATTGAGCGTTCGGAGTTGTGGCGTCAGGTGCGCCTGTTCAGTGACTGGCTCAAGGTTGTGTGTTATGGCCAGTTTCCCGAATGGCTCGCCTTGAGGAATTTGCGTGCTATGAGGCAGCTTGCGGCTCGGCTAATTGAGGGCAACTGGAGGTGTATACTCGAGAAACTACTGACGAGAACAGGGAAAGACAGCGGGACTGGAGGGAAGAAGAAGAATGTGGTTGTTCTTGGGGGTGTCAATTTGCCTGCTAATGTTACACACCTGCTGGAAAAGGGTCCCAAGTATGGCCTTGAGCCCTGTGTGGCTGCACACGAAATGGTTGCCGTGAACAGAGGCGTGGCAAAAAGAGCAAGTCAAGAAGCACAGGAGCGGTGTTTGCTCGAAGGAATGGACTGCCTGCACAAACAACCCCCCACTAAGCAGAGGGCATCGTACGGATCGTGAGGTTTCAGGTGTAGTGAAGTTTTTTAAGGACAATGGACTAAAGCTTGTGCAAGCGGATAAAGACAGTGGTTTCGTGGTTCTTCCAAGTGGTCTCTATGGTGAGAAGGCTGGACAAGCTGTTCTAAAGAACTTTGTGCCTGTTAAGCGAAGTGTGGCTAGAGCCAAGGGGGATATGTTAAAGTTGTGTAAAAGGTACGCGCTTGACAATTTGGCAAAAGAGATAGCTAAAAGCAAAAGGGTGGCGCTGGATATTTTCTTTACGGCAAAAACGCACAAGGCGAGCATTCCGTTTCGGTCGATTGTAAGCGAAAAAGAAACGTGGCAACAAAACGTCAGCCGTTTCCTGGTAAAAAAGCTGAACATGCTTAGGGTTAGTGATCCATTCCTAATCAAGAACTCGGAAGATTTGATTGAGTATCTACAGGGTAACCACAATATTGGATTTGCTTTCTCAGTAGATATTGAGGATTTATTTTATTCAGTGCCGCATGACGGCCTTTTTAAGGCACTGACGACCTGTATTGATGAGCACGGGATTGTTGACTTTCAAGATTCAATAGGCATGCCGGCAGATAGGTTTTTATCTTTACTAGAGGCCTATCTCGCCTCCACCTTTGTGTCGTATGAAGGTAAAATTTATCTGCAGCGTCAGGGGATTTGTATCGGGTCATGTGTTGCTCCTTTGCTGTGTGATATTTTTCTTTCTCATGTTGATAAGGCACTGAGGCGAACTTTTAGCGCTGACTTTTTAAAAGTTTTTAGGTACGTAGACGATTTTCTAATTTTGCTAACGAAACGGAATGATCTGACGAACCAAGTAATGGTGGATAATGTTTTAGAGGCCTTTCGGCAGAGCGGACAAGGCTTACGTTTCACGCATGAGCTGCCTGACAATGGAGTCCTGCAGTTTTTAGACATAAAACTAACCCTTCATGACAATCACGTTTGCTGGAGTTTTTCCCCACGTGCAAAGAAGGACCTTTTGCCCTTCGGTTCGGCCCACTCAAAAACCGTTAAGAGGGGCATTGCAATGCTGTCCCTAGGGTCCGCACTTCGGAAGTCGTGTCCGCATCTCATACAGTCTAGTTTTAAGGTACAAGCTGACCGTTTGAAGGCCGCCGGGTTCCCTTGCTCGATGTTGTTTGCGGTTTCAGAATGCCTTCTGCAGAAGGTCAAAAATGGCCCGGCTCAAGCACGAAAGAAAAAAGAACGGCCGGAGGTGGTACCTTATCTACATAAGGTTACACACAACCTCAAAAAGGTTGCGAGTCGGCATGGCGTACCGCTGGTATTCGCAGCCCCGAACAAACTGGCGAAGTTGTGCCCTCGCATTACAGGAAGCCATGCTCAACAGCCGAAAGGCTGCAAAAAGAAGCATGCGCGGCCGTTCACCAAATGTGCCACTGAAGTGGTCTATGAAATACCCCTAACGTGCGGGAAGAGCTATGTTGGCCAGACGGGGCGCTGCGTCAATGATCGAGCAAGGGAACATGCTCCCGCTGTAAGAAATAGGGACGGCGCACATTTAAGCGCGCATGTGGATGCACGCCACGCTTCACGGAGATGCGAATTTTGGGTAAAAGCAAAAACAAGGTAGCACGGGAAATTTTGGAGGCGCTTTTCATACAAAAACGGGGTAGCAATTGTATCAGTGAAACATCAATCAACCTGTACGAGTCGGAAGTTGCGGTATCTCGAATGTGTCCGTTAGTGTGATTAGCTAGAAGATGGCTTGACCATGTTGCGCATGCGTTGGAGAGAGGCTGTTTATATTACCCTGTATTCCTCAAGGAATAAACAGTTGCAAGTGAGCGCCCGTCCTGTCTATGTGTTTCTTCTCTTGTGTGGTCGTAAATTTGGCGCGGAATTGACTATTGAATTCAGATATGCACCAACTAGCCCGACAGCGAGTTCTACTAGAGTATGTTTCTTTGGTGCGCACGTGTGTGGCAGACAGTTCTTTCCAGTGGTGTGATGCCGCCAAGTTGTGTGCCACTGAGCAGCTCGAACGCGATAAGATACGCTACTGTGAATTACCACGTATTGCCCTGCGATCTACAGTGTCGGGAAGCGTGCTATTCGTAATAGGCACCCGGCAATGCAGTTTACGAGATCCTACGCGAGCGCCAAAACACACAGCCTAAGAGTAGACGCAGCAAAATCGGGCCCGCCACTGCATAACCTTGCGAGCAGACGCATCAAAAGCGGACCCGCCAGGGCACAAGGTGCACATTTTTAAAGACGATAGTCTTTCTTGGGATACCTAAACGGAGAAATTTTGGTCTGTCTGTCTGTTTCTCTGTTTGTCGGCACGTCACACGATTCAGCTAGCTGGCCAAAGTATAACCCCCTGCCTTACGACCTCCAATCTTGATCGAGAAGCATGTGTTCATACGGGTGAGCGTGGGCAATTAAAAATCAAATATTACGCATACCTGATGCACAACATCAATACCTTAGTACTATTCACAGTGTTCCTTTAAAACAAAATCTAGAGCAATGGGAAGGGACAGCGCGACTGAGACATAGGACAGAGAACACGCAACACACACGAGCGCTGTTGCGTGTTCTCTGTCCTATGTCTCAGTCGCGCTGTCCCTTCCCATTGCTATGAACCAACTCGCCCAGATCAAAGTTCTACTGCAAAATCTAGAGATACGTAATTATAAAGATCCTAGTGTTTATTACGCGCCGCTGAAAATGCGCCGCTGTGTACAAAACAAGTATCCGCCCAGTGATTCAACTTCGACGATGTGGTGCTGCCACCTGGCAGCAGCATAGTTCAACACAAGCCGATGTTCCCCGATGGCGCTGTAGATGGCGTCCTCTTCTGTTTTATCAATGCCAGCCAGATGCGGCTGATTCATCGTAGAAGAGCGCTGTCTCTGGCAAGGCAAAACATATATGGCCGCTTGATGAAATACGACCCACTCTACAAGACATGATCAGAGAACGCAGAGAAAAGACCGACGACCAAATTTCAGCGGAGAAACGCCGGCGTCCGTCTAAGCGTGCCCGGAAAACGTCGAAAAACGAGCCCAGCGGCTAGCTCAGCTATTAAATTGTGGTACTCATGCAGTGCAGTCGGCACAAGACTATCGTCTTTCGACGACATTTGCAGCGAAGCACGCAGATACGTGGCCAATTTTTTTAAGTGGGGAGGGCGGTCACGGGTCATTATGGACACGCTCAGGAAGCGTTCGTTGAAAACGTGCCCAAAAGGCAGACAATTTAGCGCGTCGATGTGTTCAGCGAGCGTTTCATTTTGTTGGTATCTATAGTGAACTAGAACCAATATGGTTCTAGTTCACTATATTGGTATCCCTGGCGGTCGGTGCCATCAGTGCTAAGGCGTCCCACAAGAGCTCTATCGCGCCCTCTTGTCAGTGTCGGGTGCCTATAGAGCACTTCTTTTTGTCACAAACGAGCGCGAAAACAGGCGCGCCGCTGCTTCCAGACGACAGCATTAAATCACCGCGTCGACCGAGCCCGTCAACGGACACGCGCAACGAAAAAAGGAAACAGCTATCAAAAGGCGCCCAGGGCGCACCCTTGCGCTCTACGCCGAAGACGCCGTCGCGACAGCCTAACGCCCGCGCAGATCGGGAGAATTCGAGACATCGTAGTGGGGCCTCTGTTGGGGGGCGCCCGCCGCAGACGGACCGACGAGACGAATCCTTTTCCCCTAGTTGTTGCTGTGGTATGCGCCGAACAATAACTTGGAATGTTCGCGAAGCCGGGAAGGATCCAAACGAGAGGTGACGGAGGGTACGACGGGGTTTGTAAGTTATCGAAGTTATGTTGTTCGGGTCAGTCGTGTAGTGCGGTCAGTCGATCTTGAAGAATGGAAGAGTGAAGCCGTGGGAGCTCTGTTTTGAAGAGTGTCGCCGAGACGACGATGAGCGCTGGAGTTCGTTTGAGTGTTTCCTGGAAGATAAATATTCGAGAAACGTTCGAAGAATTCTGGACTGCACACGTTTGGTGAATATTCAGGACCTTTAAGTGTTCTTGGATAGTTTCTAATGGATGAGATTGCACTTGTAGCGCGGTAAGTTTGTTCCCGTTGTTTTATTAAACACCGTCTAAGTGATGTTGTGAGTTGTAATTGATACCAGCCGAGTGTGCAAGTTTGTGTGATGCTTGTACTGCCTTACCTGAGAATACATTTTGTTTGTGTTGTCAAGGCATGTAACACGGTCTTTGGACCGCATCCGGCCTTCGCTGGTGCACTAAAGGGATGTACGTTTAAATTGCCTGTGATTTCGTGGTGCGCTTCGGTGGCCCGATACGTCAGCCCTTGGAATCTGCCCGGCGATTGCCTCCCCATTAACGGGATCAGTGACACTTTTCGCTGCAGGTGATTCAAGCGGCCAGCCTTCATGGAGAGTATTGAGGCTCACTCTACGAAAGATTGGCACTCCTAGGGCAAACTTTTCACATATGTGGTGTAATGGGCCCTTCTAATAACGACTGCAATATTCAAGGTGTAATGTGCAACTCCAACTAGCGTTATTTACGGCCTGATTAGAGTCCCTGTCGCGCGTACCAATGCATGGAAGCGCTTCTCCGTGGGACGAGCTGAGGCGCCATAGCGGGCGCGAGGAGAACTAGGCCCCGAGACGCCACTTCGGCGGCAGCAACAGGCCGCACCTTCTTTTTAAAGACGATAGTCTTTATTGGAATACTTAAATGGAGAAATTTTGGTCTGTTTCTCTGTTTGTCGGCACGTCACACGATTCAGCTACACGGCCAAAGTTTAACCACTTTCTGAACGCCCAGCCATCTTGAACAGTCGTTTTCGTGCATACTTGTGAACATTGTCGATCAAAAAGCAAATATTACGCATATCTGAGGCGCAACAACAATACGGAAGTATTAAGTGGTGTGTTCTTTTATAGAAAATGCATAGATACTTAATTCTAAAGACCCCAGTGTTTCTTAGGCTGCGCTGAAAATGCGAGCTGCCTCGCAAAAGCGAAGAGCCGTCGTCTATCTCCGAGGTGGCGCGAAGTGCCGCGTGTTTCATCCGACGCACGATAGCTGGCGCAGTCTGCCGTCGTCGCTGCAAACAAGAGAATCTCTTTTCGTGGTCGCACCGGTCGCTCTGCGCGACTTCTCAGCTTTTTATACGGTGCCAAAAACACCGCGCTTGCGGCGAGAAGACGCTTGGTCATGCCAGGACGGAAATGGTCGAGAACAGCATCACAGGTGTCCGCGGATGAGACCAGGACTCATATAGTACGACCGGCAGAAGACTATCGTCTTTCGATGACATTTGCAGCGAAGCACGCAGATACGCGGCCAATTTTTTTATCCAGCGGCCGTGGCTCTACCCACTATGCCATGCCGAAACATGCCGAGGCGTTTGCAAAACAACTATTTAACCAATAAACGCACCGTTCAGCTTCATGTTTACATGTCGCAGTATCACGATAGGCGCGATCTTCCGTTCCAAATAATAATTGCGTCTTTTTTAGGCACAAACGAACGGCTGCCCGCACCGAATGGCATGCCGATAATGGCGAGAGCGCTAACTTTTTTTAAGAATTCACACCTTAACTACGAAAAATATGAAATCGACCTAGGAGCGGGCACAGTTTGCCGACAGTTACTGCCAATTTTTTTAATAGCCGTTTCACACTCTTGCTACTGGTACACATGTACAGAGGTTTTATGATGACTAGTTCGATGAATAGGTGCGTACATGATTGAATATTAAGTAGTGTTTTCGCTCAAGCGACGATATGTCAGTACAGCGGGCATGCCAGTGTACCGATTTGCAGTTCTACCGATACCTATATCTAAAAAACCGCTTAGCTAAATACAAGTACAATGCGCTGAAAGAATATGTCATTGGGTTAGTTCACTAAGGCGTACCAAATTACCGACTGACAATTATGTGTTCTTACATACGAGTCACAGAAGTACCGGCTAGTGCGGCCGGCAGCTTTCGGTGACAGCTTCTGCGCGTTGCTGAAAGCGCGTCGCATCGATGGTCATTGCTCCATGTGCGGACACCGTAAAGAAGGAAAAATGGTTCATTTAGGTTGACGAATGTCTATACTGTACTTTACAGTCATCCTTACACTTTAGAATTGCGTGCACTTAAAGCGAGAAGCGCCGGTAACATGTGGACTGACATGGCCGGCACACCATGCCTATACTCCGTTTCACAAGCTGTTGGCAGTACAGTAAGGTACGTGCGCCCTCAGCCACTCACGACAGAGCGCACTAGATAATTGCGTTTCTACGCGAATGTCGCTTCCGTGAATCTGACAAGTGGAAAAATGAGTACTATACTAACTTTTTAATTTTGTAGCAGGTGGCGCTTGGCACCATTTTGATGTAATTTTGATGTGTTCTGTTTATTTTTGGACGGGCCGACTTCCGTTCCGAAGGAACTGGCTTTGTCTATTAATATTTAGTTTGACTTGTTCCTATGAATGTTCGTCACATCAGGGATTTTTAAATGCGAATGCATTTCATAGTCGGGCTATGTCAGGCATCCGGCGTTGTCCGGCGTTGTCCGGCGTTGTCCAGCGTTGTCCGCGGAGGAGGAGGATAGGTTGAGGAGGTAAGCGCCGGCAGGTGTTAGATGTGAAGCATCTTATGGCGAAGCTTAATCCGGTGGTGGTGGCGGGCGGCGTGACCACCCTCACTGCGCATGCGCAAACCCTTTAAAAAAATAAAAATAAAAAACCTCCTCTCTCCCTCCTCTAGGCATCCCTCCCCGCGGCAACCACACCCTCATTGCGCATGCGCCTCCCCTCCTCTCTCCCCTGCTACGCTCTCCCCTCTCTCCTCTAGGCGTCCCTGCCCGCAGCGTCCACACTCCCACTGCGCATGCGCGCCCCCCTCTCTCTCCTCTCCTACGCTACCCGCCCCCCCCCCCCTCTCTCGCCTAGCGACGCCGACACAGGCAGCGTCTGCTAGCGAGTTTCTTGGTTGAAAAAACCGACTGCTCGCGCTGCACAACCGTTCACTGGCCACCCCGTATATATGGCAATGGATCTTGACCTCCAAAGTGGTGCCGGTGGGAGATTTCTCCTGTGCGTTGTTGAACAATAAAAATTCGCAGCGTGCGCGTTAACTAAAAGCGGACTGCGAGTCTCTGTGTCCAGTCGGAGTCTTCTGTCTCTCATTGCACATTAGCAGCGATTGGCATGTTCCAGTAGGAAACACCGCTCCATCGCTGCGTGCTTTACGCATCCCCAGTTTTAAATGCGAATGCATTTCAAGTGCGTGAGGGCGCTCGCATCGCGGGAGCTCGGCGGAGCTATATATGAAAAAAAATTAACAAAAAATAAAAAATAAGAGAATAAAAAAAATAAAAAAAATAAAAAAAAGGGGAAAAAACAACAACAAAAAAAAAACAGGCGCTGCGCCGTGCTCCCGACCGGGCTGCAGAAATTAGGCGCCTTTTCCTTCTTCGAACCACAACCACCACATATAAATGGAGTGAAGCGCGCGCGAAATGCATTCGCATTTCCTCACGATTCCCTTCGGGGAGGTGGGGGGCATTTTCTTGATCACGCCACGGGTATAAAAAAAATATTTACTTTAATCGTTGAATCAATCGATTTAAGTGAATCATTGAGTCAATTAACGAGCGAATCATGGAATCAATCACTCCGGTGCTTTATTTTCCGACATAAAAAAATTGTTTTTTTTTTTGTTGTTTTTTATGTTTGCTACTCTCACTGCAACAGTACTGAATGATCCCGTCCTGTACGCACCACGCAATGATTGCCATGAGGCCGTTAGGAGGGCTCACATCTCATCGTCCTCATCACAACTCGTATTTGGCGTCGCAGCTCCGCAGAAACCGGCGGTGACTTTGCACAATGCGCCTCGCTTCTATGAGAAAGGCGTTCCGAGAGAGTTCCTTGTACTTGAAGCCACGCTGCTTCAGCATCCTCTGCATCGTCGTTGTGGACACGGTCGTAGCGTCTCGTCCTCTTCGAAACGCTGCACCACCTTGGCGATGGTTGGAATTTCACCTCTCTCAAAAAAGACGTACACCACCCATCGAAAGTCGCTCAGGTCAAAATCGTCCAGCTTCTTCACCCTATCACGGCCTTTCCGATAAAACTCTTGTTCGGTGGTAGGACTCTGCCCGCGTTCCCCGCCAGCGCTTTCCACCGATAGAGCGTTCGCTCGCTCACCTGGATAGGTTTTTCCGCCCTCTTGGTGAGTGAATCCAAGCTTGCACTATCCCCGCACTCGACGCGAAGCGCTAGCGTTTAAAGTTATCTGCTTCGCCTGCTTGGGAAAATCACGCACACTCGATGGATGGCTCACCGGCGACAGTTTGTGGGACGCGTTGCAGACAAACGACCAACTCGGGCGACGCCATGTTGCCGAAATGCGGCGCATCACCACCTCACAACAAGCCTCCGCTCAGCCGCGTCCATGCGGGCTTTTAACACGAAAGTGTTTTATGCCGGGGTTCACCAAGATTTCAGTGACGTAATTCCGTCACGGAAATGACGTCGAAAAAATACACATGATCAGAAGACAAAGAAGAAAAGTTCCGTCAGCGGGAGTCGAACCTATGACCTCTTGGTCAGCAAAAAGCGATGCCGGGCACGCTATCCACTGCGCCACGGCCACATGCTCTGTAGGCTATACAAACGCGTCTTTTATATCTACCACTGTCATCTCCCAGTGCTCTTGCTTAAGTGCAGTAATGCATTATGACCGTGCAATCCTTGATTAGTTCCTTCAAAGCGTCGTTTCTACGCGTCCATCCCATTCTGCACGTTTCGAATAGGAAAAGTGCAACTTTTTCGACGCATTAACACATTGCCAGGTGGCGACGTTACCCCCAGCGTCGGCCTCGCTCATAGCGTCTATCCATACCGAAAAAAGCTGTGAGACGCGTGAGTGCTTCGCGCGGCCGTAACCTGGCGTTCCAAACTTACGCTCAACCCGTGAAAAATCGCAGCCGGCCAACGGGGAAGACTCGACGCGCGTTGCGTTTCCCTTTGGTCGGGTAGTGGTGTTCAAATCTATGATTCCGCTCTCCCCGTACAACTAACACAAGCATCTATGACCACAAGTCGTCGGGATACAGATGTACCACCAAGCGTCAACGTGCATGCATTCACGTTAAACGGTGCTATAACTGTCAAACACCAGTAGACATTGCGCAAGCTCTCTTATACCAATGTACAGAAAACATTCAACTACTTCTGTAAGGACATGTTTCACTTTCGTGTTATGCCGATTCCTATGACGGAGGGATCAACCATGTTTTTTCTATTCATTTCACGAATTATTAAAACACTTTGGACGCTTTAAAACATCAATCCGTACCATACTGTCACGTTATGCGTTTGTAGTGTGCAAAATAGTTCTGGATTGCTAAAATATTTGAGAGACTATTTACTGTGCTCACACAGCCCTGATTGGACGAGAGAGCTCTACCTTTGGCTGCACTGCCAAAAGCTTGTGAAACGTTTTATAACGCTCCCTGGGAGTCTGACTGGGTAGGACCGATCTCGGCGCAGCGGATTTGCGATGGTTGAAGTTTCTGCATTTAAGCTTCAGAACCTTTTTAAGTGTTAACTGAAGTGCAGCTGCAGTAAGTGGAAAGGCAAACATTGCCAGATATGCGTTTCCGGTGTGACGATATCGAACGACAGCTGTTTTTCTGGTCTCCGTTGGGTGGGGTTGCGAAGGCAGAGCTCATTTGCTTCTCACCAACTGTGTGGCGACGTAACGATTTGCTGTGTCTGGTAGGACGGACTAGTCCAGACTTATAAACACTCCAAAATTGATGGATACTTCGCACATTCCAAAGTGTGTTCGGCGAAAGCTTGTAGCCATTCGACTGACTATGCCATGTCTTTTATCTTTTACACTCTCAGTGGGATAACACACAAACCGAATGTGTGCGTGTTTTCTTGTTTAATTATTTACCGCGAATCGCACCGAGACGCGAGACTAATCTTCCTCCGTTCGGATGCGTTCGTATTTTCTCGCGGTTTGCGCATCGTACAAACGCCATCCGCGTTCCAGCGCTTAAATTGACGCACCTTTTGTAAATTCCAAAGTCTGTTCCGCGAACGCCTGTGTCCATTGAGACGGCATCGGTCAGAATGATTCCAAACGCTGGGCACAGCGACGCTACGCAAGCAACGCGCGAGCACTGTAGAGTCCGACGCGACCGGTGTCCGTTTGCGCACCCCGGCGGCCACCTGGCTCCGTGCCAGGGCTCGGACGGACGGACGGCACGGACGGACGGACGGACGGACGGACGAACGGATGGACGGACACGGACATACGGGCGGACACGGACGGACGGACACCGGACGGACGTGAGCGTGAGACATTAAAGGCTTTCGCCTTAAAATGGAATCATTACAATAACCCATCCGTGATGCGATACTGGTATATGTGAGCGGCATGCACAAAACGTGCAGTCATTGCTGCTACGTGCTCCGCCATAATTAGCGCCGATGTTGACTCTCCGTCAATAAGAAAAAAAGCATGCGAAAAAGCAAAATAATCAGCGTTGGTTCCTTTGTGTTATTAACGCAATTTTTTAGATGTGAAGCATCTTAGAGCGGAGTTCAGTCCAGTGGGGTGTGGCGTGACCACCCTTATTGCGCATGCGCAAACCCTTTAAAAAAAAATAAAAATAAAAAACCTCCTCTCCCCCCTCTCTCTCCTCTAGGCATCCCTCCCCGCGGCGACCACACCCTCACTTCGTATGCGCGTCCCCTCCTCTCTCCCCTCCTACGCTCTCCCCTCTCTCCTCTCGGCATTCCTCCCCGCGGCGTCCACACTCCCACTGCGCATGCTCCAGTGTGAAGGCTCCAGTGTGCACCAGCGCACTCCAGTGAAAATTCCAGTGCTTCCCAGTACACGCCAGCGTCACAGCGGCCAAGCCAACGCCCCTACCAGTGCGACCCAGCTCTGTCCCAGTGCTCTCACCGAAGTGCCAGTGAATCCCAGCGTGTACCACTGTTCCCAGTGCGATCCAGTGCCAAAAAACGTACTGGCATCACGCTGCGGGTGCTAGAACGGCGCTGGTTCTTGCAATAGGGTGCGCATGTCTTTTTTCGAAAATTTGAATTTTTGTAAAAGTTTATTGTGCCTATATTAAGATTTTAGAGGCCTAACAGTGTGTTTTGCTTGCCTATTTTTGGCGCCTAAAGAGCAATTTTTTAGTGCCTAAAAATCCGGCCTCTAGTGATTATGAAGAAAAGTGAATAGGTTTGTGCTAAACTAGGCCCGTCAATAAAAACTTTTGCTAATCAATATTTATTTGTTTGGGACCAAACGGCCCTTACTTTTTGAATAACCCTCATAAAATTGTTATACTTTGCATTGACGAATAAATAAATGAGTCCATTTTTTTGGTGGCGATGGCGCATCGTCGTCAAAGACACTGCTCAAACGATGGACAAGTGCAGAAGCTGAATTCACGTTTTCATTCTTCACTACCTCTTAACTGTCTGCCTCACTCTTAAGATGGGTGTCATACAAAACTAGCCTTTTTGGCTACATAGCTCACAGCAATATCAAGGAAAAAGCTGTTAGTACACATTCAAATCTTCAACATATACAAACACCGGCCAACTCTAATGAACTCTGATTATACCCCTTGAGCGCGCTTAATTATTGTTCTGTTAAAAATTAACATGCTATTAAAACCTCCATGTCACGTGTGAGGTCTGTTATCTAGAACAAATATTATTACAGTAAAAGCTCGGTAAATCGAACTCGGTTAATTCAAACATACAGTTAATTCGAACTCGCACCCTGGTCCCGGCAGGGTCCTGTGTATTTCTATGGTGGAAATCTCCTGATAATTCTAATGCGTTGGTATCCACAACGGTTAATTCGAACTGGGAGCCTCTGGTTTTTGTCGCTCCTCGCTGAATTCGGCCCAGAGTGATCACAATTTGTTCCAAAATTAAACCAAACTAAATTTACTAGAGATGCAAAAGAAGCAGCATTTCTCCGCAGATGCGAATTCGGACGCCGCACTGGAGCCCGTGGGCAAGCTACAAACGATGCTCATGGAGTCGCGATGGAAGACACGCAAGCAAATGCAAATTACCGATTACTTTTAATTTATTGCGCTAACTCTGTCATGTAAATAAACGCATTTTGGAGCATAAATATATATTTTGACATTAAGGCTCACTGCTCGCGTGCACGACGATGCTTGTTTTTGGTGTATCACAGACTGATCAATTTTGTTCGCTGTTGGAGCTCCATAAATTAATTTACAAATTCACCTGCCTACTACGTGTAGTAGCGCCTAGTTCGTGATAACCAGTCCAGATGTGGCTTCTTTAGATTCTGCCCACGCATTGTGGCGCAATGTCTCTTCATTATAGTGCATGTCCACTAATTTGAACAACTTCACATTCCCCTTCGAGTACGAATCAACAGGATTTTACTGTATTTTCTTTGTCTGTGGCTCAACTTCACATACAGAACAAATTGCTTCCACAAATGCAACGGTGATGTACCCTCTCTTTTCTGGACAGTGTGTGTTTACATATCATACGATTAATATATTGGCAATGTTCATTGAACAGAGCTAAAAACGAATTCTTCAGATGCTTTACAAAATCCTCAGCCTGTTTCATAGAACGCTGCCCAAAATGCCGTTGTGCACACGCTTTCATTCTCCTATTCCCATCATCAAACGTTACGTATTCCAGAGTAGTGACCCGGAAATGCCACCCAAAAACAATTATACACTGAGGTGCCCTTAAATCTCCTCATCTCCAGGTGACCACTGCACGACATGTCTTGTTTAATGAAGGCACGAGTGCTTGTACACAGTTTCCTATTTCAGTACCTTCACAATGTCACTCCCAACAAGTAAGCGGTACTGGTAACTTTTCGTTTAAGCACTACTGTAGCTGTTCCTGCCATTCCTTTGCAACAGTCTTCGCATTCACAGCAATCTATACTCAGTGTGAAAAAGCAGTGCTGCTAAATATGCACTACTACTGGCCCATTTGCTACCTAGTTATATGTGATACTCTGTGCAAAGTTTGACACATAGACTGAAGCACAGTACGTGCACCCCATCACATGCACTGTCCTAAAAATTTGAAGCGAGCACATTGCTAAAACACGTTGGCGGGCTAGTTGGTTTGCATCCATGAATGAGCACATTTCCTCTAACTTGAGCAATTCATGAAGCAAGAATATAATTTGTGCACCCACATTTGTACTGCTTAGATATACTGCACACTAGCACTGCTTTTCAGTATACCTAAGGCTTCCGTTTGTCCTCGTAAATATTGCCATGGACAGCCATCAAAGGGACAAATACGTTGATGAAGACGACGACGATTTGGAGACGGTTGTGTGCCGCTGCCTTAGCTTGAAGTACCCAGCACCTCCGCCAAAATGTTAAGCGAAGAGACGCAGACGAGAAAGACTGTAAGCAAGTGTATTAGCGGTAGAGTACCGGGGCACCTCAAGCTAAGGCAGCGGCACACAACAGTCTCCAAATCGTCGTCGTCTTCAATATTGGTGGCCCATGGGGTTGTCACTACGGCAACTTTTGAGCTTCTTACGACTTGTGGGTAGCTTCGAAACCAATGATCTCTCTTTTGTCCAGTTTCCTGAGAATAAAAAAACCGAGTCATGAGAAAGAGTAAGACAGAAATGGTTAAACGAAAATTGGTTCAATAAATACAGTGTCCACAACCATACCTTGCTAGGATTTTGGCCCATGAGTTTACTTTCAGCGATAACACATTCTCTGCTCACTTGAGGTAGGTTCAGAGATAAAACATTCAAGCGTATGCTCATATGAGAAATTCCTTGGAGGCTGTGGTTGGGCTGAGAGGGAAAAAAACGCTCATGGTTACTACGGTAGAAGAGTGAATGGATTTGTGATTCATGTATAAGAAGAATGCATATGGGAACACTGCAAGCGAACGATACGTTTGTGAATTTTTTTTTAGTGATGTAGAATGCCGTGTCGACGAAAGGACGCATCGCAACATAAAATATAACGACTGTTTATTTAGCATAGTAGCAGCAGCGGGGCGAGCATACCGACGCTGCGCTCGAAAGGTTAGAGAAGGAATGATAACTTCCGAGCTTGGCAGCTTGGGTTTATAGCCACCGTTGGTGACGTAAGCCTCCGGTGGCGCTGCGGTGGCGCTGTCTCTTATCGGATGCGTGTTGCAGCATTCGGCCGTGTCACGCCGGGCTAGCTAGTGACGAGGCGGAGGCAGCGCCGGTTTGTGCGCACTGTGTCGCCACATCACTACCCCGCGGAGTGCAGAGCCCTCAGGGTCTGTAGGAATATAGGAGGCGTACCAGACGTCCAGAGCGTGTCGTGAAAAGAGCGGGCTGCGACGTCGGCAGCTGTGCATGGCGTGGCGCTCCCCGGTTCGTTCGCAGCGATGTATGCGGGCTTGAGCCGGTCAATCGAGACGCGGACGTTGTTCCCGTTCAGGCGCAGAGTGAAGTTTTAAATGCGAATGCATTTCATAGTCGGGCTATGTCAGGCATCCGGCGTTGTCCGGCGTTGTCCGGCGTTGTCCAGCGTTGTCCGCGGAGGAGGAGGATAGGTTGAGGAGGTAAGCGCCGGCCGGTGTTAGATGTGAAGCACCTTATGGCGAAGCTTAATCCGGTGGTGGTGGTGGGCGGCGTGACCACCCTTACTGCGCATGCGCAAACCCTTTAAAAAAATAAAAATAAAAAACCTCCTCTCTGCCTCTCTCTCCTCTAGGCATCACTGCCCGCGGCGTCCACACTCCCATTGCGCATGCGCGTCCCACCTCTCTCTGCTCTCCTACGCTGCCCCCTCTCTCTTCTACGCATCCTTGCCCACGGCGTTCACACTCCCACTGCGCATGCGCGTCCCCCCCCTCTCTCTCCTTTCCTACGCTACCCCCCTCTCTCGCCTCGCGACGCCGACGCCGGCAGCGTCTGCTAGCGAGTTTCTTGGTTGAAAAAAATTGGGCCGCGTATCTGCGTGCTTCGCTGCAAATGTCGTCGAAAGACGATAGTCTTGTGCCGACTGCACTGCATGAGCGGCATGAGTACCACAATTTAATAGCTGGGCTAGCCGCTGGGCTCGTTTTTCGGACGTTTTCCGGGCGCGCTTAGACGGACGCCGGCGTTTCTCCGCTGAAATTTGGTCGTCGGTCTCTTCTCTGCGTTCTCTGATCATGTCTTGTAGAGTGGGTCGTATTTCATCAAGCGGCCATATATGTTTTGCCTTGCCTGAGACAGCGCTCTTCTACGATGAATCAGCCGCATCTGGCTGGCATTGATAAAACAGAAGAGGACGCCATCTACAGCGCTACCGGGGAACATCGGCTTGTGTTGATGTTCCCCGGTAGCGCTGTAGATGGCGCTACCGTGTAGACCACAGCCAGCCACAGCGTCGAAGTTAAATCACTGGGCGGAGACTTGTTTTGTACACAGCAGCGCCGCGTAATAAACACTAGGATCTTTATAATTACGTATCTATAGATTTTGTTTTAAAGGAACACTGTGAATAGTACTAAGGTATTGATGTTGTGCCTCAGGTATGCGTAATATTTGATTTTTAATTGCTCACGCTCACCCGTATGAACACATACTTCTTGGTCAAGATTGGAGGTCGTAAGGCAGGTGGTTAAAGTTTGGCCAGCTAGCTGAATCGTGTGACGTGCCGACAAACAGACAGACAGATAGACGGACAGACAGACAGACAGAAAGACAGACCAAAATTTTTCCGTTTAGGTATCCCAAGAAAGACTATCGTCTTTAAAAACCGACTGCTCGCGCTGCACAACCGTTCACTGTCCATCCCGTATATATGGCAATGGATCTTGACCTCCAAGGTGGTGCCGGTGGGAGATTTCTCCTGTGCGTTGTTGAACAATAAAAATGCGCAGCGTGCGCGTTAACTAAAAGCTGACTGCGAGTCTCTGTGTCCAGTCGGAGTCTTCTGTCTCTCATAGCACATTAGCAGCGATTGGCATGTTCCAGTAGGAAACACCGCTCCATCGCTGCGTGCTTTACGCATCCCCAGTTTTAAATGCGAATGCATTTCAAGTGCGTGAGGGCGCTCGCATCGCGGGAGCTCGGCGGAGCTATATATGAAAAAAAATAAAAAAAAAAGAGAAAAGGGAAAAAGGACAAAAAAAAATAAAGAAGAAATAAAAAAGAAAAAAAAAACAGAACAAAAGCAAAAAAAAAAAACAAGCGCTTCGCCGTGCTCCCGACCGGGCTGCAGAAATTAGGCGCCTTTTCCTTCTTCGAACCACAACCACCATATATAAATGGAGTGAAGCGCGCGCGAAATGCATTCGCATTTTCTCACGATTCCCTTCGGGGAGGTGGGGGACATTTTTTGTCTTCGCGATGGACGACCAGGTAGGGTCCGCTGGAGGGTGGCTGGAAAGGTCTGTGGACGGTGTCGTCGCAGAGGAAAGCGTGCGTGCGCGATGCTAGCTGATTGAACACAAAAGCTCTAGGCTTGCAGTGGTGGGCTGCAGGTGACGACCGCAACGCGGTGATGGTGCGTCGGAGCCGGGCGACGAAGTCGGTGGGATCTGACGTCGTAGTGCTGGATGGCAGTGCAGCGAGAAATTCACCTGGGAGACGGAGTGGTTCCCCGTGGACGAGCTCTGCTGGCGTAGCGTGGATGTCCGGCTTGAAGGTGGCGCGAAGACCGAGGATGACGGCTGGGATGACCTCAAGCCAGGTTGAGTCCGGGTGGCACATAATGGCTGCTTTGAACTGTCGGTGGAAACGATCGATCATTCTGTTGGCGCAGGGGTGGTAACTGGTGGTCCTCAAGCGTTCAAAACCGATGGTCAGCCCGAGAAGCCTGAAGAGGTACGACTCGAACTGTCGTCCTTGGTCGGTGGTTACGCGGCAGGGGACGCCGAAACGAGCAATCAAGCCGGTGAAGAAGGCCAAGGCGACGTCTACCGCGTTGATTCTCTCGAGGGGCCATGCCTCGAGCCGAGGGTACCGGTTGATGGCGGTGAGGCAGTTAACGATAGGGTCCAGCCGAGGGAAAGGGTCCTATGATGTCGAGGTGGACGTGCTCAAACCGACTAGAGGGCTGAGCGAATGTTCCGAGTGGTGACGTGACGTGCCTGGTAACTTTAGCGCGTTGGCATTGAATGCAGGAGCGCGCCCAGGTGTGATAATCCCGCCGCATGGAGGACCAGACATAGCCGTCAGCCACGAGGCGTGTAGACCCGCACATGCCGGGATGGCTGAGGTTGTGGAGCTGGTTGAAAAGACCATGGCGATGGGACAGAGGCACATAGGGCCTGCTTCGTCCTGTCGACATGTCGCAACAGGTTGTGGTTGTCGACCCTGGAATGGGGACTTGTTGTAGCGGTAGTGAGGACCTGCCCTTGAGAAGTTCCTGCAGTTCGGCGTCCGTAGTCTGAGCCTGGGCGAGGACGTCCGCTGTTATCTGCACCGAGCTGATGGCTGCTACACGTGAAAGCGCGCGGGGACCATGTTGTCTTTCCCGCTGACATGTTGGATGTCGGTGGTGAACTGTGCAATGAACGAGAGTTGGTTCTGCTGTACAGGGGGGGAGTTTGTCGCGACATTGAGAGGAGGCGTAGGTAAGAGGCTTGTGGTCGATATAGATGGTGCAGTTCTGTGCTTCGAGAATATGGCGAAAGTGTTGCACTGCTTCGTATATCGCCAGAAGTTCTGTGTAGTAGGCTGGCAAATTTGTCGGGGCGGTGGTCGTGGTTTCGTCAGTGGAACTGGCGGTTGAAGGGGTCGCTTTCCGAGTTGCGAGTTTCTTGAAGAAGAACGCCAAGGGATGCCAGGTGTTCTCGACGCGTCGCATGAAGGCGGCGCCGATGGCGAAGCGAGATGGGTCAGTGAAGACTCCCAAGGGAGCGTCTGGCACGGGATGGGTGAGGAGCGTGGCGGTGCAGAGGGCGGCTTTGCATTCTTCGGAAGTTTTCGCTAACGTCAGTGTCCACTCGACGGGTTGATTTCCTCGTAGCCCAGCCAAAGCATCATGGAGGGGAGCCTGGTAGTCGGCTGCGTGTGGCGGGAAAGGCCTGTAAAAATTCAGCATGCTGAGGACATGGCGAAGGTCTGTAGCGGTGGTGGGTTGAGGGTAATTGTGCAGGTCCGAGATGCGTTGGGGCAAGGGCCGAGTTCCCTCAGATGAAACTTCATGGCCGAGGAAGCGGACGACGGAAGCGCCTGGCGTGCTTTTACATAAAACATAACGGTCGTTTATTTAGCGTAGTAGCGGCAGCGGGGCGAGCATACCCCCGCAGGGCTCGAACGGTTAGAGGAAGACTGAACACTTCCGAGCTTGGCAGCTTGTTTTATAGCCACCGTTGATGACGTAAGCCTCCGGTGACGCTGCGGTGGTGCTGTCCCTTATCGGAGGCGTGTTGCAGCATGCGGCCGTGTCACGCCGGGCTAGCTGGTGGTGAGGCGGAGGCTGCGCCGGTTTGGGCGCAGTGTGTCGCCACATCATCCCCCCCCCCCCCCGCGCAGTGCGGAGCCCTCAGGGTCTATAGAAATCTGGGAGGCGTACCAGACGTCCAGAGCGTGTCGTGAAAGGAGCGGGCTGCGACGGTGACGGCTGTGGATAGATGCCTGGGGAAGGAGTGGCGCTGCCCGGTTCGTTCGCAGCGATGTATGCGGGCTTGAGCCGGTCAATCGAGACGCGGACGTTGTTCCCGTTCAAGCGCAGAATGAAGTTCTTGTCGTCGCGCTGGACGACCAGGTAGGGTCCGCTGTAGGGTGGCTGGAAAGTCCTGCGGACGGTGTCGTCGCGGAGGAAAGCGTGCGTACACGATGCTAGCTCCTTGAACACAAAAGGTGTTGGCTTGCATTGGTGGGCTGCAGGTGACGGGCGTAAGGCGGCGATGGTGCGTCGGAGCCGGGCGACGAAATCGGTGGAATCTGACGTCGTAGTGCTGGATGGCATTGCAGAGAGAAATTCACCTGGGAGACGTAGTGGTTCCCCGTAGACGAGCTCTGCTGGTGTAGCGTGGATGTCCGGTTTGAAGGTGGCGCGAAGACCGAGGATGACGGCTGGAATGGCCTCGAGCCAGGTTGAGTCCGGGTGGCACATAATGGCTGCTTTGACCTGTCGGTGGAAACGCTCGATCATTCCGTTGGCGCAGGGGTTGTAACTGGTGGTTCTCAAAGCGTTCAAAACCGATGGTCAACAAAAGAAGCCTGAAGAGGTGCGACTCGAACTGTCGGCCTTGGTCGGTGGTTACGCGGCGGGGGGCGCCGAAACGAGCAATCCAGCCGGCGAAGAAGGCCGAGGCGACGTCTTCCGCGGTGATTCCCTCGAGGGGCCATGCTTCGGGCCATCGAGTGTACCGGTCGGTGGCGGTGAGGCAGTAGCGATAAGGTCCAGCCGGGGGAAAGGGTCCTATGATGACGAGGTGAACGTGCTCAAACCGACCAGAGGGCTGAGGGAATGTTCCGAGTGGTGACGTGACGTGCCTGACGTGACGTGACTTTAGCGCGTTGGCACTGAATGCAGGAGCGCGCCCAGGTGCGACAATCCCGCTGCATGGAGGGCCACACATAGCGGTCAGCCACGAGGCGTGTAGAGGCGCGTATGTCGGGATGGCTGAGGTTGTGCAGCTGGTTGAAAAGAACACGGCGATGGGACAGGGGTACATAGGGCCTGCTTCGTCCTGTCGACATGTCGCAACAGATTGTCGTTGTCGACCCTGGAATGGGGACTTGTAGCTGTAGTGAGGACCTGCCCTTGAGAAGTTCCTGCATTTCGGCGTCCGTTGTCTGAGCCTCGGCGAGCGCGTCCGCTGTTATCTGCACCGAGCTGATGGCTGACACACGTGAAAGTGCGTCCGCGACCACATTGTCTTTCCCGCTAACGTGTTCGATGTCGGCGGTAAACTGGGCAATGAACGAGAGCTGGTTCTGTTGAACCGGCGGGAGTTTGTCCCGACGTTGAGAGAAGGCGTAGGTAAGAGGCTTGTTGGTCGGTGTAAATAGTGCACTGCTGCCCTTCGAGAACGTGGCGGAAGTGTTGAACTGCTTCGTATATGGCCAGAAGTTCTCTGTAGTAAGCTGGCGAACTCGTCGGGGCAGCGGTCGTGGTTTCGTCGGTGGAACTGGCCTTTGAAGGGGTCGTCTTCCGAGCTGAGAGTTTCCTGGAAAAGAATGCCAAGGGGTCCCAGGTGTTGTCCACGCCTTGCATGAGGGCGGCGCCGACGGCGAAACCAGAGGCGTCCGTGTAGAGTCCCAAGGGAGCGTCAGGAACGGGATGGGAGAGAAGCGTGGCGGTGCGTGGCGGTGCAGAGAGCAGCCTTGCATTCCTCGAAATGTTTCACCAAAGTCGGTGTCCACGTGTCGGGTTGGTCGCCTCGTAGACCAGCCAATGCATCATGAAGGGGCGCCTGGTAGTCGGCGGCGTGCGGTAAGAAACGTCTATAAAAGTTCAGCATAACAAAGAAACGGCGAAGATCTTTAGCGGTGGTGGGTTGAGGGTACCTCTGCAAGTCAGAGATGCGTTCAGGCAAAGGTCGAGTTCCCTCTGACGAAACTTCATGGCTGAGGAAACGGACGGTGGAATCGCCGAGATTGCTCTTTTGGGTGTTGACGAGTAGGCCGTGGTCGTCGAGGCGCTGGAGCAACAGACGAAGGTGCCCGTGGTGGTCGTCAGCGTCACGTGAAAAGACCAATATGTCGTGAAGATAGAAGAAGCAGAAGTCGAGGCCGCGGATGACTTCGTCGATGAAGCGCTGAAAGGTTTGTCCAGCGTTCCTCAGGCCGAAGCTCATGAAGGGAAACTCGAACAAGCCAAAGGGGGTGATGATTGCCGTTTTCGGGACGTCATCCGGATTGACGGGTATCTGTGTGTAGGCCTTCACCAGGTCTAACACGGAGAACACGTGGCAGCCATGAACGCGATGGGCGAAGTCCTGTATGTGGTGGACGGGGTACCTGTCTGGGATGGTGCGCGGGTTGAGGGCACGGTAGTCCCCACAGGGCCGCCAGCCTTCGGTCTTCTTCGGAACAAGGTGGAGTGGCGAGGCCCATGGACTGTCAGAGCGGCGGGCGATTCCTTCGCGGACCATGGCCTCGAACTCTGCTTTGGCTATGCGCATGCGGTCCGGGGCAAGGCGACGGGTGCGGCAGAAAACCGGCGGGCCTGAAGTGGTCCGGATGTAGTGCATGGTGGTGTGCTTCACTTTGCGTGGAAGTCCGCTGGGGCGCGTCAATCCGAGAAATTCGGCGAGGATGACGTGGTACGGCGAGTGATTGTCAACACTGAGTACCTTGATGCTTGGCTGTTGTGCGGTCGTTCGCTGGCCTGGGGTGGAATGTTCCGGTGTCGCGTTAATGAGACGATCGTGGCGGCAGTCCGGCAGGAGGTTATAATGTGCTAAAAAGTCCGAGCCGATTATTGGTTCAGCGACGTCGACAATGAGAAAATTCCAATGAAGGTCGCGGCGTAGGTTCCAGAGATGGATGTGCAGCCGCAGCGAGCCGTACGTCTTGATTGTGGACTGGTTTGCCGCGCTGAGCTCGAAAGATGTCGGCGGGCGAGGACCTTGAAGATCGGATCGCGGGGAGCAGCAAATGTCGGAACCGCTGTCGACAAGGAAACGCTGCTTCGTGATTTAGTCGGTGACGAAGATGCGACGGCCTCCGGGTTGGGCAGCTTGCGGCCGTCTCTACGAGCTGCTGTTGGCGTTTCTTGTTGGCGGAGCAGGGCGGTCGACATTGCCGGGCTCTGTCACCGATGCGTCGGTGGTAGTAACACGGGCCGTTGTTATCAGGTTGCCGCGATGAAGTGGTGTTACAGTCGCGGCTTTGCAAGTGGCGGCGCTGTTGCATCGGAAGACGTTCACCCAGGTGTTGTTGAATGGAGGTGAGCTGTCGATCGATGTCGTCGATACGGCGCGCAAGCTCTGTGGTGTTCAGCGGTGCGGCGACGGCGTGGATGGTGGACGACAACTGCGGCAAGAAGGCCTCGACGACACGGTGAGCAAGTTCGTCGAGAGGTAGCCTAACCTGAGCCTGCAGAATTGCCTGGGACGTGCGGACGGAGTCGTTGGAGCCAAAGCGCTCGCCGGAAAGAATCCTGCACTTGCATGTTGCCCGCGAGCGCACGCATGTGGCGCAGGAGCTGCGAAGGTTTGCGCTCAGCAAGCTCTGCGGACTGAAGTTGTCGTATCTTCCGTTCTTCCCAGAGCGACAGGCGGTGGATAAGTGCAGTCTTCAGGTGTTCATAGAGGTTTACCGTTGGTGGGTTGGTAAGAATATCCCGGACCTTGTTGGCATAACGTGCGTCCAGGTTGGCGACGACGTAATCGTAGCAGGTCCGGTCTTGCATGATGCGCGCCAAGGAGAACTGGGCCTCGACCTGGGCAAACGAGACCTCGGGCGAGTCCACCCAAAAAGGCGGAAGCTTGACAGCAAGCCGCCGGGAGGCAGCGTGCGGGATGCCTTCTGTAGTAGCTCCGACGTCTTCAGTGGAGCGGGCAGGCACGGCCTCGGTTGGG
The DNA here is from genome assembly GCA_030522465.1 of Rhipicephalus appendiculatus. Taxonomy (NCBI): domain Eukaryota; kingdom Metazoa; phylum Arthropoda; class Arachnida; order Ixodida; family Ixodidae; genus Rhipicephalus; species Rhipicephalus appendiculatus. Next base: position 2,022,631 of record JALIZH010032958.1, read on the forward strand.
GAGGCGTTGCGAGAATGCTGCTGTTGCTGGGTCTGCAGTTCCTCTTGAAGTTGTTGCACTTGCTGGCGCAGAGCGGTGAGGGCTTCTGCGTCGGCCATGGCGGTGCGGTTAGTTCGGTTTCCGGGTCACCAGATGTGGGATGCCGTGTCGACGAAAGGACGCATCCCAACATAAAAGATAACGGTCGTTTATTTAGCGTAGTAGCAGCAGCGGGGCGAGCATAACCCCGCTGCACTCGAACGGTTAGAGGAAGACTGAACACTTCCGAGCTTGGCAGCTTGGTTTATAGCCACCGTCGATGACGTAAGCCTCCGGTGACGTTGAGGCGGTGCTGTCCCTTATCGGAGGCGTGTTGCAGCATGCGGCCGTGTCACGCCGGGCTAGCTGGTGGCGAGGCGGAGGCTGCGCCGGTTTGTGCGCTGTGTGTCGCCACACTTTTTAAATGCGAATGCATTTCATAGTCGGGCTATGTCAGGCATCCGGCGTTGTCCGGCGTTGTCCAGCGTTGTCCGCGGAGGAGGAGGATAGGTTGAGGAGGTAAGCGCCGGCAGGTGTTAGATGTGAAGCATCTTATGGCGAAGCTTAATCCGGTGGTGGTGGCGGGCGGCGTGACCACCCTCACTGCGCATGCGCAAACCCTTTAAAAAAAATAAAAATAAAAAACCTCCTCTCTCCCTCCTCTAGGCATCCCTCCCCGCGGCAACCACACCCTCATTGCGCATGCGCCTCCCCTCCTCTCTCCCCTGCTACGCTCTCCCCTCTCTCCTCTAGGCGTCCCTGCCCGCAGCGTCCACACTCCCACTGCGCATGCGCGCCCCCCTCTCTCTCCTCTCCTACGCTACCCGCCCCCCCCCCCCTCTCTCGCCTAGCGACGCCGACACAGGCAGCGTCTGCTAGCGAGTTTCTTGGTTGAAAAAACCGACTGCTCGCGCTGCACAACCGTTCACTGGCCACCCCGTATATATGGCAATGGATCTTGACCTCCAAGGTGGTGCCGGTGGGAGATTTCTCCTGTGCGTTGTTGAACAATAAAAATTCGCAGCGTGCGCGTTAACTAAAAGCGGACTGCGAGTCTCTGTGTCCAGTCGGAGTCTTCTGTCTCTCATTGCACATTAGCAGCGATTGGCATGTTCCAGTAGGAAACACCGCTCCATCGCTGCGTGCTTTACGCATCCCCAGTTTTAAATGCGAATGCATTTCAAGCGCGTGAGGGCGCTCGCATCGCGGGAGCTCGGCGGAGCTATATATGAAAAAAAAATTAACAAAAAATAAAAAAAATAAGAAAATAAAAAAAATAAAAAAATTAAAATAATAAAAAAAAGGAAAAAAAAACAACAACAAAAAAAAAACAGGCGCTCCGCCGTGCTCCCGACCGGGCTGCAGAATTTAGGCGCCTTTTCCTTCTTCGAACCACAACCACCACATATAAATGGAGCGAAGCGCGCGCGAAATGCATTCGCATTTCCTCACGATTCCCTTCGGGGAGGTGGGGGGCATTTTTTTGGATATTGACGAGTAGACCGTTGTCATCGAGGCGTTGGAAGAGCAGGCGAAGGTGCCTGTGGTGCTCTTCGGCGTCGCCGGAAAATACCAGTATGTCGTCAAGGTAAACAAAGCAGAAGTCGAGGCCGCGGACGACTTCGTCGATGAAGCGCTGAAAGGTTTGTCCAGCGTTCCTCAGGCCGAAGCTCATGAAGGGAAACTCGAACAAGCCGAAGTGAGTCATGATTGCCGTTTTCGGGACGTCATCCGGATTGACGGGTATCTGTGTGTAGGCCTTCACCAAGTCTAGCACGGAGAACACGTGGATGCCATGAAGACGAAGTCCTGTATATGGTGGACGGGGTACCTGTCCGGGATAGTGCGCGCGTTGAGGGCACGGTAGTCCCCACAGGGCCACCAGCTTTCGGTCTTCTTCGGAACAAGGTGGAGTGGCGAGGCGACTGTCAGAGCGGCGGGCGATTCCTTCCCGGAGCATGACCTCGAGCTCTGCTTTGGCTATGCGCATGCGGTCCGGGGCAAGGCGACGGGCGCGGCAGATAACCGGGGGGCCTGCAGTTGTCCGGATGTAGCGCACGGTGGTGTGCTGCACTTTGCGTGGCCGTCCGCTGGGGCGCGTCAATCCGGGAAATTTGGCGAGGATGGCGTGGTACGGCGAGTGATTGTCAACACTGAGTACCTTGATGCTTGGCTGTTGTGCGGTCGTTCACGGGCCTGGTATGGACTGTCCCGTTGTCGCATCGATGAGGGTGTCGTTGCGGCGCTCCGGAAGGAGGTTGTAGTGAGCCAGAAAGTCTGAGCCGATGATTGGCTCGGCGACGTCGGCGATGACAAAGTATCAGTGAAGGTCATGGCGTAAGTTTCTGAGCTGGATGTGCAGGCGGAGCGAGCCGTACGTCTTGATTGGGGAGCGGTTTGCCGCACTGAGCTCCGGCAAAGCAACACCCTGAACTGCCATGCTAGCAGACGTGATCTGCTAGCATGACAGTTCAGGGTGTTGCTTCGCCGCACTTCAGACAGATGGCGCGACATGCTGCCTAAGTATGGCGGCGCACACTGAACTCGCTGTGTTCTGGTGTATACGTCTGTGTTCATTGACGTATAGCCAACAAGCGAGAGCACATTGTACATAGGCAAATAAAGTTTTCAATCAATCAATCAATGCTAGCAGACGCTCCGCAATTCAAACGCGAAACTTCCCAACCACACTCCAGCTGTAAGCATGTTTCGCGCTTTCCCTCTCCTGTAAACGTGTGCTGTTTTCTTGTGAAACATCGAGAAGACCTTCCTCGACAGTCCGCAATGTCTACAGAACGTGCATTGCAGATTGCGGAAGCAACTTTATCACGTACGTACTATCGCGATGGAAAGAAACGAGCACAGCGGAAAGCTTGGCTTTCGACTCAGTCGTACTGCGACATGCCTTCAGTGTCGCTAGGCAAGACTTGTGCAGCAAAGTCGACAGCTGGGCTAGTTGTGTCTTCTTCCTGGTCCTGTCTGTCGCGCTTTATACAATATGGAAGACTTGTGCCTTCAGCCGGCGTCACCGTGGCGCTAGAATCCCGCTACGTCTTGCGCTCATCCATCGCATGTGTTTATTCATTTGCCAGTCATGCCTGGCACTCGGAACACACACGCGGTGGGAAAGTGCGAGCCAGAGCAAGATTTTACAGTGCTACGGTGACGCCGGCTGAAAGCACAGATTCACCTAGTGGCAGTCAAGGCATGTCGCAGTTCGACTGAGTAGAAAGCCACGCTTTCCGCTGTTCACGTTTCGTTGCATCGCCATAGTACGCCGTTACATTTGTACTAAACGTGGGTAGTGTGCTTGCACGCGTCAGACGTAATATCTCCTATTATTCGCATGCAGACTGCGAAAGAGTACGGCAATGATCTTGTGCCGCATACTACAGGCATACTGCACGCAAATTACTGCTGTAAAGCGAAATAGCTGGTGTCAAGCTTGAATACACACAGTAAGTCTACTCGTCCACTTTTACTGGGCTCATAGTTTTTCCTGTTGATTGCAATTATCCACGGGCAGCGGAGCTCGGCGTATTTCGTTGCGGATGGAAATCTGTGCAATCTGAAAACACCGCACCGGCACGATTCCCGCGTCGTGTTGTGATATTCACAGACAGTGCTGAGTAATATCTTCCTCTTGCGCTGACTGTTTTCGTATCCAAAGATGGCGCAGTGGTGCCCAGACGACTTCTTGTAAGCGGTAGTGGCGTGCACAGGCACCTTTTCGCATTTTAATATCCCAGAGTCGCCGCTTGCCATGTTAACTTGGCGCAACAGATACACGTCTTGGCAGTTCAGAACAAAATGGCGTCTGGGTGCGAGAGTATGCCGGCGGGAGCCTAGGCGTCTGGGTGCGAGATAGGCGTGCTCTGGTCTATAGCGTTCAACAAAAGCAGAGCAGCAATACAAAATCCGCGCCATAGGTTACGACCACAAGGCATTATAAACAACCAGTGGGCACACTGGTTGCATTAAAAGAGCATTACTGGGACGCTCTCTTTGTACCTACTGTCACGGGGTCGTGACGTTGAAGAAGGCAGCAGTCGGCGTTTTCAAGACTGAACTTTTTATTTGGGTGAACCTGGGCCTGGAACTCTACATCACTCTTCAAGCAATACACGCTGTATATTGATAGGGACGAGCAGAGCGTCGGCCATTCATAATCTCCCAAGCGGTGAAGCGCGTCGGCATTTATACATGTGTCCTCGAAGACTCCAGCGTTATCGCTAGTGGCCGCGTAAGTTCCAGAACATACACTAATGTTCGCGTTGCCCGTGATCTCATTGGAAGGTTCCAAGATTATCTAGATGCGACCCAGTCATTCAGGCGTGGTTCGCGCAAGGCAGCAGTTGCACGTGTAAAGGGGCGTTCACATAGTAATGAAAAGAAAGGAACGCGTGCGGCATTGCCCCCCCTCCCCCCCCCCCCTCTGAAAAAGTATCGTCCCAATGCTTATGACAGAACATGGAAGGGCGAGACAAAAACATGGCTGATCCCTCTGTCATACGAATCGGTATAACATGAAAGTGAAACGTGTCTTCACACAGGTAGTTGAGCGTTTATTGTGCATTGTTTGGCCACAAGGCTGAAGGAATAGCTGCTATAGCAACAAATTGTAATGTCACGGGAAGACCGACAAACAACCCGCAACTTGGAAAGCAGCTCGAGAAAGCACACACGGACAGAACATAGACAGAACGAGCGCGAACTAACAACTTTCACAACTCGACATTTAAAGCGCTCTGCTCAAACACTAAGGACGCACCAAAAGAACGCACGGAATACACAGGACGAGCGCTAACTAACAAATGTCACAATTGTTACTTCGTGCACAGCGCGCCCCTTTCGCAAACGTGACAGCCGCAGCGAACCATCGAACCTTCGTGCTCTCTGTAACTTCAACGCGCACTTACGTTGAAAGCATGAGAGGTACAAACTGCGCCATCACAAGATAAGCGCGCGCGCACGAGTGACCATGCCCTCGACAGGCGCGCGCGCATCGCAACGCGTGGGACGACGACCTTTAAAGCACGCCCTGAAAGCCCTTCGCGCCATCTCACTAGAGATGACAAAAACACGCTTAAGTTACCGAGCACCGACTACCGCCAGCAGTAAATGGTGTAAATAGCTCGTCGTTAGTAAGCTGAACAACGTACGTACTGTGGCCGAGTCGATTCGTACCGCTCGCTGCGGAGCGAGGTGTCGTAAGTTGCACTCCCGGCGAAGGAACTTTTAGGGGCGAAGCTCCTAAAGCCGTGGGTCTGTACATGCATGTCTCTTATGACCGGTTCGTAACCACCTAGTTGCATGACTCACTCAGCAGGTGGCGCTAACGTGAGTGACGTCACTCGCACGTGACTGACGCAATAAAAGGCAATCGCTCTTGACGCGCTTCCTCTTTCGCAGCGAGTCACCGGATGGAGCAGGTGGCTGTAGACAAGGCTGCGGAGCGGAGAGCGCGTAGGGCGGCGGCAGCGCGCGCTTGCCGCCAAGATCCTGCCGTACGAGCGCGCGAGGCCGAAACGTCTCGTGAGGCTGCGCGTCGACGTCGCCAAGATCCTGCTGCACGGCAGGCAGAATTGCTTCGTGAAGCTGTGCGCCGCCAAGATACTGCCGTACGTGAAAGACGGGCCGAAGCTGCGCGTCAACGTCGTCAAGATCCTTCCGTACGTGAAAGTGAGGCCGAAGCTGAGCGTCTACGCCTCCAAGATCCTGCTGTACGTGAAAGACAAGCCGAAACTGCGCGTCTACGCCTCCAAGATCCTGCCATACGTGCAAGACGGGCCGAAGCGGCACGGCTTCGCCCACTTATCATCATTCATTCCGTGGATATGGCGTGATTTTTTATTCCAGTTTTCTTTTTCTTTGCCATCTGCTAGGGTATATAATACAACGTCATATCCGTGACAGAAATACGTCAGTGGAGCCGTGGTGGACCCTGTCATAAAACACTATCGTGTTTAAAAAACACAAATATACGACAATACACAAAAAAAGGCAATAATAAAATAAAATGTACAGTCCCATAGTTCACTAAGGCGTATAAAATGGCTTAGGGCGCACGACATTGACAACCTCAAGCCGTGCGCGGCGCCGCTGAGACTCCGTAATGCCATCAGGGATGACATCGTAGTCTAGAGTGCCGAGACGTCGAAGCGCCTTCCTTGGCCCGAAGAATCGCCGAAGAAGTTTTCCACTAAGTCCACGTCGGCGTATCGCCGTCCACACCCAAACACGGTCGCCGGGCTGGTATTCCATGAAGCGTCGTCCAAGATTGTAACGGCGACTGTCAGTCGTCTACTGATTCTTGATGCGTAGGCGGGTGAGTTGTCAGGCTTCTTCGGCGTGCTGGAGGTAGACAGTGACGTCGAGGTTCCCTTCGTTGGTGGCATTGGGCAGCATGGCGTCGAGCGTCGTTGCCGGGTTCCTTCCGTAGACCAACTTGTATGGCGCCATCTCCATCGCTTCTTGCACGGCCGTGTTGTGTGCTAAGGTCACGTACTGGAGGCTGGCATTGCGCATCTTGTGTTCGACGTCTACATACATGGCCAGCATGTCGGCGTTGGTCTTATTTAGACACTCGGTGAGACCATTGGTCTGTGGGTGGTAGGTGGTGGTCCGGTGGTGGCTTGTCTGGCTGTATGCCAAGATCACCTGAGTAGCGTCAGAAGCAAAGGCCGTACATCGGTCGGTGATGAGGGCCTCTGGAGCGTCATGACGAAGTACGGCGTTCTCAGCGAACAACTTGGCTACCTCTGCGGCACTGCCTTTGGGCAGAGCTCTTGTTTCGCAGTAGCGGGTGAGGAATATAGTAGGTAGCTACGACGATCTATTTATTTCCGCAAGTCGACGTTGCGAACGGCCCCAGGAGGTCCATCCCAATCTGCTGGAACGGTCGCTGAAGAGGCTCGATCGGCTGAAGAAAGCCTGCTGGTCTTGTGGGTGGTATCTTCCGTCGCTGACAGTCTCGGCATGTCCCTACGTAGTGAGCGAGGCCCACGACAAGGTGCGGCCAGTAGTACTTTCCCTGTATTCTTGCAAGCGCGCGGGAAACACCGAGGTGTCCTGCCGTCAGATCGCCCTGCAGTGCTAGGAGGACTTCTGGTCGCACTGCTGAAGGCACTACGAGAAGGTGCTTGGCTTGAAGCGGTGAGAACGCGGTTTCGCAAGAAGAACGACGCTAGTGCCCGCTTGAATACATTCAGAACAACGGCAGTCATGCCCTCAAGGCAGGGGAGTAGAAATTTTTTCGGGGGGGGGGGGGGGGGGGGGACACCACCTTGATCTTAACGAGGGGCCGGGTAGGCAGATGTGGTCGAGTGTCATTTTGTGCATGGTGCAAAAAAATTTCGAAGGGGGGGAGGGGGGGGGGGGAAAGGGCCCGGTGTGACACCCCCTGGCTACGCCACTGCCTCAAGGTATTCGATAAGGTCCATGATTTCCGGGTCGGCCCGCTGTTCATCAGCGAAGTCATCAGCACTTATGGTTCCTACGACAGAGTATAGTATTCATCCTGGTCGTCCTGCAGCGGTGGGTCGACGGGGGGCACGTGACAGGCAGTCATCGTCGGAGTGTTTTCTAGACGGCCTTGTAAACGAAGGCAATGCCGAATTCTTGAAGTCTCAGGCTTCACCGTGTGACGCGACCTGAAGGCTCCTCCAAGTTAGCTAACCAACACAAGTCATGCCGGCCGCTCGCAACTTTGAATCGCCTGTCGTAGAGGTAAGGGGTGAAACTTGGATGTAGCCCAGATGATGACAAGGCACTCCATTTTTGTTGTGGAATAAATGGCTTCCGTGTGTGAGAGCAACCGGCTAGCATAACTGATAACCCTTTCCTGTCTGTTAGTGTTTTGCACAAGGACGGCGCTGAGTCCTACGCTGCTTGCGTCGGTGTGAATTTCTGTATCGGCGTATTCGTCGAAATGCGCAAGTATCGGGGGGCGTCTGCTCGCATCGTTCCAGTTCTTAAAATGCCACGACTTGCGCCAGTTTGATACTTGAATTCCACGTCGTTCTTTGTGAGGTGAGTTACTGGCTTGCGATCCGTGAAAATTGCTTGACGAAGCGACGCTAATAGGCGCACAAGCCGAGAAATCGGCCTACGGCCTTCTTATCGGTGGGCGGCGGGAAGCCAATGGTGGCAGCTGTCTTGCGCGGGTCGGGGAGAACTCGAGACTTGCTAATCACGTTACCCAAGATCAACAGCTCCTCGTACGTAAATCGGCCTTTTTCTGGCTTCAGGGTGAGCCCTGAGGGTTTGAGTGCTTGAAGTACAGCTTCCAGGCGCCGGATCTGTTCGTCGAAGTGTGACGCAAACACAACGACGTCGTCCAAGCACACGAGGCAAGTCTGCCACTTCAAGCATAACAGTACTGTATTCATGACGCGTTGAAAAGTCGCAGGTGCCGAGAAAAGACCAAAACACATGACCTTGAACTCGAACAGGGCGTCTGGTGTTTTGTAGGCAGTCTTTTCTCGGTCTCTCTCGTCGACTTCGATTTGCCAATAGCCGGTCTTGAGGTCAATCGAAGAGAAGTACCTCGCGTTGTGGAGTCGATCCAGGGCGTCGTCTATCCGTGGGAGAGGGTACACGTCCTTCTTCGTGATCTTGTTCAGGCGGCGATAGTCGACGCAGAAGCGTAGGGTTCCGTCCTTAGTCTTGACTAACACCACGGGTGACGCCCACGGACTCTTCGAGGGCTGGATAATGTCGTCACGCAGCATTTTTTCGACTTGTTTCTTTACGGCCTCGCGCTCTCGCGTCGAAACTCTGTACGGGTTCTGACGGGGTGGTCTGGCAGTTTCCTCTGTTATGATGTGATGCTCTGCAACAGGGGTCTGCCAAATTCTTGACGACGATGAAAAGCAGTCCTTGTATTGCAGGAGCAAGGCTTTGAGCCGTTCTTGCTTATGCATCGGAAGGCTCGGGTTGACTTAGAATTCTGTTTGAGGATGTCAATTCGTCGAAGCAGGTTCAGTTGCATCGACGAGGGCGAAAAGACTGCTGGCATCCACGAAATCATTCATGTAGGCGACCGTCGTACCAATGTTGAGGTGCCTGTATTCGTGGCTGAAATTCGTCAGCATTACCTCGTTTTGCCACCCCGCAGCTCGGCTATGCCTCTTGCGACGCAGATCTGACGGTTCAGAAGTACGTGCTGGTCGCCCTCGATGACGCCTTCTAAGTTTGTGGGTACTTCGGTAGTGACGGAAATGATGACGCTGGAGAGAGGTGGAATGGTGACCTGCTCTTCTATCACATTCAAGGCACGGTGACCAGTTTTCCTATCCGGCGGGATGGCATTGTCCGCGGGAAGCGCTATCGATTGGGTCCGTAGGTCAATGACTGCACTTTGCTGATTTAGGAAATCAGTGCCTAGAATGACGTACCTCGAACAGTGCTGCAGGGCCACAGAACTCGCCGAATCAGTCTGGCCGTCCATCGTGTCTCTCGCCATGCAAATTCTAGTCGCCGTTATCAGGTGACCTCCGGCTGGCCGGATTACGGGTCCATTCCAAGCGGTCCTTACTTTTTTGAGCTTGGCGGCGAACGGTCCACTGACAACGGAATAGTCGGCCCCAGTGTCGACGAGCGCGGTGACGTTGTGGTCATTGATGAGAACGTCGAGGTCGCTGGTTCGTCGTCTGAGTTTAGACAGGCAGGTCATGTATAGCACAGCCCTCTGTAGCTAGGGAGCGGGAAAGGGAAGTGAAGGTCAGGAGGAGGAAAATGAATAGGAGAGAGGGTAAAGCATAGCATAGTCATGTATGGCGTTCGGCAGAACTGTGTATAGCACAGCCACCTATATCATAGCCATGAAGATGAACGGACGGTAAAGGGAAG